>OX381717.1:57998143-58639075 GCA_947462335.1 Harmothoe impar
CCCTGAATAGGGGTATGGTGGGGAAGGGGGTAGGTGGGAGTGGAAGGTGTGAAGATAGGGGAGGGGGGGGGGTAGAGGCAACATAATAAATGCTATATAATTATAACATAAGGTTCAACATTATGAGAATCTAATTCTATACCATCTAAGCATTATGGACATACTTTTCTTTTCTGCCTGTGATAATTAGAAGCAAAGTAGTGTATAGTATAACATTTGCAGAAAGTACTGTAGTAAACTAAGTTGTAATCAGTTGTAGGCCGGGGAATGAGCTAGGTAGGACGGGAAATGAGCTAGGTAGGACGGGAAATAAGCTAGGTAGGCCAGGAAATGAGCTAGGTAGGCCGGGGAATGAGCTAGGTCGGCCGGGGAATGAGCTAGGTCGGCCAGGAAATGAGCTAGGTAGGCCGGGAAATGAGCTAGGTAGGCCGGGAAATGAGCTAGGTAGGCCGGGAAATGAGCTAGGGAGGCCGGGAAATGAGCTAGGGAGGCCGGGAAATGAGCTAGGTAGGCCGGGGAATGAGCTAGGTAGGCCGGGAAATGAGCTGTGAAGGCCGGTAGGCCGGATTGTTGGTGCATGGGGGGGGGGGGGGGGTGTCTACCCCATTGTCAAAACAAGTGTCTCCCACCTACAGGGTTTCCTGAGCGGCTGGGATGTGTGTGTGTGTGTGTTTGGGGGTGGGGGGGAGAGAGGGGTTTGGTAGGTCTCGCCCGGCCTTTCCCACTTCCCCCTCCCTTACCTAATGTCCAAACTTCACACAAAAGTCATCCCTTCCTAAAGTCTGCTATGGGGCTGTGGGTACTCTTCTCCTAATATTCCAGTTTTTACAAATATCCTCAGGTGAAGATGTGTTAATAACGATTTTTGGCTAGGCAATGGGTTTAAAACCAGTCTATACGAAAACTTTTTCACCATGTGGGACATTCGGTCCTGCAGATTTATTCCTTTGCAGGCCCGGCTCAATTTTTGCAGGCCCGGATATTGGAGTATAATCTTGCTATTGTAGGGACACTAATATTATGTAGTCAAACACCTACTGCATAGTTTGCAGGGCGGGAGCCAGGGGGCACCCCGATCGGAGGGGAACAGTATAAAAGCTACCCTCCCCCCCTTGCTCTGGCAGACCTCTTCAGGTCTCCGATCGTGATTGACTGCATGAAAGCAGACCCTTACTATTGAAAGACTTGAATGAGACGAAACATTGATCGTTAGCTTGCTTGTACAGGTTGAAGTCTTAATAAACTTCCTTCTTTGCATCTCAACAAGAAAACTGCGGTTCGCGTCCTTATTTATTGAATTCCATGAAGATTTACTCTACACTGGTGCCGTGACCAGGATTTTTCCAGAAGAGATATAGGACTGACCCTGGCAGAGGCTCTGTCAAAGAAGGGGGGGAAGAAGGATCCAGGCTCGACCTGGAGGATGGGGAACTGGACCTTACAGTGGCCCAGATAAATGAGGTATGGAATGCGGCAGCTCGATTCCATACACCCGACAAGAGAGGATCTCGTAGAGGAGTCTAGTTTTTCGAACTCCGGGGGAATATACACCGGTCAGAACGAGCCTGAGCACCAACCCTTTCAGAGGGAATCCTTGGGCAGACCTGGTCCCCTCTAAACCCAACCTTGGGCACATGGAAAAGGACTTGTCCCGGCGAGGCCGGCAGATCCCTGACTACGATGCCTACTGCGAAAAGTTAAAAGCAGAGGAGGAGGAAATGAAGGACCGGTATAATGCTATGAATGAGGATTTGATCCGCCTGGCGGAGGAAAGAGCAAGGGTAATTGCCCAAAACCAGAAAGAAGCGGAGGAATTGAAAGAAACCAAGGGAAGGATTCAGGCGGATCAAAAATACATCCAAGAGCAATTGGCGCTTGAAACCTCTCAGCTAGCCAAAGTTCAGCAGCAGGTTTAGAGCGTACAGCACCATTTGACAGAGGAGCAGGTGAAACTCCGGAAAGATAAAAAAGAGGCCCGAAAATCGCGGGACCTCCGAAAAACCTACGAGATCTAGATCCACCGACAGTCCAAAAATGTGAAGAAAATAAAGGCGGACTTCTCCAAAGAGGAACAGTCCGGCCAAGCGATGCAGGAGCAATTTGAGCAGGAACGAGAGGCTCTAAAGCAAGCTCGACTCAAAATGAAAGCTGACTTGGAAGAAGAAGAAAGAAGAAATAAATGACACCTACTTGGCCTATGAGCTACAGGTGGAGGAGACCCGTAGGGAGAAAGCGGCTAGTGGCCGAGAAGCTAGGAACGAGGGGCTCAGGCAAGGCAACCACGTGGCGTCCACCCCCAGTCCGATATTGAAACCGGAAGACCCACTGGAACCGCTGGGCACCTTCTCGGACGGGAGATATAAAAGGTATCGAAGGAAGCTTACAGCAACTGAGCCCGACCGAAAGGTAACCTATGGGGGAACGGAGGAGAAAGAGATCTCCAGTAATGAGGATACTACGACTGAGCTCCCACCCAAAAGAATGAATCATGGCTACGGCTCCCTGCATCCATTCGCGGATGATACCTTGGCAGGCCACAATTACACAGTGCCGCCCCCACCGATATATAACATAACCTACCAATACGGGCCACCCGTACCGGGGGTCGGACAGGACGAAGGGCCTCAGCCCAAGTACGGGGGTGGTGGATCCAGCGCAGGGGGAGGAACAGGGACTGTTCCGGACCCCGGCTCGTATGGGGGTTCTCAGTCCAGTCCGGGATTCATGGGTCCGAATCCAAGGGGAGGGACCCCAAGACCGATACCGGCACCACGAAAGTTAACGAAACGATCATCAATGGGCCAAGGGTCGCCGCAATAGTATTCAAGGGATGGGGATAGACTGTTGTAGCCGGACTAGAGAGGATGAATCCGAAATTATGGAATGGAGTTGGAGGCAATCCGATCGTCTGGTATGGAGTCATAACAGCGCTCGAAAGCCTGTTCGAACTCCTCGACGATTCAGTGGAGAAAACTGGAAGGAAAGCTACCAGGATTTCTGCGACGATAACCGGTAGCATGGTTGGGACAAGGAAGCTTCCTTAAGTCCCCTCATCAAATGGTTGAGTGAAGGTCCGGGACGGAGAGCGGTGGATGACTGGCGAATGACCTATGGAGAATCCGGGGACTATGACCAACTGGTATCTGCAGCCACGCACATTTTCGGGGTATTGTCGGCGAACGATCCCTGGTCAGAACTCCAGGTTCGGACACAGAAACCGAAAGAATCCCCAAAAGTATTCGGCTTGGAGCTGCAGAGATTGTTGCAGAAAGCTCGACCCTATTGGAGACGTGACGATGAATACTTTCTGGATGAGCTATTCACGCATTTTATCAAGGGATTGAGGGATCTGTCCCGTGCGGAGCTGGTACAGAAAGAATGGGGGCGCGGTTCGTCCATGGTGGACTTCTTGGCTATCGATCAGCACGAAAGCGTTTATTGTCCAGGTTCGTAACCAACCATAGAGTAGCAGCAGCACATGCCGCCTCTGCGGAAGCCAGTGGCTCGAGTGATAGTTCGGACGAGGAGAGAATTGCGGCCACCGGGGGCGATAAGAAAGACAAGAAGAAATGGTGGAAAAAGAACACGAATAAGCCACCGGATACAGAGAAGCAGGGGGAGGTGATTACTAAACCTACCCCTCCCGTGGCTGGACCGTCCGAAAACGAGAAACGTTTAATGGCTATGATGGAAGAAATGAAAGGATTGTTGGACTATTGGAAAAGACCGAAATTAGATAGGGAAACGGTCAAGTGTTTTAGATGTCAGGAGACAGGACATTTCGCAGCTGAATGTACAGCAGACAAACCTGTCTGGAGAGAACGAAAGCGGGAGGAAATGGAATATTAAAGGGGGTTGTCCCTGAAGGCAGACTGACGACCCCTGACGGAGTATGCCATGATACGATCCATACAAACACGATTGGGGAGTCTGTAATGTATCCGCCCAGCAGCATGGGAAATGCTAATAAGCCGGAAACATGCGGGGCTGGGGGTATTGGTGAGACAATTGCCAGGGAGAGCAAAGAAGGGAAACCGGTCACCAATAAAGAGGAAGGTTGGATGGAGGAACTATCCAGGATCGGAGGGGTCCGCCTTCCCCAAGGTCAATGTGCCTGGACTATTTGAAAGGATTCGGATTTGACTTTGACATGACAGACGATGTCAAACGGTTCGCAAGTAATCCCTCAATGATGGGAGGAAAGAGATGGTATGTGTCCGTATCGGTGAACGGCAGAATGGGAGAATTCTTATTGGATACCAGAGCTAGCCACTCCGCTATGTCGAAAAGGTTCTTCGATCTGGTGTCAAACATGGATGATGACCTCACAACGAGGGTAAATGCATGTGCAGCCGACGGGAGCAAGATACAAACGTTTGGTAGGACTTGTATGGTCATCTTGGTAGGCGGAAGGGAATATATCATTTCCCCGACCGTTGCCGGGATTGAGGACGATGGGATCATAGGGATGGATTTCGCTTCTCTATACGGAGCGAAACTGGACCCCGTCAGAGAAGTGTTAAAATTGACTAATCCCTATAAGGACAGGATACAATGCCTGGCACGAGAAGTGAGTGGTGTAGCGAGTGTGGTACAGACGGTGAAAATACCCCCCGGGATGTCTTGATAGCCTCCAGCAGGATGAAGAGGGGTGTTCCGGGGGGGTGTTCGAACCAGATGTGATGGTGTTGAGAAAGAAGGGATTGGAATCGGCTGATACCCTGATAGGGATTATCGCATGGGGAGTAGCCCCGATCACGGACCCGGGTTCGAAAACCGTTTACCTGGAAAAAGGCACTGTAGTGGGAGAAGTGATATCCGCGGAAGCGGTCACCAGTAGTTTTGAAAAAGAGGCCGGAATAGAATCGACTAGTGAAGGGATGGAATAAGGATTGGCAGCATTGGTGAAGAAAGCTGGGGTGGAGACAGAGGGGCAGAGGAATGCCTTAAGAAACATGTTGACGGAATGTGGCTCATCTTTTCCACGGCCCGGAGAACCTCTTGGACGGACAGATAGAGTCTAACACTCAATCAACATGGAAGGGGCAAGTCCAGTAAAGATACCATACCGACGTCTTCCGCTAGCGAAGAAAGTGGTAGCGGAGGAAGAGATTACGAAAATGCTGGCGGAAGGGGTAATAACCCCGAGCACCAGTCCTTGGAGTAGCCCGGTGTGTATGGTGACCAAGAAGGATGGGAGTATTAGATTCTGTATTGACTACCGGAAACTGAATGGCCTAATGACTAAAGAGAACTCCTATCCGCTCCCCCGGATAGATCAGACCATAGATTCCCTCGGAGGAAACGAATGGTTTTGTACGATCGTTTTGCAGTCTGGCTATTGGCAGGTGGGTATGAGAGAGGAGGACAAAGAGAAGACTGCATTTTTCGAGTCATGTAGGGTTGTATCAGTATATCGTGATGCCATTCGGATTGTGTAATGGTCCAGCCACGTTCAAAGCAATGATGGAAACCTTACTTAGTGACTTGTTATGGAAGAAATGTCTGGTATACCTGGATGATGTTATCATATTTGGAAAGACATTTGATGAATGCCTGGGAAACTTGAAATTGGTGTTATGCCGATAATCTCAAATGGATTAAAGCTGAAGCCTAAGAAGTGCAATATGTTTCAGAAAAGTATGAACTACTTGGGGCGGATCATCTCTACCAAAGTGGTGAAGGCCGATCCTGAGAAGGTTAAGACAGTGACTGATTGGAGCATCCCCAGGAGTCCGAAGGAGGTGAGATCCTTCTTAGGGTTTTGCTCTTATTATCGAGATTTCCTACCGGGATATTCCCGGATAAGTTATCCTATACAATGTCTGTCGCACTGGACCCCAGGGAGGCGTAAGGAGAGGTTCCCGTGGGGGAAAGAACAAGGGGAATCATTCGAAACGATTAAACGACTGTTTGTAGAAACACCTGTGTTGAAATACCCCACTGCGGATGGACATTTCATATTAGTCTTATTACTGTAGTAGTGTATACAAAGAAATATAAGCATTTCTTGTGGGGATCTGATTTTACTTTAAGAACGGATCATTCCTCGCTGAGGTGGTTATTGAATTTTAAAGATGCGGAAGGTATGATAGGGCGGTGGTTAGCACACCTATCCGAGTTCGGACTGGATCACAGCCAAATTCAGCATAGAAAGGGGCTAAGCATGTAAACGCTGATGCGTTATCGCGAATCCCTGTGAGGAAGTGTCAGAACGTTGGATGTGATGATTGTGGGAAACATAACGCCATGCTGGCGGGAGTTCGGAAGCCTTTTAGAGATCTCGGTCCAGTGGTACTAGAGTGGGGCGAGGGCTCTATTAAGGATTTCCAGGAGAAAGATGCGAATTGCATCTGTCTGAAGATATTACTTCAAGAAGGAAGGGTCCCAACTCGTCCGGCGATATCGCTAGAGAACCAGGAGATGAGGCGGCTAATAGCTCAATGGGCAGAGTTGTGAATGGACTGATCTATAGGTGGAAAACGAATGTGTTGGGGAATAAATCAAGACAGATCTTTACTCCTACTGCCATGCGGAGGGATATAATGTTCTTCTGCCACGGACATCGAACTAGTGGCCATTTTGGAAGAAAAAGGTCCATGGAAGGATTGGCTAGGATGTATTACTGGCCAGGTATGAGTATGGATCTGTTGAGATGGATTTACACTTGTCCGAAATGTTGCACGAGCAAGCCAGGACCTGGGCTGGGTAAAATGCCCTTAACCCAGGAATTGTTTGGAGTTAGATTCGCAAGGGTGGCGGTGGATATAATCACAGGATTTGTGACAACTCCAGAGGGAAATACATGTATGATGGTAGTAATGGATTACTATACAAAATATACGAAGGTATTTCCGATGAAAGATCACAAAGCGGCAATGTGTGCCAGAATGTTGGTTAAGGGATGGATCCTGTATTTAGGAGTGCCTCTGATGTTGCATAGCGACCAAGGGATGTGTCATCAATGTGTCATCAATTGGCCATTTGCAAGACCTGCACCAATCCGTATTGACCACGGAGTGATGGTCAGGCGGAAAGGTTCAATCGTACCCTAATGCAGGTCCTGAAGAGTTTGATAAATCGGGAGATGGATGATTGGGACGAGCAATCTGACTTTGTTTGCCATGCGTACAATAGCACGGTATTGCTCTCCGAATCACAAATTGCTCTCAGAATCTATTAGTATTTGGGGAGGATTTGATAATGCCTGCGGACTTAGTGTTCGGGGTAGTTGGAATGAATCCGGACGTCCCATGTCAGATAATGTTTGTGGAGGCGTTAAAAGAACAATTCAGAAAGGCTTACGAATTGGTAAGAAAGGAATTGAGGAAGACAGCTAAATGGCAGAAGGTAGGCTATGATACTAATCTAAAGGTTCGGCGGTTTGCAGTAGGGGACTTAGTAGCCAGGTACCACGAACCTCTGGTTGGTATCAAGCTGAGAGGGAGAGGAGGAGAAAGAGGAGATGAAAAGTGATTTGGATAGAGTAATGGAAAAGAGGGGTCCGGGAAGACCGAGAAAATTAAGGAAAGAGACGGTGCGAAATAGAAGAGCTCCAATAACATCAGGAAAATCAAAGAAAGTCTCGGCAGGTGTAGACAGAAAGAAAAGGACTGCCCCCACTGTGGCTCAGACGGGGCTGGATGAAGCCTCTCCGAATGTCAGGTATAAAAAGAATCCAGTAGGGATTTCGTCGCAGCCCCAGGTTGAGGGTGAGGGGTGCTGTTACCTAACCTGAAACACAACAATGTAATCAGTTAAATGTTGTCATAATTACCTGGGGAACAGGGTAATTCTTCTTATGTATAGGAATGATCAGAACAAGGTCGGAGATCTAACAAACTTACCTGTGAATGTACCAGTGGGTGATGGACGGTTAAGCCGGCGGATTAGTAATTGCCGTCCGTATTGAATCCATTTAAGACTCGAGATGAATTCAGCAGGAGAGTGAGGGTATCAGTACTATAATTACCTGATCGTAATGCGTGACGCGCCGGAAAGTGAAGGGTTGTTTACTTTTTGGCAAGCGCAGGAAAAGAACGAGGTCTCGTAGAATGCGCGGTATCTCGCGAGAGCCCGCCCTCATGCGCAAAGGTCGACGGGGGTCAACGATCCGCCATATTTGTTTACGGTTGCCGGAGAGAGAGAGTAAGCGTAGCGGAGTACAGAAAAACGAAGTTATAAAGTTGTATTTCTTGGACAGCGGTGTATAGAAGGTGGGTGGTATAGCCAGGAGCCCGTTGACAGGGTCCTGGTACCTGCTATCGTATATATATACGTTGAATGAAAGAGTGTCACGATGGCTTCGGCGTCTGGCACTCATACTGAAAGATCGGCCCTCACCGAGGTGACCGAAATGTTTATGGAAGAGACGGAGGCAATGTCGCCAATTACTAAAACGGAGGAGAACGTATTGAATGAGGAAACCTCCGAAGAAGATGAAGGAATTATTGGTATGGACATCGGAGAAGGGCCAGATCGAACGGACACACCACTGCTCGAACCCAATCTGGATAGGTTTGTGTCAAGGTATGATGGACGAGAGCTACACATTCATGCTTGAATCTTGAAAGGAGAACGGAAATGTTGGCATAAAGAAACTAGAGACTGTGTACGACAGTTTCTAACACCAATGGAATACGCAGCCCTTCCGTCAAACTGGCTGCTATTCTATAATGCGACTGAGGCTGGTTTACAGGTAAGCCAGTCCTTTCGAAGTGCAGTGTTTGATTGTGAGATAGCACACAGGCAACATCGGTTACCGAACCTGCTGTATGTGCTGACAGACAACGCTGGAATGGGGGTGAGGGGAATGGACATCGCCGGTGATGTCCTATACCGGGAACCGGAGACCAAACCCGAACCAAGAAACTGTGAGGATTGGATTGAACGGGCGAAGAATCCGTGAGTCCCTCAACTGTATACTTTGGATGGAGACGAATTACTTCGTCGTTTGAAAGAGTGTGAAGACGCGGAAGAAATGCTGAATGGAGTCATCTCGAACATGATTCGAGAGGGTACCTACGCCACTAGGGTCTATGTACCCGGACTGCAGGAGGAGCCAACAGCTGCAGAACATAAGGAGCGGTTGGCGTCTATCCCAAAAGGGAAAGCCAAACAGAACGGCAGCCAGTCGACGGAGAGTGAACCCTCGGGTGATGGAGGGGTGAAGAAAATGAAAGGAAAGAGTCCGAAGGGAAGGGGCAAGAAAAAGACACTAGCAAACGCGAATCCAACAGTGACCAGGGGGTGTTTCACACCGTCTTGTTGGCGAAAGAAAAGAAAAAACTAAGAGACTCAAAGAAAGATATAAAAATGATAGTCCCTAAGAAAGTGGTTGCGAAAGTAACTGAAACTGTGGGAAAGACGGAACCTTCGGGTGAGGATCCACTGAAAGGAAAAATGGGTGCTATTCAAGCTGCTGCCAGCGCAAAGGTTAGCAATTTGATTGGCAGGACAAAAACGAAAGAGATCCCGGTGAAGGTTTCCGAACCGGAGGACAGTCCGGATGAGGAATCCGGACACGAATCAGGTTCTGAACACCTGGATACGCCATCCAAGAAAGATCCGGAATCTGGCAAGTCGGATCCGGAGGGGGAGGATAAGATGGAGGAGGGAGAACCACCAGAGAAAGAGGAGGAAGAGGGGGATAACAAAAAAAATAGATCGAATCTGGAAAAATAGCGCTGCCAAGTTCAGCTACTTTATTCCAGGGTCATTCGAAGAGTGCGCTAAGGGAAAGAAAGCCTACGGCTGCCCTGACGCGAGGAATATGAATGGAGAGAGTGATGATGAGGACTGGCTCAGGGAAACTGAGTCAGATCCGTTGACATCAGGCTTTTATGAAGAGTGGTTCAAACAGATCCAGAAATATCCGGAGACTTATTACAGCAGAGACCAACGGTGGAAACTGCGTTGGGCGTACCCCTGTTGGTATATAAAAGATCAGGAACAGTATTTATTCACAGTTGATCACATGTGCCAGTTATCTCTAGTTACAATATTAGCTACCCCAATTAGTGGTACTTATCAGTTGAGTGTTGGCCTACTGAAGACACACATATAGATGGGCCGTTTTTTACTTAACCATGCGGGGGTACCCCCTCATTATTCCCCTTATTGTGAGTCCCGCTTAGATCTTATTCTTTGAGCAATGCATTGGCCTATTAGAAAACATATTTAGGTACAACCTATTACCCGCCATGTTTAAAAAGAGCACCTATGGCTGAAGTTATGCTTAACGAACGATTTTTTTCTAATTAAATCATTTTTTTTTTCAGAATATTTGCCCTGTGCAAATTTTCTATTATACACATAAGAAAGACTACATCAATACCTATCCATTCATGCCTGCATTTAATGCCTAAGTTAATTTTAAGAGCCGCAGATTAGCACATTTGTAAAGGTATGTTTCCTCACTATTAAGGGCCTTCTCAAGTGCATTTGCACCCCCAGGTCCCTCAGCCACACCCCCGTGCACAAGCCCCGTGTACACGCCCCTAAAACACGCCCCGTGAACAAGCTGTGAAAGCTGGGGCTGCAGTGACACCTTTAGAGGGGGTGCATGCCATAACACATATTCTATAGCAAATTTCTCCAATAGATTGGCATTTTTTCTGATAAATAATCTCAAATTGTGTCGCTTCTAGACATGCTAGACACAAAGTTCTGTGATCCTGATGGCATGGCGCATCAATCCAAATAAATTTTTCTAACAATATGATATTTTAATTTCTCTGTGGTCATGCTAATAGTAGTGTCTGCTGACCCCAATGTATAGGCTTCTGGAAACCCAGTAACTCCAAAATTTGTTAGAACGGGCAATGCAAGACTTTTATGACTAGGACTTTCTAGACATGTTGTTTGGTCAAAAGAATTGTTGGTTTACCTGATGAACAGAGTTGAAAGAGCTTGGAAACAATTTTATTTCTCAAAGGGTTTAAAGTGCAATATCCTAAAGTATTCAGGGTGGCCTGTGATTACCATCTCCGATTCACAAATTTGTAAATTAAACTTTATTACATACAGCCCTTCACCACAAAGCCTAGTAGATAGAATGCTACAAATGAACTGTTCATTTTTGAATTCATTAAAAATGAATACTTACAAAGTCTTGTATAATATCAATAATCCTGACATTGTATCACATACATATGTATCAGTTGCTATTATTGGAATACACTATATATCAATCTGAATGCAAAGGCACATTTATGTTAATACAGGTCACAAGTGTTATGAACCATGTGACAGGAGGTATTGTAAAAAAAGAGGTGGGGGAAAGCTCTGGTTGAGAGATTATTTAGTGAAATTAATATAAGTGTAGGGGTACTATATCATACATTGGTCTCCTACATGGTATTTCCGAGTAACACCTTTTGTTTACTCAGCTTCTTTACCTGGAGCTAGTGCACACAATTTCCGGTTCTCTCCAGGTTATCGTGTGCTGCTCCCAGGTGGGTGACTGACCCTCCCCCACCTGGCCAGGTGACCAAGGCAGGTGATTATGTAAATATAAGACCTGTGTCTTTACTCTGAGAGAAGTCAGTCCCGGGCCGACTGACGGTGAACTTCACTTGTCCTATTGTGCGGACAAAGCAATATATGATTATATTAGGTTTTCTTATATAGAAACGGAACTATTTGTACTCTAACCAGAATAAAAGCCTGTTTATTCTCGCACCTGGAAACTGCCATTTTTGTTGTTTCTTGGCCTTGAATAACCACAAACCCTCACATGAACTAAACATCTGGCATTGAAGGAGTACGCTGTGATGTCTTAAAATTTGCCTTAAAATTCATGCTAGATCAAATGACTTGGTTATACCAGCTCAGTTGCGATGATGGAAATTCTTGTCTGATAGGTAAAAAAGCCAAAGTAAGCCCTATTCCAAAAAGTGGCAATCTTAAGTTAATTACAAACTGGAGGCCAATCTCACTGCTACTGGCAGAAATCAATCTAACTAATCATCAATTTGGCTACAGACAAGGGAGAGGTACTGGATATGCCTTTTCTTATTTTTTCAATACTCTCTAAGAAAACAGGGTTTGGGCAATGTGACTGCTACCTGTTATCTAGACCCGAAAAAAGCTTTTGACAGTGTACACAACGGTTATTTAGTAGACGTTCTGGGAAGCCAGGGATCGAGTTATTGTGTTCTGGCTAATATGCTACTTAACTGCCAGAGAGCAGTACACAAAAATTGGGGAGTTTGTTTCAGACACTTATGGTGTCCCGCAAGGTTCGGTTTCGGGACCACTATATATATGAAAACAATGTTAGCAAAGTACTTGAAAACCATAGGCACTATATGTATGCTGATGATTTGGTTATTTTCCACTCTGGCAATAGAATTGATCTCATTAAGGAAAGAATGAATAACAGCTCAAGTCGATGGTGGAAGAGATGTTGATGAAGATGGTGATATGGATCCGTGACCTTGTCGACGGAAGAGTGGCCACCGTCAAGCTAGGGAACTGTTATAATGACAGTACCAAGATATTGTGGTGTCTCCTAAAATCAGTATACTATACAGTGATCATTTTATTCATACTGTACCATACTGGCTGAATACCTGGCATTGGACTGATATGTGAATGGACATTTATAATGTAGCCATGCTTTTGTTATTAGCGTCTAAGTGTACCATCAATTGAGATCCTTTTAGTATAAAAAGAAACATTGTCTAAATTACTAGTATTTTTCTTATAAGTTTAATCTGAGGCTGATATGGCCTTACTCTCTGCAGGTCTTGGAGGGTATTAGCACCATTGACTATATCTCTACTTATGAAATTGATCAGTCTACAGCCACCAGCGATATTTGCACGAGGAACTCATGCATATAAGGGTCGCTATTCGCACGAGGAAACGGGGAGAGAGGCGACATGGGGAAAGAGGCGACATGGGGGGGGAGAGGCGACATGGCGAGAGAGGCGACATGGTGAGAGAGGCGACATGGTGAGAGAGGCGACATGGTGAGAGAGGCGACATGGCAAGAGAGGCGACATGAACTAGGATATAATGCATATTTCCTTGAACATATCAGCAAGGGACTTTATAGTATAGTGGTGAGCATGCTTGTCTCTCGTGCCATAGGCCCTAGTTCAATTCCCGAGAGGGACTTATTTTTATGACCACAATATGCGACGATGAGGCGATGTGATGACGAGAGAGGCGACGTGATGATGAGAGAGGCGACGTGATGAGAAAGGCGACGTGACGACGAGAGAGGCGACGTGACGACGAGAGAGTCGACATGATGATGCACTAGTAAAGCCCAAAATCAGAATAAAAATAAAATGTGGATTCTACACTATTTTCTATTCCATGCCATGTGAACCCAATCTTCCCTATGTGACGATAATACACTCTGCAGGCTCATTATTGATAACAAGATAGGACTATGATAATAATATTTATTTTGTGGAGGTAAAATTCATCCTGGTAAAATAAATACATTTTGACAATGATAATCATACACAAGGTTATAAGCATAGGTTAACTGAATTGACTTTGCATGTATTGGTGAAAAAGAGATAATTATGGTTCGCCATAACTTATTGTTATTCCTTAATTGTTTTTTTTAAGGGTGGTGGGCAGGAAATCAATCCACCTCGTCTGAGTTCATGAAGAAGAATGTGGGTTTGGCGCGAACAGTGCGCGTCCAGAGTTTGTGCGCATGCGCAGTATGTATGTTCGTCCTTTAGTAGTTACATAATGTCCTGTAATTATATAGGCATACAATTACGGTCCCATTTGGAGTGTATTATCGGCACCCCAACTTATTACCATATGCACCCTACTTATTACCATAATTATGGCCATTGTAGGGGCACCAATATACAGGTGTGTAGGGGCAGCAATATATGTGTATTATGGGTGTTTATGTGGTGTCGGAGGTTGTAGAACCCTTGCTTCGGTAAATGTGTAGAAGCAGGATTTCTATCTTTTGGCTCATCTCATAGATTCGATCATCCTGGATACGATCATCCAAGGTAGGCCTTTGGCCTACTTTTTTACTTGTGAAAAACTGAAATTTGAGTAAGTCTCACCTGCATTGTCAGTGGGACGTTAAACTACACAAACAAACAATAAAAGAAAAAAGTGTGGCCCAAGGGGTGTTAGATGAATGCTACAGGGGTTAAAGCTACAACCTTTGCATAATAGGTCGCCTCTCTCACCGTTCCTCGTGTAAGTCGCCTCTCTAGCCGTTCCTCGTGTAAGTCGCCTCTCTAGCCATCGCCTCTCGCGATGTTGGATGGGGATGTAGCTCAGTGGTAGAGCACTGGCTCATGAGTCAGGAGGCCACGGGTTCAAAACCCGCTTTCTCCAGATGACTTTTCCGCGACCGTTACACTGGTGGAGAAAGTGTGTGATGAGTGAACAGTGACACATTGACACATCACTTGTTATTCTTGCACTATTTTTGACGACTGACTTAAACATTTCCGAAGCTCCTATTTTTCTGAATGCTCCTTGAGAAGAAAACGTTAGTAATAAGTACTTTACTTGTGAGGTAATTTGGACTTGAGTTCTTGTCCGTCCTACAGAAGTTCCTACTATCGTGGAGGAGATTAAAACATAACTACATGTTGCTTCAAGTTGAGTCCTTACATGACACAGCATGTTCAAAAGGCAGACAGTCATTGATTAGTGTTTATTACCTCTAACCCTTTAAGGCTGCATACTGCTTTAATGTGTTCATCCCTCTGTCGTCATGATGCATGATTGCTACCCTGCAGAATATACTCATCAGGGCTGCATTCTTGTATCATGCCAACCTGTTGGGTAGTTTCCATACCCTGTAGGGTTGGCATGATCAGATGACATCAGTTGGTAAGCATTACAATTCGCTAGGGGCTTACATTGGAAAAAGGGTCAGCCCCCAGTGGGTCCCAGGAATGGGACCTGTTTGGAGCTGGGAGCAATCAAGTCGTAGAAGGGTATGTTGGAAGTTATACACACAGATGGAGACTTGTCAACGGTCGGTTGGATTGGCTGAATCGGTATGGTGTGAAAAGCTTACATTGTTGGTGCTGGGGTATCTCAGCAACTGCTTGATAAAGCCCCATTGGGACCTTCAGTCTCCAATGGGTGAGCATCCTTGATGTTAAAGGATCACTAGATTTCCGGGGGCTGGGACTCTCTGTCACTGCTTGATAAAACCCCTTCTAAAAGGGAGAGAGAAAACCCAGTCCCGGAGAATCCGAGTCTACAAGGGTTGATGTAAGCTGAGTAAGGGCAGTGTAGGGCACAGATTACTCGCACCTTGGTGATAAATCCGCAATATAGGTATAGTGCTCAGTACTAAATCCTGGATGCAACCACATACACTGTAACAGGCCATCAGGAGGCGTGTAGGTGCGTGTATGACGCGGGGCAGACGCTTAAAATACGGGGGCGGTGTGTCCTAGTCCCCAGCAATACAGTGGCCACAAAATGTATGCATTTCTCTGGGAATTTGTCCCACTATAACTGTTTAAGGTAAAGTGGCCACCTCATTTCGATTACTTGAATGATGGGCTCATACAGCAAACATGTTGGGGCGAGAGGGGGGGGGGGAGAAAAAAACCTGCAAGGGGAGCTAGATCCCAAAATTCTCCTGAAAATAGACAGTCCATCTTGTCCCCATAATATTATTGCAGCCCATCTGTGACCCTCCTGGGGTCCATTTAGGTGTGTTTGCTGGGTTGTGACAATTGAAAAAGCACATTTGATTAGCTATTTTCTCTTTCAATAATGATCAAGGATTTCAAAAACCGATTTCTATATATTTTATAATTACTGTATACTATGGTAGGAGAATAACACAATACACTCTGATTTGGCTTAGCACGGCCAAATCGACCTGCCTACTTATTATAACAATAACATAAATAAACATATAAAAATACAGAAAAAATATCTCTCGCTGGTGACTGTTCTCGTGCAGGCTTCATATCACAATGGCTGCTTACAACCAAGCAAGGCGGAAGTCACACTCGCGCATGCGCGTCCACCCGTTATCCGGTCACATCCGGTGACCCTTCCCGCTTCTATCTACGTATGTCTAATTATATCATCGAAACCACCAGTCGTTTCATGGTACATAATTACTGTATACTACGGTAGGAGAATAAGACAATAGTAATGATCTAATGATTTCAGGAAAGGTATCATACATTAGTGGCCATTTGAGATATGTTAGATGCCAAGGGAAGCAGGGCATTAGTTGAGAGCAGAATAATCCTGTGTTATCCTTAACAGTACAATAGCCTTGTTGTGGACCAGGCTTGATAAACTGTATCCACCTCTACATGGGCAGTTAGAGGCAAACATGTTTTTCGTTAATGAACGTTTCCTGGTAATCTTTCTACTTAGCTCATTTGAACTTATTAAGGGGTTCTATAGTAGTGTAGGGGCACGAATACTTATTTTATGAATCGAATGCCTACTCAGTAGTATGGCTAGCTTGATCCAGGGGTCGCTCATGCGTCAATAGTTAGTATAAAAGCTGCTCCCCCTCCCCCGGTTCAGGCAGACCTCTTCAGGTCTCATGCCCCGAAAGATTACCCATTGAACGATACCAAATTATATTGAAAGACTATACTAGCAAATGCTAGACCCGAACGTTTAGCCTTTTTGTACAGGTTGAAGCATTAATAAAACATATCCTATTCTTCGCATCTCACCAAGAAGTCAGCGGTTCGTGTCTTTTGTTTCGAATCCTAATTACTAAAAACAGACGAACTCTACAGTAAGATAATTAAAGGTTGTTCCTGCTACTACCCTAAATCATACGGTAGTAGCCATGGTTGTACATGAGTCAGACTTCAATTTGATACCAGATATGCCTATATATATATATAGGATGCATCTTTATGCATCTGTCTGATGACCAGCTTAGTTAGCAGTGTTAAGCTAGTACTCCTACTAGAGGCTACCTGTTTTCTTAGTCAAATTGTAGCTATTCACACAAATCGGACCCAAACAGATGTTAGGGTTTGTCCATCCTTGCATTTCTTTACACCTGTTTGAAATCGCAAAAGGACTTCGCTGTCAAGGCAATTCTATTTGATAACAGCCTTGTCAATCAATTTGCATAAGCCAATTGGTCCCATAAAGAATGTCACATATACCTTGATCATTGTTTGTCACACCCTGACCAAAACACCCTCCTACCCCCTTCAGTGGGACATACTTAATGGATGGCTCCCTTATCCTACAAAATTTGCCCTTATCATACAAAACCTTCACTAATTTTGTAGGATAACGGCGATCAGTCAAGCCCTTATCCTACAAATTTGCCCTTATCCCACAAAACCTATATAAGGGAGGATTTATAAAATAAGGACCTAATAAAATTTGCACTACAGCCAGAAAATGCTTATTTGTATATCTTATTGTAGGATAGGGCAATTTCGTAGGATAAGGGCTTGTGTTATAGCCTTTATATTACAAAACCTATCTGATATATAGGTTTTGTAGGATAAGGGCAAATTTGAAGGATAGGGGCCAGATTGATTGCCCTTATCCTACAAAATACATATTATAAGTTTTGTAGGATAAGGGCAGGTTTTTTGTAGGATAAGGGTTGTTTTTGTAGGATAAGGGCCTGACTGACAGCCCTTATACTACAAAGCTATACATTTTTATAGGATAAGGGCAATCTTTTAAGATAAGGGCACAACAAACTCCCCTGTAGGCTAATGTAGCTGTAATAGAAAATGTCCCGGATTAACTTTATGTTTGCGTTAGTTTAAATATGAAAAGGCACTTTACCAACAATTAATTTTATTTGCCTTTTGGTATCAGTGAGTATGTGGCCCTCGTGTCATTATTGACAAATTCCTGACATTAATTACTTGTGCCCATGTACAAATATTTTAATACAAACGACCCTAGGAAATCTGCACTAATTTCAGTATATAACATAAAAACAACCGTTTTATCTGTGGCCTAGATATGGTGCCTCAAATATTGACAGCATATGCTCGACTCTAACTGGCCCAATGGTTTATGCCCAAAAGCCTATGTTGGGGCTCCATATGGGGATCCAACTGGGAATGCCCATGTGTATGTATGTGCTGCCACCTGGTACAGTCATGCGAGACCAGCAGAGAGTAGTTCCTAGTCTGATCCCCAGGTGGTGCACCAGTTTCAATTGGATTTAACCTGTCTTCTCTCTATAGCAAAGGAATGACCATTATATGATAGCAGAAGAGGGTTGGTGAGTGGAATAGCGAGCAGAGGGAATAGTACCTCTCTGAAGGGTGTGAAAAATGTCCCGCTTTTATTTGTTAGCAAAATATACTGTTGGCTGCTGTAGTTCAAAGTGGGCATAAACAAATGCTTGGGTCTTTGAGGATTTTGCCAATCAGATCACATACATAGAACCCACTAGATGAACAGGTTCTGAAATAATGTAGGTGTCAGAATTTATCAAGCCACTCCTCTGCAAAGAATTATATAATATTGAACGTTTAATGCACATCACGGGTTCTAGCCAATAGGTGCTATCACAAATTACTTTCACAAAGACTGGTTTTATAATCTAGCTTATTGCAGTCTCAGTGATCAATATTAAATAACAGCAGTGGTAGGGGAGTAGTTGATAGATTTCAGAAGTTTCTGTTACCTAGACCCCACTAGAAATAGGGGGTCTGACAGATTTTACCCCTGTTCAGCAAAATGCTCATTATAATAGTTTCAAGAGGAGGGTTTAGAGAAATATCTACATATCTCAAGAGGTAACCAACTCAAGCAGGGAAGCCATAAAATAACCTCCCATTTTGTTAAAATGACCACTCCATTCCTACTTAGGAGAACAACTAGGGCATAGAGTATGTATCAAACAGGGTATGACCAGGTAATGGACCAGGGGAGACAGTGTGAGGGTCACAGGAGCAAACTATATGTATAATTAAACATGGCTATCTACTCCTAAATTTCTTGACAAGGATCTTGGTACAAGAGTAAATCAGTGTTAGCTGTAGCAAACGCTCACTGTGTGTACTTGAGGCATGGGGAGGGGGAGGGGGGACATGACCATAACAAGGGACAACACCAATACGGGGCAGTGCCCCAAGGCTTTCTCAACCAGTCCACACAGACTGAGCTGGGAGACCCAAGGAACCAGACATTTGGATATTTCCCCATTTAGTCTCTCCTTCAATGTTTGTGCCAAAGTTGTATGTCTTGATGCCAGAGGTATGGCACCATGGGTGGGTGATTTGCCAGTTCACAGTGTGCCTATTTTACATTCCTAAAATTTGGTTCATGCAGGAATGGGGCTTATGATTTCTTCCCTGCTCCCTTCCCTTGTAAATCACTACTTCCCTATTTAGAAATGCCTGGCTCATGGGATGCAAAACCACTAAGGCAGAGCTCCTTTGTTTACATAATTTCTTTTGACTCCTCCTCTCGCCCGAGTGTTCAACTTTTAAAAATCAACACACATTCCCTAGCCTACCTCACCCTTCTGCATACATGGACATCACACGGACAACCCACCCCTCTCAGTCATTCACCTATTACAGACTCACTGCAACTTTCCAAGCCCCTCCATGCGGGCCTATTAATCTGTGTACAACATTGACATGGTTGGGGAGGAGTTTTCAGGCATCACGTCTGTGTAGATAAAAAAAACATCCATCCACCCCCCCCTAACACCCACTACTCTGCACCAGTATAGCACAAGCAGAGGCCACATGCCTCATGCCTACTGACATAGGTGTACTGGTTATTATGGAAGGCCAGTGCAACATTGTGACCTTTTGCTAATTGCAAGTAACCATTTGCTACTTCCGAATCAAGCTTTGCTTGTTTGAGAGTGTCCCTTGCTTGTTTGAGGTTGCAAATTTCCAAAAAAGGTTGCCAATTACTTAGTACGGTTGGCAATTGGCAATTCAAAACAAATAGTTGTCATTTCGGAGTTGCCATTTGCTGATTGCCAATATGCAGGTTGTTAATTGCCAGTTTCATGTCACCATTTGACAGTGAGCAATGACATTTTCTGTAGTATGGTTCCAAATACTGCATGCCATTGGCTGATTCATAGATTCAAGATTCAAGAAGGTTTATTGACCAATGTAATGGTACCTTCCTGTCCTAATCCATGTTATTTGAGATGCAAGCTGGCATCTGACCACCAGCAACTGACAATTGGCAATAAGCAAATGGCAAGTGGCAATGAGCAAAAAGAAAAATGTCACACTGGCCTTCCATAATATATGGTGTATTTAACAGACAGGGTCAGTGTGTGGGGGAGGGGGATGCCCCTTATTCACATCTCCCATAAACCTTACCAGCTGTAACGCTTGAGCAGTAAAGTAGGACACTAGTTAGTCACGGTCATAGCCAAGATACAGGGGAGCATGGGGAGTCTAACCCTTTAGGGCCGAGCATCAACTATAGTTGATGCCATAGGGGGCCGAGCATTGACTATAGGCATCATAACTCAATGGGATTTACCAAAGTCTCGGCCCTTGGAGAGTTCCTATGAAAATGTTTCCGCCCAATCACCAGACCTTTTTTTTTTTGCTTGTCCTTAAAGGGCTAATGATTTATATGGTTCACTGTATTCACCCGCAGGCTGCTTCCCCTTACCGCAAACAAAATTAAATTATGTATATATTTTATGTTTTTTTCAGAAGCAGGCTACAGATATATCCTGGCCTGTTCCATTATCACATTTTCCATCAAGCCAACAAAAAGATTATGCATTATATATAAAATAGTTTTAAATTCATGAATACAGCTCCAGGTAACTCATCAGTGCTATCTAACACGGTGCGAGGTGGGGCCAGATTGGGGTGATTGGAGACAGAACACTGCAACGCAACCCATTGCAACACTGTTGCATGGTTACATAGTGGTGATACGCAACAACACATCACCTGCAAGTTACTCACCGGGACTGCATTTATGCATCATGGTGACAGGAGGGCATCCAAGTACATTATTTAACTTTGCTACACTCAAAGATTTAACCAAGAACTCTGTCAAATTTAATCACTTATTATTTATAACTATGTCAACATCTGGGGCTGATTCAAGAGCTGGGATGTGCAGTGGGCGTTCATTAAAGAAATTAAAGTATTGGTTTAGGGACTGCAAAGAGGCAAGTAAGTATTTATGGATACATTTATTTCAGAATTTATATAAATTGTTACATGGCTCATTACATCTACTGCTATACATCAACCATATGCACATAGAAATAGTAAGCAAGGCTCAGGGTTTTAGTCAACCTTGCTGCAGAATTTTCATATTAATTCCAAAAAAAAAGGGCATATATCAGAGGTGTTAGGATATTGGTTATTACGTAATACTGACACCAAGTACTGACTATTGAACATTGATATAAATATTGATATACAAACAATGTGAGATTCTAGAATCAAAGGGGAGTTATATATTACTTACCCCTCCCCAAAAGAAGAAAAACAAAACCAGTGTAATGATGCTTACTCGGGGGCACAATAGTCAAGTCCCTAGATAGCGCTAGAATAATTGTGGAATGTAAACATGTGTACACATTCTATGTTGGCCCCTATTCAGGCAGCATTATAAAGCAGAGCTGGAGCATATGTAGTCGGTATGTCAGTCCTTTCTCTTTCCAACTGCCTTTCTAGTTGGAGGAGTGTATATTGTATTTACGTTATATATGATAGCATATCAAAAGAGAAGGCAAGACAATATGATATATAATGGTGCTTACGCATATGGCTGGCAACAATCTGCCCATTTATTACAACAGCAAAGCTCAAACATACTAGACGACATACAAGTAAGTGCAAAAACATACAAGTAAGTTCAAATATCCAACTGTGGGTCTCCTTAAGCGAAGGCAGCTCTGCCACCTGAGGGGCATTACCAGAACTAACCTTATGTAATATCACTAATCCCTTTGTTGCCAGCAGCGGCCTGAAGAGAAGTGATCATAAACTAGAAAAATTGATTAATGTTAATGTGTGCCTTAACATATGCTGTTATCCATGAGTCCCTCTGAATCAGTGGTACATTTTATCAAATGAAAAATCTGGTCTAAAGGTTGGGTAGGAAGAATTTCTCCCCCACCCCCTTTACAAAATCTTGGATCGGCCACTCTAAATTGACCTTTATGCAACAAGTAGAGGACTGTACATTGTTTACATCCAAAAGACATTTTGTAGGTGGTGTATGACCAAAAATGATGATAGTTTATGACTGGGTGACCTGTTAATCAGGTAACATCTTTGACTAGATGACCTCTATGAAAGGCAAAGGTAAAACATGCTAAAATAGGGCATATATAGAAAGGAATGCTGGGATGAGGTAAATGCATATTTTGACACTTTTTACTACCAACTTTATTTCAAGTTGGTTATAAACTTTCAATTTGTATCAATCTGGTGAGATATAGTCTAATGAGATCACATGTATTTAGGACATTGGGGCCTAAAGCCCATAGAGGAGGTCATCCATACATTTTCCACTTAAGTGATGATATCAACTATGAAGGCTATAATTAATGGCATACCCAGGGGGGAGGATATTTATCAGGATTTAATTTTAGCCTGTCATTTGATAGATTGCAGTGACTAAAACAATGGATATCAGAAAGAGAAAGTGAAAGTGAGAGGTTTCACCAGATAGATTCAGAGGGGCTTTGCAATCAGTCAAAAAGGGTCCTTAAAAAGTGTTGGAGAGACCATGGATACGTGAGGAGAGGCAGTGGGTAGGTCAAGAGGTTAGGATGGTCCATGGGCAGTTGAGGGAGGGCCATAGATAGGTTAGTAAGGTCCTAGGATAATCTATGACGGCCAGTAAATAGGTGTGAAGGCTCCTAGAATAGATTGGAAGTGGTAGTCGATAATGGCATTGGTTAATGCAGTGAATCATAAGCAGAGGATAATAAGTATTGTACCAGGTCAAGGAAGCACTTCGAAAATGACCCAGGTCGGTTGAAGGCTCCATCAACCACCACCCCACACGGCCACCAACCGCTGCCACCCACAACGGCCACCCACCACTGCCACCCACAACTGCCACCCACCACTGCCTACCACCACTGCCACCCACCACTGCCTACCACCACTGCCACCCATTACTGGCACCCACCACTGTCACCCACCACTGCCACCCACCACTGCCTACCACCACTGCCACCCACCACTGCCTACCACCACTGCCACCCACCACTGCCACCCGCCACTGCCACCCATTACTGCCACCCACCACTGCCATCCACCACTGCCACTCACCACTGCAACCCACCACTGCCACCCATTACTGGCACCCACCACTGTCACCCACCACTGCCACCCACCACTGACACCCACCACTGCTTACCTCCACTGCCACCCATCACTGCAACCCATCACTGCCACCCATCACTGCCACCCATCACTGCCACCTACCACTGCCACCCACTTCCACTGGCCAGTGAGGAGCCAATCTCAACCACTTATTATCATAAAGCATGTGCCAATGACAGAAAATGTTTCCAAGATAGGCGATGTGGAAGATATATCTGAATGCATGAGGTATTATCCTTCGCAGGACGCCTCAGGCTGTGTCTAATGAGATGGGCCCAAGTGATTGAGATATAAACGGGCTACCAACTACTAATGTAAAGTGTTGTAACTTCCATTTACCTTTTCAGCCAATTTTCATCTTCAAATGCCCTTAATAAACCCCTTTCTATCAAGCCGGTCAAAGCTTGCACCTGGTCAAAACTGGCGCCCGGTCAAAGCTGGCACCCTGTCAAACATGTTCACACTTTGCCCCATCTCATGAGACACAGCCCTCACCCCCTGTGAATGTATGTGAATCCAGTGCATTCATGTTATAAAACATATCAGTTTAAGATCTTTTGATTGGAGTAGTGCCAAAATGTTCTAAAAAAATGTTTCTTCGGAAAACGGAGCTATCAGAGTGTACCAATATGTATAAGGCAGGAGGACTTATATCAATATGTATAGAGAGAAATCGGTCCTCATCCGCTTTTACTCAAAGTGGGGGAAGTATGCACTAGAGGTGAAAATAGTAACTACAGATTCCAAGTCTTGATCCTCTAGTTTAAATTGTTCCCAAATTATCATATAATTCCCCTTTGTCATAGATATAATTGTGGTTGTTGTTCGCCTCTCCCGTTGATCCTACCTAATTGACTTCAACTATTAGGTATTGGAAATTTTATCACAAAAAAGGGGGATGCAATTTCACGCTGGGCAGCTAGTTTTTTTTCACATCCACCCTAGGGATGATATTTCACGTGGGGCCGCTATGCTTTGTCAACTGTCATCATAGAGGCAAAGGGGGGGGGGATGCCCTCCCCTTAAATTAGCCAATACACTTCCCAATGATGTTAACAAATGAACACTCCCTTAACCGTATTAAAATGCCCCGAGGGTCAGAGTGGTTAACATACATACAGGAATTACATGGTGATGTCATATAATTGCTTTCTGAAATCATATTGGTATACGCCCTATAGTGTGTTACAGGAGACACTTGTCGGTTGGGCATCCATCGGAGACCACCTCGCAACCAGACCTATAACATCTATTGGTGCAACCATCCTCAACTACCACCACATCCATCACGAACCATCCAGCCAGCCTTCCACAACTTAAGGTAGGCAAAAATTATAAAATGAAGACCAAAATGTGTTTGTTAAATGGTCTGAAATATCTTAAGACGTTGGCTTTGAACCAATCCCATATTGATACCAGCTTTCAGAACAGTCATACTCCTCCTCTCATGCTTCTGCAAAAAACATAAGAATACCTGTGACAATTCGCATTAAGACCCAATTTATTAAAAAGAATTCAAAATCACATTTTTATACTCCTGTATTTCTACTGTATTAGTTATTTGCATCTAGAGCCCTTCTATAAACGGTTGTTATGCGCATGTCCAACACTACACTTTGGGCTTAAAAATGAACCATCTCTGGATGAAGAGTGATGTTACAATGATGCCAATGAAGTCATGTTTCTAAGAAACCTCACGTCTTGATGGGGATTGTGGAGGCCAGGTGGAGAATGTTCACCAATCCTTAACTCTATCAAAGTTTTAATCAACTAATAGGGCAGCATATAACAAATTTGTTATCAATCTACAAATTACATAAATTTATTAAATGAATTGAAATTATCAAGAAATGACTGTTAAAACTTGCACCACTTGTCAATTGGGGGTAGGGGTTGGCAGGATTTAACCTAGGTGCATGGAGGGGGAAGGGTTGTAATAGACAAAGGAGGAGGAGGATTGGACGTAGTTTAGCCTTACGAAGCAGAGGTGGCTTTTCTACATCTATATAGGCCTATATATACTCATTTCAGTAACCATTCACAAGAGTATATAATATATGCAAGTGTTAACATGCCCATTGGTCACAGAAAATTGAATCAACATTGATTGACGGTTGTCAATGTTGATTCAATGTTGATTCAATGTTGATTCAATGTTGATTCAACATTGAACTAAAGTCTGTGCCCACTGGGTGGTCAGTTTGGTCCTAATGCAGGAGCATAACTGCTTGCTCGGAGGGGATGATCACAGGGGTGGTCACAGGGGAGCACATTGGAGGCAGAAGAATATAGATGATAGAAACTCTCTCCCCCCCACCCCCCACCCTGCCAGAGTTAACTTTAACAAGTATATAATGGAAATCGACCCCCTACCCCATGGTACTAGTGTAAGTTGCATTTAATTGGCTTAATTCCCCTAATGGCATACTCACCGAAATGTCTTTAGAAGATTCAACCACTGTAACATGATATATGTATCCTGAGTAACTACAGATATTTAACAGGTTTTTGGCACACCCTCTATCTAGCATTGATCATGACTAATATCATGATGAATATCCACCATAACTCTACCTTCATGTTCATGGTTGAAGGCAATAGATAATTTGCATGCTACCCCAGATCCCCTCTGTTATTCTCCTGAGCTCCACTTATATATGTAATAACTAATATGCACGCTACAAAAGGTCACCTCCCTTATTACCATGTAACCCCTTTTGCTGAAGGAAACTCTCGACAGTTTGAAGACATGGTGACACACTGAACCATATCACATCCCTTGTCATTGCGATAGTTTGTACCATATCAAGTGACATATCACCATATTAAGTAATTTTTTGTATCAGATCATGTTACATGGGGTATATGGGGCCATGTAATGGGTCAATGCTTAGTATCAGATCATGTCATATTGGGATGTCTGGGGCATAGCACAGGGGTGTCAGAACAGTGAAATGGCAGGAGGGACATGCCCCCCCCCCCCTCCCCAATCCTAAGCAGGGGGGGGGGTTTGGATGGTAGAGTATCTATTGTGTAGAAGGCACGTTATACTAACATATTTAAAAGTTGGGTTCTTTCGAGTGTGTAGGGACTTAGGGAGTGGTCATTTTTTAACAACGGGGGCAGGGGGTGGTAGATTTGGGGGGACCAAAAAAATTTGGACCCCTCTTGAGGGGCACCATTTTTTATGAGCCCTGTGTTACTATAGCTCAAAGGGGCCAGCCATGCTTAATTTCAGCTTGCAGAAAACAAAAATTTAACCGAAAAAATCCACCAACAGCCCCTCCCCCTGTTGTTAAAAAATGACCACTCTCCGAGATAGATAATCAAAATTGTGTCTGCTGGCCATAGCTGTCTATGCTACATTTATCACATACAGCAAAAGCACCTTGTAGTGGCTTGTGAACTTTAATATTGGTATCAATATACAAACATTTTCCAGACATGTGAGTTCCAGGTTAACAAGGAATAATACATGCAGTCACCCGTTACCATTCCCCCTTCTCCCCCCCTCGAAAAAGAAATGCACAACAAAAAAACAGAACAATGCAAAACGAACCAGCATAATGATGCTTGGGAGGAGAACAATTGACAAATCCCCAGATGGCGCTTCAATCATCATGGAATGTAAATGAAACATGTACGTTCATGTTGGGTTCTATTTAGGCATAATTATAGAGCAGAACTGGAGCATGTAATAATATATAATTGGTATGTCAGTCCCCACCCCGGTCTTTTTCTTCAATGTTAAATCTGGTCCAAAGTTTTGGTGGAAAAAAAGTCCCCCGCCCCCTTTTAAAATTCCTAGCCACTGTGAATTGACTACTTAAGCAACAATTATAGTGCCTTACATTGTTTACATTGGAGAGCCATTCTGTCCATGTACTGCCAATAACAAAGACCAAAAGACAAAGTGTTACCTTAATGAGAGATCTGTAAAACATGAGACACTAGAGCCCATGGAAGAGATCATCCTTATACTTTCAATTTAATTGATGAAATTACCCATGAGGGCCATATTTTAAATAATGTCATAGCCAGAAAATGGGAAAGTTTGCCAGGATTAAATTTCAACCTGTAATTTAGTAGTAACAATGACTAATGTACATGTATACAATATGTGTTAGGCTACAGCACCTATTGTTTATTCCTATACCCTCATCTTATACACCCTTTTCTGGACATTGATAAACATGATATCTTAATGCATCATTCCTTGGTCATCTAGTGAGCTACACCCTAGGGCTGCATTTATACATCATGCCAACTCTATATGGTTGAGACATTCCCAGAGGGAAGGCATGATGCACCAATGCAGCACCAGTGAGGTTCTCGCTGGGACTGCATTGGTGCCTCATGACAACAAGGCTGTGTCTCACGACCTTGGGACAATGTTTTTGTCTCTGACCGGGTGCCGTCTCTGACCAGGTGCCGTCTCTGACCGGGTGCCGTCTCTGACCGGCTTGGTTTGATGAGGTCAAAATACTAGCAGCAGGAGGCTAATTATAATTGCAACTATGATTATATAACAACCGCCATAACGTTTTTCCAAATCCTTATATATATGAGTATAATTCTTTTTAAAACACCTTTTTCTGACACCTGGTCAGAGAGGGCAGCCAGTCAGAGACGGCACCCGGTCAGAGACGGCACCCGATCAGAGACAAAAACATTGTCCCAAGGTCGTGAGACACAGCCACAAATGTCATTGTTTAGCGACATCAATCCTTAAAGGGTTAATGTGTTCTCGTCTTACAGATGAGGGGATATAGGAGGAGGGGCCCTGGATAGGTCAGGAGGGTCCTAGAATAGTTTTGGAGAGGCCATGTATAGATGAAGAGGGGCCAAAGGTAGCTTAACATTAAGAGCTCTCTTCAGTGGCTTAGGATGGTCCGCTGGGAGATAATGAAGGGCCGTGAATAGGCAGGCTTAAGTTTTCCGTTTTATTTAGTGGCAGTCCTCATTACTGGTTTTGCGGCTGATGTCCTTTTTCTTGGCACCTGTAGCAGGTAAATGTGCTGCTTTCTGCTTTAGGCCTTCTTTCCCGTTTTTTACCAAATAGGGTGCCATGTGTTGCATCATAGCCTCCATCAATTGCGTAGAGGATTGTCTAGTACCAATTTGTTGCAGAATATTAGATTCTGACTTGGTTATGGTTGTTTTTGTGCCTTCGGTTTCTAAGCATGCCTAGATTAATCAAAACGTTTATTCCTCTTGTACACCCTAGGCCTACCATCCCAAGTGTCTCCCATTGAGTTAAACAACTCTATAGTCTCATTTTTAGAGGTCTCCCTGGATGAATCAGTATGGTACTGGTAATTGACTGCAGCAGCACTTCAGGATTGGTTTGGAACCATGCAATCTAGTAGAACCTTCTTTTTCTCCAAGTTATCTATTGCTAAAAAGAGATTTGCCTATCAGAAATCCCCTTTCTATGCCCTCCGGGTGATATGCTAGTGATCTGGATCACTCAGACCAGTAATCTGACAGAGTTTCTATATAGTAGTTTGCACCTCTTCCCCACTCGGGGCGAGCCTCCTGCAGTATCCGCTGTAGTTTCAAATCATAAATCTTTAGAGATTCTTTTGGTTTCTGGGTATGACTTTCAGATATTGCCCAAAGATCAGTTGTCACCATGTTTTGAAGGAAAGGTTTTTTCTTGATGTTTTCATGGTTTGTGAATAAACAAGTAGAAAATATCTATTTAAATAGTGCTTATAATTTTTGCACTTTCATTTCATACTAGGGCAAGATGCTTATAAGGCTAGTAAAGGTGATGATGGTAATTGCTCTCCTGGCAATTGGTAAGTTAAGAGCTTGTTTTTTTTCCTACATTAAAGTCCCATGGGTATCAGAAGCTATCAGCACTGACAAATTTCTTTTTTAAGTGTTTTATTCGGGAAAACAATACAGTTACAATACAAATAAAGTAAATGGCTTAAACCTAGCATGTGCACATGACATTCCTTCTGCTAGGACCCATATGATTGCTTATATTTTAATTTATATGTGCTTAAAGGCCAGATCAGCAAAGCTCATATTATTAAATACACATCCTAAACATGGCATTGCTGTCACCAATTCAATCCAAGTTGAAAGTCTTACACTTGGTGTAATCTATGACTAGGTCCAATGAATGGCCGGGTGCAATCTATAACCGGTCTGAAAGAAAACCTTTTTTTCAGATGTTAAAAAAAAAATAGATGTCTTAAAACATCCATCAACTTTTTGAGCCCGTTTTCATCTACATCTGCTTTCAACTGCTCTCAATAAACCATTTACTTTCGAGACTGTCACAGATTGTACCCAGTCATAGATTGTACCCGGTCATAGACCTTCAACTCTTGCTTGTTTCTGACAAATTATGGTGCCTACAGTGGCCCTCCTGGGCCTCTCTAGGTCCCTTGGTGGCCTTGGTGCCTTGGTGACAGGGAACTAGTAATATCTGTATACTATATATATATATATATATATATATATATATATATATATAGTTTTTTTTTTGCATTTTTTTTTTCACTAAATGTTTCACATATACAATGTGTTTTTCAGCTGAAGCTAAATGGAAGAGTTCAACATCAAGCTCATCAAGCTCCTCAAGCTCATCAAGCATATCAAGTAAATCAACCAAATGGAACTTAGTCTCAAGCAAAAAGTCAAAATCAAAGTCAGAATCATACATCAAATCTGCCATGACCATACCTGAGGCCTTCCCTCAGCTATTAATGGGATTTCATACAATCGAATGTACTGAATAGTTTTATCATTAAGTTTATAGGCCAAATGACAGCTTGACATAGATAAATGCTCTACTATATCCTTGTTAGACTACAATCATGTTGGAATAGTACATTATGGCACAATGCTGACCCTAAGAAATGGAGGTCTGTGAATAAAATGTAGAGTATTCCACATCCCAGATAGGTGCAGAAAGCACTGTGTTTATATGATTGCATGATAAAATAACATATAAATATATATATATATATATATAAATTTGGTAAATAAGGCAGTAGTGTAGTGCCAAATCAAAGCTCATGCTGTCAGCAATTCAATGGGCTACATATAACTTGCATCAGCAGTACTTTTACAGGAAAATTAATTCTGAAATAATAAAAACAAAAGAAAAAAACGACATTAATATTACACATCAAATATAACAGGGGTTAATACTATGCATTCACTCACCACATTTTTTATCGCCTGTTGATAAAAGATAATGGGCCTTACTCTAGACAGGCTTCAAAAGTACAGCCATGCACATATATTTCACATATCTAATTCAACCTGTATATATTAATATACAATATGCTGTTCTTCCAGCGAACCTCCAGTACGGAGAGTGGACTGACTGGTCGGCGTGTGGCGCCCCTTGTGGTGGCTCCACCCAGACAAGGACCCGGGCCTGTGGGCCAGCACAAAATGGAGGCACACCCTGCTTTGAAGAAGGCTCCACTTCTGAAGAATCCCAGAGCTGCAACAGTGACCCTTGCCCGAGTAGGTTCCTCTAGTGTTCTTTAGGACAGAGTATTAACTCTGGCAGCAACCATCCCCTGTATAGGTCTTCTCTTGTTGTTGTGGGTAACCTGCAGAGTCCCTCCAGTGGGTGCCAAGCGGAAGATGAACACACAGCCCCTCCATGGCATCCTCCAGATGTTAGCTTGAAATGATTATGCTATTCTATATGTTTATATGAGGTCATGTTTTCTGAATTTGTCTTGCTTCAAGTCTCTGAATAATACCTCGGGTACTCCACTATGTTAGATAGGTGCAGATAGTCCTGTGTTCATATGACTGCACCATCAAATGAAACTTCTGTTACAAATTGCCTAGAAATAACAAGTTTTGCAAACCAATGAACTAGCTAACAAAGCCGGAATTGTTTGAGAAAAGTCTATATTTCCTTATATTATATCTAAGCAAAAAAAAACCAGAAAGATTATTAGTGCACATCCAATATTAATACCAATATTAATACTTTGTATTCCTGGTAATGAGAATTTTATTGATACTATCTTAAACAGCATTAAAAACCATACCCATATACATAAACAGAAGAGATACAATGCAACCTGCACAGATGACATATTGTTTTTCCAGCTGATCTCCAGTATGGATATTGGAGTGACTGGTCTGGTTGTGGTGCGACATGTGGAAGCTCAACTCGGACCAGGACCCGTGTCTGTGGGCCAGCGATGAACGGGGGCACAGCCTGCTTTAAATTAGGCACCACCTCTGAAGAGTCCGAGAACTGCAACCTCAACCCTTGTGGACGTAGGTTAAAGTAGTGTCCTTCAGGGCAGGGTATAAGCTTTGGCACTGACCATCCCCATCTGGAGGTTAGCCCTGAGCAGTACCTGGTAGACCTGGGAAGTCCCTGTAGGCGGTATCTCATGAGACTGTAACAATTGGATAGTCTTTGACCTGGTGACATTGGGGGAGGAGTTAATAAATGTTATTGTAACACTATATTTTATACTATATTTCCCGGCACTTACGTGTACGTAGCCCCCTATTTTAGCTGTTTTAATCTTGCCAGTCATGGAGGTCACTCAGTCAAGAACGTCACTCAGTCAAAGATGTCACCTGGTCAAAGACTATCCAATTGTTACAAAGTTGTGAGACTGAGCCTCCAGTGGTTGTAGCTGTAGATAAGCACACAGTATACCCCTCCTCCAGTCCCTCTATGGTATCCTCCATAGTGTATCCAAGGTGATCAGTGTGCCAGTCCCCCCTCTTGCCCTGCTCCCAATCAGCTGGCTTCCCTGATGGCCTCATGGCCTCTTATTATGATGAGCACTGCCAGGGACAGCCTATCCATGGATAGTCCCTCTACTTGAAACTGTCTAGTATGGTAGTGTCTATCACATTTCCTATGTTGAAGATATTTAATATATAGACTATATTTCACTTTCCTATGTATAATATTAGGGTTTCAATTCCAAGATCTCCATTGTTTTATAAAGACATGTAAAAGTTATATAGAAACCTCCTGAAACTTTAGAAATACAGTTTCACATAAATTACCCTTTGAGACTCCTTAAATCATGCATGATGTAACATGTAAATATGTGTGTGTGTGGTCTATATGTGTTTTGTGTGGTCTCTTTGTGTTTTGTGGGGGTGTAGTGTAGGGCCCAGCCTTCACCTCAGCAGATTCAATATCCCGCTTGCCCACAATACATCCTGCCCCCCTTACAGTACCTTATCACACCCCTAGTCGCGCTTCAATCATCCTATCACATCCTTAATTATTATGATATTGATCACATTTAATAGATTCTCATCTTAATGCAATGATAACTTCTGAACCTTCTAAGATGAATACAAACATCTTGAATCAAATGCTTCAGAATGATAGTCTTACTGAAAGATAATCACTTTGCTTTGTTCTACTGCAGCATCCTAAATGCAGTCCCAGGACTTTGGAGGCGGACACAGGACTAATGGTTCTCAAAATCCCCTAGTTTATACCCCCCTAACAAAATACAAGCCCCTATCAAAAGTTATTTAAGTATAACCAGATTAAGCAGTCTACACTACATATTTAATTAGCTAATATATCTTTTTTAAATGCATTCTCTAATTTTTAGGCTGAGGCCATGGTTTATATAATTAATATTTGTAACTAGTATAACTTGTCTGGGATTAAAGAATTTAGATTCATAATTTTTGGGAAATTAGATTGTGGCCATCTTGAAGATGGTATTGAAATAATAAAACATTTTGAAAACCAAATGTTTCTGGTTCTTATTAACATAGAAAAGCAATATGAGGTTCAAGATATTTATTTAAGGAGTCAAAAAGTTGGGATTCAGAATGTTGATCAATAAATTCAGTAAATAAACAACAAAAATAAACATCTGAGTGGCTATATTTTTTTACAGCCAAATATGTAGAGGTAATATTGGGAATTGTTACATTAGATTGATAAAAAGCAAAGGCTTCACAATCATGGCATCCACATTATCCAGACAAGGATGGTAGAGATCTGCGATCAGCCTGGTGTTGGGGGTACAGTTCTAAGGTATGTAGCAAGGCCCCCATGCAGTTTGCCAAAGTCGCTACCAATGAGAATGCTGCATTTGAGGATGCACTGGCTGGTTGGCTGCATCATGAGTAAAAACGTTTAATCCCAAAGTGGTGTATTCATGGCTGTGTCTCACCGGATCAGGCCAATGTTAACGTCTTTGACTGGGTGCCATTTTTGACTGGTTGCCATCTCCTGACAGAAAACGGTTTATTCAAGGCAGGTGAAGATATATATGGATATAACCACTGCCAATTTCTTTTTTTTTATTCCTTACATATTACAAATTCCTTTTTAATTATTTTTTTATGGTGGCCGATCAAAGATGGCACCCAGTCACATTGGCCTGATTTGGTGAGAAGCAGCCTCATGTGTTTTATGTTGAAATGAACCAATTCTCTTTGATATTTGATGGTTCACATATTACATATACAATATAACACTGTGCCTTCTGTACCTTCCTGTTTATGACAATTAAATTAGTCAAGAGATCTCTGGATTGTTAAAGAGTGCTACTCTTCTTTTATGAACCAGACCCCATAACATGTTTAACAGAGATGTGAACAAGAAACTGTTCAAGAAGGCATTGCCCTCATAGCAGTTGCACATGGGGACGAACCTGTGGAGTCACTAGACGTCGCCCATTTTGTGCGTAATCTTGAATCGGCACTTTTGGCTTAATCTTAATCCGTTTCCAGGTGATACCTATCCTCTAGATGGCACCAATGTAATTTTGCAACATTGCTGTATATATCGGGGGCTCTGCCCCCCATCCCCTTTTGGCAATTCAAGATTACGCATAGAATGGGCAGCGTCTAGTGACTCCGCAGGTTCGTCCCTCGCTGCATAGCAGTTGGTTTTGAGCTGAGAATTATCAAGTCAAAGGGAGTCAGACTGAATCAATACATTATCATACAGCATTTTGTGAGTAGATTGTCCAGTTAAATCATGTAATTTAGGTGGCATGAAAATGAACTGGGGGTAACTGCACTGATTTCACAGGTTTATACATGAGAAAAGTAGATGCCTCAATATATGCAGTAACTACACCTGCCATATCATTTAGGATATATGCATGCTTTATGATCATGTGAGATAAAGATGTATGGATATGACGTATGTATGACATAAAGATGTCTAGGCAAATTGATGAGTTTGCCCATACTTCCACAAATGCTGTAAATGGTGTCACCCCTCACCCACCTACTGCAGCCTTCCCAGGTCAAAGGACAGTTTGCCGTTTGACGCCCCGCCTACTTCTCCTCCCAACCCACCTCCTTCACCGTCCACTGCACATCCAGGTCCCTGGGAGGTGGTTATGGTGAACTGAGTGCATGTCTATCAGAGCCGGGTCTGGAACAGTGTCATCTGGACCTATTGGCAACAGGTTGGGGAAATCCTGCCTTTAATACCTTGAGGGGAGAAAGAAGGGTGAGGGGGTTTCTTCCCTTGAATTTGGGTTGATTAACCTTTAATTTTATGTTCATTCAGAAATTTGAATTTGCGGATATCTTACCATTATTTGCTGAAAAAAGATTAACCAAGCTACAGGTAGACAAAATCATTAGCTAAATATATGTGAATGGGTGTGTATAACAATTTTGTATTTTTCAAGATATAATGATTTGAATGTCAAAATATAGCCTAAATAAGGTACATTTATATGTGGACTCCCCTCCCCCCTTACCCCTCCTTACCACCACAGGTAAGGGCAGGAGGCTGAACTGGGGGCTGCACTAAATAAGGGAACTGTTTCCCCATGCTGGAAGAAACTCCCCTGTAGGCTAATATACCTGTAATGGAAAAGGTCATGGATTGTCCAGGCCTGGGCAGCAGCAGTGGTTTGGGCCCAAAATCATCAGAGCTTATTATAAATCATGAAATAAACTATGATGAACTTTATGTTTAGGTAAGTACAAATATGAAAAGGCAATTTACCAACAAATAATTTTCATTGGCCTTATGGTATCAGTGGGTATGTGGCCCTCGTGTCATTATTGACATATTCCTGACATCAATTACTTGTGCCCATGAACAAATATTTTAATACAAACAACCCTAGGAAATCTGGACTAATTTCAGTATATAACATAAAAACAACCTTGTTATCTGTGGCCTAGATATGGTGCCTCAAATATTGACAGCATATGCTAGACTCTAACTGGTCCAATGGTTTATGCCCAAAAGCCATAACATAGGGGCTCCATACGGCAATCCAACTGGGAATGCCCATGTGTATGTATGTGCTGCCACCTGGTACAGTCATGCGAGACCAGCAGAGAGTAGTTCCTAGTCTGATCCCCAGGTGGTGCACCAGTTTCAATTGGATTTAACCTGTGTTCTCTCTATGGCAAAGGAATGGCCATTATATGATAACAGAAAAGGGTTGGTGAGTGGAATAGCCAGCAGAGGGAATAGTACCTCTCTGAAGGGTGTGAAAAATGTCCCGCTTTTATTTGGTAGCAAAATATACTGTTGGCTGCTATTGTTCAAAGTGGGCATAAACAAATGCTTGGGTCTTTGAGGATTTTGCCAATCAGATCACATCCAAAGAACCCACTAGCCAATAGGTGCTATCACAAATTACTTTCACAAAGACTGGTTTTATAATCTAGCTTATTACAGTCTCAGCCATCAACATTAAATAACAGCTGGGGTAGGGGAGTAGTTGATGGATTTCAGAAGTCTCTGTTAGCTAGACTCCACTAGAAGAGGTGGGGTCTGACAGATTTTACCCCTGTTCAGCAAAATGCACATTATCAGGTGACAGCTAACCAGGACTCCCGTGCCGGTGCCGTATAGAGAACCGTATTGCTATCTAGCATACGCTCACAGACACTTTGTTGCAGCGTTGTATTAAACTGAGATGCATAAGCCATTGTAATTGCAGCCCAAATTTCGCAAATTAGTGATATAAAGTACTGTTATGATATGATAGATATCCCTTCTAAATGCCTGTGGATGCACCAAGTTTGTGTTGTGTTGCATTTAGGAGAAATGTGTAGTTAAAGTAACCTGCCCCCCCACCCCCTCCGCCCCCCCCCCCACCCCCTCCTCTCTCCCTTGTACCGTGGTAGCCACGCAAAAGCTGTCAAAGTGGTGGGGGGGGGGCTTGCTGGATGTCACGGCAGGTGTGAGCGTCCAATCCGACCTGGCTTTCACGCTCAGTGGCCTGAGAGCTACAAGTAGGACCCACATGTGTGTAACAAAATGCTTATAAATACCATGAATAGACCGGTGGCACGGGTGGGGGGGGCTATTTCCTGTACCAAAAGGGATGTCATGAGAAAACTTTATTATAATCACCATACTAAAACAGGCCTAGTCGTGTAAAAGCTAGTATTAATAGTAAGCTGAGCCATCAACATATACTTCAGTCCCCCTTTATCTTCAATTGTCGCCACTCTTGTTACTAGTATATTCGCCCCCCCCCCTCCCCGCCCTACATTATGGTCAAATTACAATATATATCATTATTACTGGGTATAACTCCCCCTCCCCCACCCCAACATTTCCGCACAGCAACCCTCTACTTAGTATCTATTGTGTACTGTGGGACTATGGCTCTGCAGGAGCAAGTAGCCCTACAGAGCGTTGTGTTATCCAGCCACGCCTCATCTTCTCATGGTGTCTGCCCTAACTGGCTGTGTTGCAACAAAATACTATGACTTGGTATCATAGCCGTGGACCAAACCTGATTATAATAGTTTCAAGAGGAGGGTTTAGAGAAATATCTACATATCTCAAGAGGTAACCAACTCAAGCAGGGAAGCCAAAAATCAACCTCCAATTTTGTTAAAATGACCACTCCGTTCCTACTTAGGAGAACAACCAGGGCATAGAGTATGTATCAAACAGGGTACGACCAGGTAATGGACCAGGGGAGACGGTGTGAGGGTCACAGGAGCAAACTATATATATAATCAAACGTGGCTATCTACTCTTAAATTTCTTGATAAGGATCTTGGTACAAGAGTAAATCAGTGTTAGCTGTAGCAAACGCTCCCTGTGTGTACTTGAGGCATGGGGAGGGGGAGGGGGGGACATGACCATAACAAGGGGCAACACCAATACGGGGCAGTGCCCCAAGGCTTTCTCAACCAGTCCTCACAGACTGAGCTAGGAGACCCAAGGAACCAGATATTTCCCCATTTAGTCTCTCCTTCAATGTTTGTGCCAAAGTTGTATGTCTTGATGCCAGAGGTATGGCACCATGGGTGGGTGATTTGCCAGTTCACAGTGTGCCTATTTTACATTCCTAAAATTTGGTTCATGCAGGAATGGGGCTTATGATTTCTTCCCTGCTCCCTTCCCTTGTAAATCACTACTTCCCTATTTAGAAATGCCTGGCTCATGGGATGCAAAACCACTAAGGCAGAGCTCCTTTGTTTACATAATTTCTTTTGACTCCTCCTCTCGCCCGAGTGTTCAACTTTTAAAAATCAACACACATTCCCTAGCCTACCTCACCCTTCTGCATACATGGACATCACACGGACAACCGACCCCTCTCAGTCATTCACCTATTACAGACTCACTGCAACTTTCCAAGCCCCTCCATGCGGGCCTATTAATCTGTGTACAACATTGACATGGTTGGGGAGGAGTTTTCAGGCATCACGTCTGTGTAGATAAAAAAAACATCCATCCACCCCCCCCCCCTAACACCCACTACTCTGCACCAGTATAGCACAAGCAGAGGCCACATGCCTCATGCCTACTGACATAGGTGTACTGGTTATTATGGAAGGCCAGTGCAACATTGTGACCTTTTGCTAATTGCAAGTAACCATTTGCTACTTCCGAATCAAGCTTTGCTTGTTTGAGAGTGTCCCTTGCTTGTTTGAGGTTGCAAATTTCCAAAAAAGGTTGCCAATTACTTAGTATGGTTGGCAATTGGCAATTCAAAACAAATAGTTGTCATTTTGGAGTTGCCATTTGCTGATTGCCAATATGCAGGTTGTTAATTGCCAGTTTCATGTCACCATTTGACAGTGAGCAATGACATTTTCTGTAGTATGGTTCCAAATACTGCATGCCATTGGCTGATTCATAGATTCAAGATTCAAGAAGGTTTATTGACCAATGTAATGGTACCTTCCTGTCCTAATCCATGTTATTTGATATGCAAGCTGGCATCTGACCACCAGCAACTGACAATTGGCAATAAGCAAATGGCAAGTGGCAATGAGCAAAAAGAAAAATGTCACACTGGCCTTCCATAATATATGGTGTATTTAACAGACAGGGTCAGTGTGTGGGGGAGGGGGATGCCCCTTATTCACATCTCCCATAGACTCACAAACCTTACCAGCTGTAACGCTTGAGCAGTAAAGTAGGACACTAGTTAGTCACGGTCATAGCCAAGATACAGGGGAGCATGGGGAGTCTAACCCTTTAGGGCCGAGCATCAACTATAGTTGATGCCATAGGGGGCCGAGCATTGACTATAGGCATCATAACTCAATGGGATTTACCAAAGTCTCGGCCCTTGGAGAGTTCCTATGAAAATGTTTCCGCCCAATCACCAGACCTTTTTTTTTTTGCTTGTCCTTAAAGGGCTAATGATTTATATGGTTCACTGTATTCACCCGCAGGCTGCTTCCCCTTACCGCAAACAAAATTAAATTATGTATATATATTTTTTTTTTTTCAGAAGCAGGCTACAGATATATCCTGGCCTGTTCCATTATCACATTTTCCATCAAGCCAACAAAAAGATTATGCATTATATATAAAATAGTTTTAAATTCATGAATACAGCTCCAGGTAACTCATCAGTGCTATCTAACACGGTGCGAGGTGGGGCCAGATTGGGGTGATTGGAGACAGAACACTGCAACGCAACCCATTGCAACACTGTTGCATGGTTACATAGTGGTGATACGCAACAACACATCACCTGCAAGTTACTCACCGGGACTGCATTTATGCATCATGGTGACAGGAGGGCATCCAAGTACATTATTTAACTTTGCTACACTCAAAGAGTTAACCAAGAACTCTGTCAAATTTAATCACTTATTATTTATAACTATGTCAACATCTGGGGCTGATTCAAGAGCTGGGATGTGCAGTGGGCGTTCATTAAAGAAATTAAAGTATTGGTTTAGGGACTGCAAAGAGGCAAGTAAGTATTTATGGATACATTTATTTCAGAATTTATATAAATTGTTACATGGCTCATTACATCTACTGCTATACATCAACCATATGCACATAGAAATAGTAAGCAAGGCTCAGGGTTTTAGTCAACCTTGCTGCAGAATTTTCATATTAATTCCAAAAAAAAAGGGCATATATCAGAGGTGTTAGGATATTGGTTATTACGTAATACTGACACCAAGTACTGACTATTGAACATTGATATAAATATTGATATACAAACAATGTGAGATTCCAGAATCAAAGGGGAGTTATATAGTACTTACCCCTCCCCAAAAGAAGAAAAAGAAAACCAGTGTAATGATGCTTACTCGGGGGCACAATAGTCAAGTCCCTAGATAGCGCTAGAATAATTGTGGAATGTAAACATGTGTACACATTCTATGTTGGCCCCTATTCAGGCAGCATTATAAAGCAGAGCTGGAGCATATGTAGTCGGTATGTCAGTCCTTTCTCTTTCCAACTGCCTTTCTAGTTGGAGGAGTGTATATTGTATTTACGTTATATATGATAGCATATCAAAAGAGAAGGCAAGACAATATAATATATAATGGTGCTTATGCATATGGCTGGCAACAATCTGCCCATTTATTACAACAGCAAAGCTCAAACATACTAGACGACATACAAGTAAGTGCAAAAACATACAAGTAAGTTCAAATATCCAACTGTGGGTCTCCTTAAGCGAAGGCAGCTCTGCCACCTGAGGGGCATTACCAGAACTAACCTTATGTAATATCACTAATCCCTTTGTTGCCAGCAGCGGCCTGAAGAGAAGTGATCATAAACTAGAAAAATTGATTAATGTTAATGTGTGCCTTAACATATGCTGTTATCCATGAGTCCCTCTGAATCAGTGGTACATTTTATCAAATGAAAAATCTGGTCTAAAGGTTGGGTAGGAAGAATTTCTCCCCCACCCCCTTTACAAAATCTTGGATCGGCCACTCTAAATTGACCTTTATGCAACAAGTAGAGGACTGTACATTGTTTACATCCAAAAGACATTTTGTAGGTGGTGTATGACCAAAAATGTTGATAGTTTATGACTGGGTGACCTGTTAATCAGGTAACATCTTTGACTAGATGACCTCTATGAAAGGCAAAGGTAAAACATGCTAAAAAAGGGCATATATAGAAAGGAATGCTGGGATGAGGTAAATGCATATTTTGACACTTTTTACTACCAACTTTATTTCAAGTTGGTTATAAACTTTCAATTTGTATCAATCTGGTGAGATATAGTCTAATGAGATCACATGTATTTAGGACATTGGGGCCTAAAGCCCATAGAGGAGGTCATCCATACATTTTCCACTTAAGTGATGATATCAACTATGAAGGCTATAATTAATGGCATACCCAGGGGGGAGGATATTTATCAGGATTTAATTTTAGCCTGTCATTTGATAGATTGCAGTGACTAAAACAATGGATATCAGAAAGAGAAAGTGAAAGTGAGAGGTTTCACCAAATTATTTTCAAGAGGTACATGTCGATATTAAGTACAGAAGCTGTTGAAGCGTAACACACATTTTATATATTATATAAAATGTGTGTTAGGCTTCTGCAGCCACTGTTAACCCCTATACCCCAATCTTTTACACCATTTTCTGGACTTCTACAAAGATAAGCTTCAATGCGTTCAAGCCTTACATATAAGTGGATATGAGAGGAGGGGTGGTGGATAGATTAGGGGGTCCTCAGATAGATTCAGAGGGGCTTTGCAATCAGTCAAAAAGGGTCCTTAAAAAGTGTTGGAGAGACCATGGATACGTGAAGAGAGGCAGTGGGTAGGTCAAGAGGTTAGGATGGTCCATGGGCAGTTGAGGGAGGGCCATAGATAGGTTAGTAAGGTCCTAGGATAATCTATGACGGCCAGTAAATAGGTGTGAAGGCTCCTAGAATAGATTGGAAGTGGTGGTCGATAATGGCATTGGTTAATGCAGTGAATCATAAGCAGAGGATAATAAGTATTGTACCAGGTCATGGAAGCACTTGGAAAATGACCCAGGTCGGTTGAAGGCTCCATCAACCACCACCCCACACGGCCACCAACCGCTGCCACCCACAACGGCCACCCACCACTGCCACCCACAACTGCCACCCACCACTGCCTACCACCACTGCCACCCACCACTGCCTACCACCACTGCCACCCATTACTGGCACCCACCACTGTCACCCACCACTGCCACCCACCACTGCCTACCACCACTGCCACCCACCACTGCCTACCACCACTGCCACCCACCACTGCCACCCGCCACTGCCACCCATTACTGCCACCCACCACTGCCATCCACCACTGCCACCCACCACTGCAACCCACCACTGCCACCCATTACTGGCACCCACCACTGTCACCCACCACTGCCACCCACCACTGCCTACAACCACTGCCACCCACCACTGCCTACCACCACTGCCACCCACCACTGACACCCACCACTGCCTACCTCCACTGCCACCCATCACTGCAACCCATCACTGCCACCCATCACTGCCACCCATCACTGCCACCTACCACTGCCACCCACTTCCACTGGCCAGTGAGGAGCCAATCTCAACCACTTATTATCATAAAGCATGTGCCAATGACAGAAAATGTTTCCAAGATAGGCAATGTGGAAGATATATCTGAATGCATGAGGTATTATCCTTCGCAGGACGCCTCAGGCTGTGTCTCATGAGATGGGCCCAAGTGATTGAGATATAAACGGGCTACCAACTACTAATGTAAAGTGTTGTAACTTCCACTTACCTTTTCAGCCAATTTTCATCTTCAAATGCCCTTAATAACCCCCTTTCTATCAAGCCGGTCAAAGCTTGCACCTGGTCAAAACTGGCGCCCGGTCAAAGCTGGCACCCTGTCAAACATGTTCACACTTTGCCCCATCTCATGAGACACAGCCCTCACCCCCTGTGGATGTATGTGAATCCAGTGCATTCATGTTATAAAACATATCAGTTTAAGATCTTTTGATTGGAGTAGTGCCAAAATGTTCTAAAAAAATGTTTCTTCGGAAAACGGAGCTATCAGAGTGTACCAATATGTATAAGGCAGGAGGACTTATATCAATATGTATAGAGAGAAATCGGTCCTCATCCGCTTTTACTCAAAGTGGGGGAAGTATGCACTAGAGGTGAAAATAGTAACTACAGATTCCAAGTCTTGATCCTCTAGTTTAAATTGTTCCCAAATTATCATATAATTCCCCTTTGTCATAGATATAATTGTGGTTGTTGTTCGCCTCTCCCGTTGATCCTACCTAATTGACTTCAACTATTAGGTATTGGAAATTTTATCACAAAAAAGGGGGATGCAATTTCACGCTGGGCAGCTAGTTTTTTTTCACATCCACCCTAGGGATGATATTTCACGTGGGGCCGCTATGCTTTGTCAACTGTCATCATAGAGGCAAAGGGGGGGGATGCCCTCCCCTTAAATTAGCCAATACACTTCCCAATGATGTTAACAAATGAACACTCCCTTAACCGTATTAAAATGCCCCGAGGGTCAGAGTGGTTAACATACATACAGGAATTACATGGTGATGTCATATAATTGCTTTCTGAAATCATATTGGTATACGCCCTATAGTGTGTTACAGGAGACACTTGTCGGTTGGGCATCCATCGGAGACCACCTCGCAACCAGACCTATAACATCTATTGGTGCAACCATCCTCAACTACCACCACATCCATCACGAACCATCCAGCCAGCCTTCCACAACTTAAGGTAGGCAAAAATTATAAAATGAAGACCAAAATGTGTTTGTTAAATGGTCTGAAATATCTTAAGACGTTGGCTTTGAACCAATCCCATATTGATACCAGCTTTCAGAACAGTCATACTCCTCCTCTCATGCTTCTGCAAAAAACATAAGAATACCTGTGACAATTCGCATTAAGACCCAATTTATTAAAAAGAATTCAAAATCACATTTTTATACTCCTGTATTTCTACTGTATTAGTTATTTGCATCTAGAGCCCTTCTATAAACGGTTGTTATGCGCATGTCCAACACTACACTTTGGGCTTAAAAATGAACCATCTCTGGATGAAGAGTGATGTTACAATGATGCCAATGAAGTCATGTTTCTAAGAAACCTCACGTCTTGACGGGGATTGTGGAGGCCAGGTGGAGAATGTTCACCAATCCTTAACTCTATCAAAGTTTTAATCAACTAATATGGCAGCATATAACAAATTTGTTATCAATCTACAAATTACATAAATTTATTAAGTGAATTGAAATTATCAAGAAATGACTGTTAAAACTTGCACCACTTGTCAATTGGGGGTAGGGGTTGGCAGGATTTAACCTAGGTGCATGGAGGGGGAAGGGTTGTAATAGACAAAGGAGGAGGAGGATTGGACGTAGTTTAGCCTTACGAAGCAGAGGTGGCTTTTCTACATCTATATAGGCCTATATATACTCATTTCAGTAACCATTCACAAGAGTATATAATATATGCAAGTGTTAACATGCCCATTGGTCACAGAAAATTGAATCAACATTGATTGACGGTTGTCAATGTTGATTCAATGTTGATTCAATGTTGATTCAATGTTGATTCAACATTGAACTAAAGTCTGTGCCCACTGGGTGGTCAGTTTGGTCCTAATGCAGGAGCATAACTGCTTGCTTGGAGGGGATGATCACAGGGGTGGTCACAGGGGAGCACATTGGAGGCAGAAGAATATAGATGATAGAAACTCTCTCCCCCCCACCCCCCACCCTGCCAGAGTTAACTTTAACAAGTATATAATGGAAATCGACCCCCTACCCCATGGTACTAGTGTAAGTTGCATTTAATTGGCTTAATTCCCCTAATGGCATACTCACCGAAATGTCTTTAGAAGATTCAACCACTGTAACATGATATATGTATCCTGAGTAACTACAGATATTTAACAGGTTTTTGGCACACCCTCTATCTAGCATTGATCATGACTAATATCATGATGAATATCCACCATAACTCTACCTTCATGTTCATGGTTGAAGGCAATAGATAATTTGCATGCTACCCCAGATCCCCTCTGTTATTCTCCTGAGCTCCACTTATATATGTAATAACTAATATGCACGCTACAAAAGGTCACCTCCCTTATTACCATGTAACCCCTTTTGCTGAAGGAAACTCTCGACAGTTTGAAGACATGGTGACACACTGAACCATATCACATCCCTTGTCATTGCGATAGTTTGTACCATATCAAGTGACATATCACCATATTAAGTAATTTTTTGTATCAGATCATGTTACATGGGGTATATGGGGCCATGTAATGGGTCAATGCTTAGTATCAGATCATGTCATATTGGGATGTCTGGGGCATAGCACAGGGGTGTCAGAACAGTGAAATGGCAGGAGGGACATGCCCCCCCTCCCTCCCCAATCCTAAGCAGGGGGGGGTTTGGATGGTAGAGTATCTATTGTGTAGAAGGCACGTTATACTAACATATTTAAAAGTTGGGTTCTTTCGAGTGTGTAGGGACTTAGGGAGTGGTCATTTTTTAACAAGGGGGGCAGGGGGTGGTAGATTTGGGGGGACCAAAAAAATTTGGACCCCTCTTGAGGGGCACCATTTTTTATGAGCCCTGTGTTACTATAGCTCAAAGGGGCCAGCCATGCCTAATTTCAGCTTGCAGAAAACAAAAATTTAACCGAAAAAATCCACCAACAGCCCCTCCCCCTGTTGTTAAAAAATGACCACTCTCCGAGATAGATAATCAAAATTGTGTCTGCTGGCCATAGCTGTCTATGCTACATTTATCACATACAGCAAAAGCACCTTGTAGTGGCTTGTGAACTTTAATATTGGTATCAATATACAAACATTTTCCAGACATGTGAGTTCCAGGTTAACAAGGAATAATACATGCAGTCACCCGTTACCATTCCCCCTTCTCCCCCCCTCGAAAAAGAAATGCACAACAAAAAAACAGAACAATGCAAAACGAACCAGCATAATGATGCTTGGGAGGAGAACAATTGACAAATCCCCAGATGGCGCTTCAATCATCATGGAATGTAAATGAAACATGTACGTTCATGTTGGGTTCTATTTAGGCATAATTATAGAGCAGAACTGGAGCATGTAATAATATATAATTGGTATGTCAGTCCCCACCCCGGTCTTTTTCTTCAATGTTAAATCTGGTCCAAAGTTTTGGTGGAAAAAAAGTCCCCCGCCCCCTTTTAAAATTCCTAGCCACTGTGAATTGACTACTTAAGCAACAATTATAGTGCCTTACATTGTTTACATTGGAGAGCCATTCTGTCCATGTACTGCCAATAACAAAGACCAAAAGACAAAGTGTTACCTTAATGAGAGATCTGTAAAACATGAGACACTAGAGCCCATGGAAGAGATCATCCTTATACTTTCAATTTAATTGATGAAATTACCCATGAGGGCCATATTTTAAATAATGTCATAGCCAGAAAATGGGAAAGTTTGCCAGGATTAAATTTCAACCTGTAATTTAGTAGTAACAATGACTAATGTACATGTATACAATATGTGTTAGGCTACAGCACCTATTGTTTATTCCTATACCCTCATCTTATACACCCTTTTCTGGACATTGATAAACATGATATCTTAATGCATCATTCCTTGGTCATCTAGTGAGCTACACCCTAGGGCTGCATTTATACATCATGCCAACTCTATATGGTTGAGACATTCCCAGAGGGAAGGCATGATGCACCAATGCAGCACCAGTGAGGTTCTCGCTGGGACTGCATTGGTGCCTCATGACAACAAGGCTGTGTCTCACGACCTTGGGACAATGTTTTTGTCTCTGACCGGGTGCCGTCTCTGACCAGGTGCCGTCTCTGACCGGGTGCCGTCTCTGACCGGCTTGGTTTGATGAGGTCAAAATACTAGCAGCAGGAGGCTAATTATAATTGCAACTATGATTATATAACAACCGCCATAACGTTTTTCCAAATCCTTATATATATGAGTATAATTCTTTTTAAAACACCTTTTTCTGACACCTGGTCAGAGAGGGCAGCCAGTCAGAGACGGCACCCGGTCAGAGACGGCACCCGATCAGAGACAAAAACATTGTCCCAAGGTCGTGAGACACAGCCACAAATGTCATTGTTTAGCGACATCAATCCTTAAAGGGTTAATGTGTTCTCGTCTTACAGATGAGGGGATATAGGAGGAGGGGCCCTGGATAGGTCAGGAGGGTCCTAGAATAGTTTTGGAGTGGCCATGTATAGATGAAGAGGGGCCAAAGGTAGCTTAACATTAAGAGCTCTCTTCAGTGGCTTAGGATGGTCCGCTGGGAGATAATGAAGGGCCGTGAATAGGCAGGCTTAAGTTTTCCGTTTTATTTAGTGGCAGTCCTCATTACTGGTTTTGCGGCTGATGTCCTTTTTCTTGGCACCTGTAGCAGGTAAATGTGCTGCTTTCTGCTTTAGGCCTTCTTTCCCGTTTTTTACCAAATAGGGTGCCATGTGTTGCATCATAGCCTCCATCAATTGCGTAGAGGATTGTCTAGTACCAATTTGTTGCAGAATATTAGATTCTGACTTGGTTATGGTTGTTTTTGTGCCTTCGGTTTCTAAGCATGCCTAGATTAATCAAAACGTTTATTCCTCTTGTACACCCTAGGCCTACCATCCCAAGTGTCTCCCATTGAGTTAAACAACTCTATAGTCTCATTTTTAGAGGTCTCCCTGGATGAATCAGTATGGTACTGGTAATTGACTGCAGCAGCACTTCAGGATTGGTTTGGAACCATGCAATCTAGTAGAACCTTCTTTTTCTCCAAGTTATCTATTGCTAAAAAGAGATTTGCCTATCAGAAATCCCCTTTCTATGCCCTCCGGGTGATATGCTAGTGATCTGGATCACTCAGACCAGTAATCTGACAGAGTTTCTATATAGTAGTTTGCACCTCTTCCCCACTCGGGGCGAGCCTCCTGCAGTATCCGCTGTAGTTTCAAATCATAAATCTTTAGAGATTCTTTTGGTTTCTGGGTATGACTTTCAGATATTGCCCAAAGATCAGTTGTCACCATGTTTTGAAGGAAAGGTTTTTTCTTGATGTTTTCATGGTTTGTGAATAAACAAGTAGAAAATATCTATTTAAATAGTGCTTATAATTTTTGCACTTTCATTTCATACTAGGGCAAGATGCTTATAAGGCTAGTAAAGGTGATGATGGTAATTGCTCTCCTGGCAATTGGTAAGTTAAGAGCTTGTTTTTTTTCCTACATTAAAGTCCCATGGGTATCAGAAGCTATCAGCACTGACAAATTTCTTTTTTAAGTGTTTTATTCGGGAAAACAATACAGTTACAATACAAATAAAGTAAATGGCTTAAACCTAGCATGTGCACATGACATTCCTTCTGCTAGGACCCATATGATTGCTTATATTTTAATTTATATGTGCTTAAAGGCCAGATCAGCAAAGCTCATATTATTAAATACACATCCTAAACATGGCATTGCTGTCACCAATTCAATCCAAGTTGAAAGTCTTACACTTGGTGTAATCTATGACTAGGTCCAATGAATGGCCGGGTGCAATCTATAACCGGTCTGAAAGAAAACCTTTTTTTCAGATGTTAAAAAAAAAATAGATGTCTTAAAACATCCATCAACTTTTTGAGCCCGTTTTCATCTACATCTGCTTTCAACTGCTCTCAATAAACCATTTACTTTCGAGACTGTCACAGATTGTACCCAGTCATAGATTGTACCCGGTCATAGACCTTCAACTCTTGCTTGTTTCTGACAAATTATGGTGCCTACAGTGGCCCTCCTGGGCCTCTCTAGGTCCCTTGGTGGCCTTGGTGCCTTGGTGACAGGGAACTAGTAATATCTGTATACTATATATATATATATATATATATATATATATATATATATATACATATATATATATATATATAGTTTTTTTTTTGCAGTTTTTTTTCACTAAATGTTTCACATATACAATGTGTTTTTCAGCTGAAGCTAAATGGAAGAGTTCAACATCAAGCTCATCAAGCTCCTCAAGCTCATCAAGCATATCAAGTAAATCAACCAAATGGAACTTAGTCTCAAGCAAAAAGTCAAAATCAAAGTCAGAATCATACATCAAATCTGCCATGACCATACCTGAGGCCTTCCCTCAGCTATTAATGGGATTTCATACAATCGAATGTACTGAATAGTTTTATCATTAAGTTTATAGGCCAAATGACAGCTTGACATAGATAAATGCTCTACTATATCCTTGTTAGACTACAATCATGTTGGAATAGTACATTATGGCACAATGCTGACCCTAAGAAATGGAGGTCTGTGAATAAAATGTAGAGTATTCCACATCCCAGATAGGTGCAGAAAGCACTGTGTTTATATGATTGCATGATAAAATAACATATAAATATATATATATATATATATAAATTTGGTAAATAAGGCAGTAGTGTAGTGCCAAATCAAAGCTCATGCTGTCAGCAATTCAATGGGCTACATATAACTTGCATCAGCAGTACTTTTACAGGAAAATTAATTCTGAAATAATAAAAACAAAAGAAAAAAACGACATTAATATTACACATCAAATATAACAGGGGTTAATACTATGCATTCACTCACCACATTTTTTATCGCCTGTTGATAAAAGATAATGGGCCTTACTCTAGACAGGCTTCAAAAGTACAGCCATGCACATATATTTCACATATCTAATTCAACCTGTATATATTAATATACAATATGCTGTTCTTCCAGCGAACCTCCAGTACGGAGAGTGGACTGACTGGTCGGCGTGTGGCGCCCCTTGTGGTGGCTCCACCCAGACAAGGACCCGGGCCTGTGGGCCAGCACAAAATGGAGGCACACCCTGCTTTGAAGAAGGCTCCACTTCTGAAGAATCCCAGAGCTGCAACAGTGACCCTTGCCCGAGTAGGTTCCTCTAGTGTTCTTTAGGACAGAGTATTAACTCTGGCAGCAACCATCCCCTGTATAGGTCTTCTCTTGTTGTTGTAGGTAACCTGCAGAGTCCCTCCAGTGGGTGCCAAGCGGAAGATGAACACACAGCCCCTCCATGGCATCCTCCAGATGTTAGCTTGACATAATTATGCTATTCTATATGTTTATATGAGGTCATGTTTTCTGAATTTGTCTTGCTTCAAGTCTCTGAATAATACCGCGGGTATTCCACTATGTTAGATAGGTGCAGATAGTCCTGTGTTCATATGACTGCACCATCAAATGAAACTTCTGTTACAAATTGCCTAGAAATAACAAGTTTTGCAAACCAATGAACTAGCTAACAAAGCCGGAATTGTTTGAGAAAAGTCTATATTTCCTTATATTATATCTAAGCAAAAAAAAAACAGAAAGATTATTAGTGCACATCCAATATTAATACCAATATTAATACTTTGTATTCCTGGTAATGAGAATTTTATTGATACTATCTTAAACAGCATTAAAAACCATACCCATATACATAAACAGAAGAGATACAATGCAACCTGCACAGATGACATATTGTTTTTCCAGCTGATCTCCAGTATGGATATTGGAGTGACTGGTCTGGTTGTGGTGCGACATGTGGAAGCTCGACTCGGACCAGGACCCGTGTCTGTGGGCCAGCGATGAACGGGGGCACAGCCTGCTTTAAATTAGGCACCACCTCTGAAGAGTCCGAGAACTGCAACCTCAACCCTTGTGGACGTAGGTTAAAGTAGTGTCCTTCAGGGCAGGGTATAAGCTTTGGCACTGACCATCCCCATCTGGAGGTTAGCCCTGAGCAGTACCTGGTAGACCTGGGAAGTCCCTGTAGGCGGTATCTCATGAGACTGTAACAATTGGATAGTCTTTGACCGGGTGACATTGGGGGAGGAGTTAATAAATGTTATTGTAACACTATATTTTATACTATATTTCCCGGCACTTACGTGTACGTAGCCCCCTATTTTAGCTGTTTTAATCTTGCCAGTCATGGAGGTCACTCAGTCAAGAACGTCACTCAGTCAAAGATGTCACCTGGTCAAAGACTATCCAATTGTTACAAAGTTGTGAGACTGAGCCTCCAGTGGTTGTAGCTGTAGATAAGCACACAGTATACCCCTCCTCCAGTCCCTCTATGGTATCCTCCATAGTGTATCCAAGGTGATCAGTGTGCCAGTCCCCCCTCTTGCCCTGCTCCCAATCAGCTGGCTTCCCTGATGGCCTCATGGCCTCTTATTATGATGAGCACTGCCAGGGACAGCCTATCCATGGATAGTCCCTCTACTTGAAACTGTCTAGTATGGTAGTGTCTATCACATTTCCTATGTTGAAGATATTTAATATATAGACTATATTTCACTTTCCTATGTATAATATTAGGGTTTCAATTCCAAGATCTCCATTGTTTTATAAAGACATGTAAAAGTTATATAGAAACCTCCTGAAACTTTAGAAATACAGTTTCACATAAATTACCCTTTGAGACTCCTTAAATCATGCATGATGTAACATGTAAATATGTGTGTGTGTGTGGTCTATATGTGTTTTGTGTGGTCTCTTTGTGTTTTGTGGGGGTGTAGTGTAGGGCCCAGCCTTCACCTCAGCAGATTCAATATCCCGCTTGCCCACAATACATCCTGCCCCCCTTACAGTACCTTATCACACCCCTAGTCGCGCTTCAATCATCCTATCACATCCTTAATTATTATGATATTGATCACATTTAATAGATTCTCATCTTAATGCAATGATAACTTCTGAACCTTCTAAGATGAATACAAACATCTTGAATCAAATGCTTCAGAATGATAGTCTTACTGAAAGATAATCACTTTGCTTTGTTCTACTGCAGCATCCTAAATGCAGTCCCAGGACTTTGGAGGCGGACACAGGACTAATGGTTCTCAAAATCCCCTAGTTTATACCCCCCTAACAAAATACAAGCCCCTATCAAAAGTTATTTAAGTATAACCAGATTAAGCAGTCTACACTACATATTTAATTAGCTAATATATCTTTTTTAAATGCATTCTCTAATTTTTAGGCTGAGGCCATGGTTTATATAATTAATATTTGTAACTAGTATAACTTGTCTGGGATTAAAGAATTTAGATTCATAATTTTTGGGAAATTAGATTGTGGCCATCTTGAAGATGGTATTGAAATAATAAAACATTTTGAAAACCAAATGTTTCTGGTTCTTATTAACATAGAAAAGCAATATGAGGTTCAAGATATTTATTTAAGGAGTCAAAAAGTTGGGATTCAGAATGTTGATCAATAAATTCAGTAAATAAACAACAAAAATAAACATCTGAGTGGCTATATTTTTTTACAGCCAAATATGTAGAGGTAATATTGGGAATTGTTACATTAGATTGATAAAAAGCAAAGGCTTCACAATCATGGCATCCACATTATCCAGACAAGGATGGTAGAGATCTGCGATCAGCCTGGTGTTGGGGGTACAGTTCTAAGGTATGTAGCAAGGCCCCCATGCAGTTTGCCAAAGTCGCTACCAATGAGAATGCTGCATTTGAGGATGCACTGGCTGGTTGGCTGCATCATGAGTAAAAACGTTTAATCCCAAAGTGGTGTATTCATGGCTGTGTCTCACCGGATCAGGCCAATGTTAACGTCTTTGACTGGGTGCCATTTTTGACTGGTTGCCATCTCCTGACAGAAAACGGTTTATTCAAGGCAGGTGAAGATATATATGGATATAACCACTGCCAATTTCTTTTTTTTTATTCCTTACATATTACAAATTCCTTTTTAATTATTTTTTTATGGTGGCCGATCAAAGATGGCACCCAGTCACATTGGCCTGATTTGGTGAGAAGCAGCCTCATGTGTTTTATGTTGAAATGAACCAATTCTCTTTGATATTTGATGGTTCACATATTACATATACAATATAACACTGTGCCTTCTGTACCTTCCTGTTTATGACAATTAAATTAGTCAAGAGATCTCTGGATTGTTAAAGAGTGCTACTCTTCTTTTATGAACCAGACCCCATAACATGTTTAACAGAGATGTGAACAAGAAACTGTTCAAGAAGGCATTGCCCTCATAGCAGTTGCACATGGGGACGAACCTGTGGAGTCACTAGACGTCGCCCATTTTGTGCGTAATCTTGAATCGGCACTTTTGGCTTAATCTTAATCCGTTTCCAGGTGATACCTATCCTCTAGATGGCACCAATGTAATTTTGCAACATTGCTGTATATATCGGGGGCTCTGCCCCCCATCCCCTTTTGGCAATTCAAGATTACGCATAGAATGGGCAGCGTCTAGTGACTCCGCAGGTTCGTCCCTCGCTGCATAGCAGTTGGTTTTGAGCTGAGAATTATCAAGTCAAAGGGAGTCAGACTGAATCAATACATTATCATACAGCATTTTGTGAGTAGATTGTCCAGTTAAATCATGTAATTTAGGTGGCATGAAAATGAACTGGGGGTAACTGCACTGATTTCACAGGTTTATACATGAGAAAAGTAGATGCCTCAATATATGCAGTAACTACACCTGCCATATCATTTAGGATATATGCATGCTTTATGATCATGTGAGATAAAGATGTATGGATATGACGTATGTATGACATAAAGATGTCTAGGCAAATTGATGAGTTTGCCCATACTTCCACAAATGCTGTAAATGGTGTCACCCCTCACCCACCTACTGCAGCCTTCCCAGGTCAAAGGACAGTTTGCCGTTTGACGCCCCGCCTACTTCTCCTCCCAACCCACCTCCTTCACCGTCCACTGCACATCCAGGTCCCTGGGAGGTGGTTATGGTGAACTGAGTGCATGTCTATCAGAGCCGGGTCTGGAACAGTGTCATCTGGACCTATTGGCAGCAGGTTGGGGAAATCCTGCCTTTAATACCTTGAGGGGAGAAAGAAGGGTGAGGGGGTTTCTTCCCTTGAATTTGGGTTGATTAACCTTTAATTTTATGTTCATTCAGAAATTTGAATTTGCGGATATCTTACCATTATTTGCTGAAAAAAGATTAACCAAGCTACAGGTAGACAAAATCATTAGCTAAATATATGTGAATGGGTGTGTATAACAATTTTGTATTTTTCAAGATATAATGATTTGAATGTCAAAATATAGCCTAAATAAGGTACATTTATATGTGGACTCCCCTCCCCCCTTACCCCTCCTTACCACCACAGGTAAGGGCAGGAGGCTGAACTGGGGACTGCACTAAATAAGGGAACTGTTTCCCCATGCTGGAAGAAACTCCCCTGTAGGCTAATATACCTGTAATGGAAAAGGTCATGGATTGTCCAGGCCTGGGCAGCAGCAGTGGTTTGGGCCCAAAATCATCAGAGCTTATTATAAATCATGAAATAAACTATGATGAACTTTATGTTTAGGTAAGTACAAATATGAAAAGGCAATTTACCAACAAATAATTTTCATTGGCCTTATGGTATCAGTGGGTATGTGGCCCTCGTGTCATTATTGACATATTCCTGACATCAATTACTTGTGCCCATGAACAAATATTTTAATACAAACGACCCTAGGAAATCTGGACTAATTTCAGTATATAACATAAAAACAACCTTGTTATCTGTGGCCTAGATATGGTGCCTCAATTATTGACAGCATATGCTAGACTCTAACTGGTCCAATGGTTTATGCCCAAAAGCCTATGTTGGGGCTCCATACGGCAATCCAACTGGGAATGCCCATGTGTATGTATGTGCTGCCACCTGGTACAGTCATGCGAGACCAGCAGAGAGTAGTTCCTAGTCTGATCCCCAGGTGGTGCACCAGTTTCAATTGGATTTAACCTGTGTTCTCTCTATGGCAAAGGAATGGCCATTATATGATAACAGAAAAGGGTTGGTGAGTGGAATAGCCAGCAGAGGGAATAGTACCTCTCTGAAGGGTGTGAAAAATGTCCCGCTTTTATTTGGTAGCAAAATATACTGTTGGCTGCTATTGTTCAAAGTGGGCATAAACAAATGCTTGGGTCTTTGAGGATTTTGCCAATCAGATCACATCCAAAGAACCCACTAGCCAATAGGTGCTATCACAAATTACTTTCACAAAGACTGGTTTTATAATCTAGCTTATTACAGTCTCAGCCATCAACATTAAATAACAGCTGGGGTAGGGGAGTAGTTGATGGATTTCAGAAGTCTCTGTTAGCTAGACTCCACTAGAAGAGGTGGGGTCTGACAGATTTTACCCCTGTTCAGCAAAATGCACATTATCAGGTGACAGCTAACCAGGACTCCCGTGCCGGTGCCGTATAGAGAACCGTATTGCTATCTAGCATACGCTCACAGACACTTTGTTGCAGCGTTGTGTTAAACTGAGATGCATAAGCCATTGTAATTGCAGCCCAAATTTCGCAAATTAGTGATATAAAGTACTGTTATGATATGATAGATATCCCTTCTAAATGCCTGTGGATGCACCAAGTTTGTGTTGTGTTGCATTTAGGAGAAATGTGTAGTTAAAGTAACCTGCCCCCCCACCCCCTCCGCCCCCCCCCACCCCCTCCTCTCTCCCTTGTACCGTGGTAGCCACGCAAAAGCTGTCAAAGTGGTGGGGGGGGGGCTTGCTGGATGTCACGGCAGGTGTGAGCGTCCAATCCGACCTGGCTTTCACGCTCAGTGGCCTGAGAGCTACAAGTAGGACCCACATGTGTGTAACAAAATGCTTATAAATACCATGAATAGACCGGTGGCACGGGTCGGGGGGGGCTATTTCCTGTACCAAAAGGGATGTCATGAGAAAACTTTATTATAATCACCATACTAAAACAGGCCTAGTCGTGTAAAAGCTAGTATAAATAGTAAGCTGAGCCATCAACATATACTTCAGTCCCCCTTTATCTCCAATTGTCGCCACTCTTGTTACTAGTATATTCGCCCCCCCCCTCCCTGCCCTACATTATGGTCAAATTACAATATATATCATTATTACTGGGTATAACTCCCCCTCCCCCACCCCAACATTTCCGCACAGCAACCCTCTACTTAGTATCTATTGTGTACTGTGGGACTATGGCTCTGCAGGAGCAAGTAGCCCTACAGAGCGTTGTGTTATCCAGCCACGCCTCATCTTCTCATGGTGTCTGCCCTAACTGGCTGTGTTGCAACAAAATACTATGACTTGGTATCATAGCCGTGGACCAAACCTGATTATAATAGTTTCAAGAGGAGGGTTTAGAGAAATATCTACATATCTCAAGAGGTAACCAACTCAAGCAGGGAAGCCAAAAATCAACCTCCAATTTTGTTAAAATGACCACTCCGTTCCTACTTAGGAGAACAACCAGGGCATAGAGTATGTATCAAACAGGGTACGACCAGGTAATGGACCAGGGGAGACGGTGTGAGGGTCACAGGAGCAAACTATATATATAATTAAACGTGGCTATCTACTCTTAAATTTCTTGATAAGGATCTTGGTACAAGAGTAAATCAGTGTTAGCTGTAGCAAACGCTCCCTGTGTGTACTTGAGGCATGGGGAGGGGGAGGGGGGGACATGACCATAACAAGGGGCAACACCAATACGGGGCAGTGCCCCAAGGCTTTCTCAACCAGTCCTCACAGACTGAGCTAGGAGACCCAAGGAACCAGATATTTCCCCATTTAGTCTCTCCTTCAATGTTTGTGCCAAAGTTGTATGTCTTGATGCCAGAGGTATGGCACCATGGGTGGGTGATTTGCCAGATCACAGTGTGCCTATTTTACATTCCTAAAATTTGGTTCATGCAGGAATGGGGCTTATGATTTCTTCCCTGCTCCCTTCCCTTGTAAATCACTACTTCCCTATTTAGAAATGCCTGGCTCATGGGATGCAAAACCACTAAGGCAGAGCTCCTTTGTTTACATAATTTCTTTTGACTCCTCCTCTCGCCCGAGTGTTCAACTTTTAAAAATCAACACACATTCCCTAGCCTACCTCACCCTTCTGCATACATGGACATCACACGGACAACCGACCCCTCTCAGTCATTCACCTATTACAGACTCACTGCAACTTTCCAAGCCCCTCCATGCGGGCCTATTAATCTGTGTACAACATTGACATGGTTGGGGAGGAGTTTTCAGGCATCACGTCTGTGTAGATAAAAAAAACATCCATCCACCCCCCCCCCCTAACACCCACTACTCTGCACCAGTATAGCACAAGCAGAGGCCACATGCCTCATGCCTACTGACATAGGTGTACTGGTTATTATGGAAGGCCAGTGCAACATTGTGACCTTTTGCTAATTGCAAGTAACCATTTGCTACTTCCGAATCAAGCTTTGCTTGTTTGAGAGTGTCCCTTGCTTGTTTGAGGTTGCAAATTTCCAAAAAAGGTTGCCAATTACTTAGTATGGTTGGCAATTGGCAATTCAAAACAAATAGTTGTCATTTTGGAGTTGCCATTTGCTGATTGCCAATATGCAGGTTGTTAATTGCCAGTTTCATGTCACCATTTGACAGTGAGCAATGACATTTTCTGTAGTATGGTTCCAAATACTGCATGCCATTGGCTGATTCATAGATTCAAGATTCAAGAAGGTTTATTGACCAATGTAATGGTACCTTCCTGTCCTAATCCATGTTATTTGAGATGCAAGCTGGCATCTGACAACCAGCAACTGACAACTGGCAATAAGCAAATGGCAAGTGGCAATGAGCAAAAAGAAAAATGTCACACTGGCCTTCCATAATATATTGTGTATTTAACAGACAGGGTCAGTGTGTGGGGGAGGGGGATGCCCCTTATTCACATCTCCCATAGACTCACAAACCTTACCAGCTGTAACGCTTGAGCAGTAAAGTAGGACACTAGTTAGTCACGGTCATAGCCAAGATACAGGGGAGCATGGGGAGTCTAACCCTTTAGGGCCGAGCATCAACTATAGTTGATGCCATAGGGGGCCGAGCATTGACTATAGGCATCATAACTCAATGGGATTTACCAAAGTCTCGGCCCTTGGAGAGTTCCTATGAAAATGTTTCCGCCCAATCACCAGACCTTTTTTTTTTTGCTTGTCCTTAAAGGGCTAATGATTTATATGGTTCACTGTATTCACCCGCAGGCTGCTTCCCCTTACCGCAAACAAAATTAAATTATGTATATATTTTATGTTTTTTTCAGAAGCAGGCTACAGATATATCCTGGCCTGTTCCATTATCACATTTTCCATCAAGCCAACAAAAAGATTATGCATTATATATAAAATAGTTTTAAATTCATGAATACAGCTCCAGGTAACTCATCAGTGCTATCTAACACGGTGCGAGGTGGGGCCAGATTGGGGTGATTGGAGACAGAACACTGCAACGCAACCCATTGCAACACTGTTGCATGGTTACATAGTGGTGATACGCAACAACACATCACCTGCAAGTTACTCACCGGGACTGCATTTATGCATCATGGTGACAGGAGGGCATCCAAGTACATTATTTAACTTTGCTACACTCAAAGAGTTAACCAAGAACTCTGTCAAATTTAATCACTTATTATTTATAACTATGTCAACATCTGGGGCTGATTCAAGAGCTGGGATGTGCAGTGGGCGTTCATTAAAGAAATTAAAGTATTGGTTTAGGGACTGCAAAGAGGCAAGTAAGTATTTATGGATACATTTATTTCAGAATTTATATAAATTGTTACATGGCTCATTACATCTACTGCTATACATCAACCATATGCACATAGAAATAGTAAGCAAGGCTCAGGGTTTTAGTCAACCTTGCTGCAGAATTTTCATATTAATTCCAAAAAAAAAGGGCATATATCAGAGGTGTTAGGATATTGGTTATTACGTAATACTGACACCAAGTACTGACTATTGAACATTGATATAAATATTGATATACAAACAATGTGAGATTCCAGAATCAAAGGGGAGTTATATATTACTTACCCCTCCCCAAAAGAAGAAAAAGAAAACCAGTGTAATGATGCTTACTCGGGGGCACAATAGTCAAGTCCCTAGATAGCGCTAGAATAATTGTGGAATGTAAACATGTGTACACATTCTATGTTGGCCCCTATTCAGGCAGCATTATAAAGCAGAGCTGGAGCATATGTAGTCGGTATGTCAGTCCTTTCTCTTTCCAACTGCCTTTCTAGTTGGAGGAGTGCATATTGTATTTACGTTATATATGATAGCATATCAAAAGAGAAGGCAAGACAATATAATATATAATGGTGCTTACGCATATAGTTGGCAACAATCTGCCCATTTATTACAACAGCAAAGCTCAAACATACTAGACGACATACAAGTAAGTGCAAAAACATACAAGTAAGTTCAAATATCCAACTGTGGGTCTCCTTAAGCGAAGGCAGCTCTGCCACCTGAGGGGCATTACCAGAACTAACCTTATGTAATATCACTAATCCCTTTGTTGCCAGCAGCGGCCTGAAGAGAAGTGATCATAAACTAGAAAAATTGATTAATGTTAATGTGTGCCTTAACATATGCTGTTATCCATGAGTCCCTCTGAATCAGTGGTACATTTTATCAAATGAAAAATCTGGTCTAAAGGTTGGGTAGGAAGAATTTCTCCCCCACCCCCTTTACAAAATCTTGGATCGGCCACTCTAAATTGACCTTTATGCAACAAGTAGAGGACTGTACATTGTTTACATCCAAAAGACATTTTGTAGGTGGTGTATGACCAAAAATGTTGATAGTTTATGACTGGGTGACCTGTTAATCAGGTAACATCTTTGACTAGATGCCCTCTATGAAAGGCAAAGGTAAAACATGCTAAAATAGGGCATATATAGAAAGGAATGCTGGGATGAGGTAAATGCATATTTTGACACTTTTTACTACCAACTTTATTTCAAGTTGGTTATAAACTTTCAATTTGTATCAATCTGGTGAGATATAGTCTAATGAGATCACATGTATTTAGGACATTGGGGCCTAAAGCCCATAGAGGAGGTCATCCATACATTTTCCACTTAAGTGATGATATCAACTATGAAGGCTATAATTAATGGCATACCCAGGGGGGAGGATATTTATCAGGATTTAATTTTAGCCTGTCATTTGATAGATTGCAGTGACTAAAACAATGGATATCAGAAAGAGAAAGTGAAAGTGAGAGGTTTCACCAAATTATTTTCAAGAGGTACATGTCGATATTAAGTACAGAAGCTGTTGAAGCGTAACACACATTTTATATATTATATAAAATGTGTGTTAGGCTTCTGCAGCCACTGTTAACCCCTATACCCCAATCTTTTACACCATTTTCTGGACTTCTACAAAGATAAGCTTCAATGCGTTCAAGCCTTACATATAAGTGGATATGAGAGGAGGGGTGGTGGATAGATTAGGGGGTCCTCAGATAGATTCAGAGGGGCTTTGCAATCAGTCAAAAAGGGTCCTTAAAAAGTGTTGGAGAGACCATGGATACGTGAAGAGAGGCAGTGGGTAGGTCAAGAGGTTAGGATGGTCCATAGGCAGTTGAGGGAGGGCCATAGATAGGTTAGTAAGGTCCTAGGATAATCTATGACGGCCAGTAAATAGGTGTGAAGGCTCCTAGAATAGATTGGAAGTGGTAGTCGATAATGGCATTGGTTAATGCAGTGAATCATAAGCAGAGGATAATAAGTATTGTACCAGGTCAAGGAAGCACTTGGAAAATGACCCAGGTCGGTTGAAGGCTCCATCAACCACCACCCCACACGGCCACCAACCGCTGCCACCCACAACGGCCACCCACCACTGCCACCCACAACTGCCACCCACCACTGCCTACCACCACTGCCACCCACCACTGCCTACCACCACTGCCACCCATTACTGGCACCCACCACTGTCACCCACCACTGCCACCCACCACTGCCTACCACCACTGCCACCCACCACTGCCTACCACCACTGCCACCCACCACTGCCACCCGCCACTGCCACCCATTACTGCCACCCACCACTGCCATCCACCACTGCCACCCACCACTGCAACCCACCACTGCCACCCATTACTGGCACCCACCACTGTCACCCACCACTAGCACCCACCACTGCCTACAACCACTGCCACCCACCACTGCCTACCACCACTGCCACCCACCACTGACACCCACCACTGCCTACCTCCACTGCCACCCATCACTGCAACCCATCACTGCTACCCATCACTGCCACCTACCACTGCCACCCACTTCCACTGGCCAGTGAGGAGCCAATCTCAACCACTTATTATCATAAAGCATGTGCCAATGACAGAAAATGTTTCCAAGATAGGCGATGTGGAAGATATATCTGAATGCATGAGGTATTATCCTTCGCAGGACGCCTCAGGCTGTGTCTCATGAGACGGGCCCAAGTGATTGAGATATAAACGGGCTACCAACTACTAATGTAAAGTGTTGTAACTTCCATTTACCTTTTCAGCCAATTTTCATCTTCAAATGCCCTTAATAAACCCCTTTCTATCAAGCCGGTCAAAGCTTGCACCTGGTCAAAACTGGCGCCCGGTCAAAGCTGGCACCCTGTCAAACATGTTCACACTTTGCCCCATCTCATGAGACACAGCCCTCACCCCCTGTGAATGTATGTGAATCCAGTGCATTCATGTTATAAAACATATCAGTTTAAGATCTTTTGATTGGAGTAGTGCCAAAATGTTCTAAAAAAATGTTTCTTCGGAAAACGGAGCTATCAGAGTGTACCAATATGTATAAGGCAGGAGGACTTATATCAATATGTATAGAGAGAAATCGGTCCTCATCCGCTTTTACTCAAAGTGGGGGAAGTATGCACTAGAGGTGAAAATAGTAACTACAGATTCCAAGTCTTGATCCTCTAGTTTAAATTGTTCCCAAATTATCATATAATTCCCCTTTGTCATAGATATAATTGTGGTTATTGTTCGCCTCTCCCGTTGATCCTACCTAATTGACTTCAACTATTAGGTATTGGAAATTTTATCACAAAAAAGGGGGATGCAATTTCACGCTGGGCAGCTAGTTTTTTTTCACATCCACCCTAGGGATGATATTTCACGTGGGGCCGCTATGCTTTGTCAACTGTCATCATAGAGGCAAAGGGGGGGGGGGATGCCCTCCCCTTAAATTAGCCAATACACTTCCCAATGATGTTAACAAATGAACAATCCCTTAACCGTATTAAAATGCTCCGAGGGTCAGAGTGGTTAACATACATACAGGAATTACATGGTGATGTCATATAATTGCTTTCTGAAATCATATTGGTATACGCCCTATAGTGTGTTACAGGAGACACTTGTCGGTTGGGCATCCATCGAGACCACCTCGCAACCAGACCTATAACATCTATTGGTGCAACCATCCTCAACTACCACCACATCCATCACGAACCATCCAGCCAGCCTTCCACAACTTAAGGTAGGCAAAAATTATAAAATGAAGACCAAAATGTGTTTGTTAAATGGTCTGAAATATCTTAAGACGTTGGCTTTGAACCAATCCCATATTGATACCAGCTTTCAGAACAGTCATACTCCTCCTCTCATGCTTCTGCAAAAAACATAAGAATACCTGTGACAATTCGCATTAAGACCCAATTTATTAAAAAGAATTCAAAATCACATTTTTATACTCCTGTATTTCTACTGTATTAGTTATTTGCATCTAGAGCCCTTCTATAAACGGTTGTTATGCGCATGTCCAACACTACACTTTGGGCTTAAAAATGAACCATCTCTGGATGAAGAGTGATGTTACAATGATGCCAATGAAGTCATGTTTCTAAGAAACCTCACGTCTTGATGGGGATTGTGGAGGCCAGGTGGAGAATGTTCACCAATCCTTAACTCTATCAAAGTTTTAATCAACTAATAGGGCAGCATATAACAAATTTGTTATCAATCTACAAATTACATAAATTCATAAAATGAATTGAAATTATCAAGAAATGACTGTTAAAACTTGCACCACTTGTCAATTGGGGGTAGGGGTTGGCAGGATTTAACCTAGGTGCATGGAGGGGGAAAGGTTGTAATAGACAAAGGAGGAGGAGGATTGGACGTAGTTTAGCCTTACGAAGCAGAGGTGGCTTTTCTACATCTATATAGGCCTATATATGGCTCAAACTCCTGACTTATGTTGTTTTAGGATAGAGGAAGGACAAATCAGTAAGTTCTTAATGTGTTTAAACAGGTTTAGTATATTGAAAGGTATATATCTTGGCTCCTTTGAACACTTTTTGATACATTTCTAACCCTAGCGGTTCAGTTTTTATCGCCTCGTTAAGTTTATTGTCCTGTTTTCAGGTGACTCTGTGACCAAAAATCCATGATCATGAACATTATGTTTTACATACATCACAGCAACTAATAATCTTGTTTACAAGCTGGGCCAACATATATCTTGAAGCATACCAAGAATGGCAATCCTCTGAGTAATAGTTTTTGGGATACAGCCCGATGAATTTTGAACATTTATCAGAAATATGAACATTTCAACTACGTACTCTCAACTTTACCCTAGATTCCTCAAAATGGTCCCATTATTGGTTAAATTCACTCTACAGTGTCCTGATCATGTGTACTTTAAGAAATATGAAGCATCATGATATCTGGCTTGACCAAATTTGCACAGTATAGGCCTAAAGTACCCCTATTAACCTATTTTACGTCACAGAGTCACCCGGGTGACTCCGTGACGGAAATAATTTCTTGTATAAATGAGCATAAAAATGGTGGATTTTTGCATTAGAACATTAGAGGGAGTAGGTAGGACACAGGAAAACCAGAGATCACTTTAATATATTGGGTATTAACAATTCTATGAAGGTTTCAATTTTCATCAGGGTGGCTGGTGACTCCGTGACCAATATTCCGGGTGACTCTGTGACAGAAAATATGTATCTCAATAGACATATGGCTCACTCTCACCAAATCAGTGCAACTAAAAAAGTGACGTACATGATCGGCGGACGTACATGATCGGCGGACGTACATGATCGGCAGAGTCCAAAATCCGTCTTTTACCCCCTGCACTACGATGTTTAACTCTCCCAACCATACCTACAGGCTGTAATGTATCTTTGGGGAGTTTATTAGAAAAAAAAACTCACAAAATATGTATAGGGGCCGGAGGGGGGGGCTCAATGTGTAACCGATCATGTACGTCACATGACGTACATGATCGGCTTGGAATGTCATGTAAAATTTCCTATTTACCCACTGCTTGACCTGTCTATGATTACACATATTTAGACCTACATCATATGTACACCTCACTATGATTGATTTAAGTTTTAAATATGGTCAGAAAAGGTAATTAAAGCAGTCAATAAATAGTGGCCGATCATGTACGTCACATGACGTACATGATCGGTATTGAAATGTCATGTAAAATACTCTTACTAGACTCATCTACACATTTAAACCATTTGAAATACCAAGACAGACATTATATGTACACCTTGGTAAGGTTTATAAATGTTTTATTATGGTCAGAAAGAGTAGGGCAGTCAATAATCACCGATCATGTACGTCACCGATCATGTACGTCACATGACGTACATGATCGGCATTGAAATGTCATGTAAAATACTCTTACTAGAATCATTTACACATTTAAACCATTTTAAATACCAATACAGACATTATATGAACACCTTGGTAAGGTTTACTTATGTTATATGATGATCAGAAAGACTGGGGCAGTCAATAATCACCGATCATGTACGTCACCGATCATGTACGTCACCGATCATGTACGTCACCGATCATGTACGTCCACCGATCATGTACGTCCACTGATCATGTACGTCACTTTTTTAGTTGCACTGATTTGGTGAGAGTGAGTCATATGCTCCTGGAGGCAAGATTATTGGATATTTTTCAAAATTTCTTTTTTCCAGCAGAAGACACAAGAGTTACCTCACAATCTGGGATACAATAGAGACTGTGTGGATCTTCTTTATTCACTATATAGAGGTATCAACCTGAAATGACATTTGAATATTTTGCTGACAAAACACACTTAAATGACTGTGGAGAAAAAAATACGGAACATATCTAGTGAAATCCTCGTGAATCAATTGACTATACCATAGACCTAATAGAAAATGATATTAGGAATAAGCTGTTACTGCCTCAGTACACATGGGAGACATGTAAGACATGACATTTTTAGTGTTTTTGACGTTTTTAGTTTTTTTTGGGCCTTTGGAGGGCCAGAAAATGGAAAATATTGGGCCAAAAAACAAAAAATAGAGATTTCCTGAATTATTAGGATGTTTTTTCACATATACCAAAGATTTGAAAAAATTGGTGCAAAACTGGTTATTCTGTAGGGGTATAAGCCTGAAAAGGGCCAGAAATAGCCGAAACAACATAAGTGGGGAGTTTATGCCATATACTCATTTCAGTAACCATTCACAAGAGTATATAATATATGCAAGTGTTAACATGCCCATTGGTCACAGAAAATTGAATCAACATTGATTGATGGTTGTCAATGTTGATTCAATGTTGATTCAATGTTGATTCAATGTTGATTCAACATTGAACTAAAGTCTGTGCCCACTGGGTGGTCAGTTTGGTCCTAATGCAGGAGCATAACTGCTTGCTCGGAGGGGATGATCACAGGGGTGGTCACTGGGGAGCACATTGGAGGCAGAAGAATATAGATGATAGAAACTCTCTCCCCCCCACCCCCCACCCTGCCAGAGTTAACTTTAACAAGTATATAATGGAAATCGACCCCCTACCCCATGGTACTAGTGTAAGTTGCATTTAATTGGCTTAATTCCCCTAATGGCATACTCACCGAAATGTCTTTAGAAGATTCAACCACTGTAACATGATATATGTATCCTGAGTAACTACAGATATTTAACAGGTTTTTGGCACACCCTCTATCTAGCATTGATCATGACTAATATCATGATGAATATCCACCATAACTCTACCTTCATGTTCATGGTTGAAGGCAATAGATAATTTGCATGCTACCCCAGATCCCCTCTGTTATTCTCCTGAGCTCCACTTATATATGTAATAACTAATATGCACGCTACAAAAGGTCACCTCCCTTATTACCATGTAACCCCTTTTGCTGAAGGAAACTCTCGACAGTTTGAAGACATGGTGACACACTGAACCATATCACATCCCTTGTCATTGCGATAGTTTGTACCATATCAAGTGACATATCACCATATTAAGTAATTTTTTGTATCAGATCATGTTACATGGGGTATATGGGGCCATGTAATGGGTCAATGCTTAGTATCAGATCATGTCATATTGGGATGTCTGGGGCATAGCACAGGGGTGTCAGAACAGTGAAATGGCAGGAGGAACATGCCCCCCCCCCTCCCCAATCCTAAGCAGGGGGGGGGGTTTGGATGGTAGAGTATCTATTGTGTAGAAGGCACGTTATACTAACATATTTAAAAGTTGGGTTCTTTCGAGTGTGTAGGGACTCCGAGATAGATAATCAAAATTGTGTCTGCTGGCCATAGCTGTCTATGCTACATTTATCACATACAGCAAAAGCACCTTGTAGTGGCTTGTGAACTTTAATATTGGTATCAATATACAAACATTTTCCAGACATGTGAGTTCCAGGTTAACAAGGAATAATACATGCAGTCACCCGTTACCCTTCCCCCTTCTCCCCCCCTCGAAAAAGAAATGCACAACAAAAAAACAGAACAATGCAAAACGAACCAGCATAATGATGCTTGGGAGGAGAACAATTGACAAATCCCCAGATGGCGCTTCAATCATCATGGAATGTAAATGAAACATGTACGTTCATGTTGGGTTCTATTTAGGCATAATTATAGAGCAGAACTGGAGCATGTAATAATATATAATTGGTATGTCAGTCCCCACCCCGGTCTTTTTCTTCAATGTTAAATCTGGTCCAAAGTTTTGGTGGAAAAAAAGTCCCCCGCCCCCTTTTAAAATTCCTAGCCACTGTGAATTGACTACTTAAGCAACAATTATAGTGCCTTACATTGTTTACATTGGAGAGCCATTCTGTCCGTGTACTGCCAATAACAAAGACCAAAAGACAAAGTGTTACCTTAATGAGAGATCTTTAAAACATAAGACACTAGAGCCCATGGAAGAGATCATCCTTATACTTTCAATTTAATTGATGAAATTACCCATGAGGGCCATATTTTAAATAATGTCATAGCCAGAAAATGGGAAAGTTTGCCAGGATTAAATTTCAACCTGTAATTTAGTAGTAACAATGACTAATGTACATGTATACAATATGTGTTAGGCTACAGCACATATTGTTTATTCCTATACCCTCATCTTATACACCCTTTTCTGGACATTGATAAACATGATATCTTAATGCATCATTCCTTGGTCATCTAGTGAGCTACACCCTAGGGCTGCATTTATACATCATGCCAACTCTATATGGTTGAGACATTCCCAGAGGGAAGGCATGATGCACCAATGCAGCACCAGTGAGGTTCTCGCTGGGACTGCATTGGTGCCTCATGACAACAAGGCTGTGTCTCACGACCTTGGGACAATGTTTTTGTCTCTGACCGGGTGCCGTCTCTGACCAGGTGCCGTCTCTGACCGGGTGCCGTCTCTGACCGGCTTGGTTTGATGAGGTCAAAATACTAGCAGCAGGAGGCTAATTATAATTGCAACTATGATTATATAACAACCGCCATAACGTTTTTCCAAATCCTTATATATATGAGTATAATTCTTTTTAAAACACCTTTTTCTGACACCTGGTCAGAGAGGGCAGCCAGTCAGAGACGGCACCCGGTCAGAGACGGCACCCGATCAGAGACAAACACATTGTCCCAAGGTCGTGAGACACAGCCACAAATGTCATTGTTTAGCGACATCAATCCTTAAAGGGTTAATGTGTTCTCGTCTTACAGATGAGGGGATATAGGAGGAGGGGCCCTGGATAGGTCAGGAGGGCCCTAGAATAGTTTTGGAGAGGCCATGTATAGATGAAGAGGGGCCAAAGGTAGCTTAACATTAAGAGCTCTCTTCAGTGGCTTAGGATGGTCCGCTGGGAGATAATGAAGGGCCGTGAATAGGCAGGCTTAAGTTTTCCGTTTTATTTAGTGGCAGTCCTCATTACTGGTTTTGCGGCTGATGTCCTTTTTCTTGGCACCTGTAGCAGGTAAATGTGCTGCTTTCTGCTTTAGGCCTTCTTTCCCGTTTTTTACCAAATAGGGTGCCATGTGTTGCATCATAGCCTCCATCAATTGCGTAGAGGATTGTCTAGTACCAATTTGTTGCAGAATATTAGATTCTGACTTGGTTATGGTTGTTTTTGTGCCTTCGGTTTCTAAGCATGCCTAGATTAATCAAAACGTTTATTCCTCTTGTACACCCTAGGCCTACCATCCCAAGTGTCTCCCATTGAGTTAAACAACTCTATAGTCTCATTTTTAGAGGTCTCCCTGGATGAATCAGTATGGTACTGGTAATTGACTGCAGCAGCACTTCAGGATTGGTTTGGAACCATGCAATCTAGTAGAACCTTCTTTTTCTCCAAGTTATCTATTGCTAAAAAGAGATTTGCCTATCAGAAATCCCCTTTCTATGCCCTCCCGGTGATATGCTAGTGATCTGGATCACTCAGACCAGTAATCTGACAGAGTTTCTATATAGTAGTTTGCACCTCTTCCCCACTCGGGGCGAGCCTCCTGCAGTATCCGCTGTAGTTTCAAATCATAAATCTTTAGAGATTCTTTTGGTTTCTGGGTATGACTTTCAGATATTGCCCAAAGATCAGTTGTCACCATGTTTTGAAGGAAAGGTTTTTTCTTGATGTTTTCATGGTTTGTGAATAAACAAGTAGAAAATATCTATTTAAATAGTGCTTATAATTTTTGCACTTTCATTTCATACTAGGGCAAGATGCTTATAAGGCTAGTAAAGGTGATGATGGTAATTGCTCTCCTGGCAATTGGTAAGTTAAGAGCTTGTTTTTTTTCCTACATTAAAGTCCCATGGGTATCAGAAGCTATCAGCACTGACAAATTTCTTTTTTAAGTGTTTTATTCGGGAAAACAATACAGTTACAATACAAATAAAGTAAATGGCTTAAACCTAGCATGTGCACATGACATTCCTTCTGCTAGGACCCATATGATTGCTTATATTTTAATTTATATGTAGTTGGGGATCCAAGCGGGCAAAATGTCATTATTTAACTTTGACCTGACATGGAGACCAATACTTGATATGAAGGCTGGATTAGGGTAATTTGAGTATACTGAATCCGATTCTGCCATGTGTTAAGCTGTATCTAGGTCGGAACAAGGTCATATCTAAGGTCAAAGGTCACAATTTATGTCTAGTTACACATATTTCCATCTAAATACCAAAGCTATTGCAGATAGGGAAGTAAACTTTTATACTATTATCATACTCTCATACTGGATACATAGGTCAAGCTATATCTAGGTCAGAACAAGGTCAAATCTAAGGTCAAAAGTCGCAATTTAGGTCTAGTTACACATATATCCATCCAAATACCAAAGCTATTGTTTTGACCAAGTTCAAGGTCATTTATAGGTTTAATAATTTGTGGGGCAAGGTGGAAATTTTGCATTTCTGAATTTGTTATTATTAAACTTAGGATAATGCCTGTTAAGATACTACAGATTTAACAGTATTTCCCTCTTACCACATTCGACCATGACCTTTCTCAAGGTCATATAACATAACACAAGTTGAGTCCTAAATGCATAATTTAGCAGTAGCTGATATTTGGGTATTGACTTAGGCAGCTATTGTTTAAGTATAGATATATCTTTATTACCTGTACATAACAAGTATTGTCCATGTAAACCCTGTCTAAATGACCTTGAACCTAACCAAGGTTAACCATAGTGGCTCAAGTGCTGACACACATGTACACTTAGATGAATAGCCTTGGTATTTGTCACAATGTGTATGAACGATTTAAAGATAAACTGTTCAATCCAATATGTGACCTTTGACCTTATTTTTGACCTTGTTCCGACCTAGATATCATTTCAAACATGGCCGAAATGGAATCAGCACCCTCAAGTTATCTAAATCCACTACTCATACCAAGTATTGGTTGCCATGTCAGCTCTTCCCCAGGCTCTCAGACTGGCCCCCCAACTAATGTGCTTAAAGGCCAGATCAGCAAAGCTCATATTATTAAATACACATCCTAAACATGGCATTGCTGTCACCAATTCAATCCAAGTTGAAAGTCTTACACTTGGTGTAATCTATGACTAGGTCCAATGAATGGCCGGGTGCAATCTATAACCGGTCTGAAAGAAAACCTTTTTTTCAGATGTTAAAAAAAAAATAGATGTCTTAAAACATCCATCAACTTTTTGAGCCCGTTTTCATCTACATCTGCTTTCAACTGCTCTCAATAAACCATTTACTTTCGAGACTGTCACAGATTGTACCCAGTCATAGATTGTACCCGGTCATAGACCTTCAACTCTTGCTTGTTTCTGACAAATTATGGTGCCTACAGTGGCCCTCCTGGGCCTCTCTAGGTCCCTTGGTGGCCTTGGTGCCTTGGTGACAGGGAACTAGTATACTACATATATATATATATATATATATATATATATATATATATATATATATATATATATATATATATATATAGTTTTTTTTTGCTTTTTTTTTTCACTAAATGTTTCACATATACAATGTGTTTTTCAGCTGAAGCTAAATGGAAGAGTTCGACATCAAGCTCATCAAGCTCCTCAAGCTCATCAAGCATATCAAGTAAATCAACCAAATGGAACTTAGTCTCAAGCAAAAAGTCAAAATCAAAGTCAGAATCATACATCAAATCTGCCATGACCATACCTGAGGCCTTCCCTCAGCTATTAATGGGATTTCATACAATCGAATGTACTGAATAGTTTTATCATTAAGTTTATAGGCCAAATGACAGCTTGACATAGATAAATGCTCTACTATATCCTTGTTAGACTACAATCATGTTGGAATAGTACATTATGGCACAATGCTGACCCTAAGAAATGGAGGTCTGTGAATAAAATGTAGAGTATTCCACATCCCAGATAGGTGCAGAAAGCACTGTGTTTATATGATTGCATGATAAAATAACATATAAATATATATATATATATATATATATATATATATATAAATTTGGTAAATAAGGCAGTAGTGTAGTGCCAAATCAAAGCTCATGCTGTCAGCAATTCAATGGGCTACATATAACTTGCATCAGCAGTACTTTTGCAGGAAAATTAATTCTGAAATAATAAAAACAAAAGAAAAAAACGACATTAATATTACACATCAAATATAACAGGGGTTAATACTATGCATTCACTCACCACATTTTTTATCGCCTGTTGATAAAAGATAATGGGCCTTACTCTAGACAGGCTTCAAAAGTACAGCCATGCACATATATTTCACATATCTAATTCAACCTGTATATATTAATATACAATATGCTGTTCTTCCAGTGAACCTCCAGTACGGAGAGTGGACTGACTGGTCGGCGTGTGGCGCCCCTTGTGGTGGCTCCACCCAGACAAGGACCCGGGCCTGTGGGCCAGCACAAAATGGAGGCACACCCTGCTTTGAAGAAGGCTCCACTTCTGAAGAATCCCAGAGCTGCAACAGTGACCCTTGCCCGGTTAGGTTCCTCTAGTGTTCTTTAGGACAGAGTATTAACTCTGGCAGCACCCATCCCCTGTAAAGGTCTTCTCTTGTTGTCGTGGGTAACCTGCAGAGTCCCTCCAGTGGATGCCAAGCGGAAGATGAGCACACATCCCCTCCATGGCATCCTCCAAATGTTAGCTTGACATGATTATGCTATATTATATGTTTATATGAGGTCATGTTTTCTGAATTTGTCTTGCTTCAAGTCTCTGAATAATACCTTGGGTATTCCACTATGTTAGATAGGTGCAGATAGCCCTGTGTTCATATGACTGCACCATCAAATGAAACTTCTGTTACAAATTGCCTAGAAATAACAAGTTTTGAAACCAATGAACTAGCTAACAAAGCCGGAATTGTTTGAGAAAAGTCTATATTTCCTTATATTATATCTAAGCAAAAAAAAACAGAAAGATTATTAGTGCACATCCAATATTAATATCAATATTAATACTTTGTATTCCTGGTAATGACAATTTTATTGATACTATTTTAAACAGCATTAAAAACCATACCCATATACATAAACAGAAGAGATACAATGCAACCTGCACAGATGACATATTGTTTTTCCAGCTGATCTCCAGTATGGATATTGGAGTGACTGGTCTGGTTGTGGTGCGACATGTGGAAGCTCGACTCGGACCAGGACCCGTGTCTGTGGGCCAGCGATGAACGGGGGCACAGCCTGCTTTAAATTAGGCACCACCTCTGAAGAGTCCGAGAACTGCAACCTCAACCCTTGTGGACGTAGGTTAAAGTAGTGTCCTTCAGGGCAGGGTATAAGCTTTGGCACTGACCATCCCCATCTGGAGGTTAGCCCTGAGCAGTACCGGGTAGACCTGGGAAGCCGCTGTAGGCTGTATCTCATGAGACTGTAACAATTGGATAGTCTTTGACCGGGTGACATTGGGGGAGGAGTTAATATATGTTATTGTAACACTATATTTTATACTATATTTCCCGGCATTTACGTGTACGTAGCCCCCTATTTTAGCTGTTTTAATCTTGCCAGTCATGGAGGTCACTCAGTCAAGAACGTCACTCAGTCAAAGATGTCACCTGGTCAAAGACCATCCAATTGTTACAAAGTCATGAGACTGAGCTTCCAGTGGTTGTAGCTGTAGATAAGCACACAGTATACCCCTCCTCCAGTCCCTCTATGGTATCCTCCATAGTGTATCCAAGGTGATCAGTGTGCCAGTCCCCCCTCTTGCCCTGCTCCCAATCAGCTGGCTTCCCTGATGGCCTCATGGCCTCTTATTATGATGAGCACTGCCAGGGACAGCCTATCCATGGATAGTCCCTCTACTTGAAACTGTCTAGTATGGTAGTGTCTATCACATTTCCTATGTTGAAGATATTTAATATATAGACTATATTTCACTTTCCTATGTATAATATTAGGGTTTCAATTCCAAGATCTCCATTGTTTTATAAAGACATGTGAAAGTTACATAGAAACCTCCTGAAACTTTAGAAAACAGTTTCACATAAATTACCCTTGAGACTCCTTAAATCATGCATGATGTAACATGTAAATATGTGTGTGTGTGGTCTGAATGTGTTTTGTGTGGTCTCTTTGTGTTTTGTGTGGGTGTAGTGTAGGGCCCAGCCTTCACCTCAGCAGATTCAATATCCCGCTTGCCCACAATACATCCTGCCCCCCTTACAGTACCTTATCACACCCCTAGTCGCGCCTCAATCATCCTATCACATCCTTAATTATTATGATATTGATCACATTTAATAGATTCTCATGTTAATGCAATAATAACTTCTGAACCTTCCCAGATGAATACAAACATCTTGAATCAAATGCTTCAGAATGATAGTCTTACTGAAAGATAATCACTTTGCTTTGTTCTACTGCAGCATCCTAAATGCAGTCCCAGGACTTTGGAGGCGGACACAGGACTAATGGTTCTCAAAATCCCCTAGTTGATACCCCCCTAACAAAATACAAGCCCCTATCAAAAGTTATTTAAGTATAACCAGATTAAGCAGTCTACACTACATATTTAATCAGCTAATATATCTTTTTTAAATGCATTCCCTAATTTCTAGGCTCAGGCCATGGTTTATATAATTAATATTTGTAACTATTATAACTTGTCTGGGATTAAAGAATTTAGATTCATAATTTTTGGGAAATTAGATTGTGGCCATCTTGAAGATGGTATTGAAATAATAAAACATTTTGAAAACCAAATGTTTCTGGTTCTTATTAACATAGAAAAGCAATATGAGGTTCAAGATATTTATTTAAGGAGTCAAAAAGTTGGGATTCAGAATGTTGATCAATAAATTCAGTAAATAAACAACAAAAATAAACATCTGAGTGGCTATATTTTTTTACAGTCAAATATGTAGAGGTAATATTGGGAATTGTTACATTAGATTGATAAAAAGCAAAGGCTTCACAATCATGGCATCCACATTATCCAGACAAGGACTGTAGAGAGCTGCGATCAGCCTGGTGTTGGGGGCACAGTTCCAAGGTATGTAGCAAGGCCCCCATGCAGTTTGCCAAAGTCGCTACCAATGAGAATGCTGCATTTGAGGATGCGCTGGGTGCTTGGCTGCATCATGAGTAAAAACGTTTAATCCCAAAGTGGCTGTGTCTCACTGGATCAGGCCAATGTTAACATCTTTGACTGGGTGCCATTTTTGACTGGGTGCCATCTCCTGACAGAAAACGGTTTATTCAAGGCAGGTGAAGATATATATGGATATAACCACTGCCAATTTCCTTATTTTATTCCTTACATATTACAAATTCCTTTTTAATTTTTTTTTATGGTGGCCGATCAAAGATGGCACCCGGTCACATTGGCCTGATTTGGTGAGAAGCAGCCTCATGTGTTTTATGTTGAAATGAACCAATTCTCTTTGATATTTGATGGTTTACATATTACATATACAATATAACACTGTGCCTTCTGTACCTTCCTGTTTATGACAATGAAATTAGTCAAGAGATCTCTGGATCATTAAATAGTGCTACTCTTCTTTTATGAACCACACCCCATAACATGTTTAACAGAGATGTGAACAAGAAACTGTTCAAGAAGGCATTACCCTCATAGCAGTTGCACATTGGGACAAACCTGTGGAGTCATTAGACGCCGCCCGTAATCTTGAATCGCCACTTTTGGCTTAATCTTAATCCGTTTCCAGGTGTTACCTATCCTCTAGATGGCACCAATGTAATTTTGTAACATTGCTGTATATATCGGGGGCTCTGCCCCCCCACCTCCTTTTGGCAATTCAAGATTACGCATAAAATGGGCAGCGTCTAGTGACTCTGCAGGTTTGTCCCTCGCTGCATAGCAGTTGGTTTTGAGCTGAGAATTATCAAGTCAAAGGGAGTCAGAACGAATCAATACATTATCATACAGCATTTTGTGAGTACATTTTCCAGTTAAATCATGTTATTTAGGTGGCATGAAAATGAACTGGGGGTAACTGCACTGATTTCAGAGGTTTATACATGTAAAAGTAGATGCCTCAATATATACAGTAACTACACCTGCCATATTATTTAGGTTATATGCATGCTTTATGATCATGTAAGATGAAGATGTATGGATATGAATTATGTATGACATAAAGATGTCTAGGCAAATTGATGAGTTTGCCCATACTTTCACAATGCTGTCAATGGTGTCACCCCACACCCACCTACTGCACCCCTCCCAGGTCAAAGGACAGTTTGATGGGTTGATTAACCTTTAATTTTATGTTCATTCAGAAATTTGAATTTGCGGATATCTTACCATTATTTTCTGAAAAAAGATTAACCAAGCTACAGGTAGACAAAATCATTAGCTAAATATATGTGAATGGGTGTGTATAACAATTTTGTATTTTTCAAGATATAATGATTTGAATGTCAAAATATAGCCTAAATAAGGTACATTTATATGTGGACTCCCCTCCCCCCTTACCCCTCCTTACCACCACAGGTAAGGGCAGGAGGCTGAACTGGGGGCTGCACTAAATAAGGGAACTGTTTCCCCATGCTGGAAGAAACTCCCCTGTAGGCTAATATACCTGTAATGGAAAAGGTCATGGATTGTCCAGGCCTGGGCAGCAGCAGTGGTTTGGGCCCAAAATCATCAGAGCTTATTATAAATCATGAAATAAACTATGATGAACTTTATGTTTAGGTAAGTACAAATATGAAAAGGCAATTTACCAACAAATAATTTTCATTGGCCTTATGGTATCAGTGGGTATGTGGCCCTCGTGTCATTATTGACATATTCCTGACATCAATTACTTGTGCCCATGAACAAATATTTTAATACAAACAACCCTAGGAAATCTGGACTAATTTCAGTATATAACATAAAAACAACCTTGTTATCTGTCGCCTAGATATGGTGCCTCAAATATTGACAGCATATGCTAGACTCTAACTGGCCCAATGGTATATGCCCAAAAGCCTATGTTGGGGCTCCATACGGGGATCAAACTGGGAATGCCCATGTGTAGGTATGTGCTGCCACCTGGTACAGTCATGCGAGACCAGCAGAGAGTAGTTCCTAGTCTGATCCCCAGGTGGTGCACCAGTTTCAATTGGATTTAACCTGTGTTCTCTCTATGGCAAAGGAATGGCCATTATATGATAACAGAAGAGGGTTGGTGAGTGGAATAGCCAGCAGAGGGAATAGTACCTCTCTGAAGGGTGTGAAAAATGTCCCGCTTTTATTTGTTAGCAAAATATACTGTTGGCTGCTGTAGTTCAAAGTGGGCATAAACAAATGCTTGGGTCTTTGAGGATTTTGCCAATCAGATCACATACACAGAACCCACTAGATGAACAGGTTCTGAAATGATGTAGGTGTCAGGAGAATTCATCAAGCCACTCCTCTGTTATCAAATAAGCAAAGAATTATATAATATTGAACGTTTAATGCACATTGTTCTACCACTGAACCTGCATAGTGTAGGGCCATTTCAGCCTCAGTAAAACCAATGAAAAGAGAAGACTTTCCATCATGGGTTCTAGCCAATAGGTGCTATCACAAATTACTTTCACAAAGACTGGTTTTATAATCTAGCTTATTGCAGTCTCAGTGATCAATATTGGATAACAGCAGTGGTAGGGGAGTAGTTGATAGATTTCAGAAGTCTCTGTTCGCTAGACCCCACTAGAAATGGGGGGTCTGACAGATTTTACCCCTGTTCAGCAAAATGCTCATTATGATAGTTTCAAGAGGAGGGTTTAGAGAAATATCTACATATCTCAAGAGGTAACCAACTCAAGCAGGGAAGCCAAAAAACAACCTCCCATTTTGTTAAAATGACCACTCCATTCCTACTTAGGAGAACAACCAGGGCATAGAGTATGTATCAAACAGGGTATGACCAGGTAATGGACCAGGGGAGACAGTGTGAGGGTCACAGGAGCAAACTATATGTATAATTAAACATGGCTATCTACTCCTAAATTTCTTGACAAGGATCTTGGTACAAGAGTAAATCAGTGTTAGCTGTAGCAAACGCTCCCTGTGTGTACTTGAGGCATGGGGAGGGGGAGGGCGGACATGACCATAACAAGGGACAACACCAATACGGGGCAGTGCCCCAAGGCTTTCTCAACCAGTCCACACAGACTGAGCTGGGAGACCCAAGGAACCAGACATTTGGACATTTCCCCATTTAGTCTCTCCTTCAATGTTTGTGCCAAAGTTGTATGTCTTAGTGCCAGAGGTATGGCACCATGGGTGGGTGGTCTGCCAGTTGACAGTGTGCCTATTTTACATTCCTAAAATTTGGTTCATGCAGGAATAAGGCTTATGATATCTGCCCTGCTCCCTTCCCTTGTAAATCACTACTTCCCTCTTTAGAAATGCCTGGCTCATGGGATGCAAAACCACTAAGGCAGAGCTCCTCTGTTTACATAATTTCTTTTGACTCCTCCTCTTGCCCGAGTGTTCAACTTTAAAAAATCACACATTCCCTAGCCTACCTCACCCTTCTGCATACATGGACATCACACGGACACCCGACCCCTCTCAGTCATTCACCTATTACAGACTCACTGCAACTTTCCAAGCCCCTCCATGCGGGCCTATTAATCTGTGTACAACATTGACATGGCTGGGGAGGAGTTTTCAGGCATCACGTCTGTGTAGATAAAAAAAACATCCATCCATCCCCCCAACACACACTACTCTGCACCGGTATAGCACAAACAAAGGCCACATGCCTCATGCCTACTGGCATAGGTGTACTGGTTATTATGGAAGGCCAGTGCAACATTGTGCCATTTTGCTAATTGCAAGTAACCATTTGCTACTTCCGAATCAAGCTTTGCCTGTTTGAGAGTGTCCCTTGCTTGTTTGAGGTTGCAAATTTCCAAAAAAGGTTGCCAATTACTTAGTATGGTTGGCAATTGGCAATTCAAAACAAATAGTTGTCATTTTGGAGTTGCCATTTGCTGATTGCCAATATGCAGGTTGTTAATTGCCAGTTTCATGTCACCATTTGACAGTGAGCAATGACATTTGCTGTAGTATGGTTCCAAATACTGCCTGCCATTGGCTGATTCATAGATTCAAGATTCAAGAAGGTTAATTGACCAATGCAATGGTACCTTCCTGTCCTAATCCATGTTATTTGAGATGCAAGCTGGCATCTGACCACCAGCAACTGGCAATTGGCAATAAGCAAATGGCAAGTGGCAATGAGCAAAAAGAAAAATGTCACACTGGCCTTCCATAATATATGGTGTAGACAGGGTTGGTGTGTGGGGGAGGGGGATGCCCCCTATTCACATCTCCCATAGACTCACAAACCTTACCAGCTGTAACGCTTGAGCAGTAAAGTAGGACACTAGTTAGTCACGGTCATAGCCAAGATACAGGGGAGTCTAACCCTTTAGGGCCAAGCATCAATTATAGTTGATGCCATGGGGGGCCGAGCATTGACTATAGGCATCATAACTCAATGGGCCCTTGGAGAGTTCCTATAAAAATGTCTCCGCCCCATCACCAGACATTTCCATTTTGCTCGTCCCTAAAGGGCTAATGATTTATATGGTTCACTGTATTAACCAGCAGGCTGCTTCCCCTTACCGCAAACAAAATTAAATTATGTATATATTTTATGTTTTTTCAGAAGCAGGCTACAGATATATCCTGGCCTGTTCCATATCCTGGCCTGTTCCTGAATACAGAGCATAGGGGGACCCTGAAGTATGGGAAGATGCTAAGCAAAGGAGATGTGACGTCAACAGGGCATGTCATAGAGCCAGGGGAGTGTTTGTCAAAGATACCCTGGAAGAGGCGAAGGGAGACCCCAAAGCTTTCTGGCGGCAATTAAATAAAATAATTGCCCCCAAAAGTAAGGTAAATGTTACAACTTTTAACGTTGACTACTGTAAACTATAGTCCGTGGCACCAAGAAAGGGACTGCCAAACTATGTTTGCCCTTTTGCATTTCATGTAATGACCCACTACTTTGGCACTAGTATTCGCATCATGTTCATGTAAAAAACGTTTTTTAGCCAAGACTCTGAAGCTTAAGGTAATGACAATGTCATGTTTCTCTGGAGAAATGTGGGTAATTGTGAAATTTGTAAATACCCTAGAAACATTTCTGAAATGTTGTTTTTTGCTGACTTTGATTTGCATTAGCACCTATAGAAATTGAAATACACTGTCAGAGATGGAATTAGTCATCAAATAGATGAGGGAACAATTTTTTCTTCACAATGGTACCATTTAGAACATTCTGGCTAAAGAAATGCAAATGTGAGCCTTTCCACAAAGTGAGATCGAAATATTCAAAAATTGCTTAAAATCAGCATTTTGGGGGAGTTTTGATGATATTCCCTATACTTCCAGTGTGCAATAAAGAGTGTTTACCAATATTGTCGTGAAACTGCACTATACAAGCAAGAGAATGAACAATTTCCCTGATTGTAAACATTTATTCTCATGTGTATGTGTTTAGCTCTTCATCGGGAAATATTTTGTGCCCATTTGAATTGTTTCTACATGCTATTTCACATAGAAAACAAGCCTAATTCAATAGTCCCTTTCTTGGTGCCACGGACTATAGAAGGGGAAAAGGCAAGTGAGTTCTGCAATGAGTATTTTGCCACCATTGGGGAAAAACTGTACAATAAGCTCCGGGAAGAAGATGATAGCCTCCCTAGTGCTAACCTAAGGCCGGAGACTCATCTCTCAACTCTGGTAGACAACGGGAATATTGACTGTCACACTGTAGAAATTCCCCCCGTGGAATACGAGGATATGCTCTCATTAGTTAATAATATCAATCCAGATAAGTCATCAGGCCTGGAAGGCATCTCAGCAAAAGTCCTCAAGGATGCGTTCCTATACCTAGTACCACAGCTATGTGACATGTTTGATAACAGTATCAAACAAGGTATATTCCCTGAAACATGGGCCAAGGCCACTGTAATTCCTATCCCCAAGACTGGGGCCCTCACCCAGGTAGCAAACTGGAGGCCTGTGAGCCTACTACCTGCGCCAGGGAAGATGATAGAAAAGTTAGTTCATACCTTTATAACAAGGAAGGCAAATGAGCTAGGCCTAATATCACCTAAGCAATATGGCTTTGTAAAAGGGAAAGGAACTGCAGAGGCAGTGAAGAAACTAGTTAGTAAACTATATGAAAGTAGGGACAAGTCTGAAGTCACATGTGCTTGCTACGTGGACTTCAGCAAAGCTTTTGATTCAATTCACCACTCGTTATTAATAGCTAAATTAGCTAGTATTGGGTTAGATGGTATGTTATTGACATGGGTTGCAAGCTACTTACAAAACAGGAAGCAAGCAGTTCTGCTCAACAATGTTAAAACTGTAAACAAAAAGGTGCTTTTTGGTGTCCCCCAGGGGTCTATTCTGGGGCCCCTGTTATTTATCCTATATGTAAATGGTGTGACTGGGACTACGAGGCATGCAGACATGCTATTATATGCTGACGACATTGTCTTGACAATGAGTCACAGAGACCCAAATACTGCTAGAGAACTACTACAGAGCGATCTGAACAGATTGGTAGCCTGGTGCACAGCAAACGGGCTAAGCATAAATGCCAAAAAGACCCAAGTAGTCTGGTATGGGAGTAAAGCAGTGGCTGAAGCTGCTAGTACCATCCCAGTGACCATAGGCACAAAGCACCTAGAAACCCCACCTGAGTATAAATACTTAGGTGTAGTCCTGGACAGTGAGTTGAAGCTAGAGACCCATCTCGGTAATACAGCTGACACTTCCAGACAAAAGATCTTCAAACTAAAGTTCTTGCGAGAGCTGATGGACGAAGAAACAGCACTGCTAGTATACAAGCAAACTATCTTGCCACACTTCGACTACTGTAGTTTCCTAGTTGAAGGTGGTAAGAAGTCTAGGATAAAAAAATTCCAGACCCTACAAAACAGGGCTCTCAGAGTTTGTACTCAGCAATATAATATAGAATTCCGCACTGAGCAGCTACATACTAGATGTAGCATGGAATATCTAATTATAAACCATAGGAGGGAGTATTGCGAGAGCTGATGGACGAAGAAACAGCACTGCTAGTATACAAGCAAACTATCTTGCCACACTTCGACTACTGTAGTTTCCTAGTTGAAGGTGGTAAGAAGTCTAGGATAAAAAAATGATGTATAAGGAAGCTGTTAGTCTAGGTCTAAGGCCTATACCAAACCCTAGGACGAGAAGTGATCTGAAAGTCAAATTTCCTACAAGGCGTGCAATTTTACAAAAGTATAAAAAAGGACCACATGCAAGAGGCATAAAGCTCTGAAACAGGCTGAAACCTGAAGTCCAGACCGCTGGCTCTATAGTGGCCTTTAAGATGCTATACAAAGTAACACCCCTGGACCCACCTCGTCCAGACCCTTAAGATATAAAATTACAGCCAAAGGATGCTATACTAATTAAACTCAAACAATTTACACTCTTTTAGATTCTTTACTCTTTACTTTTATTTTTAATAACATCTGTCTGTCTATACTTATTTACATACTCATATTTATATGTATACAGTTTACATACTTACATTACGCATAGTGCAAAGTATGCCCACTTTACCCTAGTCAGGCCTACTGTAGTGAGGAATCGAGCGATAATTAGCTCTTTTTCCTTGTGATAAAATTATAGTGCATAAGCACTTGATTGTCTTTGTTCAGGAGAATTTGTGGTTCGGGCATCTGCCGGCATTGGCAAAAGGTTCCCACTCGAGGACCCACCTAGAACTGTTCAGAACCTACAGGACACAAAACTCATCAAAACTCATCAATACCCATCAATGTGTTTTCATCAGCATGACACAGACCTAGGCAAGGGTCTGTTCATGAAAAAGTAGAATATTCTACAAAAGACACTCTAATATGCAATCTTATCTCAGCAAGGACATAAGTCCGTATTATATATATATAACTTAAATGTAAGATTATAACTTTGTGAATGTAATTATAGATTCTACCCAGAGACAACCTGTACTACTACGAGATACAAATTTATCGAATATCAAGAAATTGAATAAATTTGTTTAAAACTAAAAAAAAAAAGAAAATTATCACATTTTCCATCAAGCCAACAAAAAGATCATGCATTATATATAAAATAGTTTTAAATTCATGAATACAGCTCCAGGTAACTCATCAGTGCTATCTAACACGGTGCGAGGTGGGGCCAGATTGGGGTGATTGGAGACAGAACACTGCAACACAACCCATTGCAACACTGTTGCATGGTTACATAGTGGTGATACGCAACAACACATCACCTGCAAGTTACTCACCGGGGCTGCATTTATGCATCATGGTGACAGGAGGGCATCCAAGTACATTATTTAACTTTGCTACACTCAAAGAGTTAACCAAGAACTCTGTCAAGTTTAATCACTTATTATTTATAACTATGTCAACATCTGGGGCTGATTCAAGAGCTGGGATGTGCAGTGGGTGTTCATTAAAAAAATTAAAGTATTGGTTTAGGGACTGCAAAGAGGCAAGTAAGTATTCATGGATACATTTATTTCAGAATTTATATAAATTGTTACATGGCTCATTACATATACTGCTATACATCAACCATATGCACATAGAAATAGTGAGCAAGGCTCAGGGTTTTAGTCAACCTTGCTGCAGAATTTTCATATTAATTCCAAAAAAAAAGGGCATATATCAGAGGTGTTAGGATATTGGTTATTACATAATACTGACACCAAATACTGACTATTGAACATTGATAAATATTGATATACAAACAACGTGAGATTCCAGAATCAAAGGGGAGTTATATATTACTTACCCCTCCCCAAAAGAAGAAAAAGAAAACCAATGTAATGATGCTTACTCAGGGGCACAATAGTCAAATCCCTAGATAGCGCTAGAATAATTGTGGAATGTAAACATGTGTACACATTCTATGTTGGCCCCTATTCAGGCAGCATTATAAAGCAGAGCTGGAGCATATGTAGTCGGTATGTCAGTCCTTTCTCTTTCCAACTGCCTTTCTAGTTGGAGGAGTGTATATTGTATTTACGTTATATATGATAGCATATCAAAAGATAAGGCAAGACAATAGAATATATAATGGTGCTTACGCATATGGCTGGCAACAACCTGCCCATTTATTACAACAGCAAAGCTCAAACATACTAGAGGACATACAAGTAAGTGCAAAAACATACAAGTAAGTTCAAATATCCAACTGTGGGTCTCCTTAAGCGAAGGCAGCTCTGCCACCTGAGGGGCAATACCAGAACTAACCTTATGTAATATCACTAATCCCTCTGTTGCCAGCAGCGGCCTGAAGAGAAGGGGTCATAAACTAGAACAATATGTTAATGTTAATGTGTGCCTTAACATATGCCGCTATCCATGAGTCCCTCTGAATCAGTGGTACATTTTATCAAATGAAAAATCTGGTCTAAAGGTTGGGTAGGAAGAATTTCTCCCCCACCCCCTTTACAAAATCTTGGATCGGCCACTCTAAATTGACTTTTATGCAACAAGTAGAGGACTGTACATTGTTTACATCCAAAAGACATTTTGTAGGTGGTGTATGACCAAAAATGTTGATAGTTTATGACTGGGTGACCTGTTAATCAGGTAACATCTTTGACAAGATGACCTCGATGAAAGGCAAAGGTAAAACATGCTAAAATAGGGCATATATAGAAAGAAATGGTGGGATAAGGTTAATGCATATTTTGACACTTTTTACTACCAACTTTATTTCAAGTTAGTTATAAATTTGCAATTTGTATCAATCTGGTGAGATTTAGTCTAATGAGATCACATGTATTTAGGACACTGGGGCCTAAAGCCCATAGAGGAGGTCATCCATACATTTTCAACTTAAGTGATGATATCAAATATGAAGGCTATAATTAATGGCATACCCAGGGGGGAGGATATTTATAAGGATTTAATTCTAGATTGCAGTGACTAATACAATGGATATCAGAAAGAGAAAGTGAAAGTGAGAGGTTTCACCAAATTATTATCAAGAGGTACATGTCGATAGTAAGTACAGAAGCTTTTGAAGCGTAACACACATTTTATATATTATATAAAATGTGTGTTAGGCTTCTGCAGCCAATGTTAACCCCTATACCCAAATCTAATACACTATTTTCTGGACTTCTATAAAGATTATCTTCAATGTGTTCAAGCCTTACATATAAGTGGATATGGGAGGAGGGGTGGTGGATAGATAAGGGGGTCCTCAGAAAGATTCGGAGGGGCTTTGCATCAGTCCAAAAGAGTCCTTGAAAAGTGTTGGAGAGACCATGGATACGTGAAGAGAGGCCGTGGGTAGGTCAAGAGGTTAGGATGGTCCATGGGCAGTTGAGGAAGGGCCATGGATAGGTTAGCAAGGTCCTAGGATAATCTAGGACAGCCAGTAAATAGGTGTGTAGGCTCCTAGAATAGATTGGAAGTGGTGGTCGATAATGGCATTGGTTTATGCAGTGAATCATAAGCAGAGGATAATAAGTATTGTACCAGGTCAAGGAAACACTTGGAAAATGACCCAGGTCGGCTTAAGGCTCCATCAACCACCATGCACACTGCCTACCACCACTGCCACCCACTTCAGCTAACCAGTGAGGGGCCAATCTCAAGCACTCATTATCATCAAGTCTGTGCAAATGACATAAAAGATTTCTGAGATTAGGTTATGTGAAAGGTATATCTAAGTGGATGATGTTTTATCTTTCAAAAGACGCCTCACCTCCTGTGAATGGATGTGAATCCAGTGCATTTATGTTATAAAACATTTTAAAATGTTTAAAATATTTAGTTTCTGCAAAAGGAGCTAACAGAGTGTACCAATATGTATAAGGCAGGAGGACTTATATCAAAATGTATAGAGAGAAATCGGTCCTCATCCCCTTTTACTCAAAGTGGCGGAAGTATGCACTAGAAGTGAGAATAGTAACTACACATTCCAAGTCTTGATCCTCTAGTATAAATTGTTCTCAAATTATCATATAATTCCCCTGTGCCATAGATATAATTGTGCTTATTGCCCGCCTCTCCCATTAGTCCTACCTATATGACATGAACTATTAGGGATTGAACATTTTATAACAAAATAGGGTATGTGATTTCACGCTGGGCAACTACACTTTTTTCACACCCACCCTAGGGATGATATTTCACGTGGGGCCGCTACGTTTTGTTTACTGTCATCATAGAGGCGAAGGGCGGGGGGGGGGGGGAGTTTTTCGCCCTCCCCCTTAAATTGACCAATACAATTCCTGCAGTTGTTACAAATGAACACTCCCTTAACCATATTAAAATGCCCCAAGGGTCAGAGTGGTTAACATACATACAGGAATTACATGGTGATGTCATATAATTGCTTTCTGAAATCATATTGGTATACGCCCTATAGTGTGTTACAGGAGACACTTGTCGGTTGGACATCAATCGGAGACCACCTCACAACCAGACCTATAACATCTATTGGTGCAACAATCCTCAGCTACCACGAGCTCCATTACAAACCATCCAGCCAGCCTTCCACAACTTCAGGTAGGCAGCAATTATAAAATAAAGACCAAAATGTGTTTGTTAAATGGTCTGATGAAACATCTTAGGATGTTTGACCCATCCCATATTGATACCAGCTTTCAGAACAGTCATACCTCTCCTCTCATGCTTCTGCAGAATGCTTAAGAATACCTGCGACAATTTGCATTTAGACTCATTTTTATTCTCCTGTATTTCTACTGCATTAGGTATTTGCATCTAGAACCCTTCTATAAATAGTTGTCATGCGCATGTACAACACTACACGTTTGAAAAATAAACCATCATCATAATGGGACATGGGTACACATGCTACCCCATTATGTGACACAGGGTATCAAATTGTGTTGAACCAAATCACATCCTATAACATGGGGATAGTTTATGCCATATGAAGTGACATGTGGATTCATTGTATTACATCATGTTCGAGGGGAACATGGGACCATATATAATATGTCAATGGAATGCTTGGTATCTGATCATGTAATATTAGGATGTATGGGGCATATGCCACACTGTAAAAATATTCTGTTGAATATCAGTCAGGAGAATCAATGCAAAACTTGACGGTGGATCATCGTAAATGTGATTACGGTGAGGCATTGTTAAGTCAACCAATTTTACTGTAAATATCTGTAATCCAGTACGTTGAAACACAGTTTATTCATTTACGGTGAAGCTTTGTCTTGTAAAAATATTCAGTTGAATATACAAAGAATCAATGTAAAATTCTACGGTGGATCATAATTTTATATCATTACAGTAGGGCAATGTAAAATAGATCAATTTACTTTGAATATCCGTAATTCAGCACAGTGAAACACAGTTTGTTTTACAGTGAAACACAGTTTATCTATTTTAGGGTGAAGATTTGTTTAATTGATTTTAGTCTTATCACACCAGGTGGCAGTTTGATTCATGAAGAGATTTTCATGGATGCTAAGAACACCATTTTTGTGGTTATGAGAAAAATATATAGATAAACAGCTGTAGGGTTTGCTCTGTAGCAATCCTAGAGTGACTTCCTCCCATGGACTGGCATTGCAAAATGTCATGAAGCATTTTATAAGGCTCTCATAGACTGATTCCTAATGATTAGGCCTGAAGTCTTGACACTAAGATGCTATTGCTGATTGGACACGGTACAAAATTGGGCATGGAACAATGTTGAGCATAAAGTTAGGTATAGGTGGGTAAATAGACGGGAAAATACTGGGATAAATGAGTTAAATTACACAAAATACCATTAACTTTTGTTTAGACACTGCATTGAAATGACAGTGATGTCACATATTTTGTTAGAATAGCGGTGATTAACTGGCAACACTGGGTGCCGGACTTCCACCGTTAAAATTACAGTGCATTTGAAATAACAGTGACTGTTATTTCTACGGTGAAATTCCGGCACCCAGTGTTGCCAGTCAATCTCCGTTATTTTGACGGAATTTTTTTTACAGTGCAGGGGTGTCAGAATGGCGGGATGGCAGGCAGCCTCGAACACTCCAGGCTCATTCCCACCTCACAAATTTATTTCTTGAGAACATGATCAGGGATCCCTAATCATTTGTAACTGACAACAGTTTATTGTTAAGGGGGCACAATAGGGAAAGCCCTCAGAAATACCCGTTTTCTGGTCATTACTTAGTATAAATGACCAGAAAATTCTGAAACCATGACACTTGAGGTCATCTTTGTACTGTCGGGCATTAACAGCATGCAGTGGTCATTACCACACAGCAGATGCCTAGCTCCATGCATTAGCGCGGGAAAGATCCCTTAGCCACGCCCACATTGCAGTCAGACGTCAATCAAACGCCGCAGAGGTCACGTGACAACGTTTGATTGACAGCTGAGACTCTGTGACGTCACTAACCCGGGAACTAGGTCAGAACTTGGCAAGAAACCACTTTCTCGATCTCTTAGATTGTGTGGATGGGAATGTACGACAGTGAATACAAGTTCACCCCATGGTCAAGCATCAGATTATCGATTTGTGGGATCAACAGTAACTTGTTGAGTCTGTAATTGGGGTGAGCAAGAGACAACATTATGACACCATTCTTACTGTCTGGACGTGGCCCTACATGTGTAGCTTGAAGTTGAAGTCGAATGATGGGAAATTTGAAGCCGGTGGAAATTACTTTTCCCTTCATTTGGAAACATATTTATCAAGGTAAGTACATCCATGGCTAAGAAATTGTATTGACTGGGAGTCGTTTATAATGTGCATAATTTTCTCAGATGCAAAGAGTGAGAAATCTCTCTGAATTCTCTGGGCTGGGGCACTCATTCTGCGTTTAGGCTACTCTAAATCTAGACTAGGTCGGGGCTATCCTCGCACCTCGGTGAAGTTCAAAGACTGCCAAAGTAAATACATCTTGAACATAAAACAGGTCTCGATTTGTGGAAGAAAATTAGTGATATCCCCCCCCCCACCCCACACACTCTCAGCACGCACACAGAGATTATAATCTAACACCAGTAGGCCTACACACTAGCCGAGTCTAGAGCAAGATGATGCTCACAGATAATCTAGACCTAGGCTAGACACGTAAATCATTTGACAGAAAACAAAACAACTTTTTAAGTATCACATGTTTTATTTGGCAATTCTATCTGTAGGGGCATGTTATATGATTTACATCAATTTGTGATGGCGTATACCCATCTCCTTTTGCTCTCTAGGCATGGGCCTATAACTATTATTATTCAAACCTCAAAATATATAGGCACCAAATTCCTGTTCGGAAACTAAAAAGGCATCATTCCTGAACTCTCCTTTGATATTCTTTGGTAGAACCGTCCGTATAAACTTTAGGACTACACTCGGGTAGGTGTAGATGCAGTTCTTGGGACCAACATGATTTTTCTGTAAAAGAAAAAGAAAATTCAATAATATTTGATCCTGGTAGTACTTAAATCCCTAGGCCCTATGCATAGCAGTACTCGATTCTGTGAATTTATGGTATTGTGATAGTATTGGTACCGGTACAAGGACTATTCATTCACTCTTTTTCAAGTTATATTCTCTATTCCAGAGCCCTAAATGTAGCCTACTTTAGCTACGGTGCTTACCTTCAACTGCCTGGCCCATAAACAGTAACAGAAGAAACGAATCTGCTTTTGAGGCTTCCGTTTCCGAATGTACAGAGCTGCCCTCTCCACAATCTCATCACAGAACTTTGATCCATCATACCTACAAATGTAAGTACGGTATTATGTTGCTGGCATAGACCATTTCCTTGTCAAAAGCAAATGACAATCTATTGTTAAGGGCCTTGGTGAATTGTAAATTGTATTTTCACAGTTTGTCTAATTTCCACATTGTCACCGGGTCAGAACTTAATCCATTTATCAAATATTTCAGTGAAAAGTTTTGCCATATTATAAAGCTCTAAAGTGCTGTATTTGACTTACCCATGTAGTGAGAAACTTAGGATTAAATCGTGCCTAGCTTGGTCCATTATGTAACGTGATGTGTTTCCCTGTATGCCTTAATCCACCTTTATCATTTTATGATGTCACAAAGAAGGAAATGACGTAATAGTAGCCATGGCAATGGCTGCCATGGTTACTTCAATTGAAATCAGTTGACCCAGAAAACATGACTATTAGAAATCAGTTTTAACATCGATTTTGGTACGAAAATGGCAGGGTTCTGCACACATGAAATGGTGTCCTTGTTTTAAAGATTCAGATATGAGAATGTGGGGGGACAAAGTGTTGTGCACTGGCCTTGGGCAATGGAAGGGGGACGGTCACTTGCTGTGTGTTTTGGTGAGTGGGGGGGGGGGTTAGAAAACACCTTAATTAGACCCCAAAAAGGCATATCCAAAAAGGTGTCTCCCTACGTAGCTAAATAGTATAACCCTATTAATAAATATCCGATTACGATTTCCTTTGAAAAAGTCTCAAATCTTGCCAAGAAATAAAACAAATCCGACTTATCTTTTCTTTTGGCCAAAAGATATTTTCAAACAATCACATTTTCACACAGCTGTATTCCTTCGGTATTCAGCTACGCGTCATATTTACATTAGGTAAATTGTTAAGGAGTCTACACTGATTCTGAATCTACCTGCAGGGGCGGATCCAGGAATTTTGGAAAGCGGGGGCGTGAAATAGGCAATGTACTTGGGGTATTGAAAAAATGTACATTAAAATATACAGGAAAATAGGGGGGGGGGCGTACGCCGGGTCCGCCCCCCTCTGAATCCGCGCCTGACCTGAAATATATCACTGGTCCCATTTTATTATAAAGATTTTCTAAATACAGTATGCGACGTAATAGGCGCCTTCCCCCTAATAAGCGCCCCCCCCCCTTTTTCAGATATTTTCTAGATTATTTTTATGTGTTCTTCCGATATTGTTACACACATTCACACCTGTGTGTACCATGGAGTACGTCACAACTTTGCAGGTGTTAAGGCCAAACCAAGTGTGAAGTCATAGGAGTGTGTAGAAGCCTTTTAGAGACCACAGAATTCTGTATATGACAGCCATGGGCGGGGCTTATTAGAATGAATACTTGAGGTTGATTTTTCCACTTAAAATAATCTTTTAAGCGCCTAGGGCGCTTATTTCGTCGAATACGGTAGGTGGTGCGGTTGGGGGGTAAAATCTTTCAATAAATTACACCCATATCCCAAGTACCATATTCGACCTGATAAGTGCACAGCCCTTTATAAGTGCACAGCCCATTGTTTAGCCGATTTTAAACTACAAAACTCCCAAAATATGTCAAATCTTGATTCGAAATTAACCCTTGAATACTAGAAATGTGTTCAGAATAATTTGTTAAGCACATTGTATGCTTAAGGCTGTGTCTCACGAATTTGGGCCAATGTCAATGTCTCTGACCTGGTGCCATCTCCGACCGGGTGGCATCTTCCCAACCGTTTCCATTCAGGCCGGTCAGAGATGGTACCCGGTCCGAGATGGCACCCAGTCAGCGATGGCCCTTCCCCTAATAAACGCCCCTCCCCTTTCTGGGGCTTTTTCAGACTAGAACAAAGGCTCACATTTCCAAATTTTGGAGCGAATCAAACTCTGGTACCAAAAATTCAAATCCCTACATGGACTAAAGTGACCAAAATAGATATTATTGTGCAAACAATTAGGCCCCTTTTTAGCAAAAAAAACGCTCGTTACTATAGTTCAAAGGGGGGGCCCAATTTTCTGCGCCTTCGGTAAGATTTATAGTTTTACCATATTTGGTATCTCAGTGTCAATATTTGGTCGAAAAATTTCACCCCCCCCCCCCACCATCAACGGGTCGACATTATTACTCTCCCCCCTAGGGGTCAAAAATTGGCGGGGCCCTTCGAAGCACAGTAACGAGTAGGGATGTCATTGGTATCGAATTTCATAGGTTACAGGGGTAGACACTAATGCTGGCCCGGGAGCCAATGGCCCGTAATTTTGAGTCCGGGCCCGCAGTTTTCTTCAGAATAACCTTCCCATGGGCCCGGGTGGCCCACAGGATATTTTGCAAAATATTGGGAAGGAATTTTCTTGATGAGTATAGTCATGTAATATGTCGTTGGAAAGAGAAAAATGTGAGAAATTGAGGCAATTTGGTCTCACTTTAACATAGATAAATCAAAAATATATATGAAAAAAAAAGTAAAATGTGGTCTCTGGCCCACAGCTGAGAATCCGGGCCCATAGACTTTTGGAGCTACAGGCCCGGGTGGCCCACAGTAGATAAAGTTGGTGTCTACCCCTGGGTTATCAGTTATTCACTATTTTGGTGTCGATATATATAATACATCAGTTATTCAACATATCCAAAAAAAGGTAGATTAGCTAGGCCAAATAGATTTTGCATTTTTGAGGTACAGAAGGCTCCCTAAAAAGCTTAATAATGGTCTAATTTTCATGTTGTAAAAACTGACATTTTTTCAATAATTTTTTTTCTTTACATTTTCCTATCTAAAATCCTTAATAATTGTCCGATTTACACACCGTAAAAACTGAGATATAGCAAAAAAAGAATTCAAGATGGCGGCGTATCGGTACCCATTGTTTGTCGATTCGATTATCAGATACATAAAAAATAGCGATGTATCGATACATGTGATACCAATGACATCCCTAGTAACGAGCGGGCTTTTTGGCCCAAAACAGGTTAAATTTCTTTGTAACCCCCCCCCCCCCTCAAGAGGGGTCCACATTTTTTTGCCCCCCCCCCCCTTGATAAAAAATTATCACTCCCTTAGGGGTCGACCCCCATTCTAAAGGTACGCGAACGGTGGACGGTAAACTCTCACTTTCATTCCTATGGCCTTATCTCTGATAAACATGGTTTACCACACGATAAACATGGTTTTGACTGACACGGCTTGGCATAATGCAGGTCCCCTTCAGATTTCAATCTCAATCCCCTATAAATAGGGGAGGAGTTGAGGCCAGCATGTGGCAGTTTATGGCAAGCCGTTATAGATTGTTGAATTTAATTTGTAAGAAGTTTATGACCAGGTGCCATCTATGACCGGGTGCCGTCTATGACTGGGTGCCGTCTATGACCGGCTATCTAAGTTGTTTGGAGGAATAAAAAAAAGAATTTTTTTACAATTTCTTTTAATAAAAATTGTAAAAAAAAGAAATTTTTATTTTCATTGATGGTCTAGTTCCTCGGTTATACATTGGTTTTAGGGTTATCTAGGGTGTAGAATCAATATTTTGGATCAAAATTGCTATTGAAGAATTCCAAGATGGCAATATCTGGCGAGTAGGAGGCGCCAAAATAACTAGATGTGGCAAATAGGGACCCACAGAGACAACAGGGGGTCGTGAGGATGGCAGAAAGGGCCGTGAAGAGCTCACAGAGGACTGGGAAGATGGCAATTTCCGCGGCCACCATAATTACCGTAAATTCCCGTGTACTACCCGCATCTCGCGTATAACCCGCACCCCGCAACTCAGGAGAATCCTATAACTCGTTTCTGGATCTGAAAATTCCTATTTTAGTACTGTTCTATAGTGATAAAAACATTTGTATAACCTGCACCCTATATAGGCATGTCTGGTACTAAATGAAAGCTGAGTTTGGTAGTATGTGGGAATTTATGGTACTACAAAACGGTGCTATTAGGGCAACCATTTCTGGGTAAAAGTGTCTCGGTCTCCCCGGCGATTGTATATATGAAAATGGCAGATTTGGATTTGGCGAAAAAAGTGTCAGAATAAAAAAAAAACATTTTCTGGAAAATTTGGCGCACATTTGGCCACACCAAGAAGAAAAGTTGCTCTCTGGATCTCCCGCACCATATTTTTCAAAATTGATTTTTTTTCCAAAAGTCTCTACGGGTAGCACCCGCACCATTTTCCGGAAAATTGTTGTTTTTTTAAAATTCTTTTTTAAGGTGGCTTAATCGCTAATTGGGAGCCAGGAACTTTGGGTGTGAATAAAAAGATATTCGCTGAGACAGCAAGGACACAGCAAATCTAGAATTGCTTACATATTTTATTATAATTGGGTTTAATCACAGACAATTTATGTATACTGATGGAGAACTTCACAGTTACAATATGATACCAGGAAAGAATCCTGAAATCCCAAAACTTGGGGAGAAAAGGTCAGCTGACCTAGAGGGTGTCAACATTCACAGCTGATACTCTATCACAAGAATTAAGATGGATGCCATTTTAATACACATATCACACAAAGTACCACGTTTCCTCATATAATTTCTGTTTGTTTTAGATTAATTTCATACATATAAAAGTGTAGGTATAATCGTCAGTGTAAATATATTTTAGCTCAGATATCATAACTAACACCTGAATGATTACAATAAATATATCAGAATAATGACCACCTATCACATGTGACGTTCTGTGCACTCTGAGAGTAATTACTTCTAGGTATCTGGATGCCACTCTGCAAGTTCCAAGATACTGATGAGTTAACTTTCCATTTTGTTGTTTTTCAGTTTGCATGTAAAATGACTGAGACAATGTATTGTTCTCATTGTAGGTATTGCGTCCTCAACAGTTGCAGTTTGTCTGATCCAACAAATGAATTTAACCTTCAGCCTAATTCATTGGTGAGTACCACAAATGTATCATACAATTTAATTCAGCACATTTACTCACAAGCATGGCTTTTGACATCTCAAGAGCCCCCACAGTACAGTTTTATGCATTGTCAAGTGCTACTGTTTCATCATCACCGCAATGGTAGGCACCTGATTTGTACTCAGTGCAATGGACAAAGCCCTTGCCACCATACTTTCCTTGGTGTTTCTTCCGGCGCCTATCTTTGCTTTCCTCACTTGCATGATGTCTGGAACCTGTAATCCGTCGCCTATCTACTGTAGCCATGATTTCCATAGATTGTTTGGGGACTTGAATAGCTTGTTGCTCTAGCATGGGTAGCACTGTCTGTGTCACCCCTCTGTTGTATCGCAAGACTGCCAGTCGCATAGCCAACGTAATCTCCCCTGGGCTGTTATATTGCTCTTTTGGACAGAAGCTCCAGAGGAGGCTATGCAAGCTTTCATTCTGGTTCTGGGTGAGACATCGCATTGTTTGCTTCAGAAGTTGGATGCTTGCCAGACTGTCAAACAGGGGGGTAATATGCTCAACTACAGCGGGGGGAAGACCTTGCTTAGGTTTCTCATATGTGTGTTGGCCTGCAATGAAATGTTGAGACAATGTATTTACCGTACCTATTGTACATCCCCCCCCCCCAATAAGCTTTAGTGCCATTTTATAAAATGAAAAAAACATAGTTTTCTTTATAATTTTCCGGAGATTATTAAGTTCTTAACAACTGAAATGTAATATAACAAACACTGGGACAAGGGTTCAAAGGTTTCTTAAAGTATGTACCTGTTACTTTGTCCTGTTGATACTTGCACCATGTAGATGGTCCTTCTGGACAGAGATCATGGCTTGGGACCTGAGCATAGTGCTTTAACATGGCCATCGTTGATTTCCTTGCCATTTCTGGCCTACCAGCATAGCTCCTTAGGGTATGGCCATAAAATCTTTGCAGGGCATTTACTCGGGCAAGGGTGAGCCTCCCAGCACCCTGCAAGCCTTTACCATCACTGAGCTTTACACCTGTGGAAAGAGTAACCTTAGTTAACATTAGTTTTATTGTATTGCTGTTCTGATTAATGTGTACGGTAGACCGTGGGAATTACAGACATCTGATATCACTGCATACTACTGAGAAGTTTTGCATATAAAGACAAAGGTGAACGAGTTTTAGTCTGTTGGCTGGGTTATTTCACGAGTTAGATGTCAGGCCGTATTTCACGAGGCCGTAGGCCAAGTGAAATACGGCCTGACATCTAACAAGTGAAATAACCCAATCAACAGACTTAAACGAGTGTGCCTTTGTATTAATTTTTTGTTTTTCGATCCAAATTACCAAAATTATGATAGGGAAAGCCTAAAATCGCTTATTTCTACGCCATACAAATGTAAACAAACCGCCATTGATGACGTCATTGATGACGTCACAGGGCCGTGAAATACGGCCATGGGTTATTTCACGGGGGGTGTGCAATACAGCGTTCTTTGGTTAAGTCAATGGGACTGCTGTATTTCATAAAAAATAAAAGCCAAACCATTTGAGTTTCATGTTGATATCCATTTTTCTAGTTCTTTTCTCGTTCACAAATAATACTTTTGGCACCATATTTTTTTTACTAACCTTTGGATTTTGTGATTAATGTCCGGAGTCTTGTGCCCATTCTTTTTTGTATATGTCCTATACATTCTTCCTTTTCTATTTCTACGTTTTTCCCATAGGGATAACTGTTCCTGATGGAAGTGAACGATCTACTGTCCCCATCACCCACGTAGATGGTGTAGCGAAGCCCACGCTCAAGGGAACGGTCATAGAGTCGTCGGATTCCCTCGCTCTCCATCGACCCAGCACTGCCAGTGTGATTCAACGGGCAGCTGAAAATGTAAGGTTATGATGCAAATGCCACATTCAGAAAAATATTTAGCATGCCACCTTTAAAGGCTGGAATATATGCCTCAAGGCCTCACATTCAATCGTATTCAGGATACATCAATGCAGTGCTGGTTTACACTGTAAATTATAATGAAGCCTCAGGAACTCATCATTATCTTTATTCAGAGAATTAGACAAGCAAAATCTATAATGTTTTGGGTCTGGCCTGAGCAATTTTTTTGTGCGCGAGTAATTACATTTTGAAGCTGTTTAATTTGCCTGAAAGTATAGGGTCAGCTTAAAAGAAAGGTAGGGTTTTAAAGGAAGTTTTACTGTTCAATTCAGATATACAGATTGAAGCAAATGGATTTGCATTCAATTAACGACATGAAGAAGATTCATACTCAAAATATGAATGATTATGAAATGAACATGCAGAAAAGTATATTTTTACTTATATGGCTTTTAAGGTCTAATAGGGTCACAGAAATGATTGGCATTGATGTAAACTTACACAGGGAAGTGCTCTGCGTAGTAATCTTGATATTCTTGACTGCTTTTATCACTCCACTTTTCACAATCCCTACATATGGAGCAGAGGTACTCATAATCAATGACTTCACCAGTGTCAATCGCTATCGCTGACACAAATCCATGTCGCGAATGGTAACCTCTCGATTTCCAAGAGCCATCAAATGACATGGCGCAGTCTATTGTCAATGAATCCAGCTGCTCATTTTGAGTTTCAAGGGTTTCTGATAATGCAGTGTCAGCATGTTCTACCTGTAAGATAGAATTGAAATGCAGGGCTTTGATTAAAATGAGAAAAATTATGCTATCATAAAACCTTGCCTTTAAGACCATTTTTTAAAAATACAATGACACAAATTCCAATTCGTTTTTTAGGTGAGGTTTTCCATGGGGGTCTCATGGCGCTATCAACTGCCCATATTTGGGATATCTTTAAGCTGATAGATAGCGCAAATTTCCTTCAAAATGGTACATTGTCATAGTTAGTGCTCAGCCTTTTGTGTTGGACCCTGGATCTGGAAAAGGAGGGCCTGCACACCCTTTTTTGGGGCTAAATTGGGTTTCGAAAAATGACAAATAAACTTTTAACTTCAGGCAAACAAATGTAGGGGGCCTGCACACGCCATCTGAAGCCACCACTGGACCCATCAGCACAGTCTATGCTCCAAATTGGTAAAATGAATTATATTTAATGGTCATACACAGATTTTCAGTTCTAACTTACACTTTTGCGTTTCAGATGACAGGCAGCTTGCACTAGCTCCTTATCTACAAGTTCCTCTGCCTCAGACGCTAAGGCACTCGTATGGTTCTTCCAAGGGTCTGCACCAATTGGCCTAGGAACACCAATATGCAGGCTGAGCATCTCTGCGGCAGTTCTCCCCTTACCTATGGCACGCATACCAAGTACAAGGGACCTGGATCAATTGAAACAAAGCTTTGATGAATGTTTTGTATGATGAAATTATGTTGATTGTACAGTACAGCTTTATACAATACCGTCAGACCAGCTTGCATAGTTTGTTATAAACAGAATTAACCGAGTCATACATCATAAATGATAGAAACTGCACCAACCAATATGTTTATTATAAAAAGCAGAGTTTGTTACAATGGAATCTCGCTGTGATATAACTATAATGATAACAGATGAAAGAGCAATTCATTTTGCATAGAATACCACTGATACTGATTCACAATAAACAGGCCCAGCAGTACAAGCCCATTAAGCTCCAGTGGAATAAGTACATGCATAAGTGGATCTACTCAAACTGAATAGGCAGCTCAATTAGGTCCATCTGCCCCTCAAGCACTGAACAGTGCACACTCCTAGCAGCACTATAATCTCAGACTAAATCTTTGAAAAAACATGCAATGGTGAATTTAATTGCTCACATATGAAAATAGCTTTGTAAGTCGATAATGTGTAGCTTCCATGTCCATGCACTATATATTTCATATGTTTTGTCAACAACAACAAAATACTCGGTGTCAAGGCAGTACATGAAAAGTAGTTTTGATATATCAAGTAGCTGGTATAAACCCAGACTGCAATATGTACTTTTGCTGTCAAATACCCGGTATAAAATACACTACAAAAATACTAACTTGTGTTCCGAAGTTCTTAAAACTTTCTGAAAGATGTCATATTAAAAAGGGCATTTTCACTGTTCGATTGTAGCTCTCTGACATAATACCGGATAAAGATTGGCTCAAGCCATGAGCATGATAAAAAGTGTACCGTAGGCGTGATGTGAAAAAAAGGACTATCATGTTTTCTAAACTCTCCACATGTATCATTGTTTCCTTAAAATCCCTTTAAAGTCTTTAGGGCCACTATAATTTCCCCTACCTGAATTACGATTTTTGGAGATTCTGGGTAAAGAAATGTTTTATCTATTGGTATAAACAATCTTAGTTGTGACATTAGAGATTTATTCGTCAATACCTATATTTTCTCTTCTGTAAATCTAATGCTTTGGCCCAGAAAAGTATGAGTCTTAAACAGAAATTTAATGAACATTTACAATACGATTTCAATTGTGATTTTTTTCTCAGTAGAAATGACTATTTTCACGATTTTCTGTCATGGTAATTACTAATTTGAAGGATTTGAACTTGGCAGCCCTGTTCCAAATGCGATATATATACCGTAATACCCTGCCTAGAAGCCGAAAGTGAGTTTAAGGACTAAAATTCGCCGTATATGAAATCCTTTAGACAATGTAAAGAACCCCGCCTATAAGCCAACCCCCTAGTTTTGGAAGCTTGATGCATTTAGTCTCCATCTGAGCTCCCTTCCCAACCAACTTTTAAACACATTTAGATACATTTTTCTATAGATTTCATTATATGTACGACACTTTGAACTGAATGTTTAAATGTGACATACCGTAAAACCTCGCGTATAAGCCTAACTCGCGTATAAGCCGCACCCCGAGTTTGGGCAGATCCTATAAGCCGCACCGCCGATCTGATTATGGTGACTTCTAGTACTGTACCATAGTGGCATAAACTCGCGTATAAGCCGCACCCTGAGCCTGGGCCGACCCTATAAGCCGCACCTCCGATCTGATTCGCGTACTAGCCGCGGCTTATACGCGAGGTTTTACGGTATATGTAGTTGATACTTGAGGCATTGTTTTATGTTTCGATCAAAATATATATGCATGCATATATGCATATATATAGGTGCTCAGACTGTTTATTATTCAAAATTCTATTGGCTATTGAAATTTAGAAATACTAAAAAGTGAGGTAGGGTGTATGTGGACAAGGTCAATGCCACCTACTGGTGTGAGCTCACAGTGTTGCTTGACCACTTCATATCCATACGTGTAATAGCACTAATTGAAGCCAAGATATTCCTCCATTTGTACTTCCTGTAGATTATGAATGGTCAATAAAACAGCTTCTAAAACTGGAAATTTTCTCATAGTTTGATTTTAAAACCTGACGTTTATCAGCTGAGAACAGTGTGATTTACACAAAACTTTTAATAACTGCAGTAAAACCTCGCACACAAGTCTGATGTGCTAGCCACACCTAGACTTTTTCCCGATTCTATGAAACGTAGTAGTGATATGATTACAGTAATCAACAAAATAAGCCCACAGTGCTTTAAAAAATCAGAATTAAAAAAGAAGAGTAATTGTTCTATTAAACCCACACCCCCAGACCTTTTTTCCCTGATTCTCTTGCTGTCCAGCTTATAATGCATTTAATGGAGTATTATATTGCATATTCCTGGTGCCCTCTAAAGGTTGAAGGCCTTAAATTTTCCAGCCTGCAAGGGCCTAGTGCCCTATAAACGGTGAAATGTTAACACTTTTTACCCTTCTCAGGCCTAGCACCCTATAACCGTTGAAAGCCTCACATGTTTTTACCCTACTAGGCCCTAGCATCCCAACATGTTTCCAGCCACCTAGGCCCTAGCGCATCATAAATGTTGAACGCCCAACATGTTTCCAGCCTCCTAGGCCCTAGCGCACCATAAATGTTGAACGCCCAACATGTTTCCAGCCTCCTAGGCCCTAGCGCACCTTAAACGTTGAACGCCCAACATGTTTCCAGCCTCCTAGGCCCTAGCGCACCATAAATGTTGAACGCCAAACATGTTTCCAGCCACCTAGGCCCTAGCGCATCATAAACCTTGAACGCCCTACATGTTTCCAGCCTCCTAGGCCCTAGCGCAACATAAACGTTGAACGCCCAACATGTTTCCAGCCACCTAGGCCCTAGCACACCATAAACGTTGAACGCCCAACATGTTTCCAGCCTCCTAGGCCCTAGCACACCTTAAACGTTGAACGCCCAACATGTTTCCAGCCACCTAGGCCCTAGCACACCATAAACGTTGAACGCCCAACATGTTTCCAGCCTCGTAGGCCCTAGCACACCATAAACGTTGAACGCCCAACATGTCTTCTGCCTCCTAGGCCCTAGCGCAACATAAACGTTGAACGCCCAACATGTTTCCAGCCACCTAGGCCCTAGCACACCATAAACGTTGAACGCCCAACATGTTTCCAGCCTCCTAGGCCCTAGCACACCTTAAACGTTGAACGCCCAACATGTTTCCAGCCACCTAGGCCCTAGCACACCATAAACGTTGAACGCCCAACATGTTTCCAGCCTCGTAGGCCCTAGCACACCATAAACGTTGAACGCCCAACATGTCTTCTGCCTCCTAGGCCCTAGCGCAACATAAACGTTGAACGCCCAACATGTTTCCAGCCACCTAGGCCCTAGCACACCATAAACGTTGAACGCCCAACATGTTTCCAGCCTCCTAGGCCCTAGCGCACCATAAATGTTGAACGCCAAACATGTTTCCAGCCACCTAGGCCCTAGCACAACATAAACGTTGAACGCCCAACATGTTTCCAGCCTCCTAGGCCCTAGCACACCATAAACGTTGAACGCCCAACATGTCTTCTGCCTCCTAGGCCCTAGCGCACCATAAAGGTTGAAAGCCAAACATGTTTCCAGCAGCCTAGGCCCTAGCGTCCTATCAATGTTAAACGCCCAACATATTTATACCATACTAGGGCCTAGTGGCCTATAAATGCTAAACGCCTGACATGTTTCAATTCTCCTAGGCCCTAGAGCCCTAAAAATGTTGAATGCCTAACATGTCTCCAGCCACCTAGGCCCTAGCGCACCATAAATGTTGAACGCCCAACATGTTTCCAGCCTCCTAGGCCCTAGCGCACCATAAACGTTGAACGCCCAACATGTTTCCAGCCTCCTAGGCCCTAGCGCACCATAAATGTTGAACGCCCAACATGTTTCCAGCCTCCTAGGCCCTAGCACACCTTAAACGTTGAACGCCCAACATGTCTTCTGCCTCCTAGGCCCTAGCGCACCATAAATAATGAACGCCAAACATGTTTCCAGCCACCTAGGCCCTAGCTCACCATAAACGTTGAACGCCCAACATGTTTCCAGCCTCCTAGGCCCTAGCGCACCATAAATGTTGAACGCCAAACATGTTTCCAGCCTCCTAGGCCCTAGCGCACCATAAATGTTGAACGCCAAACATGTTTCCAGCCACCTAGGCCCTAGCACAACATAAACGTTGAACGCCCAACATGTTTCCAGCCTCCTAGGCCCTAGCACACCATAAACGTTGAACGCCCAACATGTCTTCTGCCTCCTAGGCCCTAGCGCACCATAAAGGTTGAAAGCCAAACATGTTTCCAGCAGCCTAGGCCCTAGCGTCCTATCAATGTTAAACGCCCAACATATTTATACCATACTAGGGCCTAGTGGCCTATAAATGCTAAACGCCTGACATGTTTCAATTCTCCTAGGCCCTAGAGCCCTAAAAATGTTGAATGCCTAACATGTCTCCAGCCACCTAGGCCCTAGCGCACCATAAATGTTGAACGCCCAACATGTTTCCAGCCTCCTAGGCCCTAGCGCACCATAAACGTTGAACGCCCAACATGTTTCCAGCCTCCTAGGCCCTAGCGCACCATAAATGTTGAACGCCCAACATGTTTCCAGCCTCCTAGGCCCTAGCACACCTTAAACGTTGAACGCCCAACATGTCTTCTGCCTCCTAGGCCCTAGCGCACCATAAATAATGAACGCCAAACATGTTTCCAGCCACCTAGGCCCTAGCTCACCATAAACGTTGAACGCCCAACATGTTTCCAGCCTCCTAGGCCCTAGCGCACCATAAATGTTGAACGCCAAACATGTTTCCAGCCACCTAGGCCCTAGGGCACCATAAACGTTGAACGCCCAACATGTTTCCAGCCTCCTAGGCCCTAGCGCAACATAAACGTTGAACGCCCAACATGTTTCCAGCCACCTAGGCCCTAGCACACCTTAAACGTTGAACGCCCAACATGTTTCCAGCCTTCTAGGCCCTAGCGCACCATAAATGTTGAACGCCCAACATGTTTCCAGCCTCCTAGGCCCTAGCACACAATAAATGTTGAACGCCAAACATGTTTCCAGCCTCGTAGGCCCTAGCGCACCATAAATGTTGAACGCCCAACATGTTTCCAGCCTCCTAGGCCCTAGCGCACCATAAACGTTGAAAGCCAAACATGTTTCCAGCCTCCTAGGCCCTAGCGCACCATAAATGTTGAACGCCAAACATGTTTCCAGCCTCCTAGGCCCTAGCGCAACATAAACGTTGAACGCCCAACATGTTTCCAGCCTTATAGGCCCTAGCGCACCATAAATGTTGAACGCCCAACATGTTTCCAGCCTCCTAGGCCCTAGCGCACCTTAAACGTTGAACGCCCAAAATGTCTTCTGCCTCCTAGGCCCTAGCGCACCATAAATGTTGAACGCCAAACATGTTTCCAGCCACCTAGGCCCTAGCGCACCATAAACGTTGAACGCCCAACATGTTTCCAGCCTCCTAGGCCCTAGCGCACCATAAATGTTGAACGCCAAACATGTTTCCAGCCACCTAGGCCCTAGGGCACCATAAAAGTTGAACGCCCAACATGTTTCCAGCCTCCTAGGCCCTAGCGCAACATAAACGTTGAACGCCCAACATGTTTCCAGCCACCTAGGCCCTAGCGCACCTTAAACGTTGAACGCCCAACATGTTTCCAGCCTTCTAGGCCCTAGCGCACCATAAATGTTGAACGCCCAACATGTTTCCAGCCTCCTAGGCCCTAGCACACAATAAATGTTGAACGCCAAACATGTTTCCAGCCTCGTAGGCCCTAGCGCACCATAAATGTTGAACGCCCAACATGTTTCCAGCCTCCTAGGCCCTAGCGCACCATAAACATTGAAAGCCAAACATGTTTCCAGCCTCCTAGGCCCTAGCGCACCATAAATGTTGAACGCCAAACATGTTTCCAGCCTCCTAGGCCCTAGCGCAACATAAACGTTGAACGCCCAACATGTTTCCAGCCTCATAGGCCCTAGCACACCATAAATGTTGAACGCCAAACATGTTTCCAGCCTCATAGGCCCTAGCGCACCATAAATGTTGAACGCCCAACATGTTTCCAGCCTCGTAGGCCCTAGCGCACCATAAACGTTGAACGCCCAACATGTTTCCAGCCTCCTAGGCCCTAATGCAACATAAACGTTGAACGCCCAACATGTTTCCAGCCTCCTAGGCCCTAGCATCCTATCAATGTTAAATGCCCAACATATTTTTACCCTCCTAGGCCCTAGCGCCCTATAAATGTTGAACGCCCAACATGTTTTAATTGTCCTAGGCTCTAGCGTCCTATCAATCTTAAACTCTCAACATGTTTCCAGCCTCCTAGGCCCTAGCGCACCATAAACGTTGAACGCCCAACATGTTTCCAGCCTCGTTGGCCCTAGCGCACCATAACCGTTGAAAGCCAAACATGTTTCCAGCCACCTAGGCCCTTGCGCAACATAAACGTTGAATGCCCAACATGTTTCCAGCCTCATAGGCCCTAGCACACAATAAACGTTGAACGCCCAACATGTTTCCAGCCTCCTAGGCCCTAGCGCACCATAAACGTTGAACGCCCAACATGTTTCCAGCCTCCTAGGCCCTAGCGCACCATAAATGTTGAACGCCAAACATGTTTCCAGCCACCTAGGCCCTAGCGCAACATAAACGTTGAACGCCCAACATGTTTCCAGCCTCATAGGCCCTAGCACACCATAAATGTTGAACGCCAAACATGTTTCCAGCCTCGTAGGCCCTAGCGCACCATAAATGTTGAATGCCAAACATGTTTCCAGCCTCCTAGGCCCTAACGCACCATAAACGTTGAACGCCCAACATGTTTCCAGCCTCGTAGGCCCTAGCGCACCATAAACGTTGAACGCCCAACATGTTTCCAGCCTCCTAGGCCCTAGCGCAACATAAATGTTGAACGCCCAACATGTTTCCAGCCTCCTAGGCCCTAGCATCCTATCAATGTTAAATGCCCAACATATTTTTACCCTCCTAGGCCCTAGCGCCCTATAAATGTTGAACGCCCAACATGTTTTAATTGTCCTAGGCTCTAGCGTCCTATCAATCTTAAACTCTCAACATGTTTCCAGCCTCCTAGGCCCTAGCGCACCATAAACGTTGAACGCCCAACATGTTTCCAGCCTCGTTGGCCCTAGCGCACCATAAACGTCGAAAGCCAAACATGTTTCCAGCCGCCTAGGCCCTAGCGTCCTATCAATGTTAAACGCCCAACATATTTATACCATCCTAGGGCCTAGTGGCCTATAAATGCTAAACGCCTGACATGTTTCAATTCTCCTAGGCCCTAGAGCCCTATAAATGTGGAATGCCTAACATGTCTCCAGCCTCCTAGACCCTAGCGCACCATAAACGTTGAATGCCTAACATGTCTCCAGCCTCCTAGGCCCTAGAGCACCATAAACGTTGAACGGCCAACATATTTTTTCCCTCCTAGGGCCTAGTGGCTTGCAAATGCTAAACACCTAACATGTTTCAAGTCTCCTAGGCCCTAGCGCCCTATAAATGTAGAACACCCAACTTGTTTACAGCCTCCTAGGCCCTAGCGCACCATAAAAGTTGAAAGGCCAACATATTTTTACCCTCCTAGGGCCTAGTGGCATATTTAAATGCTAAACTCCCAACATGATTCCAGCCTTGTAGACCCTGGCGCACCATAAACGTTCATAAAACTGTTAGGGCATATATAGTGCCGCACGAACTAATTTTTTTAAACGGGGGGGGGGGGGGCGGGGAGATTTGGGAGGGGGCAATTTGGACACCTTGGCTGGCGGGAGGGGATAAGAATATATAAAGGGGCGCAAATGTGTATGATTTTGTGGGCAAAATCTCACTGCCCCCCCCCTGTTGTTGTAAAAAATGATCACTCACGAAAGATATGGTAAATTCGACCCACTGACCCCTTTCTTTTTTTGGCCATATCTCACCATATATGAAAAAAAAAATGAAAAAAAAGGGAACTTACCTATTGATTTCACGGATCTTGGGTTTGTTTGGAAGTGTTGGCGATGTCCAGAACTCTACTTCATGGGGTGGGGGCCTGGCACGTCCACGAGGCCTAATAGGCCTACAATCTGTGCAGCTCAATACCAGGCATGAAGCCCAACCTTGTTTGGATCCAGCTTTTTCTGTTAATTCTAGTCCAATGCTACCACACTGTGGACATGCTACCCCTGTTGCCAAGACGTTGGCAAGGGTGGCAGTATCAATTAGTCTATATCCCTGCAAATCCTCTTCACATAGACTGTCATTGACTCCGATCTCAGCTTTACTTTTAGACTGGTCAGGTTGGAGAAATGCATTTAACTTTTGTTCAGAGATCGTCATATCTATGTTGGTTATGAGCTCGTCTTCCTTATCAGAATCTTCATTAGGAGGTTTGGACCTTTTGATTTTTCTGAAGAGTTCCTTGGCAGCACCACGCTTGCATTTGTCATTCCCCATTTTAATATTATCAGACTAAACACTTGTCAGGTGTAAAGAGTAGTGCAAACGAAGGTATCCTAGCAAAGGGGAACGCCAGGCTTTACCACTAGCCTAGGCCTATCACTGAGACTCTGAGTGCACTTTCATTCGCTGCTTTACATACAGAATTCGTATTTAATGTCATGGTAAGCAGCACAAGTCTATTTATTAGAAACACATTACATTTCCTCGTAATTATGGGTTTAGACAATAATAATTGCCCTAGATAAAGCAGTTCCCAGTGACAATGATCGTAGCAAGATAGCCTACGAGTTTGTTTACAGTCAGGGCGGGAAACATCAGAGAGCATGATGGGATTGATCTGTCAAAATAGGCCACGCCCACAGGGTCTGTGTGACGTCACAAGACGTTCAGAGATGGCGGTGTGTCCTCACGGGGCACAACGTCGGCAAGAAGTCTCTGGTATTCTGTGGTTAAAAACGTATTTAATTCATCTAAAAAGTCATCATGATGTAACTAAAGAGGAGGCAAGTAAACAGTCTTTGTCAATTTCTTGTTTCAAGAAGAGTCAATGGATTATTTCTGCAGTGACAGCTCGAGATCTGAATTGGATCATGCCAAATACTCGTTCTGCTCTTGTTTCTTTAGTTCTTTAATTTCGTGAAACTGAAGGCCTCAAATGATTTCAAACAGCACTTTAGACCACCTAATCGACCTCTATTGTTTTGAAAATGCACATTCCGAATATATTTGTCATTTATGAGGGCAGTTTTTTAAAAAAATCTGATAGGATACTTATTTCCCCTATAAATTGATCTCCGGATATAGGACGTCACTTTTGGCACTTAAATATCCATCAATATTCCTTTAGAATGCAACCAAACTAACTGAAAATTGAAAATTTGGAAAATCCTAAAAAACTGCCCTTATTTTAAATATGTAGATCACCACTGAATCAATGTTTTACATTTCTCCCGAGTTGTATGCCCACAGCGGCTGTTTGAAAAAATTAAGTGAAAAAGAACGTTTTAATTCGATTAAAATTCGCTCATTTGAAAATCATGATCATCTCCTAATCCATGACAAAGAGGAAAAAATTACGCTTCTTATGGTATGTCATATGTCCATATATTCTCATGGAAAAGTACTTTAATTGTGAAATCCATGTGATAATTTGTTTTCCCTATCATGCCCCCTTAAGGGGGCACAATAGGGAAAGCCCTCAGAAATACCCGTTTTCTGGTCATTACTTAGTATAAATGACCAGAAAATTCTGAAACCATGACACTTGAGGTCATCTTTGTACTGTCGGGCATTAACAGCATGCAGTGGTCATTACCACACAGCAGATGCCTAGCTCCATGCATTAGCGCGGGAAAGATCCCTTAGCCACGCCCACATTGCAGTCAGACGTCAATCAAACGCCGCAGAGGTCACGTGACAACGTTTGATTGACAGCTGAGACTCTGTGACGTCACTAACCCGGGAACTAGGTCAGAACTTGGCAAGAAACCACTTTCTCGATCTCTTAGATTGTGTGGATGGGAATGTACGACAGTGAATACAAGTTCACCCCATGGTCAAGCATCAGATTATCGATTTGTGGGATCAACAGTAACTTGTTGAGTCTGTAATTGGGGTGAGCAAGAGACAACATTATGACACCATTCTTACTGTCTGGACGTGGCCCTACATGTGTAGCTTGAAGTTGAAGTCGAATGATGGGAAATTTGAAGCCGGTGGAAATTACTTTTCCCTTCATTTGGAAACATATTTATCAAGGTAAGTACATCCATGGCTAAGAAATTGTATTGACTGGGAGTCGTTTATAATGTGCATAATTTTCTCAGATGCAAAGAGTGAGAAATCTCTCTGAATTCTCTGGGCTGGGGCACTCATTCTGCGTTTAGGCTACTCTAAATCTAGACTAGGTCGGGGCTATCCTCGCACCTCGGTGAAGTTCAAAGACTGCCAAAGTAAATACATCTTGAACATAAAACAGGTCTCGATTTGTGGAAGAAAATTAGTGATATCCCCCCCCCCCACCCCACACACTCTCAGCACGCACACAGAGATTATAATCTAACACCAGTAGGCCTACACACTAGCCGAGTCTAGAGCAAGATGATGCTCACAGATAATCTAGACCTAGGCTAGACACGTAAATCATTTGACAGAAAACAAAACAACTTTTTAAGTATCACATGTTTTATTTGGCAATTCTATCTGTAGGGGCATGTTATATGATTTACATCAATTTGTGATGGCGTATACCCATCTCCTTTTGCTCTCTAGGCATGGGCCTATAACTATTATTATTCAAACCTCAAAATATATAGGCACCAAATTCCTGTTCGGAAACTAAAAAGGCATCATTCCTGAACTCTCCTTTGATATTCTTTGGTAGAACCGTCCGTATAAACTTTAGGACTACACTCGGGTAGGTGTAGATGCAGTTCTTGGGACCAACATGATTTTTCTGTAAAAGAAAAAGAAAATTCAATAATATTTGATCCTGGTAGTACTTAAATCCCTAGGCCCTATGCATAGCAGTACTCGATTCTGTGAATTTATGGTATTGTGATAGTATTGGTACCGGTACAAGGACTATTCATTCACTCTTTTTCAAGTTATATTCTCTATTCCAGAGCCCTAAATGTAGCCTACTTTAGCTACGGTGCTTACCTTCAACTGCCTGGCCCATAAACAGTAACAGAAGAAACGAATCTGCTTTTGAGGCTTCCGTTTCCGAATGTACAGAGCTGCCCTCTCCACAATCTCATCACAGAACTTTGATCCATCATACCTACAAATGTAAGTACGGTATTATGTTGCTGGCATAGACCATTTCCTTGTCAAAAGCAAATGACAATCTATTGTTAAGGGCCTTGGTGAATTGTAAATTGTATTTTCACAGTTTGTCTAATTTCCACATTGTCACCGGGTCAGAACTTAATCCATTTATCAAATATTTCAGTGAAAAGTTTTGCCATATTATAAAGCTCTAAAGTGCTGTATTTGACTTACCCATGTAGTGAAAAACTTAGGATTAAATCGTGCCTAGCTTGGTCCATTATGTAACGTGATGTGTTTCCCTGTATGCCTTAATCCACCTTTATCATTTTATGATGTCACAAAGAAGGAAATGACGTAATAGTAGCCATGGCAATGGCTGCCATGGTTACTTCAATTGAAATCAGTTGACCCAGAAAACATGACTATTAGAAATCAGTTTTAACATCGATTTTGGTACGAAAATGGCAGGGTTCTGCACACATGAAATGGTGTCCTTGTTTTAAAGATTCAGATATGAGAATGTGGGGGGACAAAGTGTTGTGCACTGGCCTTGGGCAATGGAAGGGGGACGGTCACTTGCTGTGTGTTTTGGTGAGTGGGGGGGGGTTAGAAAACACCTTAATTAGACCCCAAAAAGGCATATCCAAAAAGGTGTCTCCCTACGTAGCTAAATAGTATAACCCTATTAATAAATATCCGATTACGATTTCCTTTGAAAAAGTCTCAAATCTTGCCAAGAAATAAAACAAATCCGACTTATCTTTTCTTTTGGCCAAAAGATATTTTCAAACAATCACATTTTCACACAGCTGTATTCCTTCGGTATTCAGCTACGCGTCATATTTACATTAGGTAAATTGTTAAGGAGTCTACACTGATTCTGAATCTACCTGCAGGGGCGGATCCAGGAATTTTGGAAAGCGGGGGCGTGAAATAGGCAATGTACTTGGGGTATTGAAAAAATGTACATTAAAATATACAGGAAAATAGGGGGGGGGCGTACGCCGGGTCCGCCCCCCTCTGAATCCGCGCCTGACCTGAAATATATCACTGGTCCCATTTTATTATAAAGATTTTCTAAATACAGTATGCGACGTAATAGGCGCCTTCCCCCTAATAAGCGCCCCCCCCTTTTTCAGATATTTTCTAGATTATTTTTATGTGTTCTTCCGATATTGTTACACACATTCACACCTGTGTGTACCATGGAGTACGTCACAACTTTGCAGGTGTTAAGGCCAAACCAAGTGTGAAGTCATAGGAGTGTGTAGAAGCCTTTTAGAGACCACAGAATTCTGTATATGACAGCCATGGGCGGGGCTTATTAGAATGAATACTTGAGGTTGATTTTTCCACTTAAAATAATCTTTTAAGCGCCTAGGGCGCTTATTTCGTCGAATACGGTAGGTGGTGCGGTTGGGGGGTAAAATCTTTCAATAAATTACACCCATATCCCAAGTACCATATTCGACCTGATAAGTGCACAGCCCTTTATAAGTGCACAGCCCATTGTTTAGCCGATTTTAAACTACAAAACTCCCAAAATATGTCAAATCTTGATTCGAAATTAACCCTTGAATACTAGAAATGTGTTCAGAATAATTTGTTAAGCACATTGTATGCTTAAGGCTGTGTCTCACGAATTTGGGCCAATGTCAATGTCTCTGACCTGGTGCCATCTCCGACCGGGTGGCATCTTCCCAACCGTTTCCATTCAGGCCGGTCAGAGATGGTACCCGGTCCGAGATGGCACCCAGTCAGCGATGGCCCTTCCCCTAATAAACGCCCCTCCCCTTTCTGGGGCTTTTTCAGACTAGAACAAAGGCTCACATTTCCAAATTTTGGAGCGAATCAAACTCTGGTACCAAAAATTCAAATCCCTACATGGACTAAAGTGACCAAAATAGATATTATTGTGCAAACAATTAGGCCCCTTTTTAGCAAAAAAAACGCTCGTTACTATAGTTCAAAGGGGGGGCCCAATTTTCTGCGCCTTCGGTAAGATTTATAGTTTTACCATATTTGGTATCTCAGTGTCAATATTTGGTCGAAAAATTTCACCCCCCCCCCACCATCAACGGGTCGACATTATTACTCTCCCCCCTAGGGGTCAAAAATTGGCGGGGCCCTTCGAAGCACAGTAACGAGTAGGGATGTCATTGGTATCGAATTTCATAGGTTACAGGGGTAGACACTAATGCTGGCCCGGGAGCCAATGGCCCGTAATTTTGAGTCCGGGCCCGCAGTTTTCTTCAGAATAACCTTCCCATGGGCCCGGGTGGCCCACAGGATATTTTGCAAAATATTGGGAAGGAATTTTCTTGATGAGTATAGTCATGTAATATGTCGTTGGAAAGAGAAAAATGTGAGAAATTGAGGCAATTTGGTCTCACTTTAACATAGATAAATCAAAAATATATATGAAAAAAAAAAGTAAAATGTGGTCTCTGGCCCACAGCTGAGAATCCGGGCCCATAGACTTTTGGAGCTACAGGCCCGGGTGGCCCACAGTAGATAAAGTTGGTGTCTACCCCTGGGTTATCAGTTATTCACTATTTTGGTGTCGATATATATAATACATCAGTTATTCAACATATCCAAAAAAAGGTAGATTAGCTAGGCCAAATAGATTTTGCATTTTTGAGGTACAGAAGGCTCCCTAAAAAGCTTAATAATGGTCTAATTTTCATGTTGTAAAAACTGACATTTTTTCAATAATTTTTTTTCTTTACATTTTCCTATCTAAAATCCTTAATAATTGTCCGATTTACACACCGTAAAAACTGAGATATAGCAAAAAAAGAATTCAAGATGGCGGCGTATCGGTACCCATTGTTTGTCGATTCGATTATCAGATACATAAAAAATAGCGATGTATCGATACATGTGATACCAATGACATCCCTAGTAACGAGCGGGCTTTTTGGCCCAAAACAGGTTAAATTTCTTTGTAACCCCCCCCCCCTCAAGAGGGGTCCACATTTTTTTGCCCCCCCCCCCCTTGATAAAAAATTATCACTCCCTTAGGGGTCGACCCCCATTCTAAAGGTACGCGAACGGTGGACGGTAAACTCTCACTTTCATTCCTATGGCCTTATCTCTGATAAACATGGTTTACCACACGATAAACATGGTTTTGACTGACACGGCTTGGCATAATGCAGGTCCCCTTCAGATTTCAATCTCAATCCCCTATAAATAGGGGAGGAGTTGAGGCCAGCATGTGGCAGTTTATGGCAAGCCGTTATAGATTGTTGAATTTAATTTGTAAGAAGTTTATGACCAGGTGCCATCTATGACCGGGTGCCGTCTATGACCGGGTGCCGTCTATGACCGGCTATCTAAGTTGTTTGGAGGAATAAAAAAAAGAATTTTTTTACAATTTCTTTTAATAAAAATTGTAAAAAAAAGAAATTTTTATTTTCATTGATGGTCTAGTTCCTCGGTTATACATTGGTTTTAGGGTTATCTAGGGTGTAGAATCAATATTTTGGATCAAAATTGCTATTGAAGAATTCCAAGATGGCAATATCTGGCGAGTAGGAGGCGCCAAAATAACTAGATGTGGCAAATAGGGACCCACAGAGACAACAGGGGGTCGTGAGGATGGCAGAAAGGGCCGTGAAGAGCTCACAGAGGACTGGGAAGATGGCAATTTCCGCGGCCACCATAATTACCGTAAATTCCCGTGTACTACCCGCATCTCGCGTATAACCCGCACCCCGCAACTCAGGAGAATCCTATAACTCGTTTCTGGATCTGAAAATTCCTATTTTAGTACTGTTCTATAGTGATAAAAACATTTGTATAACCTGCACCCTATATAGGCATGTCTGGTACTAAATGAAAGCTGAGTTTGGTTCGCGTACAACCTGCAGGTAGTATGTGGGAATTTATGGTACTACAAAACGGTGCTATTAGGGCAACCATTTCTGGGTAAAAGTGTCTCGGTCTCCCCGGCGATTGTATATATGAAAATGGCAGATTTGGATTTGGCGAAAAAAGTGTCAGAATAAAAAAAAAACATTTTCTGGAAAATTTGGCGCACATTTGGCCACACCAAGAAGAAAAGTTGCTCTCTGGATCTCCCGCACCATATTTTTCAAAATTGATTTTTTTTCCAAAAGTCTCTACGGGTAGCACCCGCACCATTTTCCGGAAAATTGTTGTTTTTTTAAAATTCTTTTTTAAGGTGGCTTAATCGCTAATTGGGAGCCAGGAACTTTGGGTGTGAATAAAAAGATATTCGCTGAGACAGCAAGGACACAGCAAATCTAGAATTGCTTACATATTTTATTATAATTGGGTTTAATCACAGACAATTTATGTATACTGATGGAGAACTTCACAGTTACAATATGATACCAGGAAAGAATCCTGAAATCCCAAAACTTGGGGAGAAAAGGTCAGCTGACCTAGAGGGTGTCAACATTCACAGCTGATACTCTATCACAAGAATTAAGATGGATGCCATTTTAATACACATATCACACAAAGTACCACGTTTCCTCATATAATTTCTGTTTGTTTTAGATTAATTTCATACATATAAAAGTGTAGGTATAATCGTCAGTGTAAATATATTTTAGCTCAGATATCATAACTAACACCTGAATGATTACAATAAATATATCAGAATAATGACCACCTATCACATGTGACGTTCTGTGCACTCTGAGAGTAATTACTTCTAGGTATCTGGATGACACTCTGCAAGTTCCAAGATACTGATGAGTTAACTTTCCATTTTGTTGTTTTTCAGTTTGCATGTAAAATGACTGAGACAATGTATTGTTCTCATTGTAGGTATTGCGTCCTCAACAGTTGCAGTTTGTCTGATCCAACAAATGAATTTAACCTTCAGCCTAATTCATTGGTGAGTACCACAAATGTATCATACAATTTAATTCAGCACATTTACTCACAAGCATGGCTTTTGACATCTCAAGAGCCCCCACAGTACAGTTTTATGCATTGTCAAGTGCTACTGTTTCATCATCACCGCAATGGTAGGCACCTGATTTGTACTCAGTGCAATGGACAAAGCCCTTGCCACCATACTTTCCTTGGTGTTTCTTCCGGCGCCTATCTTTGCTTTCCTCACTTGCATGATGTCTGGAACCTGTAATCCGTCGCCTATCTACTGTAGCCATGATTTCCATAGATTGTTTGGGGACTTGAATAGCTTGTTGCTCTAGCATGGGTAGCACTGTCTGTGTCACCCCTCTGTTGTATCGCAAGACTGCCAGTCGCATAGCCAACGTAATCTCCCCTGGGCTGTTATATTGCTCTTTTGGACAGAAGCTCCAGAGGAGGCTATGCAAGCTTTCATTCTGGTTCTGGGTGAGACATCGCATTGTTTGCTTCAGAAGTTGGATGCTTGCCAGACTGTCAAACAGGGGGGTAATATGCTCAACTACAGCGGGGGGAAGACCTTGCTTAGGTTTCTCATATGTGTGTTGGCCTGCAATGAAATGTTGAGACAATGTATTTACCGTACCTATTGTACATCCCCCCCCCCCCCAATAAGCTTTAGTGCCATTTTATAAAATGAAAAAAACATAGTTTTCTTTATAATTTTCCGGAGATTATTAAGTTCTTAACAACTGAAATGTAATATAACAAACACTGGGACAAGGGTTCAAAGGTTTCTTAAAGTATGTACCTGTTACTTTGTCCTGTTGATACTTGCACCATGTAGATGGTCCTTCTGGACAGAGATCATGGCTTGGGACCTGAGCATAGTGCTTTAACATGGCCATCGTTGATTTCCTTGCCATTTCTGGCCTACCAGCATAGCTCCTTAGGGTATGGCCATAAAATCTTTGCAGGGCATTTACTCGGGCAAGGGTGAGCCTCCCAGCACCCTGCAAGCCTTTACCATCACTGAGCTTTACACCTGTGGAAAGAGTAACCTTAGTTAACATTAGTTTTATTGTATTGCTGTTCTGATTAATGTGTACGGTAGACCGTGGGAATTACAGACATCTGATATCACTGCATACTACTGAGAAGTTTTGCATATAAAGACAAAGGTGAACGAGTTTTAGTCTGTTGGCTGGGTTATTTCACGAGTTAGATGTCAGGCCGTATTTCACGAGGCCGTAGGCCAAGTGAAATACGGCCTGACATCTAACAAGTGAAATAACCCAATCAACAGACTTAAACGAGTGTGCCTTTGTATTTATTTTTTGTTTTTCGATCCAAATTACCAAAATTATGATAGGGAAAGCCTAAAATCGCTTATTTCTACGCCATACAAATGTAAACAAACCGCCATTGATGACGTCATTGATGACGTCACAGGGCCGTGAAATACGGCCATGGGTTATTTCACGGGGGGTGTGCAATACAGCGTTCTTTGGTTAAGTCAATGGGACTGCTGTATTTCATAAAAAATAAAAGCCAAACCATTTGAGTTTCATGTTGATATCCATTTTTCTAGTTCTTTTCTCGTTCACAAATAATACTTTTGGCACCATATTTTTTTTACTAACCTTTGGATTTTGTGATTAATGTCCGGAGTCTTGTGCCCATTCTTTTTTGTATATGTCCTATACATTCTTCCTTTTCTATTTCTACGTTTTTCCCATAGGGATAACTGTTCCTGATGGAAGTGAACGATCTACTGTCCCCATCACCCACGTAGATGGTGTAGCGAAGCCCACGCTCAAGGGAACGGTCATAGAGTCGTCGGATTCCCTCGCTCTCCATCGACCCAGCACTGCCAGTGTGATTCAACGGGCAGCTGAAAATGTAAGGTTATGATGCAAATGCCACATTCAGAAAAATATTTAGCATGCCACCTTTAAAGGCTGGAATATATGCCTCAAGGCCTCACATTCAATCGTATTCAGGATACATCAATGCAGTGCTGGTTTACACTGTAAATTATAATGAAGCCTCAGGAACTCATCATTATCTTTATTCAGAGAATTAGACAAGCAAAATCTATAATGTTTTGGGTCTGGCCTGAGCAATTTTTTTGTGCGCGAGTAATTACATTTTGAAGCTGTTTAATTTGCCTGAAAGTATAGGGTCAGCTTAAAAGAAAGGTAGGGTTTTAAAGGAAGTTTTACTGTTCAATTCAGATATACAGATTGAAGCAAATGGATTTGCATTCAATTAACGACATGAAGAAGATTCATACTCAAAATATGAATGATTATGAAATGAACATGCAGAAAAGTATATTTTTACTTATATGGCTTTTAAGGTCTAATAGGGTCACAGAAATGATTGGCATTGATGTAAACTTACACAGGGAAGTGCTCTGCGTAGTAATCTTGATATTCTTGACTGCTTTTATCACTCCACTTTTCACAATCCCTACATATGGAGCAGAGGTACTCATAATCAATGACTTCACCAGTGTCAATCGCTATCGCTGACACAAATCCATGTCGCGAATGGTAACCTCTCGATTTCCAAGAGCCATCAAATGACATGGCGCAGTCTATTGTCAATGAATCCAGCTGCTCATTTTGAGTTTCAAGGGTTTCTGATAATGCAGTGTCAGCATGTTCTACCTGTAAGATAGAATTGAAATGCAGGGCTTTGATTAAAATGAGAAAAATTATGCTATCATAAAACCTTGCCTTTAAGACCATTTTTTTAAAATACAATGACACAAATTCCAATTCGTTTTTTAGGTGAGGTTTTCCATGGGGGTCTCATGGCGCTATCAACTGCCCATATTTGGGATATCTTTAAGCTGATAGATAGCGCAAATTTCCTTCAAAATGGTACATTGTCATAGTTAGTGCTCAGCCTTTTGTGTTGGACCCTGGATCTGGAAAAGGAGGGCCTGCACACCCTTTTTTGGGGCTAAATTGGGTTTCGAAAAATGACAAATAAACTTTTAACTTCAGGCAAACAAATGTAGGGGGCCTGCACACGCCATCTGAAGCCACCACTGGACCCATCAGCACAGTCTATGCTCCAAATTGGTAAAATGAATTATATTTAATGGTCATACACAGATTTTCAGTTCTAACTTACACTTTTGCGTTTCAGATGACAGGCAGCTTGCACTAGCTCCTTATCTACAAGTTCCTCTGCCTCAGACGCTAAGGCACTCGTATGGTTCTTCCAAGGGTCTGCACCAATTGGCCTAGGAACACCAATATGCAGGCTGAGCATCTCTGCGGCAGTTCTCCCCTTACCTATGGCACGCATACCAAGTACAAGGGACCTGGATCAATTGAAACAAAGCTTTGATGAATGTTTTGTATGATGAAATTATGTTGATTGTACAGTACAGCTTTATACAATACCGTCAAACCAGCTTGCATAGTTTGTTATAAACAGAATTAACCGAGTCATACATCATAAATGATAGAAACTGCACCAACCAATATGTTTATTATAAAAAGCAGAGTTTGTTACAATGGAATCTCGCTGTGATATAACTATAATGATAACAGATGAAAGAGCAATTCATTTTGCATAGAATACCACTGATACTGATTCACAATAAACAGGCCCAGCAGTACAAGCCCATTAAGCTCCAGTGGAATAAGTACATGCATAAGTGGATCTACTCAAACTGAATAGGCAGCTCAATTAGGTCCATCTGCCCCTCAAGCACTGAACAGTGCACACTCCTAGCAGCACTATAATCTCAGACTAAATCTTTGAAAAAACATGCAATGGTGAATTTAATTGCTCACATATGAAAATAGCTTTGTAAGTCGATAATGTGTAGCTTCCATGTCCATGCACTATATATTTCATATGTTTTGTCAACAACAACAAAATACTCGGTGTCAAGGCAGTACATGAAAAGTAGTTTTGATATATCAAGTAGCTGGTATAAACCCAGACTGCAATATGTACTTTTGCTGTCAAATACCCGGTATAAAATACACTACAAAAATACTAACTTGTGTTCCGAAGTTCTTAAAACTTTCTGAAAGATGTCATATTAAAAAGGGCATTTTCACTGTTCGATTGTAGCTCTCTGACATAATACCGGATAAAGATTGGCTCAAGCCATGAGCATGATAAAAAGTGTACCGTAGGCGTGATGTGAAAAAAAGGACTATCATGTTTTCTAAACTCTCCACATGTATCATTGTTTCCTTAAAATCCCTTTAAAGTCTTTAGGGCCACTATAATTTCCCCTACCTGAATTACGATTTTTGGAGATTCTGGGTAAAGAAATGTTTTATCTATTGGTATAAACAATCTTAGTTGTGACATTAGAGATTTATTCGTCAATACCTATATTTTCTCTTCTGTAAATCTAATGCTTTGGCCCAGAAAAGTATGAGTCTTAAACAGAAATTTAATGAACATTTACAATACGATTTCAATTGTGATTTTTTTCTCAGTAGAAATGACTATTTTCACGATTTTCTGTCATGGTAATTACTAATTTGAAGGATTTGAACTTGGCAGCCCTGTTCCAAATGCGATATATATACCGTAATACCCTGCCTAGAAGCCGAAAGTGAGTTTAAGGACTAAAATTCGCCGTATATGAAATCCTTTAGACAATGTAAAGAACCCCGCCTATAAGCCAACCCCCTAGTTTTGGAAGCTTGATGCATTTAGTCTCCATCTGAGCTCCCTTCCCAACCAACTTTTAAACACATTTAGATACATTTTTCTATAGATTTCATTATATGTACGACACTTTGAACTGAATGTTTAAATGTGACATACCGTAAAACCTCGCGTATAAGCCTAACTCGCGTATAAGCCGCACCCCGAGTTTGGGCAGATCCTATAAGCCGCACCGCCGATCTGATTATGGTGACTTCTAGTACTGTACCATAGTGGCATAAACTCGCGTATAAGCCGCACCCTGAGCCTGGGCCGACCCTATAAGCCGCACCTCCGATCTGATTCGCGTACTAGCCGCGGCTTATACGCGAGGTTTTACGGTATATGTAGTTGATACTTGAGGCATTGTTTTATGTTTCGATCAAAATATATATGCATGCATATATGCATATATATAGGTGCTCAGACTGTTTATTATTCAAAATTCTATTGGCTATTGAAATTTAGAAATACTAAAAAGTGAGGTAGGGTGTATGTGGACAAGGTCAATGCCACCTACTGGTGTGAGCTCACAGTGTTGCTTGACCACTTCATATCCATACGTGTAATAGCACTAATTGAAGCCAAGATATTCCTCCATTTGTACTTCCTGTAGATTATGAATGGTCAATAAAACAGCTTCTAAAACTGGAAATTTTCTCATAGTTTGATTTTAAAACCTGACGTTTATCAGCTGAGAACAGTGTGATTTACACAAAACTTTTAATAACTGCAGTAAAACCTCGCACACAAGTCTGATGTGCTAGCCACACCTAGACTTTTTCCCGATTCTATGAAACGTAGTAGTGATATGATTACAGTAATCAACAAAATAAGCCCACAGTGCTTTAAAAAATCAGAATTAAAAAAGAAGAGTAATTGTTCTATTAAACCCACACCCCCAGACCTTTTTTCCCTGATTCTCTTGCTGTCCAGCTTATAATGCATTTAATGGAGTATTATATTGCATATTCCTGGTGCCCTCTAAAGGTTGAAGGCCTTAAATTTTCCAGCCTGCAAGGGCCTAGTGCCCTATAAACGGTGAAATGTTAACACTTTTTACCCTTCTCAGGCCTAGCACCCTATAACCGTTGAAAGCCTCACATGTTTTTACCCTACTAGGCCCTAGCATCCCAACATGTTTCCAGCCACCTAGGCCCTAGCGCATCATAAATGTTGAACGCCCAACATGTTTCCAGCCTCCTAGGCCCTAGCGCACCATAAATGTTGAACGCCCAACATGTTTCCAGCCTCCTAGGCCCTAGCGCACCTTAAACGTTGAACGCCCAACATGTTTCCAGCCTCCTAGGCCCTAGCGCACCATAAATGTTGAACGCCAAACATGTTTCCAGCCACCTAGGCCCTAGCGCATCATAAACCTTGAACGCCCTACATGTTTCCAGCCTCCTAGGCCCTAGCGCAACATAAACGTTGAACGCCCAACATGTTTCCAGCCACCTAGGCCCTAGCACACCATAAACGTTGAACGCCCAACATGTTTCCAGCCTCCTAGGCCCTAGCACACCTTAAACGTTGAACGCCCAACATGTTTCCAGCCACCTAGGCCCTAGCACACCATAAACGTTGAACGCCCAACATGTTTCCAGCCTCGTAGGCCCTAGCACACCATAAACGTTGAACGCCCAACATGTCTTCTGCCTCCTAGGCCCTAGCGCAACATAAACGTTGAACGCCCAACATGTTTCCAGCCACCTAGGCCCTAGCACACCATAAACGTTGAACGCCCAACATGTTTCCAGCCTCCTAGGCCCTAGCACACCTTAAACGTTGAACGCCCAACATGTTTCCAGCCACCTAGGCCCTAGCACACCATAAACGTTGAACGCCCAACATGTTTCCAGCCTCGTAGGCCCTAGCACACCATAAACGTTGAACGCCCAACATGTCTTCTGCCTCCTAGGCCCTAGCGCAACATAAACGTTGAACGCCCAACATGTTTCCAGCCACCTAGGCCCTAGCACACCATAAACGTTGAACGCCCAACATGTTTCCAGCCTCCTAGGCCCTAGCGCACCATAAATGTTGAACGCCAAACATGTTTCCAGCCACCTAGGCCCTAGCACAACATAAACGTTGAACGCCCAACATGTTTCCAGCCTCCTAGGCCCTAGCACACCATAAACGTTGAACGCCCAACATGTCTTCTGCCTCCTAGGCCCTAGCGCACCATAAAGGTTGAAAGCCAAACATGTTTCCAGCAGCCTAGGCCCTAGCGTCCTATCAATGTTAAACGCCCAACATATTTATACCATACTAGGGCCTAGTGGCCTATAAATGCTAAACGCCTGACATGTTTCAATTCTCCTAGGCCCTAGAGCCCTAAAAATGTTGAATGCCTAACATGTCTCCAGCCACCTAGGCCCTAGCGCACCATAAATGTTGAACGCCCAACATGTTTCCAGCCTCCTAGGCCCTAGCGCACCATAAACGTTGAACGCCCAACATGTTTCCAGCCTCCTAGGCCCTAGCGCACCATAAATGTTGAACGCCCAACATGTTTCCAGCCTCCTAGGCCCTAGCACACCTTAAACGTTGAACGCCCAACATGTCTTCTGCCTCCTAGGCCCTAGCGCACCATAAATAATGAACGCCAAACATGTTTCCAGCCACCTAGGCCCTAGCGCACCATAAACGTTGAACGCCCAACATGTTTCCAGCCTCCTAGGCCCTAGCGCACCATAAATGTTGAACGCCAAACATGTTTCCAGCCACCTAGGCCCTAGGGCACCATAAACGTTGAACGCCCAACATGTTTCCAGCCTCCTAGGCCCTAGCGCAACATAAACGTTGAACGCCCAACATGTTTCCAGCCACCTAGGCCCTAGCGCACCTTAAACGTTGAACGCCCAACATGTTTCCAGCCTTCTAGGCCCTAGCGCACCATAAATGTTGAACGCCCAACATGTTTCCAGCCTCCTAGGCCCTAGCACACAATAAATGTTGAACGCCAAACATGTTTCCAGCCTCGTAGGCCCTAGCGCACCATAAATGTTGAACGCCCAACATGTTTCCAGCCTCCTAGGCCCTAGCGCACCATAAACGTTGAAAGCCAAACATGTTTCCAGCCTCCTAGGCCCTAGCGCACCATAAATGTTGAACGCCAAACATGTTTCCAGCCTCCTAGGCCCTAGCGCAACATAAACGTTGAACGCCCAACATGTTTCCAGCCTGATAGGCCCTAGCGCACCATAAATGTTGAACGCCCAACATGTTTCCAGCCTCCTAGGCCCTAGCGCACCTTAAACGTTGAACGCCCAAAATGTCTTCTGCCTCCTAGGCCCTAGCGCACCATAAATGTTGAACGCCCAACATGTTTCCAGCCACCTAGGCCCTAGCGCACCATAAACGTTGAACGCCCAACATGTTTCCAGCCTCCTAGGCCCTAGCGCACCATAAATGTTGAACGCCAAACATGTTTCCAGCCACCTAGGCCCTAGGGCACCATAAAAGTTGAACGCCCAACATGTTTCCAGCCTCCTAGGCCCTAGCGCAACATAAACGTTGAACGCCCAACATGTTTCCAGCCACCTAGGCCCTAGCACACCTTAAACGTTGAACGCCCAACATGTTTCCAGCCTTCTAGGCCCTAGCGCACCATAAATGTTGAACGCCCAACATGTTTCCAGCCTCCTAGGCCCTAGCACACAATAAATGTTGAACGCCAAACATGTTTCCAGCCTCGTAGGCCCTAGCGCACCATAAATGTTGAACGCCTAACATGTTTCCAGCCTCCTAGGCCCTAGCGCACCATAAACATTGAAAGCCAAACATGTTTCCAGCCTCCTAGGCCCTAGCGCACCATAAATGTTGAACGCCAAACATGTTTCCAGCCTCCTAGGCCCTAGCGCAACATAAACGTTGAACGCCCAACATGTTTCCAGCCTCATAGGCCCTAGCACACCATAAATGTTGAACGCCAAACATGTTTCCAGCCTCATAGGCCCTAGCGCACCATAAATGTTGAACGCCCAACATGTTTCCAGCCTCGTAGGCCCTAGCGCACCATAAACGTTGAACGCCCAACATGTTTCCAGCCTCCTAGGCCCTAATGCAACATAAACGTTGAACGCCCAACATGTTTCCAGCCTCCTAGGCCCTAGCATCCTATCAATGTTAAATGCCCAACATATTTTTACCCTCCTAGGCCCTAGCGCCCTATAAATGTTGAACGCCCAACATGTTTTAATTGTCCTAGGCTCTAGCGTCCTATCAATCTTAAACTCTCAACATGTTTCCAGCCTCCTAGGCCCTAGCGCACCATAAACGTTGAACGCCCAACATGTTTCCAGCCTCGTTGGCCCTAGCGCACCATAACCGTTGAAAGCCAAACATGTTTCCAGCCACCTAGGCCCTTGCGCAACATAAACGTTGAATGCCCAACATGTTTCCAGCCTCATAGGCCCTAGCACACAATAAACGTTGAACGCCCAACATGTTTCCAGCCTCCTAGGCCCTAGCGCACCATAAACGTTGAACGCCCAACATGTTTCCAGCCTCCTAGGCCCTAGCGCACCATAAATGTTGAACGCCAAACATGTTTCCAGCCACCTAGGCCCTAGCGCAACATAAACGTTGAACGCCCAACATGTTTCCAGCCTCATAGGCCCTAGCACACCATAAATGTTGAACGCCAAACATGTTTCCAGCCTCGTAGGCCCTAGCGCACCATAAATGTTGAATGCCAAACATGTTTCCAGCCTCCTAGGCCCTAACGCACCATAAACGTTGAACGCCCAACATGTTTCCAGCCTCGTAGGCCCTAGCGCACCATAAACGTTGAACGCCCAACATGTTTCCAGCCTCCTAGGCCCTAGCGCAACATAAACGTTGAACGCCCAACATGTTTCCAGCCTCCTAGGCCCTAGCATCCTATCAATGTTAAATGCCCAACATATTTTTACCCTCCTAGGCCCTAGCGCCCTATAAATGTTGAACGCCCAACATGTTTTAATTGTCCTAGGCTCTAGCCTCCTATCAATCTTAAACTCTCAACATGTTTCCAGCCTCCTAGGCCCTAGCGCACCATAAACGTTGAACGCCCAACATGTTTCCAGCCTCGTTGGCCCTAGCGCACCATAAACGTCGAAAGCCAAACATGTTTCCAGCCGCCTAGGCCCTAGCGTCCTATCAATGTTAAACGCCCAACATATTTATACCATCCTAGGGCCTAGTGGCCTATAAATGCTAAACGCCTGACATGTTTCAATTCTCCTAGGCCCTAGAGCCCTATAAATGTGGAATGCCTAACATGTCTCCAGCCTCCTAGGCCCTAGCGCACCATAAACGTTGAATGCCTAACATGTCTCCAGCCTCCTAGGCCCTAGAGCACCATAAACGTTGAACGGCCAACATATTTTTTCCCTCCTAGGGCCTAGTGGCTTGCAAATGCTAAACACCTAACATGTTTCAAGTCTCCTAGGCCCTAGCGCCCTATAAATGTAGAACACCCAACTTGTTTACAGCCTCCTAGGCCCTAGCGCACCATAAAAGTTGAAAGGCCAACATATTTTTACCCTCCTAGGGCCTAGTGGCATATTTAAATGCTAAACTCCCAACATGATTCCAGCCTTGTAGACCCTAGCGCACCATAAACGTTCATAAAACTGTTAGGGCATATATAGTGCCGCACGAACTAATTTTTTTAAACGGGGGGGGGGGGGGCGGGGAGATTTGGGAGGGGGCAATTTGGACACCTTGGCTGGCGGGAGGGGATAAGAATATATAAAGGGGCGCAAATGTGTATGATTTTGTGGGCAAAATCTCACTGCCCCCCCCTGTTGTTGTAAAAAATGATCACTCACGAAAGATATGGTAAATTCGACCCACTGACCCCTTTCTTTTTTTGGCCATATCTCACCATATATGAAAAAAAAAATGAAAAAAAAGGGAACTTACCTATTGATTTCACGGATCTTGGGTTTGTTTGGAAGTGTTGGCGATGTCCAGAACTCTACTTCATGGGGTGGGGGCCTGGCACGTCCACGAGGCCTAATAGGCCTACAATCTGTGCAGCTCAATACCAGGCATGAAGCCCAACCTTGTTTGGATCCAGCTTTTTCTGTTAATTCTAGTCCAATGCTACCACACTGTGGACATGCTACCCCTGTTGCCAAGACGTTGGCAAGGGTGGCAGTATCAATTAGTCTATATCCCTGCAAATCCTCTTCACATAGACTGTCATTGACTCCGATCTCAGCTTTACTTTTAGACTGGTCAGGTTGGAGAAATGCATTTAACTTTTGTTCAGAGATCGTCATATCTATGTTGGTTATGAGCTCGTCTTCCTTATCAGAATCTTCATTAGGAGGTTTGGACCTTTTGATTTTTCTGAAGAGTTCCTTGGCAGCACCACGCTTGCATTTGTCATTCCCCATTTTAATATTATCAGACTAAACACTTGTCAGGTGTAAAGAGTAGTGCAAACGAAGGTATCCTAGCAAAGGGGAACGCCAGGCTTTACCACTAGCCTAGGCCTATCACTGAGACTCTGAGTGCACTTTCATTCGCTGCTTTACATACAGAATTCGTATTTAATGTCATGGTAAGCAGCACAAGTCTATTTATTAGAAACACATTACATTTCCTCGTAATTATGGGTTTAGACAATAATAATTGCCCTAGATAAAGCAGTTCCCAGTGACAATGATCGTAGCAAGATAGCCTACGAGTTTGTTTACAGTCAGGGCGGGAAACATCAGAGAGCATGATGGGATTGATCTGTCAAAATAGGCCACGCCCACAGGGTCTGTGTGACGTCACAAGACGTTCAGAGATGGCGGTGTGTCCTCACGGGGCACAACGTCGGCAAGAAGTCTCTGGTATTCTGTGGTTAAAAACGTATTTAATTCATCTAAAAAGTCATCATGATGTAACTAAAGAGGAGGCAAGTAAACAGTCTTTGTCAATTTCTTGTTTCAAGAAGAGTCAATGGATTATTTCTGCAGTGACAGCTCGAGATCTGAATTGGATCATGCCAAATACTCGTTCTGCTCTTGTTTCTTTAGTTCTTTAATTTCGTGAAACTGAAGGCCTCAAATGATTTCAAACAGCACTTTAGACCACCTAATCGACCTCTATTGTTTTGAAAATGCACATTCCGAATATATTTGTCATTTATGAGGGCAGTTTTTTAAAAAAATCTGATAGGATACTTATTTCCCCTATAAATTGATCTCCGGATATAGGACGTCACTTTTGGCACTTAAATATCCATCAATATTCCTTTAGAATGCAACCAAACTAACTGAAAATTGAAAATTTGGAAAATCCTAAAAAACTGCCCTTATTTTAAATATGTAGATCACCACTGAATCAATGTTTTACATTTCTCCCGAGTTGTATGCCCACAGCGGCTGTTTGAAAAAATTAAGTGAAAAAGAACGTTTTAATTCGATTAAAATTCGCTCATTTGAAAATCATGATCATCTCCTAATCCATGACAAAGAGGAAAAAATTACGCTTCTTATGGTATGTCATATGTCCATATATTCTCATGGAAAAGTACTTTAATTGTGAAATCCATGTGATAATTTGTTTTCCCTATCATGCCCCCTTAAGTAGAAGGTTGTGGGTACACTTGAAACAAATTCCCGTGCATTCCACCTGAATAACACAGGTTGAACTGGGGTCTGCCTGGGAATAACCCGGGTTCCATTCCTGTGATATCACAGGATTCTGTGAGCAAAATCTCACGTTATATCACAGAATTTTTGGTAAAGAGGGGTGCATGGGTTCGAATCCCATACTAGTAAACCTGTCTATTGTGATTCATCTATTTTTCTCTGCATACACTGGTGTGAAGGCCTCTGTTTGGGAATTAAGAGGACCAGGTGGCTTGAGAAAAGACATCACAAAATTTTCCCCCATTGCTTTAATACAATTCAAAATGTATTTATTAGAAGATTATTTCTGGAAGACCAATACAAGTCTATTCACAACTTTTGATTTTTGAAAGCCAACTTCAGCCCGCCCCGGCCAGGGCCCCTAGTATAGAACATGTGAGGCATCACATGCTCTAATGAATATTCATATGAGCTGCTTACACAGCCAAATTTAGGGATAGCCACTCCCCCTTGGGGTAAAGTTTGACAGGGACGAATTAGCCAGCTTCCCGACAATACAAACTTAAGTGGAATCCCCAACACCTCAAATTAGTTTTCCAAAATTCTCTAAAGACTCACACACCTCACATGCCTACAGTACCTTTTCACATCACCTAACACTCTTTTTAACACAAGCCAATCACTTGGTTCCACAAGTAGCAGAGGATAGGCCTTAGGCTGAGGTAGTTGTACAGCGGACGATTGTACCTTTTGGGAATGTTTCTGCATTCACATATTTTCCCAGTCAAACAAATCTACGCTGGCATGGTCAAAAGTGCTCGTAATAAGCTCCGCGGATATTTAACCCCTTCTGCACCAGATGTATATTATCTAGTCACCACACTAGGGCCAACACGTCCCCAGTGTACTCTAAACCTTTAAAAATATAGATCAGACTATAGCACCAGAAGCCAAGGTTTCACACCAAGCTTTCTGGCCTTTATTTTTCATTTTTTAATGGGCGGACATCTAGGATACATCACCCCCAGGATACATTTTCATATTAAGTTAGCATATGGGGATTGTTCACAACTGTGAGGGGATTGTTCACTGCTGTATGGGGATTGTTCACAACTGTGAGGGGATTGTTCACCGCTGTATGGGGATTGCTCACAACTGTGTGGGGATGGTCTAGGCCTGCATGGCTATGACATTGTGAGCCTTTGTGTGACTTGTGACTTCATTGTTTCGAAACTGTTATTTTAAAGTGATTTTCTTCGCATGTGTGCTGGGCTTCAATCAATACCCAGCTATGGCCTCCTGCCCTTGGATGATCTACTCCCTTCCAGCACATTACCCGCAGGCAAAATATGCCAGCTGGAAGTCGTCCAACCTGCACCACAAACTGGCATGATTGGATCCATACTACGAGACGAGGGCGCAGCCCTACCAACAAACACATAGCTGGATGCAGTCACCCATTAACATGGGACTTGATATGGGACCTTGGTACTTGCCATGTCTTGCAACCTTTGGGTATCATCTAGGATGCAGTGGAAAGGAAACACACCAGCAGCATTAAAAGGAACACAAGTACAAGGAGCATTTAACTTTGAGGCACTGAGGGAGCTTCTTATCCACATTAATGCAATATGGATAATCTTTGCCATTTTTCTATTATCAATCATACAGGGCGCTTGATAAGAGACTTTTCGTCAGCCCCTAAATTCAGCTATCCCTCGGTGAACCTCCAACGAACACTGGCTGCAGCCAAACATTGATATTTGATATTTTTATATACCATAGTATTTACAGGGTTGCCATAGCAACCAACATTGTAGCACGTCCTGCTGCTAGTGGGAGAGATTACAAGCACCTCCAAGGAGGGCTTCGTAGCAGTACCAGTACCAGGGCATGTATATTGTTCTTGAATGTTGTTGTTGAATATTTTATTTGGCAATAGAATTGTTACATAGGAACTTTTTCATCGTAATGCCATCGTATTAGAGACACACCTGGTCTCATATGTCTAATCATAAAAGCATACCATGTACCACACCATTCTAGAACTGCGAGTCATCAGGAAATCCTGATTATCATTATCTTTTTTTTATAAGCATGTTCACATATATCTTAATAGCAACTCAAAATTACCCTGCTGACGCAGAGAGGCACCCAAACGATTTTAAAATTTAATCAATCATATAAACAGAGTGTGCAATGGATATGACCAAATGTCACAGATCGTCCTGATTTGAACTTTTTTTTCTCCTCCACTCAATAAAGTATTCCATTTGTCATATATAGTTATCTTTTTGGTCTAGTATGATTGTGCTTGGTTAGATCTACAAGAGAAACCCTGGTTTGACCTATGTCAGACCCTAATTTAGGGTGCCAGAGTGGCGAAAAGACCCCAAATTGGACCTTTTTTAAACAATTAAATGAAAAAAATGAAATTATGCTGGATGTACTGCTCTATAAATAGAGCTATTCGCACATATCTTTTTTTGGCCAATTCCCCTTTATGGTAGGTAACATTTTAGCACCACTTAGGACTATATGATATGTTTGATAAATATTATGTATGGTCAAAAGTGCTGGGGTAGTTTTGCATAGACACGACTGAGCCCAAACAAAACATGGCCAAAACCATATATAAATATAGAAGAAATATAAATTAACTAGGGCATAATAAGCTTATATTATTTACCTATACACAGAAAAAAAATTGTAAGTCTAGCTTTATTGGCCTTCCCTGCAGAGCCTAGTGAATATCAGTCCTATTTGAGGGGTAATTTAAGAGTAGACACGACTGAGCCCTAGTAGACACGACTGAGCCCTTTAGTGAAAAGATACTAAGGGGACACATTATGTACATCTCAAGTTATTTCTATTATAGCTTAGAATGTATTATTCATATTCAAAAATAAATTTGCTGGTTATTATAGCTTATAGACACTTATAAATTAGAATACTTTCTTATACACCAGTTATCACAGTAGACACGACTGAGCCCTCCTTTTAAACCTTTCAATCAATATAACATGCTCTGTGCCATGTACAGTCAATTCCTACCTTATTGTTGCCCTTCTAGCACAATAATCCTATAAAATGCACCATTTTTATAGGCAATTATCCCATATACATATACAAATTCATACACTTTATAAAGAGGGCTCAGTCGTGTCTACTTGCACCTACATATGATCCTGTACTGTAGATTCAATAATGATATTTAACCTACTCAAAAATAGGGTATCTAATCCCCAATACCTATACTATTTGTATAAAAAATGTTGAAACCCTACTCAAATATTTATTTTTGAGCCCCCTGGCAGCTCATATCCGGATGATCCATGACATTTGGTCATATGCCTTTATTCACATCCCAGATGATCTTTGTGGGACTCAATGCTTGTGGCACATGCCCCTGCACCTGGGTGACTGGCCAAATCATCCACCCAGGCCCGGAGACACAGGCCCTTGCCGCCACTGGAAGTATCTAATTATTTATTATACATAATGCATATAGGGCCCTTGACAAGGGACCTTTCGTCAGCCCCTCAGACATGGTCTCTGGTGAACCTCCAACGAACACTGGCTGCTGCCAACACTAGTATAGTTCATTTTTACGCTAAGCATTTAAAAGGTTCCATAGCAACCACCCTCGTGACCATAACCTGCCTATAAACAGGGAATGTTGCCACTCCCCCAAGAGGGGTATTTATAATCGTTATCGTACCAGGTTGTGTGCTGAGAACACACCTGTACCCTCATATATCGCTGCTTAACATGGATCAAACTATTATAGGATGGAGAGTATCATACTCTCTGAGTATCGTTGCATTTCTGTAGCATGCACACATATGCTTTAGTTACGACACAAATCAGCCTGTTGATGTAAAGAGGGGACCAAAAAGATCATATTTTTGTCATACATTTGTTAAAATATTTATACAAATTGCTCTGTTAATACAAAGGGCTCTAAAAACATTTTTATCCTCATAACATGTATCCCTACAATAAAACAAAATTGCCCTGTTGATGTAGGGGCGCTGAAAAGATCTTATTATTAAGCACTCATATGAGTTCCGGGTATGCATGCATCTTTACGCCTCATAATGTATTCACATATCTCTATGCTTGTGGCACGTGCCCCAGCAAGCCATCCACCCAGGACCGGGGACACAGGTCCTTGCTGCCACTGACTGCCCTGGCTCAGGCCAGCAGGCATAGGCCTATTTAAGGCCACAGATCAGTGTTGGTCTCATCATATATTGATGTGTTATTAAGCCATACTTAGTAAGCCACCTTTACGCTTTTCACACACACCCATAGTTTTTAGCATTATTTAAGAATCTGATCACAGGACGGGCGACAGCAGGGGCTATGACCCACTATTTCTATGTTTAGCTTAGGTACAGGATTGGCGGCAGGTAACAATGAATACCACTGACGTCAATACACCCATTGTCACTAAAATGACTACTGCCCCTAAAGAGCTGGAAGGTTATAAGGGTCTGAAGCTGGGACACTATAACATCAGAAGTCTAAACCTAAAATTTGACCAACTTGAGAACCTTGTGAAATTGTTTGATGTCTGCTGCATAAGTGAAAGCTGGCTAATTGAAGGCTACTTAGACAACAAACTCCACATCAATGGCTATAAGTTCTTCAGATATGATAGGGTTGCAGACAAAGCCGGAGGAGGACTATTGATTTATATCTGTAAAAAAATGGCTCCTTTCTGTAATGTAAACCCTGACCTGTACCGCTCAGACCCTAATATAGAGACCATGGTCATTGACTTCACCCAGGAGAAGCATTGCCTAACTTCATTTATACATGTATACAGACCACCTAATGGCAGCTATGTAAAGTGTATTGACGAAATAAGTGAAATATGCAAATCACAATCTCTTGAGAATAGAGAAAGATGGGTTATTGGTGATATTAATGTCAACTTGTTTGACCACTCTGATTGTAAAACTAAATATTATAAGCGAGCTATGGGAGACCTAAATCTGGATGATCATATATACGCCATCACCAGACCTAATCCCAAAGGCCCTGGATCTAATAGCCTCAGATTGTGACATAGTCATGCATGCAGGTACCTTGCCCCATCTAATTAGTAATCACCTCCCTGTGTATGTAGTGAAGAAAAAACCCAAAGAATCCTATGAGATTGTAAAAATGAGAGGTAGGTCCTACAAGAACTACAATTACACCCACTTCTGTGACTATCTCTTTAGCCTAGACTGGTCGGGTTTCTATCAAACTAGTGACATAGACAAAAGGTGGGAGATAATGATTCGACTCAACCTGTCCAATAAGAGATATCCAATTTAAAGACATGGGTAAACCCTGGATAACCAAAGACATCCTGGAAAGCATACACGAGAGAAATGAGTATATGCTAGAGTATTGCTCAAATGGGAAATGTAACCCAATGTTGCTAGAACTAGTTCAGCAAACACGCAGGGACATTAATGCCAAAACGCGGGCCTCAGAAGAAACTTACTATAAAAATAAACTGCATGAATTAGCCCACAATCCCACCAAGTTCTGGAGGGAATTGAATAAGCTGCTAGGAAGAACAGGGGCTGAAAAGCCTGAGATTATATCAAATGACCATCTCACTGGTAATGAATTGTGAGGTAAGGATGTCCCTGAATATATAAATAGGTTCTTTTCAAACATTGGTAGCGAGTTATTTTCCAAGCTAGGGGATGTACCAAAGGTCACCCCTAAGACCAAACCCAGAGTTGGTAACCCACCATGTGATATTGGGGATGACACTCATATCACATACGGCGAAGTACTAGCCCTAATCAAAAGCATTGAAGTTCACAAATCTAGTGGGATAGCTGACATAAACACAGCAGATAAGGATGCCCTCCTGATTATGGCCCCCCAGTTGACAGACCTTATGAACCTATGTCTAGGAAAGACTGCTTTTCCAGTCAAATGGGCTACTGCAAAAGTCGTCCCCCTGCCAAAATCTGGAGACCTAAAAAATATAAGTAACTGGCGGCCCATCTCCCTGTTGCCGGTCCCCAGCAAAATTTTGGAGAGGATAATATACACTCGCATATACTCTTATCTGGAGGAAAACTCTTTGTTGGCTGACAGTCAGTTTGGCTTCCGCACGTCCAGGGGAACAAACAATGCTGTGTTTAAATTAGTAAACGACATTTACTTATCCATAGATAAGAATGAATACATGGTGTCCTGTTTCCTGGACGTGCGGAAGGCTTTTGATAGCATCCACCACGGGGAACTCCTCTCGCGTATGAGCATGTTTGGTCTTCCAAAAATATATTGTGATTGGTTATACTCTTATTTGGAGAACCGGCGTCAAGCGGTAATTTGTAATAATCATGTGAACTGCCTATACACTTTGAAGTACCCCAAGGGTCGATTTTGGGCCCTCTACTGTTTATATGTTTCGTGAATAATTTACCAAATGATGTAAAAAATTGTAAAATGATTATGTATGCAGATGATGTTGTTTTTTATAAGTCGGATCGTAATCTTGATGTAGCTGCCTCATTAGTACAAGTGGACGCTTCCCTTATCTACAAATGGTTTACCAAGAGTGGTCTATGTATCAACACTGACAAAACTAAAATTGTAACTTTTGGCCATAAAGAGGCCGGGGATAAGCCCGTAAGCATTGTAATGGGAGACACCACTTTAGGAGTTTGCCAGCAATATGAATATCTAGGCATCATACTAGACAGCTTTTTCACCCTAGAAAAAACAATAAGCAAAACTGTAGGATCTGCAAATAACAGAAATATCATGTTAAGAAAGATGAAACGAAATATGTCCACCCCACTGCTATCCTTGTTTACAAACAAACCATACTCCCTGTCCTAGAGTTCTGTGGATTGCTGTATAATGGTGTTACTGTTTATCAGCACAAGCGATTGCAACAGACCCAAAATCGGTGTCTACGTACCTGCCTAAGTGTAAAAATGAAATATCATATTGAAGACCTACACCTGGACACTGGCATTAACCGTCTCTGTATAAGATATGATCTACAACTTCTGTTACTTATTTATAAATATGTATACGGTAAAAAACACGATGCAGATGCGCTGGGACAAAAACGGCCCATCAATGGCAGGGTGACTAGGTCAACTGACACGGCCCTACTCGAGTACCCACCTGGAGTGAAGGCTGGATATAGAAAAAGCCCGCTATATAGGGGCATTGATCTATGGAATAAATTAAACACATCATGTCGGCTAGCTCCTAAGAAGGATCTTTTCAGATCAAAGTCCCTTAAAACCCTGATATCCCTTTTCAAGCAAAAACAAACACTGTAAATCTCTGATAATCTGTGTTAATTGTGCATTTATTGTAAACGTGATGAATTGTATATGAATTGCAAAGTCCAGTCGAAATCTAACGACATGTATGGCTGAAATAGCCGACATGGGTACAATCATTATTTGATCAAAAAATGTAATATGAGGCTGAAAAGACTCCACTTGTATAAAACCGTAAATGAAAATGTATTTAAGTAAACATGTATAGCATTGAGTACTGACCTATGAACGGCAGCATTCTGCTATCTCTCAACATGTAATGAGACGCCAATTAACAAACATGGACATACTTATGTATCGTCTTACTTGTAACTATTATGTATTGAGATGCCTAATAACATCTAGGAAATATGTCAACAACATCATGTCATATCATCTCGCTTGAATTGTACTGTGTTTAGAAGATCATTCTATGAAAATAAACACTTTATAAACTCAAAAAAGGCACGTCAATGGTCAGACATTTAATCTTGTATGTGTGAAACTAAATAAGAGTTGATAACTAGCATTGCATAATATTCCATGTTTTGATTAAAATTAAAATAAATTGTACAGAAAAAGTGACGCCATTGTTTTAGTCACCAACTTTAACATTTCCCAGAAAAAGTGACGCCATTGTTCTAGTCACCAAATTTATAGCATATCAGAGACAGTGACGCCATTGTAAAGCCTAGTCACTCAAACGCTACCTTTAAAATGTAACCTACATGATTGATTTGCAATCCACACACTTGCCTTTTTCAACATTTTCTGTCAAATGCTGATCATACGATCGCTTGAGTTTATTTTACCATGACTATAATGTACATAATCGCGGCTAGCTTATACCTACCACCCCTTCCACCGACCCATTTTTGTTAATTTTTACCACTCACTCCTACCAGAGCTCTACCTTAAAGAGTTTTTGTATTAAAGTTTAGGAATTATTTCAAAATTATAATCAGTTTCCCCCACTTTTTTCTGAAACTCAGCATTCTCGAAACCACTGTCTTCTCTGAGGGGTTGAACGAGGTGGATAAATGATAAAACTCCGCACAGCACTATGTTCCTGCTAGCATGAACTCACTGTTTTGAGACTGAAGGCCCAGTTAGCCACACATGTCCAACAAACCAGACCGAACAGGTTTTGGGTTTTTCCCTGCTGATGCGGGTCAGCCACAGTCTGACAGTGGACCATTAGCCCCACACAGGCTTATAGCCCCCTGTGTGTAACCCCCACTGTCCTTGTGTGATTGACTGGCCCGGGCCAAGAACAGCCTTTTCGTTGAATATGCTAATGGATTTACACCTGAAGGCGCAGTGGACACACCATAGTGACCAAGGCGTGCCAGAGAATTTTAATCCCATGAAATATAAGTTGGAACACAAATTTGGCAAAACTTCTGTGCAGATTTTCTCTATAGTGGTGCATGCACAGGCACCAGTTACAAGTGCTTGGCAACTATTATTTTGATTACCACCCATCACTTCTCTGGGAGGACAGAAGCTTTGCTCCAGTGGAGAAAGCTGCACGAGTCAGAATACACATTTATGACTTAAAAACCCACCCCTGCCCCCCCCCCCCCACCCCCTGACTCAAATCTCATTTCTTAAAACCCACAGGGAAGGCCGCCCGCGACAGTTTGATGTTTTGGAATACTATCATCCTCTTTCGAGTGTCGGCTATGGTATTATTTCTATATCGCCACACACAGCCACAGTGCATCATGTACACGGTCTATGGCCCTTCTCCTTGCATTCTTGCACGTCCACTCCGTAGTGATACATGGAAGTGAGTGGGTGTGTGGGGATGTGTCGAGGGGCTGCATGGTGCGCTCCTCCATGATGCACTCTCACACTAAGCACTCATATCTGAGATGCACCGAGTGAGCTGAGGGTACACTCAAGTGGCTGGTGTGGGGAATCCCCACAGGAGGGTGGTACGGCCTGGCACACTCACAGTAAACATACTGGAGGAGTGGTGACAGGTGTCCAAGATGTTCCTCCTCTCCTGTCACACAGCCCCCCCCCCCCACCCCGCAGGGTGGATGGGTGACAGGAGGACCAGTCTATTTATAAACTGATGGATGACTCCTGGTCCTCAGCCTGACAGGGCTGAGGAGTATAAATAGCCTCTGGATCCTCCAGAGGGTGCCTTATCCCACCAGGAGGCTGGGACCAACACTGGAGCTGCTGCTGCTGTAACCAAGATGCCTGGAGTAGGGCTAGGAGCTGGGTGCTCCTACCCTACCTCCTTGCAGACATACATGTGAGGTGGCACTCACCCTGTATAGTACCTCTACTCTGTGACTACAATAAAGCTGGATATCAACTCTAATCTATTATGTCTCCTTGTCGGAACATCTACATTAAATGACCTCTCGACATTTGCAATATGAATGATTGTGTCTTGTAGAGAATTTGATAAACTATAAACTAGTTAGGGTTTTGAATTTAGGACCTTAAGAGGAAAAATCGGAAATAGGTTTTAGTTCTATACTATAGTAAGTGACTGCCTGAGTGCCACAACCCTTGACAGAAATGGGGACGTTGTCAACAGTGCCTACGTCCACTCTTTCAGTGCAGTCCCGCACCTGCTGATCACTCCATTATCTGTAGAATGAAGAAAACCAATTAGAAATTGGTGTCCGACTTCAGGTGAAATAGGAGTACTTCTTTTAGAGGGTCTTAAAAAGTTATTCCTGGTAGTTATCCTTATGTATTTTCTATAAGAGAATGCTGAATATATATGCCTTTTTGCCTAGGTCTTATATGGAAAGCCTAGGCATCAGCAATCCTCACAATAGAACATGAAAGCCATGGTGTCCGGAATGTGGTGCCATAATAATCCACAGGTTGCCTGCCAGCTCCTGAATGCAAAACAGGGCCACTTTGAGGTATAATTACACACATACATAATATGTACGAATGATTGGTTTCACTTTTATTGTTAAGCAGAATACTTGAATTTAACTTCCCCTTCATCAGGTCCCGGCAACTCTGGCTTCTTACGTCATGGCTACCTCTATGGGCGCCGTCATCACAGAGGACGCCAGGCCTTGAGGCATGACAGCGTCCTCATGATTGGCAGTCACTATAGACTTGTAATTTAAAACTCAAATTTTTATAATTAAATTGTAATTTTGATACATACAAATACAGTCAATGTCATGAGAAGTGATGTGTCAATATACCTACGGATTTATAAAGCACTTGGATGGCTACAACACTAATTAAAATGACTTCATGTGTACCGATTTGGAGAAAATAAATGAAAAGTGTAATTGTAAAGCTATTGTGATTTTGTTGCCAAACTTTAGAAAGAAATCGTATAGATAATGCATTAGCTACATGTGTGTTTTAGGTAAATCCAAAGGACCTAAGGTTTATTTACTGGAGCAACTGAGAAATATTGAGTTTAGTGAGCCTAGACCTAGATGTAGGCCTACATTGGGCAGCCCTGGTAACAAGTCACGGGATATTCCCGGGAATTTTTGGGGATTCTGTGAGCAAAATTTCCCGTGATATCACGGGATTAAAAGACGTGATTTTACATGTAGAATCTTGTAAAATCACGGGATTTACCCCAGCAAATCAGCAGGATGTGGGTTCGAACCCCTGTCAGTTCACTTATTGAACCAATGGGGTAGAATTGTGCACACCATAGCAAAAGGTGTATTTCTACCTTATTCAAGCATGAGTTGATGATAAAAAATATAAAAATATATCTTCTACATGTTGGTGTGAAAGAAATGTTTTCTAAATGACTGATACAAAAATAAAAGATCACTAGGGATTCGACCTCTCAACCTTCAGATCTACAGTGCTAGGCTCTACCGACTGAGCTAACCGGGCTTGCTGAATGGTAGATGCATGGAATGATAGTGTTTAATCTGCACCCTCTCCCTGTTTCAATGGTCCACATGCTAGTGCACGGGACAATGTATTTGTAGTTGGAAAGCTTAGTTTCTATTACTAATTACTTTAGAATTAGAAATCAAAAGCCAAGTCAATGAATCTCCTGAGGGATTGCAAGTATCACTTTAACACCGCAATTAATGGGAGAATACAAGTGTGTGTATGTGTTAAACGTGCAAAATGCCCCATGTTAAATGGTTCCTTCATACAGTTGTTTTGTATCAGAGAGAGAGAGGGTCCAGAATGAAACATTAGAGACCTTTAGCAACCTGACATATCTCATTTAATGCAACCATAGCAATGTTACAGACATAGGCTACATCAGGGACCTTTAGCAACCACGTAAAAGCTCAATAAACGTAGACGTAGCCTATCCCTTTAGCACTACTACGTCTGCGTTTAATGAGCTACGTCGGGTTTGCTAAAGGTCCCTATCATCTCTAGATGGGCTGCGTCGACATTGCCACAGGACCCTATTACCTTTCCATGCATCAACCATTCAGCAAGCCCGGTTAGCTCAGTCTGTAGAGCCTAGCACTTTAGATCTGAAGGTTGAGAGATTGAATCCCTAATGAGCTATGATGGGAAAAATAGGGACCTTTAGCAAAGCTAAGGTAGTTCATTAGATCCAGATGTAGCCTACAATTTTGCCATTGCTACATCAGCGTTTAAGGAGCTACATGAGGTTTGCTAAAGGTCCCTATTTGTATCACAGAGAGAGGGTGCAGAATGAAACTCTATCACCCTAAGCATCAACCATTCAGCAAGCCAGGTTAGCTCAGTCTGTAGAGCCTGGCACTGTAGATCTGAAGGTGGATAGTTCAAATCCCTAGTGATCTTTTTTTTTTGCATGAAAGAAATAATGGGAAAATCTACATTCGTGTAAATCTAAGCTTACTATACGCAGACGTAGCAGTGTTAAATTTATAGGATATGTCTATGTTTAATTGGCTACATTAGGTTTGCTAAAGGTCCCTCATATCTATCCTGCTTCTCTCTTTGTCAACAACAACTCACCACAGTACAGTCACCACTGGTCGCAGATCATGTACCTCTCCCAATACATGTCCCAGTAGGTCAGTCGCTAGAGCACGGCACTATGGGTCTAAGGGTAGCAGGTTCAGTTCCCGAACAGGACAAGCATATGTTGGTTAGTGGTCAAAAGGAATGTATGTGGATGTTTTTGTAAAAATATTTAGATAAATCACACTAGACAGGTTCACTAAAACCATTCAGGTCTACTAGCATGGGATTCGAACCCATGCACCCCTCTTTAACAGAATCCCGTGATATAACGGGAAATTTTGCTCACAGAATCCCGTGATATCATGGGAATAGAACCCGGGTTATTCCCGGGACTGACCCCAGTTCAACCCGTGTTATTCAGGGGGAATTCACGGGAATTTGTTTCCAGGGAGGGTATGGTTGAGGACTAGGCCGTGCTCCGATGTGTCTTCCCCCGCCTCCTTGCCCCCCCCCCTGCTTACTGTGCTGCCGCGGACCCCCCCCCCCCCTCCCCCTCTTCCCTCTGTTACGCATTCACAGCTTTCCGGCCGTCGGCGGGGGGGGGGGACTGTGACTACCGGCATTTAATGGGGAGGGTGGATAGGGGTAGGTGGGGGAGGTGGGGGAGGTGACAAACCGCCCCCGGCAATGAGGACGGACTTTTCATTCCAGGACGTCCTATCCTCCTGGCCGTTGCCTAGACCTGTTCATATACACACATAGACCATATGCATAGTTATGAAAATATAGGTCTAAAAGTGTCCGAATTTGGGTGTGTGTCCGTCTTTGGGTGAATCTACCCTATTTTAGGAGCTCTCTTGGATGGCTTATGACGGTCCGCTGGGAGGTGATGAAGGGCCGTGGATAGGCAGTTTTTAGTGGAATGTATCTATTTGAGTATTGCTTATAATTTTGGATTTTCATTTTTTACTAGGGCAAGATGCGTGTGAGGCTAATGAAGGTGGTGATGGTAATTGCTCTCCTGGCAATTGGTAAGTCAATAGCTTTTGTTTCTTTCTACACTAATATCCCTTGAGTATAAGAGGCTGACAAATTTCTTTTTTTTAAGGTGTTTTATGTCTGAAAATTAAACCTAGCATGTACATGTTGCATTACTTCCGCTTGGACCCCCATGATTGCTAATATTTCAATTTGAAAGGTAAAAAGCAGAATATATACTGTAAATCTAAGGTAGAATCTACTGTTAATCCATTCTACAGTAGATTCTACTTTAGATCTACAGTATATTCTACTGTGTACCTACACCAACTATTTACGGTGGAGTTTCTGACTAATTACAAACACTCAAGGGATGAAATGGGATGAAGGATAAGAGCTGGAATATGAAACTTCTGCACGGGGAACAATTTTGGAACATTACTTGTGGTCACATGACCAGATACAGACAATATTTAGACTAAGGTCGCTTAGGGTATTTGATTGACTAAACGACTATGCTGACCCATAGTTCGAAATAGACTCTATATCATACATTTATAGCTACATTTTTAAACAACCCAATAAAAAAGGACACCTTGAAAGAATATCCAGAAGTGTTGTAAGAAGTCTCAATCAGATTGAATGCTTAAAGGCCAGATCAGCGAAGCTCATGTTTGTATATACATATCTCATACATGGAATTGCTGTCACTACTGTACTAGACAGACTACAATTAGGGAATGCATTTGAAAAGATTATGTACTGAATACACATACTGTGCTGCTCATAATACAGTGACAGTGTCAGCCAACTTACTCTCATTATGACCTTGAAGTGCTATGTAGCTGTTTTCTGCCCCAACCAGCTCACTTTCAGGACATGAATTTCTAATGTAAGGAAGAAATGTGAGGGACCGGGTTACCAGAACTATTGTATTGACTATTTCCTCGACAATTCGATCCAAGTTGAAAGTCTAAGACTAGGTGTAATCTATGACTAGGTCCAATCTATGGCCGGGCGCAGTCGGTCTGAAAGAAAACTTTTTTTTAGATGTTTAAAAAATAATACAAGTCTAAAAACATCCATCAACTTTTTTAGCCCATTTTTATCTACATCTGCTTTCAACTGCTCTCAATAAACAGTTTACTTTCAAGACAGTCATAGATTGTACCCAGTCATAGAGTGCACCCAGTCATAGACTTTCCACTTTTGCTTGTTTCTGACAAGTTATGGTGTTTGTATAGTGGCCCTCCTGGTATCTTGATGTCTGAAGCCTGTCCAAATCCCAGGAAATATTTCCAGGCCAGAACTAATATGACCACTGATACAGAGAACTAATACTAGCTGTATAATATATATATATATATATATATATATATATATATATATATATATATATATATATATATATATATATATATATATATATATATAGCATTTTTCTGCTTTTTTTTTCAAGAAAGTAAATGTTTCAAATATACAAATTGTTTTTCAGCTGAAGCTAAATGGAAGAGTTCGAAATCAAGCTCATCAAGCTCATCAAGCAAATCAAGTAAAATGGGCAAACCCAGCAAGTCCAGCTCATCAAGCTCATCAAGCTCATCAAGCAAATCAAGTAAAATGGGCAAATCCAGCAAGTCCAGCTCATCAAGCTCATCAAGCTCCTCAAGCTCCTCAAGCTCCTCAAGCTCATCAAGCATATCAAGTAAATCAACCAAATTGAACTTAGTCTCAAGCAAAAAGTCAAAATAAAAGTCAGAATCATACATCAAATCTGCCATGACCGTATCTGAAGCCTCTCCTCAGCTATTAATGGGATTTCATACAATCGAGTGTATCAAATAGTTTTATCATTAAGTTCATTAGCCAAATGTCGGCTTGACAGAATAATGTTCTGCCATATCCTTGTCAAACTACAATTATGTTGATATAGTACATTAAGGCACAATGCTGACCCAAAGAAATCCAGGTCTGTGAATAAAATCTAGAGCATTCCATATGCCAGATAGGTGCAGAAAAGCACTGTGTTTATATGATTGCACCACCAAAGAAATATATATTTAAAAAATGGTAAATATAGGCAGTAGTGTAGTTTAAAATCAGAGCTTATGCTGTCAGAAATTCAATGGGCTAGATATAACTTGCATCATCAGTACTTTTGCAGAAAATTTAATTCTGAAATAATAAAAAAAAACAAAAAAAAAACATTTATATCACACTTCACATATAACAGGGGTTAATACTATGCATTCACTCACCACATTTTTTATCGCCTGTTGATAAGAGATAATGGGCCTTACTCTAGACAGCCTTTAAAAGTACAGCCATGCACATATATTTCACATATCTAATTCAACCTGTATATATAAATATACAATATGCTGTTCTTCCAGTGAACTTCCAGTACGGGGAGTGGACTGACTGGTCGGCGTGTGGTGCCCCTTGTGGTGGCTCCACCCAGACAAGGACCCGGGCCTGTGGGCCAGCACAAAATGGAGGCACACCCTGCTTTGAAGAAGGCTCCACTTCTGAAGAATCCCAGAGCTGCAACAGTGACACTTGCCCAAGTATGTTCCTCTAGTGTCCTTTAGGGCAGGGTTTTGCTGCTGACACCATCCATCCCCTGTAGGTCTTCTCTTGTTGTTGGTAGTAACCTGGAGAGTCCCTCCAGTCGGGGATGAACACACAGGCCCCTCTATGGCATCCTCCGGACTTTTTCTGAGGTGTGCCAGGAGTTTCAAACAACCAAATTTACCGAATGGACTTATCATAAATTGTGTCAGCCAAATGTTAACTTGACATAAATATGCCATTCTATATGTCGAACTGAGATTATATTTTCTGAATTTGTCTTGCAGAGGAATAGACATAGTGCACTAGGGCACTATGTTTTCCTTAAAGGCTTCAAGTCTCTGAATAAGACCTTGCGTACTCTAAATGTTAGAAAAGTGTGGATAGCACTGTGTTCATATGACTGCACCATCAAATGAAACATCTGTTACAAATTGCCTAGATATAAGAAGATTTGCAAACCAATAAACGCCTAACTAACAAAGTGGGAATTTTTGGAGAAAAGTCTATATTTCCTTATATATCTTAGCTCCTAAGTGAAGCAAATAAAAACAGAAAATTATCAGTGCACATCCAATGTTAATAACTTGTATTCCTTTGCTATGTTTTTCATCACCTGGTAATGATAATATTTTCTTTTAGACAGCCTTCAAAAGCATACCTATATATATTAACACCAGACATGCAATGCAACCTGCACATATGACATATTGTTTTTCCAGCAAATCTCCAGTACGGACAATGGAGTGAATGGTCTGGTTGTGGTGCGACATGTGGAATCTCGACTCGGACCAGGACCGGTGTCTGTGGGCCAGCGATGAACGGGGGCAGAGTCTGTGATGAAGAAGGCTCCACCCTTGAAGAGTCCGAGAGCTGCAACAACACCCCTTGTGGACGTAAGTTACTGTAGTGACCTTTGGGACAGGGTATACGCTTCGGCACTGACCATCCCCATCTGGAGGTCAGTCCTGAGCAGCACTGGGTAGACCTGGGAAGTCCCTTCAGGCCGTATCTCATGAGATGGTAACAATTGGATAGTCTTTGACTGGGTGACATCTTTGACCGGCAAGATTAAAACAGTTGAAAAGAGGCTCTTTTAGAAAGAAATGGGGGGGGGAGAAGTTGATATATATTATCATAACACTATATTTTACAAATTTCCTGGCATTTACTTGTACATTTTAGCTGTTTTAATCTTGCCAGTCAAAGAAGTCACTTAGTCAAAAACGTCACCTAGTCAAAGATGTCACCTGGTCAAAAACTATCCAATTGTAACAAAGTCGTGAGACTGAGCCTCTAGTGGTCCACTGCATAAGTCTTCTGATTTTGACAGCTTTACATATTGCTTAATTTTGCTTAAAGTCCAACATTAAGCAACTTAAAGCAACTTTCAGCAAACTTGACAGCAAAGATTAACGTAGGAGAATCTTGGGGTTTCCTGCAGCTTTAAGCAGCTTATGGCGCGCTGAATGGCCGTAATAAAAGTTGCTGAAAGTTGGTTAATATCAGGCTTGAGGTTTTGCTGAAAGTTGCAGAAATTTGATTAAACCCTGACTTGCCAGTTTGCAGTTGCAGACATCTGATAAAACCCTGGCTTGCCAATGTGCTTAAAGTTGCTGAAATTTGATTTAACCCTGACTTGGAGATCTCCTTAATGTTGCAGAAATCTGATCACACCCTGATTTGGAGGTTTGCTTAGAATTCGATTAAACCCCGACTAACCCCATTAGTTAAATATGGACAGAGTTTTTTGTATTTCATTCAAGGGGGGGGGGCTTCATCATTTTGGCGATATTTCTGGGGATATTGCTGAGCCCAGAGCCTTGGCCGGGTCCAGGAGGCTGGGAAGTCAAGTAGGCAGCTGGGCAGTCAGTTGGACAGACCCTCAGCAGGCAGCAGGTAGGTTATAGCAGCAAGAGGTGTGTCCAGTAGCTCACGCAGGTGGGAAGTGAGGACAAAGCCCAGTAGCCCCCCCCCCCCCCCATTATAAAGGGGGTGGTGTTGAGGTCACGTATCCGCCGTGAGATCTCCCTCTGTTTGGCTAGGGAGGTCACGTGACCTCTGATGTGCATTGAAGCGGATCAGTGTCTCACTGGCCGTCATTGCGGATTGTGGCGCTTCTGTGGGGGATAGAAAGCTCTAAGATGCATCAATGGAAAGCTCCCGGGACCCCCTATCGCCCCGATTGCGAATCCCGCTGTGCTGTGAGCCGTCATTGAGCTACAGCTGCAAACGTATTTTGTAGCTTCTAGAGGCCCCAGGAAAGTAATCTAAAAACTAGAGCAAATATTTTGCTTTTCCGAGGAAGCCCTGTAGATGACTATTCATTCTTGAACTCAATGATACATCAATTCTGTCTATTAAACTTGCAATTGTCAAAAGAACTTTTCATTTCAATCAAAATAGTGACTGCGCCTCTAGGTCATAGAGAAGGCTACCAACACAAGCACGGCCAGACCTCCCCACCAGCTACCTTTACCTCCAGGGCGTGGAGAAGGGGCCACATACTGCCTACTGTCGGTCTATAGTGCCAGAAACACGTCCACAACTACCTGCACTTTCAGGGTGCGGACAAGGTGTCATATGATCCCGGGGGGGGCACTTCATATATTTTGTATACACAGGTGTGCGGCTGGGAAGGGCACTTTTTGAGCAAAATCCCCCTCACCAAGGGTCTGCTTTTCACCAAAATCCCCCTCACCAAGGGTCAATTTTCACCAAAATTCCCCTCACCAAGGGTCACTTTTCGGAGATTTCAACAAAATCCCACCAAAAAGGGTCACATTTTGCCAAAATTCTTTGCACAAGGGTCATTTTTGACCAAAATTCTTACACCAAGGCCGACTCCTCGGGGAAAATTGCTAAAACCTAGGCACTTTTGTCCAAAATCCCCCTCAGCAAGGGTCACTTTTGACCAAAATCCCCCTCACCAAGGGTCACTTCTGACCAAAATCCCCCTCACCAAGGGTAAGGGTTGTCAAAGGGCCAGCCGCACACCCGTGTCAAAAAAAAATTGAGTGCCCCCCCCGGGCATATGATACCTACTGGCGGCTCTATAGTGTCAGAAACACTGCCACACTTCTACCCCAGCTACCTGCACTCCCAGGGCGCAGACAAGGTGTCATATGCTACCTACTGGCGGCTCTATAGTGTCAGAAACACTGCCACACTTCTCCCCCAGCTACCTGCACTCCCAGGGCGCAGACAAGGTGTCATATATGCTACCTACTGGCGGCTCTATAGTGTCAGAAACACTGCCACACTTCTCCCCCAGCTACCTGCACTCGCAGGGCGCAGACAAGGTGTCATATGCTACCTACTGGCGGCTCTATAGTGTCAGAAACACTGCCACACTTCTCCCCCAGCTACCTGCACTCCCAGGGCGCAGACAAGGTGTCATATATGCTACCTACTGGCGGCTCTATAGAGTCAGAAACACTGCCACACTTCTCCCCCAGCTACCTGCACTTCCAGGGCGCAGACAAGGTGTCATATATGCTACCTACTGGCGGCTCTATAGTGTCAGAAACACTGCCACACTTCTCCCCCAGCTACCTGCACTCCCAGGGCGCAGACAAGGTGTCATATGCTACCTACTGGCGGCTCTATAGTGTCAGAAACACTGCCACACTTCTCCCCCAGCTACCTGCACTCCCAGGGCGCAGACAAGGTGTCATATATGCTACCTACTGGCGGCTCTATAGTGTCAGAAACACTGCCACACTTCTCCCCCAGCTACCTGCACTCCCAGGGCGCAGACAAGGTGTCATATATGCTACCTACTGGCGGCTCTATAGTGTCAGAAACACTGCCACACTTCTCCCCCAGCTACCTGCACTCCCAGGGCGCAGACAAGGTGTCATATATGCTACCTACTGGCGGCTCTATAGTGTCAGAAACACTGCCACACTTCTCCCCCAGCTACCTGCACTCCCAGGGCGCAGACAAGGTGTCATATATGCTACCTACTGGCGGCTCTATAGTGTCAGAAACACTGCCACACTTCTCCCCCAGCTACCTGCACTCCCAGGGCGCAGACAAGGTGTCATATATGCTACCTACTGGCGGCTCTATAGTGTCAGAAACACTGCCACACTTCTCCCCCAGCTACCTGCACTCGCAGGGCGCAGACAAGGTGTCATATGCTACCTACTGGCGGCTCTATAGTGTCAGAAACACTGCCACACTTCCTCCCCCAGCTACCTGCACTCCCAGGGCGCAGACAAGGTGTCATATGCTACCTACTGGCGGCTCTATAGTGTCAGAAACACTGCCACACTTCTCCCCCAGCTACCTGCACTCCCAGGGCGCGGAGAAGGGTACCAGGTAGCTCCCCATGTCACTGTCCCGGCCTCCCCTCACCTATACAAGGCCTCTGTCAACCTGTCCGGGCCCCCCTCACCAATACACGGCCTCTTTAAGGATATATTAAAGTTGCAAGAAAACAGGTAGATAATTAAATTGGGTTAAAGCTGCTGACAAGCTGCAGGCCCTACTTTCAGCTGACAATTAAAGTTGCAGGAAAGTAGGTAGGTGCTTAAAGTAGGAGAAAGCTGCTTGGAGCTGCTGACAACGTAGATTACGTAGATTACATCTGAGATAGGTACAATAAAGGGGAAAACCAGCAGCTACAATATATTCAGAACAAATCCCTTAGAATAATTTATAAAGTCAAATTAGAAAAAAATCCATTAATGACAACGGACCAACTGCATGCCAAGAGTGGCTGCATGTTTTTAGAAAAAAGAAGAAAAATTCACTTATTGTTTTATGCTTTTACATTAGCTTAATCTCCTCAATATATGTATACAGGATTTGTTTAAGTTCTGTATTTCCCCAACAGATTGACATTGAAAGGCCCCGTATTTCGTTGAAACCCTTTATAAGGGTTGAAACGAAATACGGGGCCTTGAAATGTCAATCTGGAGGGGAAATACCGAACTTAAACTGATCCTGTATTTATTTTTCAATGTATTTGTCACATATTAAAGGAGAAAAAGAATATTTATTAACCTGCATCGTCTCCAGATAAGTCCGGAGGCCGCCATGATACCTTGCTCGCCCTCATTTCCTGTCTTAGCACATGAGTAATTCGGTTTTGCAAAAAAAAGAAGGCCCCCCCCATCGTCTCCATTATCATTATTTGTATAAATTAGGCCTGATTTACGATTCAACTATGTTAATTTGTGAAGAAGGAAGACGATTAAACGATAATATAGTCAAAAAAGATCGAGCACGCAAAAAAAAAAAAAAAAAAAGAAAAAAAAAAAAAATTCGTTAAGACTTTGAAAGGCCAGACTCGTCCGGGAATCGAACCCCGGCCGCCGCGGTGCCAAGCGAGAGCGCTAACCGCCAGACCATCTCGACCACACTGACTTTGGGAACGTCCCTCCACCAATTTATCTATCTCGGACAGGTTTGAGATGTTGTCAGTAGGGAGATTTTAACAGTGCCCTTTGACCTTTGACCTTTTGAGAATCCTTACGCTATACCGGAAGTAAAGTTTTGGCGAAATACGGAGGTTTGAGGAAATACGGGGGCTGGTTATTCACCTTTTGCGAAATACGAGGCTCAGTGCTTAAGCCTACCCAACTTGATATTTCGCCAAACCATTTAAAAATAAAGATCATAGACTAATTCCTACTAGAAGACATGATGGTATAAGGCTGCTGGTCCCCCCTACACTGAAGCCAATAGTATTAAGAAGTGCTTTTTATCGTGCCATTAGCCTCTGGAATAACCTAAAGGCATGTTATACTGTGATAGAAGACCCCATCGTCTTTAAAAAGAGAATTAAGGACGAGTTGGATACTTGCTTCATGTAAGCAGACCGGTTTACAGCTAATCTGTAATAACTTATGTCACAGCCACCATTACTCATCTCATCTCATCATTATACTGTATGTTACAACATTGTAATCTATTCTTTAACATAATTTGCCTGATAGTACAATTTGTTATACAACTGACATGACACGCAGAATACCTTTCTACATCAAGACCGATCAAAAGAAAGCAATCTTGGTGGAAGAACGGCAATGCGCCGAACCTTGTAATAACGCTCATGTAATTAATTACAGAAATAAATACATAAAAAAAAAAAAAGGTGCGGGACCTGCTTTAAGCACCTTTTCTGCAACAAAAAGCATGCATTAAAGGACTAGAAAGTCGGTGGCTCGTGCAGTGGTTGTAGCTGTAGAAAAGCAAAGGGTGTGCCCCTCCTCCAGTCCCTCTATGGTATCCTCCATAGTGTATCCAAGGTGATCAGTGTGCCAGTCCCCCCTCCTACCCTGCTCCTACACAACTGGCTTCACTGATGGCCTCATGACCTCTTATTATGATGAGCACTGCCAGGGACAGCCTATCCAGGGATAGTCCCTCTACTTTTAACTATCTAATAGGGTAGTCTCTATCATATTTCCTATCTTGATGATCTTGGTGATATAGACTATATTTCACCATACTATGTATATTAATAGGGGTTCAATTTCAAGATCTCCATTGTTTTATAAAGACATGTAAAAGTTGCATAGGAACCTCCTGAAACTTTAGAAATACAGTTTCACATAAAATACCCTTGAGACTCCTTAAATAATGCATGATGTAACATGTAAATATGTGTGTGTGTGGTCTGAATGTGTTTTGTGTGGTCTCTTTGTGTTGTGTGTGGGTGTAGTGTAGGGCCCAGCCTTCACCTCAGCAGATTCAATATCCCTCTTGCCCACAATACATCCTGCCCCCCTTACAGTAGCTTATCACACCCTAGTCGTGCCTCAACCATCCTATCACATCCTTAATTATTATCATATTGCTCACATTTAATAGATTCTCATGTAAATGCCATAATAACTTCTGAAACTTCTCGGATGAATACAAACATCTTGAAAAAAATGCTTCAGAATGAAGGTCTTACTGAAAGATAATCACTTTGCTTTGTTCTACTGCAGCGTCCTAAATGCAGTGCCAGGACTTTGGAGGCGGACACAGGACTAATGGTTCCTAAAATCCCCTAGTTGATACCCCCTAACAAAATACAAGCCCCTATCAAAAGTTATTTAAGTATAATCAGATTAAGCAGTCTACACTCCATATGTAATCGGCTAATTTTCTTTTTTTTAATGCATTCCCTAATTTTTAGGTTCAAGCCATAGTTTATATAATTAATATTTGTAATTAGTATAACTTGTCTGGGATTAAAGAATTTAAATTCATAATTTTTAGTAAGTTAGATTGTGGCTGTCTAGAAGATGGTATTGAAATAATAAAACATTTTGAAAACCAAGAAAACCGTGTTTATCATGCATAATCATACATACTAGGGCTAATCTTAATCTAAATCAGTATGCTGCCCTTAAAGGGTTTAACTATAGACAGTAGACTTTAATTAAGAGCTCCCTCTCTTACACTTACTGGTCAGTGCTGCATTCCTGCATAATACCAGGTCTTTAAACCAATTCTTGAGTGTCACAACCCCATAGAGTCAGCATGTTGCTTGAATGCAGCCCTGGAGACTTACTTACTAAGCTGGATTCGAGCATCAAGACAAGCAAGTGTATGGTGCATCAAGGCATCATGCTGTCTTTAACAGGTTAAAAGTGTGTAGTGTGTGGATGAATCAGGGGTACGGAGGACTGCCGAATGAGGGGTGTAGGGGACCACATGGTAGGTGAGAGCACCGGATGCCTGGTGCTTAGATTTAGGAGACAGTGCCCCCAGTGGGGGCATAGCGGTAAACTCCTTACCACGTCACAGTTTTTGGGAACCAATCTGAGGCAGAGATAAATATTGGAAATTAGTCTCAGGTTTGTTGACAGCAGAATATATATGGCAGACATCATTTGTGGGGTTTAAGGGTTTAGCCCCTATTTAAGCCTCTGATTTGACAAATATATCAAAGAAGTACCCAGCTCCATGCTTGGAGAGTTCAAGTAGTGCACAAACAGGAACTATGAATGTCACCTTCACCACCTTGGATTTTGTAACAGCATGATAAACACCACAGGTGGTTGGGATCATAGCGTCTTACTAGGGGCGAAAGACATGTAGATGGTGGTACACAGTCTAGTCCCCAGGTGGTGTCCCGGTAAGGACTGGCTCTATCATTACCTGTGGTGGGAGGGGCCTCACCACATATGACAGTGAGTGGTCATTATTTTACAAACATGGGGGTGGTAAATTGATGAGCGGGGGTGTAAAACACATCATTATTTTAAGCTGAAGGGACAACCAGATATTGTAGATTGAAGCAGCCAATAGTAAGAGATTGGCCCCTTTGACTTCAAAGTCTGTGTGCAAATTAAATCACCAAACCCTCCTCTGTTACTTAATAATGACCCTCATGATGAACCAATGAGAAAGTCTCTCCAAGAAGGTAGGTCCCTACGTCTCCATGCCCACCCCCGTGTTCAGTGTAATTGGTTCTGACTAACTGGTGTCCTAAATTACTGCTCAAGCACTACAGCTGGTAAGGTTTGTGAGTGTATGGCAGACGTGAAAAGGGGGCATCCCCCTCCCCCGGCACACCAACCCTGTCTGGTAAATACACCATATATTATGGAAGGCCATTGTGACGTTTTGCTTTTTTGCTGATTGCCAGTTGCTTTTTGCCAATTAGCAGTTGCTGGTTGTCAGTTGCCATTTTGTATCCCAAATGATATGAAGGCACCATTACATTAGTCAATGAAACCTTCTTGAATCTTAAATCTATGAAATCGCAAATGGCAGGCAGAATTTTGAATCCTACAACAGCAAATCTCATTTCTCACCATCAAATGGTGACAAGACATTAGCAATTAATATCATATTGGCATTCAACAAATGGCAACTGTCAAATGGCAACCATTTTTGTGGAATTGCCATTTGACAACCGTACTAAGTAATTGGCAACCGTTTCTTTGGTAATTATATTTATACCCTCCCCGACAGGTGACCATGTCCGTATGTTGAGAGGGCTGTATGTTGGATGCTGTATATTGTTTTTTTTTTTTAAAGATACGGAGGGTCTACGGAGGACCAACTGAAACAAAAAAGTACTTTTGGTGTATATTTGGCGCATCTTGACCGCATCTTGCAGCCGCACATTGGGTTTTATATCAACATGCGGTGAAACACCTTCCAGGTGGTCATTTAAAAGAGCAAGGGTCTGACTAATTGCCTTGGCAAACAGGAGTGGCTCTTTGTACATAACTCTTACATATATATACATTACCATGGTAATATGTGATGGAAAACCTCCTCAGAGGTCTAGTATTTGCAGTAAAGGTTTTACTGCAAATACTACACCTCCAAGGAGGTTTTCTAGCTTATACTCCACCCCCTATACAACCTGTGATATATTGGTAGTACAATTATAAATTTGTGACATTTAAAAATTAGATTTGTATAGAACGTGACCAGTTCAGGTAGGGATTCGAACCTGCGATGGCATTATGTATTCCATGCAGCTTTATGAATAGGTATAGGCCGCCACTTCAATGAACAAAGTATGCAGTCCTCCATGGCGAGGTTGATAGCATCTCAGGGTCAGTCATGTAAGGTACAAGAGTTCGAATCACATGGAAATCAAGTTGATAGGCAGGTAAGAAATATAAAGTTCACTTTTTTAGTCCAATATACATGATGACCATACAATAGAGATCATTGTTACCAAAGGACTGTAGGAAATACTATTCCTTGAAGCCTACTATTTCATCACCAATCTCCCTGGTGTAATAGTTAGACTGCCTGCTACTGGATAGGACTGTGTGGGTTCGGAACTGAGCAACGAAAAGCTCTTTCTAAACATTTTTATTTTTTATTTACATTTTTTCCCTCTATTTATGTATATCATTATTCTTTAATTTGAGCACTATATCACTACATCGAGAGGAATGGAAAACTTTTCAATTACATAAGTGTAACATGTAATGAACAGTACAGTAAGCCATCCAACATGCAGCAGATAGGCCCTCCCCTGTGGCCCACCTGTTAGCATGCAGGCTTTTAAGTTGGAGCATTTACCAACCTGAGTTCGAGTCCCATCAAAGCAGGGTTTTAAGTAGGAAAGATCTCACAAAACCTCCTCAGGAGATTATGTAGCAAAACCTCCGGACAGCACCAACAAACTTCCGCCCAGGTTAGCAGAAATGATATATGAAAAAAAACTTACAGTAGAGACTATAGGCCCAACACCCGAGCGGAGTATAAGTAAAACATAATAACTACATATTACATATATATAACAGGACGATGATGTAATTGGTGATCATAGCATATGGCTGGATATACCTGCCCATTTATCAACATAGATACACAGTAAATTTTGAATCCAAATGTGGCGGGCTCAGTAGCGTCCTTCGCAACTACTACACACACCTGGTTAGAAGAGTATTAACTACCATGACCCCTGTGTCAGAGTGTCCTATATCAGTGGGCATGGTCAATGATACATAACAATAGACACATATAACCGCTAGGGCTCTTATGTAGACAAACAACAAAGGATGGTTGGTAAGTGGATTTAGGACTGCGGGGCATGCTACCTCTGTGGGATGTAATAATTGTCAACCTTTTAAAAAAAAAAGAAAAAAAGGGAGCTGGTCACTATAGTTCAAAAAAAACATCAGAAGGATGTTGGCATATACCAGGAGGTGGCCAATCAGATCCCAGGCATAGACTTTATGGAACGCTCTAGATGTAAGGGGTCTGAGAATATGTCAGAGTCCACATCTAGGAAATTGATCAAGCCGCTCCATCGTTGTTAAATAATGATGTTTATTGGTAATTATTCATTTATAGCAGGCCAAGGGAGGTTGCTTTATAGATTTAGGGAGGTGGCCTCAAATATGTTAGCTCCATTAGAATGGCGGGGAAATGAGAAAGAGTACACCCCTTTTCAGCAAAAAATGCACATTTTTTCCAATGGTCTAGAAAAACACTGATCTATCTCAAGGGTTAATAATCTCACCCAGTGACACAACACATTGAATCAACATTGATAACTGGTTGTCAATATTGATTCAATGTTGATTCAATGTTGATTCAATGTTGAACTGAATTCTGTGCCCACTGGGCAATAGGGTGTCAAGAATTCTTTGTGCAGAAATCCACCCCATGTTATTAAATTATGATTGCTCCCTTACTATCTAGGACAACGCCCCGGGCATTGAGTATGGATCAAACAGAGCATGACCAGGCAATAGCGATAATTCTGGTGGCTCCCTATTTGCCGCTATGTTAGTCTTATGAACAGAATTTCTCATGATATTTAGGTTAAAGGACCAGGCCTTGAGCACCATGTGATGCCAATTAAAAGCTGCATTGCGCAAACAGAAACAAGATCCCATGAGATTGTGTGTTTCAGTTTGACTAAGTTGGTCATGGGAACAATTCCACTCCCAGTACACCGCTATAGAGAAGTGGAGCCTGTGTGAGGGTTACAAGAGCCAACTATGTTTGGCTATCCACTCCTAAATTCTACATGCAGACATGGGCATTTCTTTAGAATTCATCAGAAAATTATCTTTTATGCATGAAGAAAGGGTCATTATATAACATTGCATACAGGGTTCAGAGTTTGGTTGGCATGAATGATTAAATTTGAGCTAAAACCCTAGTTCCACAACCTCTATCGTTCCACGTATTGTTTATGGCCCTAACTGTAAAATAGCCAAATATCCAATTAGATCATAAAGAAATGTTTCACTTATTTGAGGAACTATCTCTGTATCCCTGTGTCTAGTTGTGTGTTTGGTCTGCCTTATCAATCTGTGTGGACTGGTCCTGTTCCTCATAGGTGCTGCCACCTGGTATGTTAATGCCTCCCCTACCCCCTCCCCTTACCCCAATTACACCCTGTGAGTGTCAGCTTAAGAAGGAAGGCTCTGGTAACAATCACTTTGACCGTGAACTTGGAATTTGCTTGGTTTGGGAATTCCTTGCTGGTAGCTTGGTACCAGCAAACAGGAACCAGAATGTATCATGGGAGTGCCCACATCCTACTGTCTGGTTCCAATTCTGGTTCCTGTCTGCTGGTTCAAAGCTAACACCAGTCTCGGGCCCTGACTGTACGTTTACAGTCTGGGAGAGTGATTGGGCATATGTATCTACACTGGACCACATACCCTGCTATACTGTATATGCCCACTAGTGTCAGAAACCATGAGAGTGTTGGTTCGAACCCCACTCTTGCTCAATTAGTATTATTGTTAATATCTGCACAAAACAGTTGAAGTCAGCTAAATTACATGGTAACATATTTTCTATGTTATATAGATATGTCAGTTTTGGTGATATTTATGCCTCAAATGGATTAAATACAGATTTGATAAAACATAATGCCTATTGTGCCATGTCGGGATTCGAACCCACACTCCTCATTAGAAAATGATCTAGGATTCCGGATCATTTTTATTAGATATAAATTTGTCCAGGCCCAGTAATGGGCCTTGAGTGTTCGAGGCTGAGCTAACACAGGCATTGCCTGAACCCAGAAAATATCAAGTTTAAGGTCGTAGTTGTGTTTGCAAGTGCCTTTCCAGACCAGAATGACATTTGGATACAAGTGTAACACTGATTAGGCACCATGGGGGGAACAGACCGGGAACAACCCTGTGCTGCCACCTGGTTGATTCAGGTGACACCTGAGAAGGTGCTTCCGAGTTTGGTCACCACGTGGACATTTAAACTAGCAAGGGTCTGTCTACTTGCCTCGCAAACCGGAGTGGCCATTTTGTTACAACAAAGGATCGTTGGTAAGTGGATTTAGCACTTGGGGGGGGGGGGCATGCTACCTCTGTGGGGTGTCATAATTGTCAACCCTTCAATTTTGTAAGCTGGTCACTATAGTTCAAAATATACACCAAAAGGATGTTGCCATAGTCCAGAAAGTGGCCAATCAGATCACAGGTACAGACTTTATCTTTATTTATGACACTCTTTAGATGAAAGGGGTCTGAAAAAATATCAGTGTCCATGTTTAAGAAATTCATCTAGCCGTTCCTCTTTAATTATTTAATCATAACAGGCCTAGAGAGGTTAGTTGATAGATTTAGGGGGTGGATTAAGATATGTTAGCTCTTTTAGAATGGCGGAAAAGATTAAGAAAGATTTCACCCCTTATCAGCAAAAAATTTCCATTAGTTCAAATCAGGGGGGGGGGGGGGTTATAGAAAAGCTGATCCATCTCATGGGTGAAAAAAGGTGTCAAGAACTCTTTTTGCAAAAATACATCCCCCCATTGTTAAAATTATGACTGCTCCTTTACTATTCGGAACAACACCCAGGGCATTGAGTATGGATTAAACAGCGCATGACCAGGCAATAGTGATCATTCTGGTGGCTCCCTATCTGCCGCTATGTTAGTCTTATTGTAGTTGGTCTCTTACTACGTATGTAACACTTGAGTACAAAAACCAGACAAGGTAAATTAGACTTTAATATACGGCGACTTTATTGTAAAGGTAACTCTTGGGTATTATAGTACAAGTATAACCAGCGGATATACAAGATCAGAACAGATATATAATACAGTGGGGCAACCCTATAGCATAGAGTTAAGCCCGTGAGCACAGGGTGGTCATGTCACGACAGTCCCAAACCTGACTGACTTCCAATGGAGAAGTAGCCGTCTTATATACAGCGCTGCATAGCCACGTGACCGTACTAGCAGCGCCACCTGTTAGGTTTAGTTATGTAAAATGCTTATGTAACAACTACCGACGGTAACCGAAGGTGGTACCGGTACACTACCGTATAGATAACCGAACTAGAGGAGTCGGTGTATGTAACGAACCGACGACACTAGTTAGATGAATAAAACAGTTATTAAACACATTAGAACCGTGTTGTCTTACATCATACAACATACAATAGATATACAACAATAACAGTTAGACTTTATAGTCAACCCGTTACACTACCCCCCTTTAGAATGTAGGAAGGGTTGGTTTTATAATAATAATACCTCTTGGATACATTATATACCACGTATATCTATTTATCAACAAGTAACATTTCTACTCATAGTAACAACAGGCATACATACATGAACAACCAGGTTAACATGTATATAACAGTTTATATCAACAATATAGTCTTTGGTATCAAACCATAGTCCCGTAGGCACATGATATAAAAACTGTCCAACTGATAGTCCTAGACTAGTATCAGTTAAAAGTAAAGGCACCAAATAACCACCTTGGAAACTCAACACATCACCTACTACATTCAGCAATGGTGCGAATCCGTGTGGAGTTAGTGTCCTTATATATAAATAATAGAACTATAATAGCTCTCACTTCCTTTGGCGAAGAAAAGTTTTATAATTGGAACTATAGCAGTTCCCACTTCCTTTGGCGTAGAAAAGTTTATATATAAAAATCCATATTAGCATATCCTAAATAAGGTGGGATAGATCGTCATCCTTATTAGGGGCGGTACTCCAGTACCTAGCAGTTTATGGTGGTAGAGATGGATAGAGTCCAGTACCGGTATAGTACTTCCATCTCTTGTGAAATATAAATATAAAAAGGTAGGTCCGTGCCTCCCTATAAATAATTATCACAGGAGGATGATCCATAATAGTTCATAGGTCACAATAGTAGAATGTGACCACAGGATCAGGAGCCCTGGACAGTAGTAGAGAACCGACGGTTGTGGCTTAGTAGTAAACCACGGTTTGAAGACATCAGGCTGCTTCCAGTGTGGTGGCAGTAGTGACTAGGTTAAGTCACGACAGCACCGTCGGTCTGCTTCGGTTGTCCAGGGGCGTGTAGCTGCGTCGATGGTTTAGTTTTACCTCCGAGGGGCGGAACAGTGCACCCCAGAGGGCCTGACGGGGGACCAACCTTAGGTGTCCATAGGGACACCGCCGGATGGCTTTCCTTCCCCATCAGGACTTCCTCCAGGAGGGGCCTCCGTGGTGTAAACCACAGCAGCCTCCACCTGGAGAGGAAGGGCTCCACCTGGGGCTACCGAGAGGGTACTCGGCGCCGCAGTAGGCTCCCCGCCACTGACCACCAGGGTAGATTGTGCCATGAAAGAAAATGGCATCTCATACCTAGGTGGGTGTACTGACAGTACCGGGGTCACAGGAGGAGCAGGCCTTGCGGCAAGCCCCAACCTGGACTGGAGATCTGGAAAACCAGTTCTCTCCCACTCTGTCAGCTTTAGCCCGAACTGCCGGAAGAACTTGGCGTCACAAGTTGTCAACCTTGATTCAAGCTGTTCGATCGTAGCCCTCCAGAGGGCATGATCTTGCTCCAGACTCGCCTCACGCTCGGCAAGGACTCTGGTGCGTTCAGCAACCCAAGCTTTCCCTTCCCGGATAGCCTGTTCTCTGAGCAACTTGTACTGCTCAAAGTAGGACTTCTCCAAGAAAGAAACCTGAAACTGGAGTAGCTTACTTGCGTTTTCAGCCATCTTAGCTCTGTAGCACTCAAATCCGGGGACTAGAGTGTCAGAGAATCCAGTGTCATAAGCAGGACCGTCTCCAGGCAACACAGGTAACCCTGCTAGCCCTTCGTCAACAGCCCTGTGCTCAGGTACTGGAGTCACCTCGTCATCCCTTGCGGGGTCAGAGGTTGCTCCGTGCTGGGGTGGAGCAGTCGGCTGGGCTGACGCCCCATCCGGCTGTTGTACCTCTACCTGTTCAGCGTCACTGATAGGTGAGATACTCTCCTGTGGAGCTGAAGCTTTCTTTTGCTTCTGGCTCCACTTGTACTGCTTGACATAGTCAGCAGCAACCTGACCCGCCTGCTCGTCACCCAAAGAGTTCTGAACAATAGCCAGTGCATCACCCAGTTTCTGTCTCTCCTGCCTGGGCAGTTGATCAGCAACCGGGGGCAATGCAACCGAAGATACCGTGACGGTACCGACGGTTTGGCTACGGTCGACCTCAGATGTTACCGTGGCAGTGGCGACACGTTTCTTCGCAGGTTCACTGCGGGAACGGTCACGTCCACCTTTGGTATCATCTTTGGATGACTGGCGGCCCCTTTTCAGATCTTTCTTCTTAGGAGGGGTATCCTTTCTGACAGTGGGCATCGGAGTTTCTGTATCTGGCCCGAGATCGGTTTGTTCGCACTTGGCGCCCTTACACAATCTCTCCCAGTCAGCCTCCGTGAGGTAATTCCACTGTTTAAGTTTGTTGGTTCGCCACTTATACTGTAGATTCCCTACACGTTTGTGGCACCCCCAAACCTTCAGTGCAGCCTCAACTCCACGACTAATAGTGCGCTTGTGAACGCCCTTATTGTCGCAAAGATGCCTTACCAAACCAGCCCTCCGTTGGCAACGGAATAGCTCCCCGTCACTGTACTCAGGGCAGGAAGTACTAGTACTCCCACTCACACAGTACAAGTAGGGACGCACATTCATGTGCTTCTCTACTAAATGATGGGCGAACTTGAACAGGTTCGGCCACCGTTTTGCAGCTGTCGAAGCCCCCTTCAGGCGCTGACAGCGAACATACGGGCAGGGATCCCCTGGCACGTAGTTCTTCCAAGCATATTTCAGCTTGGGACGGCATGACCTGTGGATGTTAGGTTTATTCCCTTCCAACACTGCCCTGAGGTACACGAGGTACCAGTCAATGGGGTGGGAATCACCTGTCAACCAGTCTTCGTCGTCTGAACCCTCGGTCGTGTGAGGTGCAGGAAGAGCCATTTTGCCATTTTCCTGAACTAAGTCAGAAAGGCTCAGGTTCTTCCGGTCATCATCACGGAGACACAGGTTTAGACGAACATGCGCTGCCTTGGCGCGGAGGCGGCGATTGGCTCTGCTCTCTGCGACAGACCATCCCTCTGCTTCCGCCTTGGACACTCTATCAGCAACAGCTTTGAGCCTATCTGCCTCAGTCGGTGCGACCTCTTCGGTAGCAGGAGTTTCAGGGGAAGATGTAATCCTCCTCTTACGCTTCCGCTTCCGTTTGGTCTTAACACGAACCGTGGACCCGTCTGATGAATCACCATCAGGGACCGTCGGTTCTTGTGCCAATACACCGGCGGGTTTCGGAGAAGATCCCCCTGCAGGGTTCTCCTCCTGGTTGGTATTACTACCACCCAGACCAGGTTCTGTTTTCGGAACAACATCACCCGACCCCTCAGGGTTAGGTTCAGCTGGGACCGAAGCCGAGCCTTGACCGACGGTTGGAGCACCGGTAGTGTCCATTTCCGTGTCAGACTCGAGAACTCGGTCATCCCCGTCGGAGGCCTCAGCCTTCTCCGGGGCCGTGCATGTGCCATCTACACGGGCTGCCATACTGTTAGCTCAGGCGTAGGTGAACCTCACGGTTCACTCACCCGAGCCTTTAGTAGCACAGCAAGTAAACAACAGTGTAGGTACTGCCGGGCAGACCTAGGCACCACTGATCAACACGCTACCCTACGGGCAAACGTGTTGATCTGAAGAAGCCTGGCCGCCTGTGGGGCTTATATACCCCACCCGTCCCCCGTGACCCCGCCCCTTGACCGGCTTCTCAGCCAATCAGGGGTCGCGTCTCGAAGACGCGCCGAGGTGACCCAATTTCTCACGGCTCATTTGGCGGGAGAAATCGATCAGGTGACGCGGGCAGCGCCCTTCCCACGCCTGGCATATCCGACGGTGGGAACTCTCACTGTTGTTTACCATTTTCGTGGCGTAGCCACCGGAAAACCCGGGAATGATATACCGGCGTTAGAGGATATACACAGCAGCGTGTCACTAAGCAATATGTGGTCAAAACTAATCCCATACTTAGAATTAATCGGCAAAGCCAGCCACCCGCCCTGGACACGTGCTTTTCTACCTCCAACGGATAACCACACCGGATAACCCGTCTCTTCTCGTTGTGTTTTGGTGATCGAGTACCGGGCCAATGACCACCGGCCCAGTACGGAACTGTCCATGGAAATTTAATCAAGCCAGCAGCTAAATGTCGTCAACAAGGTAAGAAAAAAATGTTTGCACAATTTTATCTCGCTCTTTGACACGTGTGCTCCTCCGTAGACCTTGTACCGGTATGTCCAGCAATGATGACACCGGAGGTATCACATTGCTTTGTTTACCGGTGCCTACGGTTAGTCCTTTACGCACAGCTGACCCTTTTTTACGAGGCCTACCGCGCTTGGGCTTGGTAACACACGACTGTGGTTCAATCGGTAATTTCCTAGGACGACCCCTTCGGCGCGCTACCGTCGGTACCGACGGTATGACCGTTGGTCCTGCCTTCGGTATCTTCGGTAGCGCAGGGTCGGTTGGTGCTGGTACTCGACCAGCACCGAGGGAATCTTCACCGTCATCTATATATGGAACTCCATACCAAGGTCGGAGTCTCGCCACATGTGATTTAGTGAGAGTCCCTTTTTGCAACCGTATTACTACAGTAGTTTCACTCACCACCATAGTAACCGTATGCGGACCATCCCAGGAGTACAGGGTCTTGACTTTGGAATTTGGTGTGCTAAACCTCGCGACCTTATCCCCCACCTTGAATTGGCGGAGTTTAAGGCCCGTGTCATAGCCCACCTTCTGCAAACTAGCAGATTTTTCCAAGTTGTCCCTTACTACTCCATAGGACTCGCGTAATGATTGTCGAAGTGACTCAACAAACATCACTGTGCAGGGTTGCTCGAGCTGGTGTCCCTGCACTCCATAGACCATGTCACTAGGCATGACTATGTCTTCACCCATTACAAGCATATTAGGCGTACAGCCCGTCGACGCATGTTCGGTAGCATTGTAAGCATGGGAGATATAGCGAGCGTGCTCATCCCAATCATCCCGGTGCTCATTAACCATTGTCGTGAGACATTGGATTAACGTCCGATTGAAACGTTCCACCATACCATCCGATTGAGGTCGGTAGGGGTTCGTATGCGTCTTGCAGATGTGTATTTTACTACACAGTTCTGCCCACAGTCGAGATTCAAACTCACGACCCTGGTCGGAGTGAAGCATTAAAGGACCTCCCCACGTGAGGATCCAATTCTCGAAAAGTGCTTCTGCGCAGGTAACAGCTGTATGATTTACCAACGGATATACTTGGACATACTTGGTATAGTAGTCCTGTACCACCATCATACAGGTATTCCCACGGGGGGTCGTGTTGAAACCACTAATGATATCAACAGCGATCCGGGCAAATCGAACACCGAATAGCTCTTGACTTAGAGGTAGTTTACCAATACCAGGTCCAGGCTTTGATAAACAGCATTGGGGACATTGTTTCACCCAACGCCGTATGTCCAAAGTCATACCAGGCCAGTAATATCTACTCTTAATCTTTGCCTCAGTCCGTTGTCTGCCAAAGTGTGCTGAAGTTCGGTGGCCATGACAGTAATTGAGCAACTGTAGTCTGAGTGACAAAGGCACTACAGACTGAGCTGTTCTCTTCCTGCCAGGTTGCACCCTCCAGCGGCACAATACACTGTTCCGTATAAAAAGATTATCCCACTGAGCTAACAGTTGTCTAACTTCTTTACATTCCAGCGAAAGTGCGGGGCGAACAGGCTTGGACAGGCCCAACAACTTCAAGGAGTACACCCTCGAAATAGCCGGATCTGCAAGCTGCTCGTCCTTCAAGTGATTTAACGTCCAGTTAGGAACTTTCGCACCCACAGACGCAATCACTGCATTGTGAGACCCACAGTCTCGGCAGTCTACACGGTGACAGTTCCGGATAGGATAGCGGGACAAGCTGTCCGCATTCACATGATCTACTCCACTCCTGTGTATGATATGCTCATTCGTCATGCCAAACTCAGAGAGGTGGTTCAACCATCTACAGGCTTGGCGAATGCGGAGAATCTTTCATCGCCGGTAGCAAACCCAGCGGGGGCTCTTCTCCCCATGGGACCGGTGCCGCCTTATCCCCCGGTGGCTTTTCTCCCCCCGGGACCAACAAACATGAATGCTACACTAAAAGTTTAAACGATTTGCTCATAACTTATCCTGATTTGCTTTGAAATTCGATGATGCTATATCCTAGACTAATCTCCCATCTAGTATGTAGCATGATATTGAGCTTGTTAGTCGCTGCATAACTGAGAAATTCCAGATACAAGTTTGTTCCGGAAGTTATGGACGCCATTACGCTGGTGCTTATCAAACTACACCCAACTCGCAAGTAACAAGCTACAGCTGCGCACGCATAGCACAGAAGTCGGTCACATCAACAACAACATCGTCGTGGATCGTTGGTCATTTCTTCACGGGAAAACCAAGGTGCAGGACCAGTAATCATGGCTGGAAATCCGATCATTCCACCATACATGTAAGACCCTTTCTACTAAAGTAATCTAAGGACCAGAATGTGTGTTAATGTGTAATGTTTTGACAATTTCTGTTGCAAGTGTGACAACATGTGCGTTAGTGCCACTGCCAGTGGCACTGGCACTGGCAATACTGCCACACATTTCCAGGCTCAGTCAGTTTGGTTTGGGTATATTACAAATATTTACTTTTAAAATATGATGATACAAACCATTTACATTGGTGTCTATGCTACGGGAACATCCAAAATGATAATCAGCATCTATTTGTGTCTATACATCGGGGTGGTACAAATTAGGTCAATTGGGTAATCTCGGAAATTCCAAGAAGCAAGATGGCGGACCTACTGATAAGCCAATTGAATTTAAAATGCGGTCATAGGGTGAGGTGAGTGGAGAAGGGAGTGGAGATTATGAAAGTTACGTTATACCAAATCAAAACTATTGATCTAAAACACTAAGTTTGACAGGTTTTTTTCTTAAAATGTACGATAGCCACCTCCTGATTCTGCTTGGAGCATGAAGAGTAATTGCCGTTTTTTAATTGATTAGATAGCACCATTATGATAGCACATAGCCACGCACATGACATGGCCATGGACGAGTCTGTATCTGTCACAGTTTTAAACTGATGGGGCAGTCATACATATCGATTTTGGTAACTAATAAGTCGTCAAACAATGTGTAGAAATTCCCACTGATTCAGAACCCGGTGTCAGAATTAATGTGTGATGCGTAGTTGAAAAGATACAGCCATGTTTCTGATATCTCCAATAGGCAATACCGCAAATTCTAATCTTTAATTTTTTGGTTTTGAAAATATATTTTATTGTCTTCCACAATTTTACAAAGTGATTATAGATAATCTTCAGTATCCAGTATGAGTTATTCAGTATCAACCAAGTGTCATATTAGTGTGTTCAATAAACTTCCGTAAATATCAGCAATGCATGTTCTCAAGATTACAAGAAAAATTATAAAAGTAGAGTGACAAGGTATATCTTTTTAGTTCGATACTAGCCATATTTAGATTGACTCTATGCCTATAAAGGCTACTCCCCTGGTTTGGGTGGATTTGGGGGGGGGGGGGGGGGTAAACCATTTCGACTCCTTGGGGAGGGGAGAGGAATTCTCAATTTCTCATGGGGTGCCTGAAAAATGTGAAGAAAGTGGGAGTAAAAAAGAAGTGCGCCCAAAATATCTCTGACCCCCTCCCCCTGCTAAGCCCTGGTGTTAACAAATGATCACTGCCTCAAGCCCCTCTTTGTAACATGGCACTGTTATTCTGTGCTATACATGTAGCATATGGGCTGTGTTTAGAACTGCGGTAGACAATTGGATGTAATGAATTGATCATTAAAATTAATTTTGATTAATTTTCGGAAGTAAATTCCCCATTATTATGCCTTTTTAAGTAAAGCATGTTAAAACTAATAAATAAGTAGGTTCTAGTTGGAATTTTTACAAAATTCTTTCAGTTTTGGAACGGTGAATTCATGGACTATCTGTGGGTACAATGTTGTATCGATATAATACTTTTGTCGATGCGATAATCTGAATTCCAGAAATGTCGATGTATCGATGTGGGGGGTATTGATGACAGTCCTACTGGGTAGTGACTTCAAAGTGCCACCGAGTATGAATAAAAGTGTGCCAGCAAATTCTTTTTAAAATAAAATTAATACAGAATGATTCCGTGGCAGCTAGCTCTGTTTTTACTTTATCTTTTAGTCACTGTTCGACCTTTAGTTACACTTTGAAGACCACCTCCGGAGGTTTTTCATTGGCAATTTCGCTAATGTAATCAGGTACCTAGGTATGTTAACTGACTTCCTATCTAAAGGTAACTCCTGTACAGCTATAATTATTCATTTATTACTTGGTTTAGTTGGGGGCCAATCCATGAGACCTCATATCCTAAATATCAGTGATTGTGCTGTCCCCAGTGAGAAGCACATGAACTACAGCCCAAATACCCAATGTGATCTCATATTGGGTGACAACCAACCCAATGGGGAGGCCACCCCATATATTTTCTATAGAAACTACATGCATGTGCAAATATCACTTCAAACCTGGTATTCTTATTACAAGAGGTAAATCAACAAACTAGCACTAATTTGATGAGAAACCTCTCCTAATCCCTATCTATAAAGGGCCCGAGAAAGTACACTTTCTCTTGGAATCATGGTCACACATGCTAGCCAAAACTGAGGGAGTGGCCCCCTGTGCCCCTGCAGTGGTCAGTCTGCCTGAAGCACTTACCTCCCACTGCACTGTGACAACAGTGATGTTCCCACCACGTGGTCAGGACATCAAACATGGCGGATGGTCAGTTGAATGGAGGCTAGTTCTCCTGATTACAGGGTGTTCCTGGGCTATTTAGAATGTACACTTCACAATAGATAGCTACAATATCTATTCAGACCCAGTGGATATTGAGAGAACAATGACAGGGGCCTAGACATACAGTATTGGGCACCATAAACAGAATGAGTGATGTCCTGACCACATTGCTTGATTGCTGTTGTGATGTCCTGTAACACATTTTTGTGATGCCCGTACCATGGTTTTCTTTTGTGTATAATACATACATTTAGTTATAAGATATAGACAGAGCTACACGCTAAAGTGACAGAGTCACTGGTTACTTCACGAGCCGTGCTTGGGCCGTATTGCACGCTGGCCGTAGGCCTAGTGCAATACAGCCCAAGCACGGCAAGTGAAGTAACCAGTGAAGAGGTCACTTTTAAGTGACGCTCTGTATTTATTTCAGGGTATTTTCATGTAAAATGGATGTATAATTCCTGTTTGTTTACATTCCACGATGTTTCTTTACTTCCGCGGTGTTTGTTTACCTCCGTGGTGCCGCCATTTTGAATTCCGCGCAGGTCACGTGACCCTTAGTAGCCTAGCAACTCCACGGCGACCCCATGACGACCCCTGGCGACCCCTGGGAGCGTGAAATACGGGCAGAGCGTGAAATATGCCCGAGGGTTATTTCACGCTTTACTTGCATACGGCCCTCCCATTGCCTTAGCATTGATAGGCCGTATTCATCATGAAATAATACAAATTATACAACCACACGGATATCAAAGCAGGTGGACTATCAAGTCATATTTGTATAGTAATGTATTAGAGATGTACCAGCAAAAGCATGCCTGATCCTGTGTATGTCAGACTATCAAGGGACAGACTATCAAGACCTGACTGTACAATGTCATGTACGATGTCATGGCACCCAATACTGTAAACCTATTATGGTCAACCTTCAGAAGACCCTCAAAATTAACCAAAACATGCAACTATTTAACTCACCATTCAACATGAGTGATGCCCTGTCCTTGTGGACAGAGCATCAACATCCACACAGTGATAATGCCTCAGACCTGGCCATCCCTCCCTCCCCCACCCAATCACTGAGCACTGGCCCTGATCACTCACCATACTTCAATACAGAGTGTAACAACGGGCAATCCATAGGGTAGTTAACAGTTGTTAGTTTCCCTGCAAGCAGGTGGGGGAGGGGGGGGGGGGGTATGTGGGTACAACTACACCACCCCCCCCCCACACACACACTCTCTCTCTCACACATGTACTTAGCAACAGCCTCTCACAGCAGACCATGTACAGCAGTGCCCCCTTGTGCAAAGTGAGGAAAGCACACATTGACCAATTCAGTATTTGGAGGGATTTACTATTTTTGCTAAAAACACCACTTTATTCACATATTTATGTCACATATACTAAAGGATTATTCAAAACAGTATGTCTGCATTGGTATATTCTGGTTTTCTCATATTATTCAAAACCTCCGGATGTGGTCTTCAAGTCACTACTGCTAGCATATTTAAGTCGCTATTTAGAAATACAAGATAAAAGAGATGTCTGGGGGGAATACCCCTCTCTTTTGAACATTTCATCAGTCAAGTTATTTCATTTTGTTTTTTTTATTCAAAAAAATTATCCTATTTTGCCCAGGGCATTTATAAGGAACTACCGAGGAGAATCTTCAAGTACTTTTTAGAATAAAAAGTAAAAGGGATATTGGGGGGGGGGGGGATAAACCCCTTTTTTAACATATTATCAGTCAAAGTTTGTACTTTTTTATTGACAGAAGGATCCCTCTCTCATTTTTCCCGGGCATTTATTTCATAAGTTGTTCTCTCTGCAAAAATTAGGTGGGCCGGTGTGGGGGGGGGGGGGTATAAAGCGCTACCCCTAAATTACAACAGACAATTCTGTTTGATAGCGACACTGGTTCCTTCTTTTCAATATTGACAAAAGTGGCCATTCAATTTTCAGTCACTAAGCTTGTCCAGGAACATGAGTGAGATCTGCACCGCTATAGGGAGAACGTAAAATTTAAAGTGCCTGACCCCCCACCCACCCACACACTAGATATTGCTGCAATAACCGTGTGGCTAAAAAAATGCTCTTGAGTGGGGGAGGGGTTGTAGATTGATTTTATTTTATTTTATTTCTAAAAACAATTAGGGGCGGGGAGGATTTCAACCTCCCTTGGGGAAGGTGAGAAGTATTCAAAACATATTTTCGACCCCTCTTGAGGGTGGGGTCACAGCCTTGTATAACCATATATAGACATGTTTGGTATCAAATTAAAGCTCAGTTTGGTTTGTGTACAACTCTTGGGCAGAGCTGCCAACTAGTACTATTTTATCATATTGAAACGATCTTTTTCACCCTAATTTTGCATTTTAAACATGATTAAGTATGATTTTGGGTATCGAGTACAACCTTTTAATTCTTCTCTTGGAGTATGATTTAGGATTTGAATATGTCTATGGTGCAGGGCATCATTCATGCATCATGACGACCAAGGATACAGGATATTTGAATAGTATATTGAATTGAACCGCTTCCATCATGTAACGCATGATTTATACACATATTCCACTGAGTTACAAAAAAAACAATTGTGCTGATAAAGAGTAATATTTCTTTGGGTATGTTTGAGGTGATGTGTAATGCATTAGAATGTTCTCTTTTACAGACACTGTACCAAAGAATTAATAGGGTATCAGATGAGTTATCAGTGACACTGTTTTTCTATATTTACAGGCATCCAGGCTGGAAACCGCACACAGGGAAGCATGATATAAGTTTTGAACAGGACACTGATAAACGACGTGAGAAGCGGAATGAGAGATGTAAAACGCTGTTCAAGAAAGCCCATGAGTTGGCAGTTATATGTGGTGGAAAGGCCTTTGTCCTATTTATAGATGACAACGAGAAGCACTGGGTCTACAGCAGCGATGAAGGCTTATGGCAAACATACAATACAACTGGTGAGTTAAACATAGTAAGCATTCGAATTTACCACGTTATCTCCAGAATTTGTGATGCCCATATTACCTATATTTGCATGAACTTGTGCTTGTGCTCTAGAATGCTCTATAGCCACCCTGGTCCACATGCTTCACTAATCAACTACTACAGTCAACTCCTTTAATAAAAGTGGTCTAGGTAGAGCCCCAAAAAATCTAAAAAAAAGGGTTTGGTGAGGGGGGGGGGGGGTACGGAACTCAGTGAGTGAGTGGTGGCGTGGGGGGGGGGGGGAGCTTGCTCTCTTTGATGTTTGACCGGTCACTAGTCAGCTCAGCTAGTATTGGCGGGCGAGTGGGGCGGGGTCTGCTAATCTGACCACAGTGGTTGCATTAGGGGGAGAAAATCGTGCTTTGGGACTGTTCATTTAGTGGTCGGAGGGTGGGCTGGTTGTATTAGAGGGGTAGGTTGCATTAGAGGGAGTTTTACATATTAAAACAAAGGGAAAAATAATTGGGATTTTCTAAAACTGGTCCCAATCTTGAGGTGGTCGTCATAGAGGGGTGGTCATTGAATGATATATCTTTTCACGTCATTCAGATTCATATAATGTACTTCAGGGAGAGATCTATAATCCACAATGCCACCTTGCTGGCCAAAATTGGTTGGATGGTAAATACTGACGGGGGAATTGACAATTCATGTTTATGTACAGATCTTAAAAATGTGATATTATGAGCTAAGATATTCCTGGAAGTTTTGTGAGAATCCTATTTCAAATTCTTTTTTTGGAGGTGTTTTAATCATTTATTGACCACATTAATATACACGAATATTTCCTCAGTGTTCGTCAACACGGTGCATGCGTATGATATGAGATGTTCGATGTTAATTTATAAAGTCTGTATGAGGAAAATGTAGAAATATTGCACAATTATGACCGTAATAAAAATAAACTGTCAATAACGATAAGGGTAGTACTCAGCATAGCTGATTTTAAGTACTAACCAACATATTATATCATTATATTTTGCATTATGAGTACGATTTGACTAGCACGATTTTGGGATATCCAGTACAATTTTTGATCAATATAGTTTTTGGGCATTAAATCAGTATTAAAATAGCGATTTACAGACCCGGGGTGCAAGTTATTGTGTTCTTCTGAAGTGTGGGTGGGGTTATATGTGAGATGCTGGTTATAAACGTAAATAGATTTTGCCCTACCCAACTTTTCCTGACTTTGTTTAATAAGCAATAATGTTGTATTCTATGTCCAAATTCCGCAATAGAATAGAAAGACAACATCTACTAGTATTGATGTAGTGAACCAAAATAATCAGTTCGATTTTAGTAAGATTTTAGTATAATGAGAGTATGATAAATACGCTTTTAAAGCAGAAAATGGCCTTAAAAATATGATTTTTAAAGTTCTGAGGTTGGCAGCTCAGTATATATAATCTGCAAATATTCTTCTTTAACAGAACTGACCGTCTTTATCTTCTGTTTTCAGGGCTTCTCCGCGAGACAGGTGGTGGTCGATATGATGAGGGTAAAAAGAAGACCAATGGAAGCGTGACAGTTCCAAACGCAAACAATGACACTCAATTCGGCATGAGCTACGCTGCAGGTGCTGCAGCTCTCTCTGGTGTTAACCTTGATGTAACTGCCAGCAACCTGGATGTTAATCTATTAGAGCGTATGACATCTACACCTATATCATCTGTACGTCAAACCACACCTCCTCAACAGCCCAGGGTGTCCAATCAGTGCCCGCCTTCACAAGAGCCTGGTACGTCCAATCAGTGCCCGCCTTCACAGCATCCTGGTACGTCCAATCAGTGCCCGCCTTCACAGCATCCTGGTACGTCCAATCAGTGCCCACCTTCACAGCATCCTGGTACGTCCAATCAGTGCCCACCTTCACAGCATCCTGGGATGTTCAATCAGTGCCCACCTTCACAGCATCCTGGGATGTTCAATCAGTGCCCACCTTCACAGCATCCTGGGATGTTCAATCAGTGCCCACCTTCACAGCATCCCGGGATGTTCAATCACAATCAGTGCCCGCCTTCCCAGCAGCCTGGGATGTCCTATCAGCAAATTCAACTGCAGCATCTTGGGTCGTCCAACCAGTGCTTACCACCCCAGCAGTCCATGGCAGATATACAGCACTTACCACTGCAGCCCAAGGGGTATATGCAAAACCCGCTCATACAGGAACAGCATTGGCCTCCACAGCAGCCTATGACTTATACACAGTTGCTCTCACCACAGCAGCAGATGACAAACACACAGTGCATGCCTACACAGCAGGCCCCAAGCTCTGAGAAACCGCATCAGGACCCTGGGACCACGACCTCTGACACACCGGACCAGGACTCTGGGACCACGACCTCTGACACACCGGACCAGGACCCTGGGACCACGACCTCTGACACACCGGACCAGGACCCTGGGACCCCGACCTCTGACACACCGGACCAGGACCCTGAGACCACGACCTCTGACACACCAGACCAGGACCCTGGGACCCCGACCTCTGGCACACCGCAGCAGGTACCTGTGGCCAAGGCACCGCAAAACATGTTAAGGGAGCGCCAAATCAATACACCCCGGCAGGCCAAACCATCAAAAGGAAAGAGCGTAAATATGTTTTACTCCAAAGAGAACAAGAAAAGTGTGAAGCCCAAACCAATGTCCAGTCTCAGCTCAACTCCACCATCTTCTAAGCTCAAGAGAAACACACGCCCCAAAACTCGTCCAACCTCTACACGGTTCAAAAAACTCATGGATAATTTAACTAAAACTCGGAGCGCAAAGAAATTGATTGTCTAATGAGTCATAACTGGTTCTGTAAATCAAGTTCAAAAACTGCTACTGGTGATCTCAAGACGATGTAAAATTGCTATTCTAGTACTAGTCTTTATCCATTCTATGTGTACTTGAAACATGATAATGGGCGTCCTTGACATTGTAATGCACTTCTGTTTTTGTACAGGGGTATACCGGGTATATGAGGCACTGAGAGAGAGTGTGAGAATATCAGTCCCTATTCAAATGTTTGGAGAGAGCCATTTTCAAGGCTATTCATTTCTCTGTATTTATCTCTCGTCACTTAACCCTCAGCCTATATAAAAATTGTTTTGAATTAAAGCCCTGTGGGTTATACCAATAGATTACACACAATGTTTCAAGAAATTAACCGTGTACATTGTAACATATAACTTAGCATTATAAATGTGTGTATGATTAATGATTAGTAATTAAGAGACAATCACATTTGTAAAGCTAAATAATAGTTATTCGCTTGTAGCGTAATATTGTGTTTTTATGTCCTTTTAATGTTTCCTATGTATATACACTCATATTAGATAGGAAAACGAATCAATGTGGCTCTTTGAAAGGGCTGCAGGCTGTGTCTGTAAAGCTGACGATCAAATTTAAGTAACCTAAATTAACTTTAAATACATTTATTACACTTTGCTCTTGGGAGCATAAATCATGAATGGGCATGAGCAAAACGCAAACTAGTCTAACCACCCTGTATATCTTTTTAACGATTGGATTTGGGTGTTTTTATATTTTGTGATATGTTTATCAGTGGTAGGATAGTAATGGAAGAATTGTGGATTTCAATTTGATAGTATTGCAAGCCTTTGTGAGTTTGTCCAAGACTATGTCTGTGTATTAAATACACGATTTTAATGTGATACTGCTGCAAACCTTTGAATTTGCGTTAAGCTTAAAGTCCCTGTGCGACACAACACATTACCATAACAATGCTGTGGCGACTGGCACAGGACTGACAGAGCCAACATATTGCCAAAATAGTTTTAATGCAGGATATGATATGTTGCTGCTGCTGCGACCTAAGGGCTTAAACCCTACACAGTGTATTTAGAACATATTTAATGTGATACTGTTGCAAAATAGCTAGGTGATAATGTATAATGTTAGTTTCAATTAATGGATTCCATCCGTGATGCAAGCCTTTGTGACTGTGCCTCTGAATTTAAATGCTGTATATTTATACTGTCACCGTGATGTTGTGCCTTTGATTTAGCAATTTTTAAAATAGATTGTAGCCATCCAGTAATATGATTATCAATATACATGTAAATGGTGGTCTACTTAATATACAATCTGGAATCCTCTATGTATTATGATATTAATCAATAGTGGCAGCTTACTAATGTTATAAAATCGTTATTCATATTTAATGTGATGAACTCATGAGTGGTTGTGAGTCTAAAGAAATCTACCTCCAATGAATATTTAATAGGTACCATCTGGTACAAAGCAGCTGATATTCTAATTATGTACATATGTTTATATTTATTTTAAGGATGCATGTTTAGGGAGTGGCCATTTTTTAATAAGGAGTGCAATTTGAGAGGGTAAAGGGAAGCCAGTGCATTAATATACCTCTGCCCTCTGGTAAATAATGACCACCCCTTTACTTAAAACTGATCTGTATGTACTCTCTGCCTCATGGCGGATATCATGTATGAGACACCATTGTGTCAATTGTGGTATACCGGTAATAAAGTGTAGACATTTTACAATACAATTGGCTTGTTATTGAATGGCTCCAAAATCCGCAAATCTGGTAACATTGAGTTCTTAAAAGGACCAATTTTTGGCCATTTCATCTTTTAGAACCTTGAAACTATTGATATTCTCTCTTTATTTCTGTGATGAATGAAAACCTTTTCCCTTTGGATCACTGTAAAATATGGTCATATAAACTATAATAATTGTAGAAAAAATAAGACATACAAATAGAATAAAGTTTAAAATGCTACTTTATTAGAATACATTTACAATGTATTATATTGCAGTAAGGTACGGAGTAGTCAATTATATTTGATGGTAGCTCATATGAGTATTACTAGATATTTAATAGACACAGGGATACAGGATCGCTTGTGGCCAAGCACATGGTTGCGCTAGTAAACTATAAGCCATATAATGTGTGTCAAGTCAAATTAACAGAAATAATATGAATTCTTAAAAAAGCTGCACCTAGTATACACAAGTCAGATAGCCAGTGCGGCTTACAGGATCAGCCCAAAGTTAAGGTGTGGCTTGTATGCCAGATATTAGATGTTTAATAGCAGACGACAGTAATATGAAAGTATTGATAATGAAATGCCCTGATTGGCTTATATGGTTATCCAAAGTTAGGGAGCAGTAGGAATGTCATTGATACCCTCAGAATATATACACCAACATTTCTGAATAATGATTATTGCCTCAATTGAAGCGTTATATCTATACACATTCTAATTCATAGTTTACCTCGGGATTCAGCTTTCCAGATCTGAGAGAATTTTCGAAATATTCCAAATAGAACCAAACTCCAAACCTGTGTGTGACACCTTCAAGAAAAAAAAAACAATACCGGTAAGACTTCACAGGCGGAGGAGAACAAGAAGACTGACTAACACGAGTGGTGACCACCGAGGTGGACCTAGCCCTAGTGGCGAGAATATGAACCACACTGTGTGGACATGATAGTAATACTAGTCCTGTGGGTGAATGTATCACCGTAATGCCAATGCTCATTACGGTACACATTTAAATAAATTGATATAATCTAAATATAAAGACCAAGAAAGGTGATATTCGAAATGGAATAAATTGGATATCAATCACATTCCTACTTAGGCTTATGCTCAAGAATTTAAGGTACACAATTGAAAAAAACAACTTCAGTATCTTTGATTAACTCAGCAGTTCTCTATAGAAAATCGATATATATCATAAAAATTCCAGTGCTAAAGTGGCCTGTGTCTGGATCTTACGCAGGCAATTTTTCCCTCATGCAGGCAACATACCGTAGTGGCTTGAATAAATGCAGGTCTTGAATAAGCGCAGGGTGATGGGGGTATTGAAATGTAAATTTAGGACATTTTTGTATCTTACTTAAGCACAGGCTAAATGGTACCATCAGAATAAATAAGCGCAGGTGACTTATTCAAGACACAGTATACATGGGTATTATAGTGGTTAGATGGATGTATGGGGGTTGGGGCACGAGATGACCAGAGAAACGACACAACACAGGCTAATAACCCTTATAAGAAATTAATATATATATGTTCTATTAAAGGGTGACTTATTGCCTAACTACACACAGGGTTCCATGGAGCATCGGGGCATGAGGCCTTACTTGTAGCACCTAACAATAATGACTTATGTGTAGTTATCAAAGTAACCCACTCTGTAGCACAATGATACTACTCAGAAACGCATTAAACGTGACCAGTATAAGGATACCAGTTAGCAGTAACAATAACTGTAACTACCTTAAAACTCTGGCTTTAAGACAGATTTTATTTTGTGTTTTATCTTTGCACAAGACAGAGCTTTTCCCAGAGGGATCGTTTTAAAGGCAGGGTTTTGGAAATTTAGATTTTTAGAAACTTCAGGAAAAAAAGGAAAAGGAAATATCAACAACCGGATACCATTTATAAATGTTTACATCATTGGTTTTGGAAAGTAACATGTATTAAACTGTAGGCTATGGTATTCTCACGGACAAATGATCAAAAACTTGTGATTTAAGTGATTTAGAAGGGTCCGGAGGTGGGCAGTCGTCTTAAAAGTGGGTTTTTACAAAATGTGATACTTATTTTGCACAACACAAATTTGTTCCAAGAGTTAGGGGGTCATCTCAGAGGTAAGAGTCGTCTTAAAGGAGGCGTTTTACGGTAGTTATAAGGATAACTACTAGCTTAAAGTATCAAAGTCTACCAATTATACAGTTAATACAGTAGGAGTATTCCAAAGACGCAACTGCTCTAGACCGAGCCTAAGGGCATACTGCCCCCGTGGTGCGCCCCCTCGCGTGTTTGTGCGGAACTATCAACCTGCAAGTTCACTGAACATGCACCCCTGACCGCCACAGTATGTTATACAAAATATCTTATTAGATGGCAGGTAAGCTAACATTTACATACCGTAGTGGCTTGAAAAATCGTATGGGGTACCCCAAAATTGTACTAAATTATACTCACAATATCAAATCGTATTCAGACCCAAATGGGGTTAAAATTATATTCAAATTGTTCCAGTGGGCATTTACAAAGAGGTGGCTATGGTAGATTCTCGATTTCAGGCTCTGGAGTCTGGGTGTTGGGTGTATTTACAGACGGATTCATGCCATAATCAGTCTCATACACCTCTAAGAGTTCATAGAAGTCAATGTAGTCTTGTTTTCTCTTTCCCTTCTTTGATAGAACTTCACTTTGAAATGCCTCTGTGAAACCTCTCCTGTATTCATCATCTTCTACGTCACCAATCTTCATCTTAATCAGCCTTTCCAATTCATTGACTGTCTTGTTCTCGATGCTGTGATACTCTATACGTTCCTCTGGAGTTACAAAAACTGGTGGTTCCTTGTATGGCACTGACATCTTTTGCATGAAGCGACCTTCTCTTTGATGTTCCAGAAAGTTCTCTAGGTAGATAGACTCTTTCTGTGCTGCTGTTTCAGCGAAGTCAGCAAGATCCTTATCCAATGGTTGTTTTCCAAGGGATGTTATGGGCCGTTTTTTGTTGTGGTCAGCTATGAATTTGCTTCCTCTGATGGCTGTGCGGAAAGCTAAAACCTCAGGTTTAAGGTCAGGCTTTGATTTTGATAGTTCTTCCCGTCTGTCTTTCAGTTCCATTTCCCTTAATGTGGTGTCTTTGAGGTCAGATAGCTTCTCGTGATTGGCACATGCCTTTGTCCAGTCCTTATTTGATGGAACAGCGGGTATCCAGTGTTGCACACTTTTGTTGACCTCCTCGAGTTTGAAGTCTGCACCTTCTCCACTGTATGGGGAACCACTCATATTGAAGGATGTGGATTTCTGGACAAAGTTTAGAACTGGCGGTGGCATGCATGCTTTCATTATGTTGTCGTACATGACCAGCTGGCGGTACATTGGGTGGTTCTGAGCCAGCCACATACGAGCAAATATTGCCCGACCAGCTTCAATCATGGTGATGTCACCACTGCGGAGACCGGCACGATACAAGAAGATGGCATCCAACATGGTCATGGTCAATTCTCCTACCAGAGCGTAGTTAGCACACTTCACAGTTTTCAGTGAGAATTCGAGATATCCGGCTGCAGAGAGTTCACCTCCTGCCAACATTTGCTCACGGACGTATGGGAGAACTAACTCCTTGGCCAGCGACTCTCTTGCAATTTTGGCCAAGGCCATCCCCTTATGGTGGTCACTGACATTCAATGCGGACCGCTTGGCAATTTCAGACTTAAAGTTAAAGATTTCAACCATGTCTTCCCAGAATACTGGCCACGCAAACTTGACGAAGGTCTTTAACATATTCATCTCAATATGACCAGGTCCTGGCTGGATTAGGACCCAGTCAAATTCACGTGTATACCTGCAGTCACCCTCATTTTTAAGGTTGTGTTCTTTTTGGTGGTTTTGGCACTCACTCAAGCCATGCACTGATAACCCACACAGCCCACACTCAAAGGTGCGTTCAGTTATCTGGTAGCCAAGTACGTAAGGTAGGCCATCACAAACTATGGTCAGCCATTCACGCTGCCCACCATACTTCCTAATTCCGGCTTGTTTACCAATCTTTCTGAAGACCTCTGCTACAGCTGTGTACGAACATGGATTGACGAAGATCGGCTCGCTGACTCTTAGCTTTGGAGGAGTTGCAGGGTGATGTTGTGTCAAGTGGTCATACTCAGTGACATGTATTTTCTCTCTCTCGTATGTCATGCCATATGTTGCATCATCCCGTTGTTTAAAGATGATCCGCACATCTCCTAGAAAGAAATTGGAATATTAAGCTCATGAAAACTTTGGATACACATTCTTTTATATCACATTCCGATAGCATTGATAAAACCGTTATATTGATACACCCTTTCAGATATAGGTAAAAGAAGAATATATCTTTCCAAAACTGAAAGAATTTTTTTAATATTCCAACTGAAAATTGCCATTTTATTCACAATAGGAACGGTACCCTTTGTTGACCTAATTCTGATTGAACTGTTTTAATCATAATATTAATTATTTAATTAGTCCTTGAATCCATTAAATTGTGCATAAACATTTTTCAAGAAGATTTTAGCTATTAGATTAGCATTGCAATAAATCGATATATCAAATAGAAAAATCGAGACCTGTGTTGTCACAATGCATGAATGCAGCTCTGCAAAGTAACCCAGATGTACAGCATTCATGCATCATGATAATAGCATTGTCAATATACATGAATCATGTACCATGCTGACCACTACTAAGATACCAGCATGGTCTATGGTCCAATTGTAGATTGGAATTTGTAGACAAGGGGATTAAAGAGTATCAGGCGTTATTATGTTTTCAACTTGCAACTGCGGATGCTGGTATGTAGGATCGTCAATGGGGAGCCAGAGAGTGCTATTTATCCGGGGGGGGGGGACAAATCAGCGTGCAGCTGGCTGTTACACGAAGAGTGTCAATTTAAACCAAAAGATAGCAGATTTACCATCAAAACTTGATGTTGACTTGCCGAATTTGCTGTCAAATTGCCAAGTCAACAAGTTCAAGGTTCAAGGTGCAGAACAGCTAGGTGAAGGTCAAGGTTGTGCATATATTCAGGTCAGCAAGGTTAAGACGCCAGTTAGAAATTGATTTAGGGGGTTATATGCCTGCAGGGATGTGTTGAAATTATAAGCAGATCTGTCTCGATGCTCGTTTGGTATTTGTAATACTGTGATCCCAACCAGCACTATATTCTATATTGTTATTTGACATTTGATCCGACTTTAATAGTATCTGTTACCAAAGCCTGTAGAAAGGAATTTGTTGGTTATAATCAAATATTTATTAAAACAGGTAGCCACTGATAAATAAAAAGACAAAGGTGCACGATTTTCAGTCTGTTGGCTGGGTTATTTCATGAGTTGACCTTGGGCCGTATTTCACGAGGCTGCAGGCCGAGTGAAATGCGGCCCAATGGTCAACAAGTGAAATAACCCAGTCAACAGACTTAAAGAAGTGCACCTTTGTGTTTATTTTTTTATCTTTTCCTATTCAAAATACCGAAATTATGGTAGGGGGTGCCTAAAAATGCTAAAATGGCTTCTTTCTGCGATGTTCAAATGTAAACAAACCGCCGTTTTTGATGACGTCACAGGCAGTTAAATACGGCCATGGGTTATTTAACAGGGGGTGTGTAGTACGGCCTTCCTTGGTTAAGTCAATGGCACTGCCGTATTCCATAAAAAATAAAAACCTCTATTTGACTTTTACATGTGTTCTGCCAACTTACCTTTTGACACATTCTTGTTTGGTTGCCTTGGTCTAGTGGTTGTCTCTTCTTCTTTGTCGCGTTGGGATTGGGCTGATGGCAGCGGGTCACCACAGGATGGACAGAGACGCTTACGTAGGCCTATACCTGTGACTCCACAGCTTGGACATGTTTTAAACTTCTCTGCACGCTTGTTTGATGTTACTTCCTTATCAATAGCATCAACACATTTTCTGCCCACGACTGACTGCTCTTGTGCAACCTATAGAGAAACATGTATTTATTAGACAATATTTAATGTCTTATCAAAACTAAATTAATACTTTTCAAGTAAGTCAGGCCCAGTCCTCTAAGAGCAGAAACAAATACGGATGTTACTGATTTTCACTGATTGTGTCTTTGTGATAATAGTTTTAGATGAGATTTAGTTCATTAAAGAAAATCCCCCAGCATGTATGATCTAACAAACCTGTTCAATGATGTCTGTCAACCATGGGTGAAGGTGTTTTGTGTAGCGTGTTTCCTGATGTACTTTCTGCGCATGTCCCTCTTTTAATGTGGCTATCTTTGCTTCATCTAGACTGTTCCACATCCAGTTTCTTGGTTTTAGGTCTTCCTCGAACTGAAGAGTTCCCTGAAAGAGATATAGATACATTAAAGAACAATTCTGACGATTGAATGGCAATTCTCATGGACACAATTAAATCCTGATGCCACTGGAACAAAGAAAATGCCACATCTAAGAGAATTTTAGACAGCAAACTATAAAGAGATCAGCTGTTAATTGTGACCCGTTTTAACGAAATGGGTCGGAAGTTGCACATTTAAAAGCCTAGATATGGGCTCTTTAAGTAGGATAGGGTCTTCTGACATACTAACTTATAAACCAAATATGAAATCCCATTTTCTCCAAAATGATGGCCATAGGATTAACAGTTGTATTGTATAATATAGATAGTATCTAATTTAGACCTTAATTATCTCAGTGTTGCCAAAAACTTTATCCAGACGCAGGCCATAGTTTTAATTGACAGGGACCTAATAATGGCATATTGAGTTGTTTCCCTGTATGTGAACTTATAGAATCCATTGCAAAATGTTTGAATATTAAGGTAAGGCTTTTGCCGGCGTGCCGGCGTGATTTCGGCAACACTGTTATCTCATTTTAATTAATTTCCAAAAAAATCGCCTAAGAGTGAGAGTTGGCTAATATATTACTTGTCACATACCAAATGAAAGCTCTTGTTGAGCTGGACACGAATATGGCAATATCTCAACATTTCATATGTGCGACTTCCGACCCATTTTGTTAAAATGGGTCACAATTAGGGTAGTAATGAAATTTAAAAGGAAATGTGAATGGAAAAGTTGATGAAATCAGCCTGATCGGAAAATGGACAATTAACCCTTTAGGGCCGAGCATCAACTATAGTCGATGCCATGGCTGGCCGAGCATCGACTATAGTCGATGCCATGGCTGGCCGAGCATCGACTATAGTCATCATAACTCTATGGGAAACAGCAAAGGCTCGGCCATGGGAGGGTTCCTATGAAAATGTCCCGGCCCCTTCACCAGCAGATATTTTTTTTGGTCGGCCTTAAAGGGTTAACCACAGTAAGTAAGAAGCTCTTTGGATAGGAGCTTCTCCATAAAAAAAAGTTCCTCCCACACCTCCAGAAACAATTACAACAAAGGGGTAAAAAGGCCTCGTGTCCTGAACATTTTTTCCTAAAAAAAATATCAATGCTGATAATTGACTTTAAGGGCTTTAAGGTAACTCTAGATTAAAGTCTAGAATTTCTCTAATTTTTGCTTATGGGGTTAATGTAGATACTGAAAATGGAAAGAAAAAGGGGTGGGGGGGGTCCTGGGCTTCTTTCTTTATTACACAGTTTTGACAGAAAAAGTATTTTCTATTTTCACCAAAAAGAAATGGGGGAAATATGAAAATTTGATGCTTTTTTTAAAACTTAATGACCACCCATAGCAATGCAGTAAGGGAGTGGTCGTTTTTTAACAACATGGGGGGGGTCGGTGGATTTTTGCGCGAGCGGGTCGAAAAATTTTTTGGTCCCCCCCGCCAAAGGGGTCACAAATTTTTCGGTCCCCCCCTAGGCAGGTTGAAAATGAGCGCGGCCGACCCCTTTGAGCTATAGTAACGTGCGGGCTTTTTTGCTAAAAAGGGGTGTAATTTTTTTGGTCCCCCCCCTCAAGAGGGGTCCAAATTTTTTTGGTCTCCCCCCTTCAAGGGGTCCAAATTTTTTTAGTCCCCCCCCAAATCCACAAACCCCCCCCTAAATTTTTAAAAAACATTTGATAGGTTGTCCTTAGCTTTTTTAAAAAGCTTTTTTTTTAAAACAAGATGGTTATTTTAATAATGTTTCTAATTTGTCTTCTGTAACTGTGTACACGGAATTAACAAATGCTAACAAATAACAGTCATAATCATAACACATATTTAAAGTACTACAAAATGGTGAATTCTGATAGAAATCGTCCAATATTTGTTGAGGACATAGGTAATTCATATAATGTATCTGGGTGTCTGCTATGGGTCCAGTCCAATGTCCAACCTATATATGCAGAGACCTGCGCAGTGGGTTGATATACAACAAGTAGTGATCTACCTTAAGCATCCTAAGGCATGTCATAATGATCTACCTGTGTTCCTGTGTATAACAGACATTTTGCGTATAACCTGCACGCCGACTTTGAGAGAACACATTAACCAGCACCAGGGGTCTGAAAATTGCGGTAATAGTACTGTACTATAGTGCCAAAAACCCTTGCATTACCCGCACCTAGACCTTGGGGATATTGTAGTACCCGCACTGAGGGTTTGGTTCATGTATAACCCGCGGGCCATACGTGGGAATTTACGGTAGATACCAGAATATTTCAATAAAATATGGCAATAACCCAGTAAACAAAAAACGTTATGCAACATTTTATAACGTTATATTATGGTTCTCTACGGCTCCTCACTATGGCATAACAATATATAAAGTTTTAAAACGTTATTTTGACGAAAAATAATGTGTTTTTTAATGTAAAATCAACTATTCTTATTGTCTCAAACCTCACTGATATATAAAAGCATATCTTACCTCTGGATCTATATCTATGAATATGACCATTGTCACAACACTGCACATGGCACGGTTATCAACGCAGATGTTCCAGCGTCTTTGTAGAACCTGGTTGTTGTCAAAGACGCACACTGCGTCTCCTTTTGAAGTTGGTAGGTTGACATTGCTTCTAGTTTGTGCCAGTTTGTCCATCCAGTTCCTCACAGTCTGGTAACAGCCGTGTGGTGCTGTAGCCGCCAGCAGGGTGAGGGCAGTCCGACTTCTGGTCTGGCTGTAGAGCAGGACTATCTCCCTAAAATGGAAGGGAAGTACTGCGATTGGCATTGTCAAACCCATGCAGGATTCAATAGCCTTTGCCAGCTTGTATATGCGGGACTGTTGCTTGATGGGCACCGGGAGATTGGCACATTCTGGTCTTGGCTTGATGGTTTCATTGCCCGTTCCATCACACAACCCAGTCAGGAAGTGAGAGAGAACACGGTTGCGAGAATCCACATAATCACTGTTACACATATCATTAAGTGAATCTATGTTGCGGAAATCTCCCATCGTAAGACTCCAGACATCAGAGCGAATGTTTCCTCTTTCACCTGCAGCCAGTTCATAGGCAATCATGGCTCTCATTTCCATTGACAACAATTTCAAGTCTTGTCGTAGATTTCCAAAAGACAAAATGATAACTGGATCAGTGTTGGTTCCTGTACTGGTCTGTTCAGATCGTGTAGACACACTGTTGAGAGGTTCAATATATGAATTTTCCCAAAATGGTGTTTCAACATCAGAGTCTGACATTTCACTGTTCGTTAAATCTTCAGCGACATCTGTTACATTCAGGTCGAGATCATTTGGAGGATTGGCTGGGTTTGGGAAATCAACGGTTGGCCAAACACTTGGTACTGGAACATAGCCAGTATCCTTAAATGCATTGCCTTCAACTGTCTTAATACAGTTGATGCACACATTGCCACTGAGACGTCCTGAAGATCTGCCACACAGGCTAAGTAATCCAGCAACCGTTTTAGCGGAGATCCTAGATGTATGTCGTAGTTGTATCTTCCCTGTGGCATCCTCTCCATGATGAAGCTCCTGTGTGATGCACACATTCGTCTTCCTTCTAGAACGTACCTGCAAAACAAAATGATATGGAGAATATTTACTATAAATGTAGTGCTAAGTGACCTGAGTGACAAAATCGTTGGAGTAGACCTTTACCCAACCAGGGTTCTCACCATATTGCAAGTACACCAGCAGACCGCTGTTGTTCTTATTGCTGCCCACCAGTGTTAAATACTTCCAAAATCACCACCACCATACTGTTCGCTATCCATAGCCTTTTGAATTTTGTAAATCCTCCAATTAGAGCCGAAGTTAAAGCCATTTAAGCAACTTTAATTGAAATACATCAAAAATGTCTCGTAGATGAATGTTGTCATGCTAGGTTTTGCTGTGTGGTATTTCAGTCTGTGCACAACTCTGATCAACTATACACACTTGGAAAGCCAGTATTCAAGAGATTAAGATTATAAGCTTAACTCAATATACTAAGTTTCGAGTATAAGCCATAGCTTGTACACAAATCAGAACCAACTTTAATTTGATACCAAACATGCCTATATAGTGTGTGGCTAATACATAATTGAAGGTGAAATTATGTAAATTGTATAGACTGACGTGGTTGGCATGTAGCCATGAAAATGGATTAGGCACCTCAAAAAGTGGATTAAATTATAGAGATTGTTTTCAGATTTCCCTTAGGAAAATGATGGGAGCAAGCGAACATTTTTCATGTTCCAAGAATTATTCATTGTCTACGGATTTTGCACCAGAAAAAGTGGAATGAAAACTTTTTTTTTCTTTTTTTCTTCTGCTGGCAATTGTTCTTGGAGATAACCAAATTATAAAGAGTTAAAAAGAAAGTCTCTATTCTTGGAAAAATTAGGTGAGCGAAATTAACACTTTTTTCTAATATGAATTGCATTTTGAAAAATAAAGTGCACCAAATATGTAAACCATCATTTGTTTGGTTTAGCCCTAAGAAGATTCATTTATTTGCTCTGGCCTATAAATGCAAATTTACTGTATTTACAGTATTCTATTATGACAACTCACCTCTTTTTGCTTGACCATGTTTCACATTACTTGAAAATTGTGGTGTTGATACAAGCTTCCCGTTTCCTGGACAAATAGAATCAAGCGTTAAGTGTCAAAAAGAAGACAGTATTTGTTGAAGAGATTAGAAGGGAAATTTTTTACTCAGAGATCTCTTCACACTGCAATCACGCCAGTGGACCGCCAGTGTTGATTTTGCTGCTGTTCACAGCTGTTATTAAAGAATTACCAGTCCCCAAGTAGCAAGGACCACAACTAATCTAAGACTCAATGGGAGGGTGCCCAAGTGATGCGGTGTGATATCAAGTGATGGGTGACCAAGTATCAGATTGAATGTACTTTTAATCGTTTCAAGGCCGCATAGTTCAAGCGTTATGCTCATGGTAAATACAGCACTCGTGAGTCACGGGAGCGCCAGTCAGGCAAAATTGACGACAAATGTGCTATCGATAAACTTTTTAAAAAAGGTCTTTTTACAATTTTTGTTTATAAAATTTGTGAAAAAAAAATCAAACAAATATTTTTTGTTCCTCCAAACAAAGTTTTTAGATAGCCGGTCATAGACGGTACCCGGTTATAGACAAACACAGTGGCCCAAGTTCGTGAGACACAGCCTTAGATAAGATTTTTCTTGGCACAAATGTTTGTTTTTGGGCATACATACATCTCAAATAATTCTGTAAAATAGTAATTTAGCTCCTTTAAAGTCAAATGTAAAAAAAATGCAAATAGAAACACGCACAGATCTATACAGGATCAGAAAGTGAGGGTCTGAGTCATGCCCCCTTTCCTAGTCTTCTGTCCTTCCCTCTTTTCCCCACTTTTAAACTTTTTACCCCCAAACATGACATCACTCACCACATCGCCGCCCTCCCCCCTTGTCATGATAGTCACTGGTACCCCCTACCCCCTGCCACATGACATCATTTTTGGACAGCCCCTTGTCACAAAATCGAAATCTTACATTTATAAAGAACAATATTTATGGATAGATCTACTTGGCGTTTAAAGGTCCGTGATCTGCCTAAAGTAGAAGGGTGCTTATGTCTTTGGATATTAAAACTCATTAAAAAATGAACTTGGCACAATAGAGACTTTGCAGAATGATATTATGTATCTAAATTTATATGAAATATTTGTACACCAGAGAGTTCCATATTGTATATCTTCACATCCATCTTTTGATGATTTCGCGGGAACTTTTTATGAGGTTACAAGAGACCCGCAGGTTTTCTTATCTACAAAAGTATATTCTTTCACAAAATATTATGAAAAGTTAGTTATAGTTGGCAGCCCTATTTATTGCAAGGGTGGCGTGGGGGGGGGGGGGGCTCTGCACGAAATTAACACACAGCCCTGTGATTAATCAATGAGCACTCCCTTTAAACTAAATTTCATAGCTGTTTTGATAAAGTCACAGTTGAAAATGTGGTCATAGAATATAATACTATAAATTGTAAGAGTCTATGTATAAGCCTTTACTTCTGATACCACAATTAGGGATGAGGTTCTCCTTTTTCAGACCCCCCCCCCCGAGAAAATCACAAATATGAGTAGAGTACCGTACTTAGGGGGTGATCTCCTTTATTAACATGGGGGGGGGGGGTAATTTTGAGTGGAGCTCATGATGAAAATCGGTGTGCTGCCCCCCCCCCCCAACCCCTAGAGCCTGGGCCCGGGGGGGGGGATACCACTAGATTAAATATCATATCTAACAGTCGGCCATTCTGTTCGGGAGAGGATCAGAATTTTTCTCTTTTAAAAAAATCTAAATCATCGCCTTTCTATGGATGAGTAGACAGCGGGGTAGACATGGCTGCTTATAGAGGTTTTGCTACCACTTGACCTGCCCTCAAACTGACTAATAAACATCTAAATACTGGCGAATGTGTGTACCTGTTTATGACTCTTAGTGGGACTGATGTACCACGGGGAACTTAATTAAACTTTGAAAACGTTTTGCAGGTGACTGCAGTTTGAGTTTTTTTTTAACTCACTCGGAAATCTGACAATGAAATTCGGGGCCAAAAATTCCACTGTGACAAGTATTTTACATCATAATACGAACTGCCACATGCATGAATCAGCAAGTACAAACGTCTTACCTTATTTATGATGTAGAGGAGACATCCTATTGCAGCAGAGAAGACTGTTTTCACGAGAAAACGTTCTCAGACTTTCGGGACATCTTATATTTTGGCTGTGTTCAAATGAGCGGAAGTGCAGGTATGATGCGCATGCGTGATGCCCCACACTCTCCAGCACAGACTCTGTTATCTAGTAGGAAGCGGCCTCTGGTAGGAGAGTGTGAATGGGGGGAGATCAGCCGACGCTGGGTAAATTCCCGGGGTGGGCTAAACAGGCAGCGATGGCAAAAAACCTGTCGTCCACTAAATATACCGTAATGGAAGAATCAGAGCTTTGCCCCAACCTGATCTACCCATCATCCCCTCAGCGTCCTTGAAGTTAAGGAGCCACTGCAGAGATGAATGATCCGTCCGTACGAGATAATTCCCACCATATAGGAAATGTCTGTACTTTTTTGTGTAAACCACCACTGCCAAGAGTTCACGCTTGGTTGTGCAGTAGTTACGTTGTGTTTTGCTTAGACTGTTGGACGAAAATGCCAGCGGCACTTCTCGCCCATCCTGGATCTGCGACAAGGCAGCACCAATACTTGTATTAGAAGCATCAGTGTCCAAGATGAACTTACCAACAGGTGCAGGGTAGTGCAAAACAGGTGTTTCTAAGAAGAGTCTCTTTAACTCACTGAAAGACTGTTCTGCGGCTGGAGACCAGACTATTTTAGCCTTAGCCTTCTTCTCTCCAATCATCAGCTCTTGTAAGGGAGCTGCGACTCTCGAGAATCCAGGTATAAAATCTCTGTAGTATGAACAAAACCCGATGAAAGAGCGTATCTCCTTCGTGTCCATCGGACGAGGCCAGTTCTGTACCACTTCGATCTTATGAGGATCAGCCATGATGCCATGTTCAGAAACAATTCTACCTAGGTATTCAACTGACTTCCTAAAAAGCTTGCACTTTGAAGGTTTCAATTTCAGACCATATGATAAGATGCGTTTCAGCACAGCTTGGAGGTTCTGTAGAGTTTCCTCCACAGAACCACCGAAGACGATGATGTCGTCCAAGTATACTAGGCACTTTTTCCAAAGTAAACCCCCTAACATGGTTTCCATCATTGCCTCGAAGGTTGCCGGGGCATTGCATAGCCCAAATGGCATGACGTTGAACTCAAATAGTCCCATATGGGTAGAAAATGCGGTTTTTTCTCGGTCCCGGGGGTCCATGCCGATCTGCCAATAACCAGATTGTAAATCTAGTGTACAGAACCATTTCGCCCCACCCAGAGATTCCACACATTCATCTATCCGAGGTAGAGGATATGCATTCTTCCTAGTGAGTCCGTTCAACTTCCTATAGTCGATGCAAAATCGACAGGAACCATCCTTCTTGGTGACCATCACCACAGGACTTGACCATGGACTCTCACTAGGTTGAATCACATCTTCATCCAACATCTTTTCTACCTCAGCCTCCATAGCACTTTTTTTAGCCATGGGTAACCGACGGTAGGGGATTCTACTGGGAAGCGCGTCCCCAGTGTCAACCCGGTGTTGTACCGTATTGGTACGCCCTAGAGGATCTCCTGGTTGCGCAAAGGCGTCAGATAACTCCGACAGCTCATTTGCCACCATTTCGCTCTCTAGGGTTGTGAGGTGTGACTCACACAACAGGGACCTTAAATGTTTCGGTAGGTTGGATTTAGCTAGAGCCTCTTCGTGGAAAGAGTCTCCCGCCACCACACCTACTTCCACAAAGTCCGTAGTTAGTGAGTCTACCCCATATGCTCGCGTGGTGTTACCAATAGGCGTCCCCTTTCGTAGAGTGATTTCTCTACTACTCGAGTTACAAATCGGTATCACCCCCCAACGAGCGTTGGCCAGGTAAGTATGATAGCCAGCAAGACCTAACTCAGAGAGCTTTTGATCTTCTGGTTCAAACATTCCCGGCCGTTTGGCCTGCACTCCCACGCAGCTGACTAGGACATCAGATACATGTCCTGCTGCCAACTTTGTGTCTTGTGCCACTGACGCCACAGAAGAACCATTCCTTAAAACGCACTGTACAGATTGTTTATAAGGATGTTTAATCTGAAGTCGGCCCGTTGCGGTGTTCATTGTTACCCCGTAAAGAGCAGCAAAGTCCATCCCCAGTATGCCATCATCAGTGATGTCGGTGATGGTTGGACATATCCAGTATGTCTTGCCATCAACCAACATAGGTTTTACAGTTCTGCCATAAGTCTGCATACTATCTCCCGTAGCAGTCCGAGCCTTTACTCCTAGTAGCGGAGCTTCGGGCTGGTTGCAAAGACGGGCCATGAATTTACGATCGACCAAGGTGTGGGATGCACCCGTGTCGACCAAAAATTCACCACGCGTCCCGGAAATAACCAGACTCAGGTACCAACGCTGTCCCCGTAAAGGGACACACTCAGAGGTCAGCATCGGGCTTCCCCCTCCATCCATAGCAACCCCTTTTGTCAGGAGATAATCCCAACACGGGTCGCTCGGGGAGTCTTGAATCACACTGCTCTGGGCAATTGATTCTAACCAAGACTCCTCTAAGCCAGCGACTACAGAATCCTCCGGATTCCGTTCGTCCGTGCCAGCCCCGCCTTGCCAGACGCTTACAGGTTGTACAGACCCTTCTGCCTCTGCGCGGCCTTGGTTCATGGAAGAGTTAACACCGTCCACTAATCCCTTACAGGCATGGCTAACTGTGGGGGCGCCATCCTTGCCAAGAGGATGGGCCCCATTCAGTTTTCCGTCTCCTTTTCGGTTTTAGCAGCGACGGGTGCAGGGGCTTTGCATTCGCTAGCCCAATGACCCATCTTTTGACAGCGTCTACATGGCTGAGGTTTCGTGTCCTTTTTCTTCTTTTTCCTTCTCTTTCCCGATCCAGAATCAGAAGTGGACGCAGAGCTCTTTTCTAAGTGCTTCCGCAACAAACCCTCAATCATCTTTTCCATGTCCCTGTCAGGCATTACTGCCGCCACCTCCTCGGAGGCGGGCTGTTTCTTCTTAGGTGGTTTTGTGGCGGCATCTACCACCTGAGCTCCTTTCGGGGCCACAGATGGAGCTGCCGACACTCCTCCACTAGGAAAAACAGCCTGTTTGGTGTCATACACATCTGCATGGTCAAAAAGGTCAGCTAGAGATAAGTCCGGCTGCCATTTCTCCCGCAGATATGCCTGGAGATTGGTGTCCCTGACTCCATTGACAAACCTGGAGGTTAACTCCTGGATGACAGTGGGGGTGTCAGGTCTACATCCCTGATAACACTCGGATATCAGTTCCTGTAGAGCAAATCCGTAGGATCTCAGATGCTCGTCCTTGCGTTGGACACGTTTGAGCAGCTGAGTCCTTGGGTCATGCTCACCAATCTTCCCAATCGCCCATTCAGCTGTTTCTTCAAGTGAGCTCAATGTCTTGATCTTCACTCTCTCGAACGCCAAAAGGGCTGGTTCACCTGGCCCGTTGCAGAGTGCTTGCTTCAGAGCAACCAGCGCTTGCTGATTGTTCCAGCGATTGCTCTCTACAATAGCCTTGAACCGAACTTTGTACTTTCTCCAGGGTGGCGACCCTGTGAAAGGCGGAATATCGATGGCCTTTTGACGGGCTGCATCAGGATGTTTGATCTCCCCAAAGTTGAAAGGAGCATACCGTTCATCCAGTTCATCGATGTCCCGCGGGACGATGTCTGTCCCCAGCTTCTCAATAGCCGGATTCCGGTCGTACTTAGCCCGCTGGACAGGCGTTAAGCCTTGTCTAGCTCTGGGTTTCGGTACTGGAACTGAGACCATGGTCTGCTGTTGGTTCAACATCGTTGAACCAGTAGATGGGTGGGTGTACCCTGGAGGTGTTGCCGTGCCTCCAAAGGCGCCACCACAGACCGGAGTCTGTAGATAGCTAGCCCCCATCTGAGGTGTCATACCTGTTACCGTGGTGTGTACTAGCGGCGGGACACTTGAAGGTGTCACTGTCGTGTACACACTGGGTACGGGTATGACTGGAGGTACCACCGTGGTAGGTGGTGGTACTTGCTCCGACTTCGTCTTCAGGTCCTGATTGACTTGCCTTAAGCTTGCGAGGTCCTGTCTGGCTAAGTGGAGCTGCGTGCTCAAATCCTTTCCCAAGGAAGTTAAGCTTGCAACCTCACATTCGCCAGACACCCTCTGGTGCAAAAGTTTGTCAACCTCCACCTTGTGGGAAGCCATCTCGTTCTGGAGTTCCAGTAGGAACTTTTTCTTCTCATCAACCTCCCTTAGGAATAACTTCCTAGTTTGATTGATGGAAGCAAGTTCCCTCCGGGCTTCCGCGAGCTCATGCAACTCAGTTTTCCTGGTGGGGATACCCATGGCAGCTAGTAGGTCCCCATCCAGTGGTAAACTGGATGGCTCATCTACTGCTGGCGGGTACCCCTTACCAGGAGCTTCTGTTGCCACATTAGTCTTCTTTGATAGCCCGCCACCCCCCATACCGTTCGGTGTAGGAGTGGCACCATCAGTGAAAACCGACGTGTCTGGATCCAATGAAGGATCTGCTACCGTCGGTGTAGAACCGAAGGCAGCTGGGCCGAGAGTTTTAGGCTCTCTACCCGGTATTTTCTGACCCTCAGGACAGAAAAGATTCGTGGAAAGGGAGTCCAACGATCTCCTGGAGCTTATATCAAAGGGTCCCGGGATTGGAGATTGCTCCCCATCCTCTCCTTTGGTAAAGGCTTCCACAATAGGATCACCTATTGCTTCTTGGGAGAGGTCGTCACCGGGCACCTCCAAGGCTGCCCGGCTCTCCCGCCTATTGGATTTGCCTGTGAAGAAGCGTACATTCTGTACGGCTTCTTCACGTTCCTCAGCAGGGGTTTTAGTCCTGCCGCTGAACGAGCTGACAAAATCGTATAGGTAATCCATATACTGTAAGTCTATTTAATACCCTATCAATGGTCGGTTCGATCAAGTGGTCACGGCACCAATGTAGTTGGTCTCTTACTACGTATGTAACACTTGAGTACAAAAACCAGACAAGGTAAATTAGACTTTAATATACGGCGACTTTATTGTAAAGGTAACTCTTGGGTATTATAGTACAAGTATAACCAGCGGATATACAAGATCAGAACAGATATATAATACAGTGGGGCAACCCTATAGCATAGAGTTAAGCCCGTGAGCACAGGGTGGTCATGTCACGACAGTCCCAAACCTGACTGACTTCCAATGGAGAAGTAGCCGTCTTATATACAGCGCTGCATAGCCACGTGACCGTACTAGCAGCGCCACCTGTTAGGTTTAGTTATGTAAAATGCTTATGTAACAACTACCGACGGTAACCGAAGGTGGTACCGGTACACTACCGTATAGATAACCGAACTAGAGGAGTCGGTGTATGTAACGAACCGACGACACTAGTTAGATGAATAAAACAGTTATTAAACACATTAGAACCGTGTTGTCTTACATCATATAACATACAATAGATATACAACAATAACAGTTAGACTTTATAGTCAACCCGTTACACTATCAACAGAATTTCTTATAATACTTATGCAGGGACCGGACCTGTAAACACCATGCAATGCCAGGAACAGGCTGCATGGTGAGAGCAGAACCAAGATCCCATGAGATTGCGAGTTTCAGTGTGGACAGGATGGTCGGGGGAACAAGTCCACTCCCAGTACCCCGCTATATATCGTTGGAGCCTGTGTGAGGGTTACAGGAGCCAAATAGGTATGGCTATCTACCCCTAAATTCTACATGCAGACAAGGGCATTTCTTTAGAATTCATCAGAAAATTATATTTTATGTATAAAGAACGGTCATTATATAACAATACATACAGGGTTAAGAACATGGTTGACATGAATAACAAGACATTGAATTTAAGCTAAAACCCTAGTTCCACAACCTATACAGTTTGTTGTATTGCTCAAGCCCCTAAATGGCCAAATATCCAAAAAAAATCACAATAGATTTTTTTACATTATTTGAGGTACTATCCCTGTGTTTAGATGTGTGCCGGAAGAAGTTGTTCAATTTATCCCTCTGTGTTCCCAATAGTTGTTGTGGTCAGAAGGTGTTGTGGTCAGAAGATGTGTTTGGAAGATGTTGTATTCAGATGTTGTGACATCATTTTTGAAGGTTCCATTCTTGGTACCACTCCATCTCTAAGGGATCCATTAATCATGCAGTTACAAAAGAGAAGACACCTCTATTATTGAGAATTGAGTCTTTTTCAAGGCAGGTCCCTACTTCCCCATCCCCACCCTCCATGTTCGGCGTACTTGGTTGTGACTAACTGCTGTCCTACTTTGCTGCTTCCAGCGTTACGGCTGGTAAGGTTTTGGACTGTTCGTAGCTTTGAAAGTCAGGAATAACCCTCCCTCTGGGCACCAACCCTGTATGGTGAATACATCATATACTATGGAAAGCCAGTGTGACATTTAGATTTTTTGCTAATTGCCAGTTGCTTGTTGACAGTTGCCAGTATCTATCTCAAATAACAGCAGTAGACAATTGGCAACCTCAATCAAGCAAATGACACCATCAAACTGGCAGATGACAATCGGCAATGAGCAAATAACAACTGGCAATTAGCAAAAGGGCAAAATGTTGCACAGGCCTTCCATAATAGCCAGTACATCCATGCCAGTAGGCACAAAGCATCTGGTCTCTATTAGTGCTATACTGGTACCAAGTTGTAGGTGTTGGAGGATGGGTGGGTCTTTATCTACACAGAAGTGATGTATGCGCCTCCTTACCTGCCCATTCTCGCCAGCCCAATCAGATCCGAGAAGGCTCTGGTAACAATCACTTTGACCTTAAGATTGGAATTTGCTGGGTTTGGGCAAGCCCTGCTGGTAGCTTGGAACCAGCAAACAGAAACCAGAGTGTATGATGGGAGTGCCCCCATCCTACTGTCTGGTTCACATTCTGGTTCCTGTCTGCTGGTTCCAAGCATACCTCAGGCATTGTCTGAAACAAGAAAATATTAAGCTCAAGGCCAAATTGTGTTTGCAAGTGCCTTTTTGTATCAGAGTGACATTTGGAAACAAGTGTAAAACTTATTGGGAACGAACGGGGAAACGGGGAAACTAGGAACTATCCTGTTCTGCCTCCTGGTAGGCAGGTGGCCCAAAAAATGTTTGCTACTTTAGAATGGCGGGTGGGATGAGAAATATTTCATCATTTTTCAGAAAAAAAATGCACCTTAGTTCAAATGGATGGGTATACAGAAAAGCTGATCTATCTCAAGGGCTAATCATCTCAATCATCCAGAATTCTTTATGCAGAAACCCAGCCCCTGTTGCTAAATTATGACCACCCCTTACTTTCTTGGACAACCCCCAGGGCATTGACTATGGATCAAACAGAGCATGACCAGGTAATGGTGATAGTTCAGGTGGCATCCTATGTGCAGCCATGTTAGGTTAACCAACAGAATTTCTCATGATATTCAGGCAGGGGCCAGGCCTTTAAACACCATGCAGTGTCAGGAACAGGCTGCATTGTGAGAGCAGAAATAATACTACACAAGATTGCTGGAGTCTGTGTGAACAGGATGGTCATGGGAACAAGTCCACTCCCAGTACCCCGCTATAGAGCGTTGGAGACTGTATGAGGGTTACCGGAGCAAACTACTTACTGTAAAGTCCCCCTGAAATCTACATGCAGACAGGGGCATTTCTTTGATATTCATCAGAAAATTATTTTCATGCATAAACAAGGGACATTATCTAACAATACATACAGGGTTCAGAGGGTTGGGATAGGTGGATCAAGGGGAAGGAAAGCTTCAATTTTGGTTTAGTATTGATCTCAATGGAGGTCAAAAGGGTAACATTAGGTTGCATTTTTTAGAAATTTTGGGTGACAATTTGTGCTACCTGCAATTTAGATATAATGATGTAATATATTTCTTGCCTAGGGTATGCAATGTAAAGTGCGGCTAAAACATCTGAATTTGCATCTCAACCTGTGCATATATGAACCAGACAGGGCGCCTCAGTCAATAAGATTTATTGACATGGGACATGTGCATTTCTTAAAATCGAGAGCATGATATGGCTATTTATCTAAATCAACAGGGCAAATTGGGACCTTTTATGTTCCTTTTAATAAGTTCAGAATTTTAGCCAGTTAACCAGCCATTATTTGTCCTCCTTCAAGATAATGAACAGACCGTCAAGAATCAAGTGGCAGCAAAACACCATAAGAAGTGACTGGTGTCTCAGGGGGTCGATTCTTAACATTGTAAAAATGTTTAGGAGACAACAAAGCAATTCAATTTCTCATTAAAATAAAGTTGTTTAGTGCTTTTGAATGGTGGTTGTCATATGACATTTTCCTTTTTTAGTCGTAGGTCAATTTTTATTGCGTTTCACAATGCAACAGTAAGGATAAACTGAGTGAGTAAATCATTTGAAATTGGGAGTATGGATGATCGTTATCTCATTAAATACCATTGCCCAACAAACGGCTGAGACAGGTGGAGAACTCATCTCAGTTAAACCAACTTTTCCTGTACACGTGTTTGGAGTTTAGAACTGCGGCAGAAATGCAAGTAATGTATGGAGAAAATGTGTTCTTTATATTATTTTCAATAAATGAAGCTTCCATTATGTGATTTTCATTTTACCCATATACTGGTCGTACTGAGTCATTGTTATTCAGTTTAAGCAAACATGTACAGTTGTTTAGCTACTTACACAATGAACCTGTCCTTTTCCTGACCTCTGGTGTGTTAACCTATTCAGGTTCCTGTTCTGGTTTCATGGTGTACAAATGTGCAAAACTATTTTTTTACCAACTCCCTTCTTTGAACACTTTTAACACTTTTAACTCATGTAAACGGTCCTATTGTCCTACTGTAGACCTGCCACAGTGCTCCCCATTTTGCTATCTTGTCTTTTTTTTTTAATTGCTGGTCATCAACATGTGTTGGAAGCCATCCCGATCCCTCAAATCTGGTGTAGATCTGCATCGTTTTATCCTATTCATCTTCATATATCAAATCACCATATGTGGGCAGCGATATTGTCCCCTCATCACAACGAATTACCCAATGGCCTCCATCCTGTTTTCCTATATGTATATAATTATGTTAATGTAACAAATTGAGGGTCGATAACCAAAAGGTCTTATATAGCATTTTTGCTGATTTTCATATTTTATATTGACTAGAATCTCCTTTCAATTCCGCATCATCTCATGTTTTCTGCTAAGCTATACGATAGTTTATTATAATTGTATAGTGTGTGAAAAAAAGTAGTATCTCAAATGCCTTCCATTCTAGTTAGAGCCAATATGATGTATCTTCAGATGGGACCTATTGGTCTTATGTTTACAAGTTGATTAATTTCTTATAATATGTACCAGTATGTCCTATCTTGTAATAAGATGTTTTGGCACTATGGCACTATCACTGATGAACACATTTCATTGAGGCAAAAAGGTTCTATCTTGCAATAAGATGTTTTGGTACTATGGCATTAGCTATTAAGAACCAATTTCATTGAGGCAAAAGGTCCTATCTTGTAATAAGATATTTTGGTACTAAGATATTAGCTATTAAGAAGAAATTTGATTGAGGCAAAAAGGTCTTATCTCAAGATAAGTCCTGTGGGCTATGTATTTCCTGGTATATATTTATAGACCAAGAAGAACTATCTCAAGATAGGTCCCATGGACTAGTAACATTCTGGTATACATTTCTGATCCAAATGGTCATATCTTGGGATAGACCCCAAGGGATGAGCATTGTCTCAATATACATGACTAAGCCAAAAGGTTGTATCTCAGAATTCTTACTTCTATTTTTATTCTTGATGTTGTCATTAACCCTTTGTGGCCTAGCATAAGCTACAGTTGATGTCATGGCTGGCTAAGAATCAATTATAGTTGATGCCATGGCTGACTAAGCATTAGCTATGGGGAGCAAAGGCTTAACCCAGGGAATGTTCCTGTAAAAATGCACAGCCCCTACAGCTACTCGGTAATATACCAGCAAAATGGCTTGAAAAGCTCTTACTAGTGGCTTATACCTCTTGATATGAGGGACAACGGATTCCCAGAAGGATGCCCTAGGAAGCCCATACAAGGAGCTGAAGAAACAAAGGAGTTGCATGGACCATCTACACCCCCAAATACTCCTAGGTAGCTTGGCTAAGCCTATAGTAGAGGCAAATTACCACCAGAAGCCCAAGGACCCCCAGACTGGTAAGAGTCCATATGAGGGACAAGAAGTTACTAGAAAGGTAAAAGAAGCCCGTGAGCGGGGCCAAGACTGACGGATAGGAATAAAGCCTATAATTACGTGCCTAAGATCCAAAGAATGATTAGACAAGTCCATATGAGGTACCAAAATGGTTTTGAAAGGCCATATGAGGGTTAAATACCCCCAGTATGTTTACCAAAGAAGGCCCGAAGATGCCCAGAATGATTATACACGTCCATATGAGGTGCCAGAGGTCACTAGAAAGGTTGATTAAGACCATATAAGGGACCCGAGACCTATAGAGAGGAGTTAACTGCCTATAGGAAGGGCTAAATGTGTACAGAAAGGTAAAACAAGACCATATGAGGTGCCAAAGACCACTAAAAGTGATTTACAAGTCCATATGAGGTACTAAAGGCCACTAGAAAGGTTGAATAAGCCCATATAAGGGGCCAGAGACCCTCAGAGAGGAGTTCAAAGTTTATATGAGGTGCCAAAGACCACTAGAAAAGCTAGATACGCCAATGTAAGAGGCCCAAGGTCCACATAATGCTTTAAAGAAGCCATTTGTGGGGCCAAATACTGACAAAATGATTTGGTAAGCTAATATGAGGGACCCAGTGCCATTAGAAAGGCTATACAAGCCCATGTAAGGGATCCAAGATTCACTTAATGGGGTTTAAGATGCATTTGTGGGCCCAAGTACTGACAGAATGATTTGACAAGGCTATATTGGGGTTCAAATGCCACTAGACAGGCTAAACTAGCCCAAACAAGAGGGCTTAAACCTACTCAAAGGATACAAAAGCCTATATGAGGGACCAAAGACCACTAGAATGGTTTTGAAAGTCCATATGAGGGACCCAAGACCCCCAGAATGTTTAGACAAGTCCATATGAGGTACCAAAGGCTGTTTAAAAGGTTGAATGAGCCCATATAAGGGAGCAGAGAACCTCAGACAGGAATTGCTAGCTTATAATGAGGCTTCATAGATCTACAGAACAGTTAGAAAAGCCCATTTGACCACTAAAAGTGTTTAATTAGCTGATATGAGGGATCAAATACCAACAGAATGATTAGACAAACCAATATGAGAGACCAAAGACCACTAAAAAAGATTAACAAGCCCATGTAAGGGGCCCAATGTCCACTTAATGCTTTTTAGGAGCCATTTATGGGGCCAAATACTGACAAAATGATTGGATAAGCCCATATTAGTGTCCAAATGTCAATAGAAAGGCCAAACAAGCCCATGTAGGGGGCCAGTGACCCTCAGAGAGGAGTAACAACCTTATATGAAGGGCCAAAAATCCACAGAAAGGTGAGAAAAGCCCATATGAGGTGCCAAAGACCACTTAAAGTGTTTAACAAGCCAATATGAGAGACCAAATACTAACAGAATGATTACACAAACCCATATTAGAGACCGAGGGCCATTAGAAAAGCTGGACAAGCCTATGTATGGGGTCCAATATCCGCTTAATGCTTTTCATGAGCCATTTGTGGGGCCAAATACTGACAGACTGATTTGATAAACCCATATAAGGGTCCAAATGCCACTACAAATACTAAACAACCCATGTATGGGGCAAAAGACCCACAGAGAGGCTTAAATAAGAGGCCTAAGACCCACATAAGGGTTATACAAGCCTATATGAGGAGCCAAAGATCAACAGAAGGGTTAGAAAAACCCATATGAGGTGCCAAAGACCGTTAACCCTTTAAGGGCCGCTGCTGCCTCTGGGCAGCACCTAAAATACCCATAAATCTAAATAAACATAAATCTATAACCATTATGGATTTTGTGGAATGTTATTATGAAAATATAAATTCAAGTGTCCCACTCTGCCCCATGACCGGGGCTCACTGGGACACCCTACGGGGCACACTGGGACACCAGCTGCTTGTTGACACATAATCACCATATTTCAATGTTAATGCCATTTGCCTAAGCCCTTATATCAATGTAACTAACAGACTAGTTTGCTAAACTATTCTACATTCATTGGTTGAAATACAGTTGCGTGAAAAAAACGGGGCACAGTGGGACGGTGGCACATTGGGACCATGATATTGGAGGCTAATAAATAATTATAAATATTACAGTTTACTTCTTAAGAATAAAGCTAGAGGGTTATCCCCTATTTTTTACCAATGTGTATTGCATATAGGCATATGAATTGATTAATGTGAGTAGATGTACTTGTTTTCTACATTTTAATTACATATCATATATTCATGATTATGTAGCGCTTCATAAGGGTCATTATGATGAGCATATCAGCATTTTGATCTTATTTATTAATCTATAATACACATATTATAGTTCCTGAAGTTCTTCATTAATTGATTAATGCACAAATAATGCATGATAGAATAGAATATTCATATCACATGAAAATACAATAGTTTGTTGGAAATAATAAATCTGTATCCAATACATCGCATGCTGCTCACTGGAATTCATCAATTTATTGAGGTTCACTTGAAAGATCTTATGCCACATACATAAAGGACACAAAAAGTGTCATAAGAACTAAGTTAATGATGTAAATGCATAGAAAATGCTGTATGGCAAGCAACCTGGGGCAAAGTGGGACATGTCCCACTGTGCCCAAAATGTGGTTGTCCCACTGTGCCCCGGAGGTTCCCCTGATTAATTTTGGAATGTAGGTCACTTAATACAGCCTTAATTCCTCCAAATACTATGCTCCAGTTGAGGGTTTCTAAGAGGTCTTCCAAACCCTAGAAGGTGAAATTAGAATCTTAATAACATTAGTCAAAATGAGATTTCAGCAGAGTCAGTGAAATCGTACTTCGGGCCCTAAAATATGAGTTATACACATTTACCTGTAAATGGTCCTGGTGTCCAACATCAGTTTATGATGGGAAGTTGGGGAATCCCCTCAGCTTCTTTTTCAGTGGGGGAGCAAAGGAATCCCCTGTTTATTTTTTAGCTAAATGGCCTCTGTCCCACTGTGCCCCGTGTCCCAATGAGCCCCGGTCTCCCCTACTGAATTATAACCCCTGCTCTGAAGCAAAGAATCTTAATGATAAATGTAGGCAGCCATCTTGTTCCTGGGTAGATGTCCTTGTGTATGTTCCAGCCATGTTAATGTAAGTAATAACCAAGTGTAGGCAGCCATCTTGGCCCCTGCCCCCATACCTTCTTGTCCCCTTTGGAACTGTTGGTTATGATCCTCTAAAGGCAGTCTTCCCCAAGCCATTATGATTGTTGTTTGTCATTCCATGTAGCTGGCCATTTTTGTGAATTATGAAAATTGTGAGTACTAAATGACTATGCTTCAAATTAACACTATCAATGTTTTATAGTTCAGTTTAAGAACGAGGGATATAGTAGCGCAATAATGGCAGCTCGGGAAAGCACGCGTGAGGTATATCTGGTAATAATGCACGAGCCGAAGGCGAGTGCATTATTAGACAGATATACCTCACAAGTGCTTTCCCGAGCAGCCATTAATGCGTTTATACCACTATTTCTTCAAATATATGGGAATTTAACATATTAGGCCTACCTTTTTCAATTGTCCATTTTGTCTCGCGGATCGACTGGCAGACTCGCCGAGCGCCATGTTTCTCCCAGCCGTACCAAATACGTAGCGAATAACATCCAAATGTGGCAAAATTAGACCTCAAGCTTATTCCTTCAATCCAGTACATGTTTAGAGCTCCTTCTTGATGTTCCCGTGCAGTATTAGCCTTTTAATTGCGTAAATTCCTCATATTTCGACATTTTGCGAAGGCCGCCAGCCCGGTTAGACTTGTACACAGCGGGACGGCATGTAAATCCAACAAGCTAAGTTGAGTGACCAATGCGCCCGAATACTGCACGGGAACATCAACAAGGAGCTCTTAGCATGTACCGGATTGAAGGATTAACCCTGTCATGGTCTAATTTCGCTACATTTGGATGTTATTCACTAAGTATTTGGTACCGCTGGGAGAATCATGGCGACCAGGTAAGTTTGTATTGGCTTCTTTCCCATCGTCTCCGTGGCTCATGAGGTTAGGCGCTGGCGTTTGGCCTCAGCGGCCGGGGTTCCCAACCCGGATGATTCATTCTAATTTCGTAGCCAAAATGGCTATGCCTATCTTTCATTACCTTGTTAAAATATATGGAGACGTCTTGGTGTAAAAAATTAATTCTGAGCGTGCGTATATCCTGAGATAACCGCACGGCAATTATCCACTCTCGGCACGGGAAACGCCAGAATCGTGGTATAATAGGCAATAACCTTTCCATAGCAAGCATAATCAGGCCTAAAAGTCGAGGACAATCTAAATCTTGTATTTGTTCGGAAAGTTTTTGCTATTGGTATCCATAATGTAATATAAAAGGGACGTAGATATATTCTAAAATGTGTAGCTGGTATGAAAGATTATTTCATTTGAAATGTATATCTTCATCCTTCCAATGGTAAGAAAAAAGACAGATTCCAATGTTGAAAAAAGCAAGCATTTTATTTATTTATTTTAGAAGACATATAACAGACTGAACAATTTATAAAACAGAAAACTTGAAACTAAATTATCAGTGCAGTCAACTCATTTCTACTCTGCCCTTGACACATTATCAGACATACACTATCATGATGCAACATACAAGGGTTGTTTTATTCTGTAGTTGAAATAACCATTAAAGCATTACAAAGTTCATAAATGTAGCATGTCCTTAGTATTATGCAGTGGCAATTGGGTTCATATTTTCCTGAAGGTTTCCCTAGGGTTACACAAGATGTTCACACTTAAGGTGATTAGTACTGACTTCTAACTTCATTAGATAAAAACAGAATTTTTTCTGAAAAAGATACAAAAGATTGAATTAGAATTATCCAAACATTGATCATTACTTTACCACAAATTGATTATTGAATTGCTAGTTAGTGCAAGTTTGTGTTAACAGTGTAAATAAACCTTTAAAAATGTAATATGATCTGTCAGTTCCTACAACTAAAGCGATAAAGAAAAGCCTAGTATATCATTAGAAAGAATATATTTTGTGCAAGGATATCTATAATGCATTAGTCACGCATTGTTAAAAACATTACAGTAAACCCAATCTATTAAATAAACCTCAAATATATGGTCAAGAAAATTCTTTTAGTAGATAATTATAAATTATCCACCCACCATCTAAAAAAGGATATTTCTTTGATTAGTTAGTGCAAGTTGTTGTTAACAGTGTAAGTAAACCTTTAAAAGAAGCAATATGATCTGTTAGTTCATATACATGAAGCCATAAAGAAAAGCCTAGTATATCATTAGAAAGAATGCATGTTCGGCAAGGATGTATGTTATACATAAGTCACACATTTTTAACACATTTCATGAACACAGACAATAGTCCTTAAATTTATGCAAAACAAGTTCTTTTAAGAGATTTTATATAATCCATCCACCACTTTAAACATAATTTATCCTCCAGTCCTACCACTTTTTAGAAACATACATGTAGTGCATGGTTATTAGACGTATATATCTATTGTGCATATTCAATGTAAAGAGGGCTTGGAAGAGACAATTACTGCAATAGTATGACTACCACTTCTTGATTCAAGCGTTTTCAAATTCTTCAAAATAAAACTTTGAAAAACTTATGTTCACAAATGTTCTACTGATAAGTGTTTTTTGATGCGATTAATAAAAGCTGTAAGTTAATACCTATCATGCAGCTTTCTAGCTTGATCGTAATGATTGTATTGTAATAGTTTCAGGGTAAGAAAATGGTATCATGGATCAATTCAGAGGATGAAAACTTAATTCTGGCATAATTCTCATTTAATAATAAGAAATATGCAAACATTGATCATCACCTTGGTAATCCAATCACAAGTTGGTACAAGTTGGTGTTAACCATGTAAATAAACATTTAAAACATGTGATATGATCTGTTATTTCCTACACATTAAGCCACAAAGACGCCTAGTTTATCATTAGAAAGAGTATACATTGGGCAAGGACATCTGTGATACATCAGTCATGCATCATTACCACATAACATGATACCATTTAAAGAAAATAAAGCATAAATCTGTGGAAAAGAAAGTTGCCTTAAGTAATTTTAAAATAATTCACCGACATCTTAATGAATATATTTTGGTAAAAGTATTTTGTTGGAAAGAGTACATGTTGTGCAAGGATATCCATAATATGTCTAGAACATAATAGGAAATGAATAAAAATAAATTGTATATCTATACATTGCTTTACAAAAAGAGAAAAAGTTGTAGTTGGGGGGCCATGCAGACCAATTGTCAATATTAACATTGGGGTTGGTGTGGAGACCAATACTTTGTCTGAATATTGTATCTGGGTAATTTGAGGGTGCTGATTCCGAATCTGCTGTGTGCAAATTGATATCTGTGTCGCAACAAGGTCAAATTTAAGGTCAAAGGTCACGATTTTGTGATAAAGATGAAATTGAAATGGTTGCACAAATTCTGACAAAAGTACCAAAAATATTATAGGTGAGGATTATTCCTCTTACAGAGTTGTTCTTACATATATGGTTGAATATTTGGTAAGCTTTAGTTGACCTTCATTGGGGTCAAGGCAATTATCCTCAAGGTCAAACATGGAAAATGCTTATAATTTCCAATGTGCTTTCTTTCTATATCTGTAGATAGTAGATGGGTGTTTATGTACATACAATTTTGATCAGAATCAATGAACTAGTATTAGCCATGGTAAATATTGTGAAATATGTGGACGATCAATGGTAGTTTCATTATAATCTAGGTCATATCTGAAATAGATTAAAATCATATAAATATCAAATATCCTTTCATCAGCTCTGAATCAGTAAAATATCATCACAGATATTTTCAATTGGGTTAAGAAAGCATGTCATGACACATCTTTTAACCTCATGTATGTTATATGACCTTGATCAAGGTCAAGGTCACAGGTGAATAATGGAAAATAGTACCAAACCAGTGATATCCAAATGGACAAGATATCACTAAACAAAAGAGAAAAGTTAGTCCTATATTTCCATTACGAAAGGGATATTACACTGAAGGTCATTGTGACCTGTTTAAAGTAAAGGTCATGGTCTAAGGTCAAATCAGTTGCATGGTAACCTGCAAGGTAAGATATGACATGGTAGCAAGGTCTAATATTTCAATAGCACTTTGATATTTCACCATCCAGTTATATCAGATTCCACATATCTACACTCTTCTTGTTCATTAATTATACGTATATAATGTAAGGTCAAGGTCAGCTCAGGCTTCAGCGAGGACAGGTTAGGAGCCAGAGAAGACAAGTTATGACTTTTGAAAGGATGACTAGTGATCAGAGGATGCAAGCCGGGGTTTGGGGAAGGAAATAAGTGGTCATGAGGGGAGGTCATCGCTTTGGAAAGGCAGCTTAGGGATCTGAGAAGGCAGGTTAGGAGGCTTGTACATTGGGGCACATCCTCCATTGCAGGTATGATAGCCTACAGGGGAGGTTTCCCCTACAATGCTGCCTTAATTGGACCGGCTACCTGGTGGAGGCTTGACCCTTTTCACCTCTGAGATAAAGGCGCTGCCGGGAGAGATAAGGGCCGCTGCCTGACCGCACATCCAAGGGGTTTTCTCCCAGTGCAGTATGTAATACAGGTGGGGTAGTAAAGGGGTAGGGGAGTCCATAGATAAATATTCCTCATTTTGGCTATTTTCTGCCATTTAAACCATTATATCTCATAAAGACTACTATACAAGCCTATTCACATATATACCTAGCCAACTATTATTGTCTACCTGTATGTTGTCTACCTGTATATAGGTTGATCACTATCCCCAAATAATGGTAAGATATAGGCCAATGCAAGGTATTAAAGTCAGGATTTCCCCAACCTGGTTAGGGCTTGGCAAGGCAAATCTGCTGAAATAGAACACAGGCAGGAAAGGCAACTTTGGATTGGTTGAGAAAATAACCAAACCCTCAACCTTGCTATTTTTGAAATGTGTCACTTCAGCATTTATTCATTTTGCCTAAACCTGCCTTGGCCTTCTCAGATCCCTAAGCTGCCTTTCCAAAGCGATGACCTGCCCTCACTGACCACTTATCACTAGTCATCCTTTCTTAAGTCATAACTTGTCTTCTCTGGCTCCTAACCTGTCCTCTGAGAAGGCTGACCTGACCTTGACCTTACATTATATACGTATAATTAATGGGAAAGAAGAGTGTAGATGTGTGGACATTTTTCTAGGTGAGGAATATTCCTCTTACAGAGTTGTTCTCACACATGTGGTTGAATATTTGGTAGGTCATAGTTGACCTTCATCGGGTTCAAGGCAAATGTCAATAATCTAGACTCAAATAGTTAATTTTTCCCGCCCCCTAGAAATCGCATGAGCCTGTGGAATCATGCATGGTTACTAGTATCTAAATGGACCATATTTTATTATAACCCCCAGCATGGAGGGTTTTCCGATCTCCCCCCCCCAAAACTGAGGGCCCGTTTTCTGTTATAACCCCCCCCCCCTATATCCACTAAGCCCTCCAGCTGGCAATAAATGACTTGGCCCCAAAGCTATTTTCTCAACCAATCCAAAGTTGCCTTTCCTGCCTGTGTTCTATTTCAGCAGATTTGCCTTGCCAAGCCCTAACCAGGTTGGGAAATTCCTGACTTTGATACCTTGCATTGGCCTATATCTTACCATTATTTGGGGATAGTGATCAACCTATATACAGGTAGACAATATACAGGTAGACAATAAATTGGCTAGGAATATATGTGAATAGGCTTGTATAGTAGTCTTTATGAGATATAATGGTTTAAATGACAGAAAATAGCCAAAATGAGGAATATTTATGTATGGACTCCCCTTCCTCTTTACTACCCCACCTGTATTACATACTGCACTGGCAGAAACCCCCTTGGATGTGTGGTCAGGCAGCGGCCCTTATCTCTCCCAGCAGCGCCCTTATCTCATAGGTGAAAAGGGTCAAGCCTCCACCAGGTAGCTGGCCCAATTAAGGCAGCATCTTCCCTTGTAGGGGAAACCTCCCCTGTAGGCTATCATACCTACAATGGAGGATGTGCCGCAATGTACAAGCCTGCTAACCTGCCTTCTCAGATCCCTAAGCTGCCTTTCCAAAGCGATGACCTCCCCTCATGACCACTTATTTCCTTCCCCAAACCCCCGCTTGCATCCTCTGATCACTGGTCATTCTTTTTAAAATCATAACTTGTCTTCTCTGGCTCCTAACCTGTCTTTGCTGAAGCCTGACTTGACCTTGACCTTACATTATATACGTATAATTAATGAACAAGAAGATTGTAGATTTGTGGAATCTGATATAACTGGATGGTGAAATATTAAAGTGCTATTGAAATATTAGACCTTGCTACCATGTCATATCTTACCTTGCAGGTTACCATGCAACTGATGTGACCTTAGACCATGACCTTAACTTTAAACAGGTCACAATGACCTTTAGTGTAATATCCCTTTCATAATGGAAATACAGGACTATCTTTTCTCTTTTGTTTAGTGATATCTTGTCCATTTGGATATCACTGCTTTGGTACTAATTTACATTATTCACCTGTGACCTTGACCTTGAGCAAGGTCATATAACATACATGAGGTTAAAAGATGTGTCATGACATGCTTTCTTAACCCAATAGAAAATATCTGTGATGATATTCTACTGGTTCAGAGCTAATGAAAAGATATTTGATATTTATATGATTTTAATCTATTTCAGATATGACCTAGATTATAATGAAACTACCATTGATTTACCCCATATTTCACAATATTTACCATGGCTAATACTAGTTCATTGATTCTGATCAAAATTGTATGTACATAAACACCCATCTACTATCTACAGATATAGAAAGAAAGCATATTGGAAATTATAAGCATTTTCCATGTTTGACCTTGAGGATAATTGCCTTGAACCCAATGAAGGTCAACTATAGCCTACCAAATATTCAACCATATATGTGAGAATAACTCTGTAAGAGGAATAATCCTCACCTATAATATTTTTGGTACTTTTGTCAGAATTTGTGCAACCATTTCAATTTCATTGTTACCACAAAATCGTGACCTTTGACCTTAAATTTGACCTTGTTGCGACACAGATATCACTTTGCACATGGAAGAAATGGAATCAGCACCCTTGAATTATCCTAGTCCAACCCTTGTACAAACTATTGGTCACCACACCAACCCCCTTACCAGATATTAGCCTGGCCCCCCAACTATTGTATGTTTCACTCCAGCTAAGTGATTTTAGTTTGAATCAGACTCAATCTGATTTGATAGTGTTCTGCTGCTATTTTCCTTATTGTTTTCATGATGCATGATATCTTTATGTTGATATCATCACCAATCAAATCAAAACGTGTTATTCTTGCTTGCATCAAATGCTCCTGTCAATTCCTGTCCTGAAAGAAAGAAATTGATGAAAAATTTAATTGAGCAGAATAATATTTCATCCTTTCTGTATCTTTCTGAATGAATTGTTTTAAAACAAAATCAGTAAAGGTAACTCATTTAGTAGATCAAATAATATCATTAATATTTGGTATTGATGAATGTAAGGTATCCCATACCGATGCCTCAGGGTGCTGTCACATAGCTATAGCTGATCTGAAATCCTTGCCTTACGTATGTAAAATCAGTCTCGAACACCAACTATCAAAAATAAACAAAACAACAACATGTTATTCAAAGGCTATCGCTACTATGCAACACACAGTTTGTCATTTAAAGAGACCGTCTCCCCCCTCACACTTAACCACATAGTAAACTAGAACAGTACTAGAATTGTGAGTGGGATACACTGTGCGATTATGCCACTTTAAATGAACATGGAGGCAATTATATTTCATCATTTACCTCCTCTCAGGATTATGTCTGGCTGAGCACTGATAAGACATAAAGGAACCTTACCAGCATGTTGCTCCCTGTAGACTGCAGTGTAGCAGGGAAGGTTGTTCCACAGAATTTGCCGAGTTGAGTACTGCTTGCAGTTGCTCCGTCATAAATAGTAAGTGTGTCGTACGTACAGTCAGAATCATTTTCCGTGTCAAAGCTTATAAAATCAATCTGCACAATCTGAAATAAATTATAGAATGATATATATTCCAAACCTAACTTTTTTGTAATATCTGAATGAATAAAAGTTATGGTTGACCACTAAAGTATTAAGTTTAACTAAACCTAGCTAAGGTGTCTTCTCGTTTCTGTGTCCTGTACTATATCTGTAAACACATATTGATTTGGAAGACATTGTTCAAAGACATTGGCTTTGGAAGTTCAGGAAACTTGATAATTTCATTTGATTTGCATTGAAATAAATTATGATACAGTGAGATGATACAGATGGGCCACTTATACCTCATATATGTCAGAAAAAAGACTAAACTGAAAATCAATGAAGTAGTCTGGGTTCTTGGGTTTACCTCGGAATACTGGCCAACTGCATAATACGGTCGCTCTCCTGGTCAGAATCCTTACTTACAAATATTTGCTCTCTCTCTCTATATATATATATCAGAATATCAGAATGTCTTTCATTACTATATAGTAATGAATTAAACCCAGGTCAAAAATGACTCTCATCTGGCACTTCAAAATAGGTTTATGCCAGAATTATTACCACATATGCAGCCTAAGTTTACAATGTAATACTTTATAAGGACATGCCCTCTGGTTCACTTACCCCACCAGCACTTACACTGATTAACCATGTACAGTAAGCATCATTTGGATAGTTAAAGGGGAAATTGGGGGATTCCAGCACACTGGTGTCTGGTGTCACTGTGCCATCACAAGAAGCTGTTATCGCGATGCTGGAACCTGGAAAAAAACACAGAATGTACAAATATATTCTGCAGTAACTAACAAAATCTGAAGTTGTGTAGATAATGTCAGATGATCCAACCATGATTTACATCAAAATAACTTGATAAAATAACACCAGCCGATTTGTCTGTGGTGCCTCAAGAAAGGTCAGGAAATAACCCCCCAGGGAAAGGCCTTACAGTTAACTGTGAACAGGAACTGAAACTAGCTTAGAAGCAGAGTGTGACGGGCAAACTCACTTCATTCTTTCTTGTACCTGTTTACTGGAATCAACATTGCAACTGATAATAATATATGTCTTTTTCATAATGGTAACTCAAACTAAATTCAATCATTTCACGGTAGTCTGAAGTAATGCTTTTTATTAATTAAAAAGGAAAAACATTAGGGTAGGGTCAGGTAACATCTGTAGGGGTTGGATCTTGCATTACTATATAACATAATTCTAATTATGTTATGGGTTGTGTAGGATTTTAGTTATACAGTACCATAGTTTTAGGTTATGGTTCAGGTTAGCTACCTGATGCACATTAGTCTTACATGAGCCTGTTATGCTAGGCTGTTTCTCATGACTGGTCGTCATAGGCCTATTTTACTCTATTAGGCTACATATCTCTTGGAACTGGATGTTATGAGTATTTATTCATTCTATCAGGTCAGGCTCAGCTAGAGCTACATTGGGGTACATACTTTTACCTCCCTATGACCAATATTAAGTGTGTCAGAGCCCATAAAAAAGCAAAATATGTCATTTGTCATGAATTTTCATCAACAGTCAATTTTTAAAGTTGAAAAAATTAAAGCATTATGAAAAGAATATGACCTTTCTTATTATTTTCATATAGAATAACAATAGTTGAAATGTTTGAGGTGTAAAACCTGTTTGATATACCGATTATTGGGGTTTGTTGGTGGTATGATCCATTTGTGTTATTCAATGGTTCCAATCATCACGCTCTATCATCATAAGTTACACCTCCCCTATCTTATAGCAATTAGCTAACTATATCAAACTATATTGTCATGCTGGACTGGTATATCTTATATGTTTATATTAAAAAAAGAAAAGGATGATATGTTGTTAACTTGAAGTTCATGATGGCAAAAATGTGTGAGTGGTAATTTCCTGGTTCCAATTGTCACTCTCTATCAGGCCAGATCCATTGTCATAGCTTGCATAGTATCTATCTTTAACTAATCATATCAAATGTCAACTATCTCTATTTTAAAGGGAATAATATACAAATATGAGAGAATTCTACAGCAACCCTGTCAGGTGGTAATGATATGTATATATGTCAATGGTTCCAAGCGTCACACTGGTTCCAATCATCAGGATTTATAGTATAGACTACATCCTCTCTATGTTAGAGCTGTTATAAACTTATGTGTAACTAATGAGTTGTATTTTCATCCATTTACTTGCATTTTTATTGATTCCTACCACTTCATTTCATTCTATCTGCTTAATTATAGCAAGATAAGGAGAAGTAGAGTGAATATTAAGCTAGAAGTATGAGTTTAGAGCAAATATAGATAAGTAAATTACTTGAAAGATAGGCTTTAGGGCTGGTAGATTCAACAGCAGTAATGCCAAACAGTGCGGAAATTAGGCCCCCTGAGCATCTGCCCTGGGGAATTTTGGCACCCTGATCATAGGCCCTGTGGAATTTCAATCCCCTGATGATAGGCACCCTGATTATAGGCCCCCGGATTGCAGGCCATTTATAAGCAGGTTATGACTAGATATACCATCCAAACAACCAGACATCAAACGTCCAACAAATAAATTGGAAGAGCAGGTTAGAAAACGTCCATTTACCTAACATAGAAGTATGTCAAACACCAGGTAACCCAACGCCCGATCTGGTTATGAAACTTACATGTTATGGTATATTTCTGGCTATTCAAACACCCAGTAACCCAACGTCCAAGCAGCTTATGAAGCCTGACCATGTACCTATCAAACACCCGACCATGTGCTCATCAAGCACCCTACCATGTGCTTATCAAACAACCGACCCTGTGCCCATCAAACACCCGACCATGTGCCCATCAAACACCCGACCATGTGCCCATCAAGCACCTGACCATGTGCCCGTCAAACACCCGACCATGTGCCTATCAAACAGCCGACCATATGTCTATCAAGCATCCTATCATGTGCTCATAAAACACCCGATCCTACCCCTACCAAACACTCAATGCAGCTACCTAAGGTGTATTTTGGCAATCTCCCAAAATCAGACAATAACATCCTGTCTTCTCACATACATTAACCCAACATCCGAGCAGCCTAATTGTTACTAATGTCTGTGTCAATTTTACACGACCATTCACCTAGCACCTTGGCACCCTACCCAACGCCCAAACACGCTACCCAACGCCCAAGCACCTTACCCAACGCCCACACACGCTACCCAACGCCCATACACCCTACCCAAGGCCCACACACGCTACCCAACGCCCAACCACCTAACCCAACGCCAATGCCTGGTCGGACGTAAGATTCTGGGTGTTTGAATAGCTAGAAATACACTAAAACATACCTGGTCGGATATTGGGTTACTGGATGTTTGAATAGCCAGACATATACTAAAACGTGTTGGTTTCATAACCTGGTCGGGTGTTAGGTAATTGGCAGTTTGTATACCCAGAAATATACCAAAAGGTTTTTTTCATAACCTGGTCGGGTGTTGGGTTATTGGGTGTTTCAAAAGTAGGTTTCTCTTTCATCCAAACATAACCTGCTTTTGGTGGTTGTATGTTTGAAAATGGATGTTAGACACATGGCCTATGTTCAGGAAGGCCTAAGATCAGGAGGGCCTATCACCAGGGGCCAAAAATCCGGAGGGCTGAAGCTCAGAGGGCTAAACATCAGGTGGCTGAACGTCAGGGGGCCTATCTTCCTCAGGGCCTAGATACTGCACACCGTAATAGAGAGAGCATTAAAGGATTCATCCATCCCGGAATATTGCATTCATGATTTTACCTACTTCCTTCAACACAGTGAAAAAGCTACACGAAATATGCCAATATATAGGGAATATCTATAAATATGATCCCTAGCCTCTACTATACACATAAGAACTACCCACATAAAGAAAGTATACCTTAAAAAAAAGAAAAATTAGAGGTAAGTTATTATATTGATAGAGAGTGGCGATTGGAACCATGCCCTAGACCATTTGTTGAACTTTGCCAAGCTACTTTAGAAAAGGTTCTCTGATATAAGCTTCCATAACTTTGCAAAAAGTTGGCCAAACGCCTTCATTATTTACAAGCTAAAGGATTTTCATCTGCTCATGAATTCTAAAATAAGGTCCAGCTCAAATGACAACCAGTCATGAGAAATAGCCATTAGCACTGTCGGAACTGGTTGGTATTCACTGCAGTGCAGCACATATTAGTCAATTAATAAGTGATGTTATGCCCATTAGGGGCCTATATGATTTGTGATATGATGGCCAGTTTATATTTCAAGTAGAGGTTCTACGATAGAAACTTTAAGTATAATTTAGATCTGCCATCTACTGGCAATTTCCATCAATGCCTAATCAACAGCATTAAAGCAACATGCAGCACTATAAAAAAAGTGTGTTATTCTGTTACGATGCTCAAAGGTTGTTACTCTTTAAATGCATGGTCATGCAACACACATATTTTACAGTGAACATAACTACCCGTAATTTGTTATTCAGTAGTTTGACAGTTCCTCTCTATATGACCAGATGCTAATTGTTCCATAATTAGCTCACAGTAGGCTGTCTGCCAGCTAGTTCAACATAATTAATAGTCCATTGACGTCAGTAGACATCATAATTATTCATGATTATGTCTTCTGACATGGATCCTTTCTCAATCTATCATCTTCATGTTGTATAAGTAGTTTTTCCCATCCCCTTCCTCCTGCAGCTGTGACATAGCTAGTCAGTGAAGACATTTGGTGGGGGGGGGGGGTGAGATGAGTGCACTGGGGGGGTCACTGTTTTATAGGATAACAGTAGTTATCATCTTCATGCATTCAACCTGACACTCTCAAGAGTGTATCAACCACAAGATGAATGCAGCTTTCCCTTCTAATTGACCAGTGCTCCATTTATACATCATAACAAGATTCCCAGCTAACAAAAAAACTTTATTTTACGTCAAAATAACGTTGTAAAACTTTATATAACGTTATGCCATAGTAAGGAGCCTTAGAGAAACGTTATATAACGTAATATAACGTTATAAAATGTTGTATAACGTTTCTTGTTTACTGGGTTGTGCATAGCAATTAATATGACTTTCATCTATTTAGGAAATTTCAGATTTTTTTATTTAAGGTTTATTGATCTTTGAAGATTGAATTTGATAACAAACATGCAAATGTCCTTTTCACTTGAATGGTAAGGATTCAGTCCCTGCCAGTAGACTGGGTGGTTAACTGAGGTAAACTATGATGCTTTCTACTAGGAAGTGAGAAAGGGTCACTGTGATTAGGGGGTAGTCCCTGCCATGTGACTGGTCAGGCTGCAGTATGTGTACTTTCCTTAGACACCACCTTGACTTGGAATATCAACTGACCTTTATATCACAAAACATATAGACCAATGCTTTTTTCCTGTACCAGATTTTCCTCAAATTTCAACTAGCTTTACCTAACAAATCCTATTCAATAGCCTACCACCTTGTGAAATAAGGCTTCACATTCCCTGCCATGTGACTGGACAGGGAACATTCACAGCCACATAGTGGTTAAAGGGATTTCTCTGCCTTGCCTGGTTTGGGTGAATTAAGCACACTGCAAGGTTAATTGTAAGGACATGAGAAGAGTGTTATAGTTACCTGTGCAGTCACCCACGGTCCCACTTCCCGTGTAGCCCGCCTTACAGGCGCAGGTGTAGGAGCCATCCGTGTCTGTGCAATCTGCGTTTGTGTCACAGGGGCTAGTGGAGGCAGCACATTCATCCACATCTGAAAATGATCAATAGTTTAGTGGTAAGATTGTGTGGGAAATTGTGTAGAGGGTCAGTCTTTCAGTACTATTTAGCAGTCTTTGCGAAAAACTTTTTCATCCCACAAGACACTCAGTCCTGCAAATGTTTAGTGCAGAAGGACGAGCTACATTTTAAGAGGACAGGATAGCCACATTCTCTCCCTATACCAAATTTTCCTCAAATATCAACTAGCTTTACCTAACAAATCCTATTCAATAGCCTACACCTTGTGAAATAAGGCTTCACATTTCCTGCCATGTGACTGGACAGGGGACATTCACAGCCACATAGTGGTTCAGAGGAAGTCCCTGCCTTGCTTGCTTTGTGTAATTTAGGCACACTGCGAGGTTAATTGTAAGGACATGAGAAGAGTGTTATAGTTACCTGTGCAGTCACCAACGGCCCCACTTCCCGTGTAGCCCGCCTTACAGGCGCAGGTGTAGGAGCCATCCGTGTCTGTGCAATCTGCGTTTGTGTCACAGGGGCCAGGGGAGGCAGCACATTCATCAATATCTGAAAACGATCAATAGTTTAGTGGTAAGATTGTGTGAGAAATTATGTAGGGGTTCAGTCTTTCAGTACTATTTAGCAGTCTTTGCGAAAACTTTTTCATCCCACAAGACATCCTGTCCTGCCAATGTTTAATGCTGAAGGACGAGCTACATTTTAAGAGGACCGGATAGCCACATTCTATCACTGCACACAAGGGGGGTGCTGTGATCTCGTTTTCAATTTGAGCGCCATGTTTGGCTTATTTCCGACCTGTCCTTCTGATTCTACTGGCTTGTTAGGCTATGCCCCGATCACATCTGATACGCAATTTGAGCGCCATGTTTGGCTTATTTCAGACCTGTCCTTCTGATTCCACTGGCTTGTTAGGCTATGCCCGGATTACATCTGATACACAGGTTACAATGGTGATTCCGTGCAGGGAGAGAACATCTGATGATTTCTTAATTTTTAAGTATAAAAGAGTTTTGTCCATTAAAAATACAATTAATTTGTAATAATTTATGGCCAAATCAGGATAGATATATAACTTTACACAGTAAATTGAGATACATATTTCAGCTTTTGAAGCTTCACTTGATTTTCCTAGTTCAGGAAAGCCCAACATGATACTGGACATTTAGTCCTGCTACACTTGTCAATCTGCTGGACCAGTGGCATTTTAGAAGGACATTCCCACTGTCCTGCATCTTTTCCCAAAGACTGATTTGGGTTATGGTTCAGGTTAGCTACCAGGTGCACATAAGTGCTACATAAGCATTTCAATTTAGCACTGTCGGAACTGGTTAGTACCCAGTGCAGCACTTATTAGCCACATAATAAGTGATGTTGTGCCCATAGGGGGCCCAATATGTTTTGTGAAACAAAAGCCAGTTGATAGTTTAAGACATATGCCAGCTGTTAAATAACAGCATTAAAGCATTTTTTACTTACCAGTTTCACATTCCTCACCCGTCCACCCCGGGTTACAATCACAAAACAGACCAGGTACACCAGGAGGGTGGTGTGTACAGGTGCCATGAACGTTACACTGAACTAGTCCTGTGCCCATATCGCATGGCCATGGCCCTGCATCAGCTAATAACATACAATGCATAGGACTTAGGAGTCTGTTACATAAACAATGGTCCATTTCAATTGGATGTTTTTACATTAGCTTACATTTACATTACTACACTGTTTGATTATGCGACAATTCTCTGCATATTTAATGGATACTTTTTACAGTGTTGTGTTTAGTTGTTGCCACCTAGCAACCTAGTGATTCATTCATAAATAAACTTGATTGTTTCAAGGAGGACAGAAAAAACTGTTGACTTACCACTGACTACAAAGCCGAACATGAATAGGAACAGCAGGCAAACCCTCATGTCCTCCTGCAGATGAGGATATGATGTACACATATATCTAGGTATTATTTAAGTACAAGGAGAAAGTGCTTCCTTATACAATGTTTCAGTTGTATTCATTTTCAAACTCTGACCTTAGTCAAGACATTATTAAACCATAGCACTCAGATATACCTTAACATGATCTCGTGAAACCTTTTCTGTCATTGGTAAATCCTTGATGATGATGAGACAGGCACCTCACTGGCCAGCAGGATGTCAGTGGTGGTGGGATTGGGGGCTTTTAGCTGACCTGGACTATTTACAGGTGCTTCTTTTACCTAGTACAATACGTAATATGCACTGCTATTATCAACTGCATTATCAAATGTCATTACCCATTGTCACTCCTAATCTATTCTAGGACCCTCCTCACCTATCCACGGCCCTTCCTTACCTCCCTACAGACCATCCTACCTCTTCCCTGACGGCTTTTAATTTAACCATCAGCACTCTTGACCCACCTACTGCCTCCCAGTAAACAAAAAACGTTATACAACACTTTATAACGTTATATAACGTTAAATAACGTTTCTCTAAGGCTCCTTACTATTGCATAACGTTATATGAAATTTTATAATGTTATTTTGATGTAAAATAACATTTTTTTGTTAGCTGGGCTCTCTTCACCTATCCTTAGTCTCTCCAATCCTTTTCTAGGACCCTTTTGACCTGTCCACAGCCCCTCCGAACCTATCTAAGGACCCCTTACCTATCCACCACCCCTCTTTTCAAAGGTAGGTGTTGTAACAAATGTTTGAAAGACTGCTGTCATCTGTACACTGAGCGCCGGGGGGGGGGTGGGGCAGCTTTCTCACGGCTTTTGGTTACGGTAGGTATGGGCCGGCCGGCTGGGGAGAGTGGGGTGGAGGGGGGCAGCTCAAACCTACAGTGGGAGGTGCCTGACTACCTACCACCGACAGCAGCATTAGTATACAATGCACCATACCCTGCTCTGAATATATCCTGACGCATCATTAAACTTAATATAGCTCAGTTGCTCCAGAAGGGGGGCCTTAGATCTTCTGGATTTACCTAGAAGAAATATGTATCTAGCAGTTCATGTAAGTGGAATCTTTCTAAAAGTTACCAACAAAATCACATTCGAGTTAAAGTTCCACTGTCCATCAATTTTCTATGGATCTGCTCAACTAAGGGGATATGATTTGTTTTTATTGTCCATGAAACCACTTGCAAACTTAGGTGTTCACACATTAAAGATATGACTTTCCATTGAATGTGTTTGTAAATATCAAGAATGGCAATAAACTAGTTAAAATACATGTTTTTAATTACAATTATTGTACAGTATTGAGTGGCAGCCATACATGAGGACGGTGCTATGACTCACACCCTAGGCATCCTCCGTGATGAGGGGGGCCAAGGAGGTAGCCATGTACCAGTAGGCCAGCTTTGCAGGGACCTGACTATATACATGTACGTTAGTTATATCACTGTAATCTATATAATTACAGGCTAAAGTTAAATCCTTATAAACCTCCCGTCCCCCCTCCGGATATGATATTAATTGACGACGATATATAGCACTCAGGGCTAATGGCATATAAATGTTAATCCAGAGGACAAAAATTAGTAACATGGGTGAAATGTTCGTTCACCCCCTTTAACTCCCCTGTTGTTTTGACAAGATTTAAACATGTCATGTCTTGCGTAATAGACTGTGACTAACTGGCATCCTTGAGGGCCTGTGTTATCCCTGGATAAAGCTGGGACTCCTATGTCGCATATCTCAGTGTTGGAGGCCAGCAATGATGCCCTATTAGGTACTTTAGATACACAGGGTCCTTAACTATCAAGGGAATGCCCCTCTTCCATGGTTCAGGGATATAATTATGGCTTAAAGATACATTTATCATTCCACAGGTCTTTAAGTCAACATATCTGTGTCAATTTCTCATCTGTGATGAAAATGTTTGACCTACCACATATTCACTATCCTCTAACTCGTTGCACTATGAGATGAATCTTTTTGGACTCCAGGATTGTAAATCCTATGACTATTGCCAGGCCCAATCCACCTATACACTCTAAAACAGTGTACAGTTAGTAAATGTCCATGTTTAGGTGTTAAATATTTTTCTAAACAATCTCTTGTCCAATATTTCTAAACTCTTTCTTTTCTTGTTCACATGTTGACTTATATTTTACTTTATTAGTTATCCGTTCTCATTAGAAGCAGCAGCAAACAATGTTATTTCTTCTCACTGGTAGCAGCCTTGGTTTTGGCAGATATGAATGAGGTCTATTGTATTGGAAGATGAATTGCATTCTCTTAGATTAGTCGTCCCTCATGGGTTAGTGAAAATAATGAGATTCCAACAGGCCTAATCAGTCCAGGAAAATCCCAGAGCTTCCCCATCACAGGTAGAAAATTCTTCAGGGCATTTTCACCAACACAGGGAGAATCACCTCTACTTAAGTCAGCAAGTGGTAGGCACTGGACTCTTATCTCTCTAGAGGTAAGGGCTGGCGGGAGAGATAAGGGCCGCCGCCAGTCCACCCCTCCAAGGGGAATTCTCCCAAAGCTGTATCTTATGATAATCATTTACTGCAAGTAAGGGTTAGATATGAGTATATTTAGTTTTCTGGTTGAACCTAACCATACATGTATCTTGGTTCAATATAAAGGGGAGAAAAGCACTCTAGTCTTCCCCAGTAGGGTATTAAAGGGTGATACTGTAAGGGTATGCTGCCATACATGGGTATAATTCTTTTTTATAAGGACTGAGTTTGTCTACAGCCTATTTTTTTGGGGGGGGTTGGTGATTAGGCTATATGAATGCAACTTGCCCAACGCTGCGGTCAGGTGTTAATTGTTAACATGGATCTGTCAAGTCTGGCTCAGATGAGGGGATGGTTTCTATGATTCATTATTTTATGGAATACGACAGCCCCATTGATTTAACCAAAGAGCGTGGTATTTCACACCCCCGTGAAACAACTCACGGCTGTACTTCACGACCCTATGACATCATCAAAATGGTGGTTTGTTAACATTTGAACGAGGTACAAAATGTCATTGAGGGCTTCCCCTATCATAATTTTGAAAATTTGAAATGAAAAAGATAGAAAATAAACACAAAGGCACACTCTTTTAGTCTATTGAAGGGCTATTTCACTTGTTGAAGGGGGTGCCTTCAACAAGTGGGGTAACTGTGGAAACTTTTGTTCAGCAAATGGGGTTGCAAGGTAATTAAATTATGTGCATATTAGTTACAATATATCAAAATAGATCTCTGAGGACTGAGTGCACCTGTGGTAGCACTCAACTTAGTTAGTGCCTTCAACCATGAACATGGACTCTCACAAGGTTAAAAATAGCTATAGCAGCAATCCATCATGTTGTTAGTCATATAGGATTGTAGAATGAGGTAGTGCCAACAACCTGTCCAACCTCTGCAGCTACTCCAGATACAACAGTGGTTGAATCTCCCAAGTATGTTCAGGTGAGTGAACCATTGGGGACATTAAGGTAATATAAGGTGTTAATTGTTCTTACAGGCCTGTCATCATCATCTCTGGCTGGGTGGAGAGGGATGGTTTCTATGATGTTTATTCCTCGTCCCCCAGTGCGCTCCCCTGTCACCACATGGGAATGACCCTACACTGAATATCCCTTTCACCCCCTTTTCACCAGAGAAATCATACCCTCAGGGAAAGCACACTCTGTGAGATGCCAATAAACTTAAAGTATCAACTAGCCTTTTTCTTACAAAACCTTTTTATCGGTCTCACACCCTAATCTACAGTTGAAAATCATCAAAACTTATTGACTAACCAAATTATGCTAATTTTCCGGTCATATCAACTGGCTGTTATGCAACAAAACTTGTATAAACTGATCTCGTGAACTAAGCAGCCCTTGAATGCTGACTTGCTTTCACATAACAGCTGGGTACTGCTACTATTAGGCGACTCCAAATGGTAAAATTGTTTGTGAACAAAGCATCACTAATATCTGTTTTGAAAACTTTTTTGATGTTTTTGCAAATTTAAATGGAAAAACATGTTAACACTGGACAAATATGGGCACATTTTGAATTAAATTGAAGCTCACAGTGCTGCAAATGTAATTGGATAGAGACAACACTTGTATTCATCACTTGCATTGATTATTTATTGATGCACTAAAGGGTAGGACAATACCAAACAAGTGCCAAAAAACCTACTCCTTAATGCGTTTATCCCACTATTTCCAAAAAGGCCCTCCTGTTCGTTTTTGCCCTAAAACGTGATGCCCCGTGCGGAATTTGAACACAGGACGACTGCATGAAAGGCAAGTGCGTTACCACTAGACCACCTCCCTGCACCGTGTAGAGGCATACCTTCTGTGATACTAGCTGGCGAGGCCAACAAAGGGGGCCCCCATGTCCCATGTTGATCTTGAGAAATGCTCATGTCGCAATGTCGATTGTAAGAAATGGCCATGTCACCATGTCAATTTTAAGAAATGTCCCAGTTCCCATCTATTTATTCATCATGTCCCATGCCACTAAGCTAATGAGTTCCTGATTTCGATGCTGCTATCTACAGTATGGTGCTCAGCATATATAGGCTATATACCTGTTGTCCTCAGCACTACCACTGTAGTCCTCAGTACTATGACTGTAGTCCTCAGCACTACAAATCTACAGGGGGGCAGGGGCATAGGCCCATGGACATCTTGGGGAGTCGCGTAAACTATGCCGGCTTCGGGTCGTAGTCCCTAGCACTATAGTGGCCGCAGCAATTGGTCTACTGTGTGCCGCGATGGTGTAGGGGTAACGCACCTGCCTTCCACACGGTCTGCCCGTGTTTGATACCCGGACGGGGCAGTCACCATTCATTGAGTTCTTTCATTGCTATATTCTTAATTCAAGATAGTGTAGGGGCATGATATTATCTATTAATCTCATACACGGTATTTCCGGGTAATGTCTACTGTTTACTTGGCTTCTCTACCTGGAGCTAGCGCACACAGTTCCCGGGAAAGGACTCAGGTCCTCTCTAGGTTACCTTGGGCCGCTCTCAGGTGGGCTGCCGACCCACCCACCTGGCCACCTGATCAAAGGACCGGTGGTTATATAAGACTTGTGTGTTTACCTGGAAAGCAGTCAGTGCAGGCCCGACTGACGATAGACTTCATTATGTCCAACCGTGCAGACAGAGTTGTATACTAAGACTATACTGACCGTTTCCTATATTCATAGAGAAACCTGATTACCTGTGTGTATTGATTTCACACCGATTGTTCCCTTGTTAAGGAACCAAAGTTGCTTTTGTAATAAAAGTCTGATATTCTCACAACTTGGAACTGCCGTTCTCGTTGTTCCTTAAACCAGAATAACTACGAACCACCACACTGGTGCCGTGACCAGTAGCAGTAAAGGTAGCAGAACAAGTTAATTGTTCGGGAATATGTTCGGGTTAAACTGAACAGGAAGTCCTTATTGGACGGACAATGGCTACTTGTGGTAGCCCGGGAGGCTCAGGCACAGAACTGAGTGAGGGGGAGTTGGAGTCAACTTGCCTGGAAATGGCAGGGGTGGACCCTGCGGAGGGCTTGAAGCCAGAGCAGAAGAAGAGGAAAGTGCAGGATCTTTCCTGGGTGAGCCCCTATGTAGGGGATGAGAAATTCCAGAGGGAATATGATGAGCAGTTAGCTCGGGAGGAGGATGAATTCTACTGGGAGAATGTCCAATTGGACAGACAGTCAATGGAAGATCAGTATGCTGCATTGACTGAGAAATTGGCATCCCTGGTAAAAGAAAGGGATGAGATCCTCTCTGAAAATCAGAGAACAAAAGGTGCTCTGATAGAGGAGAGGGAACGGTTGATAGAGGACAACCAGTACATGAAAAAGAAGGTGGCTCAGGAATCGCATATATTTCAAAAGATTCAAGCACAGATTGCTGAAAACCTGAAAGAGAATGAGAATTCTGAGTCTCTTAAAGAGAAGTATGAGAAGGAGTTAAAACAAGTTAAGTCCAAGTGGTGAATGTCAGCAGATTCCAGGGCACTTTTGTAGTCGTGGTCCCTCGGGAAACAACAACTACCTCCTCGTTTTCTTACAAGGAGTTAAAACAATACTCCAGAGATTGGTATGTCCTGAAACAAGGGACAGAGGAGCTGAATAAGGGGTAGCAGCAGGGAACTAAGGGAAGGTCACATACTGTGCCAAAAAGTGAAGTGGGACTGACCGGCTATCAAGGCCCACGCTTTGATGAGGGTGCAGAATCAGATTCAGATAAATCTTCTGACGATGCACCGATATATATAAAGGATTGGTTTGAACCGACGGGTTACAATGACCCCTGCTGAGCACCAGTTGCATAATCGAGACCCTGCTATAGGCAATTTGGGTTTGGATTGCTCGAGCCGAGGTCAAGACGGTACAGACCTATTGGCTTGGAGTAGACGCATGTCATGTCAATTAGTGCTTTCTAATTATGCAGCTAAAAGAACCGCGCGGGTTACTAAACCTTAAGGGGGCCTACATCCATGGAAGGAGGAATATCAATCACTTTTAGATGATTGTAAGTACAATGGCTGGAGCAAAGATGAATCCTTGGGAGCATTTGTTATATGGTTAAGTGATGGCCCTGGTAAAATAGTGGTTAAAGAGTGGAGAGACACTTATGGGCCGGAAGCTACATATAACCAGTTGGAAGTATTAGCTTGTTTTACTTTCGGGAAAATGGTGACAGTAGATCACTGGACTCTGTTTCAGAGGAGAACGCAGAAGCCTAAGGAATCTGCCAAGATATATGGACTGGAACTGCAGCGATTGTTGCGGCAGGCTAGACCAGAATGGAGTAGGGATGCTGAATATTATATAGAATCGCTATTTGTAAAATTCATTAGCGGGTTGAGTGATCCTGATCACACGAAAGTCTGTGGTTAAGCTTGGGAAGCTGGGTCATCTCTAACGGATTTGTTCATGGCGATTGATCAACATGACAAAAAGAAAATATTATTGGCTGGTATGATACCTGCTAATAGGGGTCAGTGCGTCTCTGGAATTGAACATTCCTTAGATGAAGACGATTCTTCCGGGGAAGAATCTGAAGGGGAGGAGAGAGTAGACGCCCTGACGTTCAAAGGACGTCAGAAGGCTAGCTCATCCTCAGTTTCCGGGAAGCTTCCGAGTAACAAAGGCTAATCGGAAACCCCCCGGAAACCCGATACTCGGGAGTCTAAGACTGATTCCAGTCAGAAAACCCAGATCCTGGAGAAGACCACTCCCTATAAAACAAATGCGTCAGAGAGCCCGTTAAATACATTAATGGAGTCCATGATAAAACGCATGAACGAAGTGCTTGAGAATCAAACCCGACGCCGCCCGAGGGTCAATGGTAACACTGTTCAGTGTCACCTGTGTCAAGTGAAGGGGCACTTTGCATCCGAGTGCAAAGCAGAGAAACCTGTTCTGAGATATGAGGTTTCGGGAAATTAGAGGGGGCTACCAAGTTTGGCAGGACGGTTACCCCTGAGGAAATAAGCCAGATTATCACCAACGTTGGCGGTGAAGATTCATTAGCAGTGAATGCGTCCAGCAAGAAGGGAGATGGGACTGTACATCCCGGAAACCATGAGGCTGGGGAGGCTGGTACAACAGGCGCCCAGGGGTGCGCGTATGGGAAACCTAGTGCCAGTTTAGAGGAGTCAATAACCAAAGAGTTGGTTAAGGTTGGAGGAACCAGGCTTCCCCTGGGTCATCCTTGTCTGGAACACCTGAAAGGATGTGGATTCGACCTGGGCACTGATAGTGACCTTCACTGGTTTACTAGGAATCCCTCAGTAACTGATGGGAAGAGGTGGTACGTTTCCTGTTCTGTACAAGGAAAGACTGGGGAGTTTCTTATGGATACTGGAGCTAGCCACTCCATGATCTCTAGGAGATTCATCAGCTCATTGCCGAGTATGTGTGAGAACCTTACAATGAGGGTAAACGCATGCACGGCCGATGGAACAGAATGAGGACATTTGGGCGGACTTTTCTGATAATCTCTGTGGCCAGGAAAGAATTTGTTTGGGCCCCGACCATAGCAGAGATTGAAGATGATGGTATCCTTGGGTTGGATTTTGAGGCCCTTTTCGGTGCGACTTTGAATCCGAAAAGTTGGAAATTGAAGATTGAACACTCATACGATATGACCATACTCTGTAAGTTGAGAGTTATAAGTAGTGTCGCTAGTGTGGCACAGACTGTGAAGATTCCCCAGGGAATGACCTGTGACGTGTTAGTCAGTTCAGGGAGGCTAATCCAGAGGGGATTAGCGGTAATTGAGCCAGATATGGCTGTATTATCCCGGAAGGGATTGGAATCTGCGGATACCCTAGCAGGGAATTCCAGATGGACAGTGACACCCATTTTCAACCCTGGAAACTCCACAGTCTATCTTGAAAAAGGCACTGAAGTTGGGAAAGTGATACTTGCGGAGGCAGTCACCGGTAGCCAGCAAGATCTGAGGTTAGAAGAAGGAGGGGATGAGGAACTGCATGAGGAGTTAACTAAGTTGTTAACAGGGTCATCCATAACGGATGAGAATGATCAGGAAGCCCTGAGGGCTATGCTGAAGAGATGTCGGCAAGCCTTTCGGCCCCAGGGGAACCCCTGGGGATAACTAATAACGTGTTGCATGGGGTACCATAAAGGCCATTTTTGGAAAGTACCAATTGATTTTCCCTTTGTTTTAATGTAAAAATCTTCCTCTAGTGCGGCCATCCCTCTAATGCGGCCACCCCCCCCCTGCGGACACTTATTTTTCAGTCCCAAATGAAGAATTCCTCTCTCTAATGCGGCCATTTTCACATCAGAAAATATAAATGTGGCATATATTTCCGTTTGCATGTGTATTCAGCCTTTTATGTAACTCGTCCATCTTAGCATAGCACTGCTGAGGGGAAGGTGTCAGGGGCCAGCTTGGTGATGGAGAAGGGGGGGCTAGCTGGAAGCTTTAACACCTTTCCGTCTGCTTGATGTACAATGACCTCCCCCCCCCCGCCCTGCCCTGCGGCCACTTTCGAGTAGTCCCAAGAGTGTCCGGATTAGAGGGAGTTGACTGTAATAGGGGGGTGCAGAGGGGTCCCCCCCTCAGGTCGGAAAGTCGGTGAAATTAAGGCCCCCAGGTCGCAAGGTCGTTTTTTTAGACCCTTTATCCTATAAATCAATTTCGTGCAAAAGTCGCCAGGTCGCTTAAATTATTGCCCCAGGTCGAAAAGTCGCCTGGAAAATGGCCCAGGTCGCCAGGTCGCCGAAAACCCCTCTGCAGTCACTAATAGGAATATACCTACTTATATAAGTCTACACCTGAGGAGTGAGAGAGCGCGGCCTGATTATGTGCATTGAGCCGTGACCGCCACGTGTTACCCGACATATCTCGGGTACCGTGACGGCCTGGATGCACCGGTGCGTGGTTACCCGGAGTTCCTCGGGAACTCAAGTGTTTACGAGTAATGAAGGGAGTTACATAAGGATCAGTACATAAGACCTGGGGTTCTGCTAATCGAGGACCCAGTCTTGCTGTGCACTTCGGCCAGCTCGACTGCTCCACAACAGAGCTTCCCCGAACTCTGTTGTAACTTTTAGGCCTAGTCCTGTCGCTGCTTCCAACTTGGTCACCCTGCGTCTCTCTCTGTTCTACCCTCTGGGGGAACTAGAGGAGATAGACGCACTGGTGGACAACTCCGGACACAGAACTCCTTCCACGGAGTCTGGTCCAAGTGGAGTTAACCATGATGGAAGAGAGCCTTGGAACTCGGGAATTATGTACTACTGTATTATGTGAGCGTATACCTCCTGTATGTTCATATGACCACTGGTGTTCAGAAGCCTATTTGATTGTTACTATCCGTCTGTATGATTACGAGCCGTATGTCAAAATGAATAAAATGTAATTTCTGAACAACCTATTTTCGAATCTGGAGTTTTTCATAGCCGATGCCTATTTTAGAATAGCCAACAGCTACACTTTGGGTAAGTATTGATTTACATTTATTTTTTATTTTTTGAAATTGAGAGGTAAGCTCTTACATATTTGAACCAGAATTGGTAGGTTTCAAGGATAGTTATTACAGGTTGCTTTTGTGTGGTGAAGATATGTCAGATACAGAGGTACCTCCCCTGTCGGTTACAAACCAAGGGGAGGGTATGCGCCCTAGGTTACGATCTAGGGTGAGGTTTAATGCTAGGCAGAAGGTACATACATTCAATCAGAATAGGGAAATTGGACATGGAGGGGGGGACGAAGCCCACAAGGTGAGATCTGAGGATTCACAAGGGGACCCCCCAGCTAAACGTCCAGCTCTAGAGCCAGATAGGGGTATGGAAGGACCTGTCCAGGTGGGGGACACATCACGGGAAGATGTGACGCTTGGGCAGGTGACCATGGAAGATGCTGGAGAGGATAGTGACTCTAGTATGCCTAGTCTGGAGGGTACGGTAGATGTACCTGTGACATGGGAACGTAGACCGGTGCCCACTGTAGAGACAGTGGAAAGGACTAAAGTAGTGGTCCAGGGTAGTCAAGAAGGGGTAGAGGCTGTCAAGGGGGACAACCTGGAGAAAACTCTGGAAGAAGGAAAAGAGACAGCTGTGGCAATCTCCAAGGGGGATAAGCTGTTTCCGGATCCTTTTAGGTTGACGATACCTGGTTTAGAGGTTCCGCCTTATGGACCCAGGGAGAGGTTGAGCCTGGATGACATAAGGACGCTCAGGTTGAGGAATGAGCATGATCACATGAAGGAAGGGATAAGAATAGAAGAGGAATCCCTGAGGAAGTTGAAGGAAGAGAGGGAGGCTTTTGAAAAGAGTTTTTTGGCAAAAAGGTCAGGAAATATTGGGGAACATGCAGCTCAGATAAAGCATCTGGAACAGATCTCTGTCAATGTGGGTCTACTTGAGGGTACTGAAGTCAGACTGAAGTCTGAAACAGAAAAGCTAGTGGTACGGAATAAAGAAATTAGTTCTGAGATTCTAGCAAGACAGTTGCAAGTAGCTGAATATGATGAGTTGCTGAGGAAGCAAAATAGTAAGCTGGGAGAGCTAGAGACGCTAGCTCAACAAGCTGAAGATCACATGGTGAATAAACTAGAACCTGAAGGAATATATTCTCATCTCATCTCATCATTAATGCTGTATACTTAATGAGTATCTGCATTTTTTTTATACTGATGTACTAAATAAGGCAAAGATATTATGTATGGACGACATAACATAAAATATATTCAGACCTTCCAGCTACTTTGTATAGATAGGGGTGCTGGTGGCAGAAGGGCAATGCGCCCAAGCTAGTTTTCCACAAGGGTGATTAGATCCAACAAATCCAAGTAAAAAAAAAGAAGACATTTCAGAATGTTCTGACAGCTGGATGTCTAAGGGATCTCATGCAGTTGCTCATGCCAGAATGTATCAGAACGATCAATCAGTTTCTGATGCCCATCAGATTCTGATGTCAGTTTTGCCCTTCAGGTCCCATTCTGATGCCAGTCAGTTTTGTTACGCTTTTTCTGCTGCCTGTCAGAATGTGTTGCCAGTCATATCCCTTTCTGATGGCCATCATAATCTGATAGGCATCAGAAACTGATGAGCACCAGAAATCTGACGCGCATCAGAATCTGGCTGGCAAAAGACTAGGATTTCTGAAATGTATCAGCATACCTAAAAGTATCTGACATCATTAAAAAAAAATCTGACGGATGTAAGAATGACCACTGAATTTAGCCAGTGGGACTCACAGCTTTAATGATGATGATCAGGGAAATCATTAAAGGCATTTCACAATCTACAAATGTCAGAAGTATAAAGTTAAAAGGTTGGCCGATGTATACTATATTACAATACAATTATTTGAAGAGAAAATAACAAAAAAGGTCATGTCAATTGATCATTTTGTGCAATACCCAATGAATTGACTTTTTGACAATTTGATATCCATTCATTTGCCCCTGCTGAGCGCTTTCGTCAAGTTGAAATTTAGTCAAGTTGGGATTTAGTAATTCACAAACCATATTTATCTAGACTTTGACCCCTGCTGATAAAAGAAAAAAACATTTGATTTATCAGATACAGATGACGGTATAATCTAATACGTGCGGTAATAAGATCCTATCGCAGATATGGTTAAATGAAATCAACTCATAATCATTTTATTTGAGTTTCACCACTGATTTTGGATTCATTTTCTTGTTATCGTCATTCCCAAACACCTAGACTTATAGATTATATAAAATAGATTTTCCTGAATAAAACCTATATGCATTCGATATATGACTTCAACACCCCTTCAACCCCTTCAACACTGGATTTCTTGTAACTCAATGCAATTTTGTGCAATATATTGGCTTACCGCATGGAAGGGGTTAATATGTGGCATGTACTGGGAACAGGGACCTTAATGCACCCTGCACTAAGGTCCCTTTTCACAGATTGTTTCACATATATTGCTCCTTAAAAAAGCTATCGTTAATTCTGAGCGCTATCGTTAAAAACGCAAAAGGCTCTTTGATAAGGCACTGAGGGGGATGCAGACCTTGCCATAGGCTAATGGCCATGGTCTAATGATCAGACCATATTTAAGAATTAAATGGTACGGTCTAGGAGCATGCACTGTACCAGAATACTGCATGGTATCAGACCATGTAAACAGGTAAAATGGAGGTACGGGGCACAAGAAAATGTGAATTAGAGGGACAGGGTACCAGACCACATAACATAGGGCTACATAGTACCAGACCACGTAACATAGAGGTACAGGGTACCAGACCAGGTGGCATACAGATACAGGATACCAGACCACGTGCATGTGACAATCACATAGAGGTACAGGGCACCAGAAAATGTGACATAGAGGTACAGGGTACCAGACCACGTGACATAGAAGCACTGGGTACCAGACCATGTGATGTATAGGTATAGGGTACCAGACCATGTGACACCATGGTACAGGGTACCAGACCATGTGACATAGAGGTACATGGTACCAGACCATATAACATAGAGGTACATGGTACCAGTTTATGTGACATACAGATATAGGGTACCAGACCACGTGATAATGAGGTACAGGGTAACAGACGATGTGACATAGAGGTACATGGTACCAGACCATGTGACATACAGAAACAGGGTACCAGTCCATGCGACATAGACATGCACTGTCCTAGACCAAGTGACATGGGGACAAATGATACCAGAGCACTACTTACCAAAACGTTCTAAATCTTTTGGTTTTCATAACTACAGCTACCAGAGTGTATCAATACGTATCACTATAAGTCCTTGAATACACATACCACTATCACCAGTATATAAATTTTTATTACACATAATATGTTCTGGGGGTCGCCTGACAAAAAGCACTAGCATTGGAAGAGCCCTTTTTACACCCCACATCAGTACGTTCTGGGGGTCCCCTGACAAAGCACTGGCGTTTTGAGGGCCGTTTCTACACCCCACATCAATACACTATGGCTTCCTGCTGATAGATAGCAGTGGGGCTCCTAAGGATATTGCCTACATTTTATAAAAGAACCATGTGTATTAAAACGTTTTGGTTTTGCAACAAGGCACTACCATAGCAGGTTCATGTGTATTAGGGCTTGACCACAGCAAAAGAATGTGTATTTGATATAAAACTGCCAGAAGATTTTAATGAGTTTTGCTTTTGGAGCTAGATCTACCAGAGTAGGACAATGTGTATTGAGCATCACAATTTACATTAAATAAAGAGGGAAATAAGTCCTTGAATACACATCATTACGTTCTGGGAGCCAAAAACTTGAAGAACCCAATACACATATTACGTTCGGGCAGTCCCCTGGCAGAAAGCACTGGCTTTTTGAGGGCCATTTTTACACCCCACATTAGTACGTTCTGGGGGTCCCCTGACATAAAGCATTGGCGTTTTGAGGGTCGTTTTTACACCCCACATCAGTACGCTCTGGGGGTCCCATGACAGAAAGCACTGGCGCTCCTAAGGATATAACAAATATAAAAAGATATCTATGAATATACTGTTAAATATGTCAGAGTTGTTCTAGCCTATTTTTTAAGTAACTGTAGCTTTTCAGTTTCGTCAATTGACTCATCAGTAGCATTTTAGGGTGCAAAGAACTTTGCATATAAAAATAAACCAAGACCTCCTGTAAGGGATAGTATTGGTATTGGGGGGTAGACTTGCACTGCATGTTGGTCAGTCTTAGGTCAGAATGGGCAATATATTGATATTGCTAGAGGCAGGGGGGTTGTTGGCCCTTGGGATCCTGTCCCCCCCCCCATATTCTCTATCTGGTGTCCCCTTCTAGTGAGGAAGGGGTATGAAGTTTTCGAAAGCCATATGCATGAAATAACCAGCATATGGACTTCTGGTCTGTGTCACGGTCATGCGCTCAGCACCAGAGTGCAATACACTGGGTATCATTTTTTGGCTCTTTGCAATGAAGCAGAGTAAAATCGCTTGAGGGGTAAACAGGACATGATCTTTTCCAGGAATAAAGTTGAAACATAACTTTAGCGGCTATTTTCTATATGAAAATCACTAAGCACGTCAAAATAAATTGTTTCCACAGATTCCCCTTGAAATTTTTGTCTAGGAATTGTCTAGGTTATTTCTTTATGACTGTGCGCAATATGTAGAAAAAGCAGCACAAAGATCGTAAGGAGAGAGTGGCCCTACTAATTCTCTCCTGACTCAAAATGGAAACACAACTTAAGTAGCGATTTACGATAGGAAAAACATGGAGCACACAAGAATAAATTGGTTCCACAGATTCTCCTGTTAATTCTGCTTCAGAAAAAGTCTACATCATTGCTTTCTGTCACAGCGCATTATGTTTAACCCTTTCCCTACCGATACTGCATATATGCAGTACCACTGTAAAACCGATACTGCATATATGCAGTACTGTATTTTAGTACCGATACTGCATATATGCAGTACCAGGGCACTATCTGTAGTGTAGTGCCGGTTTTAATAGGACATATTCATCTGCAATGTCCCCGGTGGTTGGGAACAATTTTTCAAAGGTAAAGCGGCAGGGAAAGGGTTAAAAAGCAGCACCAAAATTGTAATGAGAGAGTGGCCATACTCCAACCTACCAGGCGGGGTGGAGTGGGGTAAGAGGCCGCCCCTTACACCATTGCACCCCATTGTCCCAGAGGGGGACACCGGGGGGAGCTTTAACACCTGGCCACCCCACCCCCCCTGCCAGCTCCCCTTATCATCACAAACACCTAAACTGTTAACTATGGTATATTGTGGCAGAATTATTGGGTCGATATGAGACCTTTAACCATCCATATTTTCCCTTCAACTGGACATAAAGACATTATTTGAAAAGCAAATCAACTTCTTTTAACAAGACCTAACCATTGGGTGTAAGATATAATACACAGCACAAACCCTTAATATACAGGTAAGTGCCTACTAAAATCGTTGGAAAATCATGAAACACAGTGATTCACAATCCAATTGTTTTGTTACCCAGAATGGTTGGTCCACATGACCCTTCCACTTTTCTATGTTTTATTCCACCAAACATGACAGCATGACAGACACATGTATGACACATGACAGACACATGTATGATAACATGACGGACATATATGTATAACAACATGACCAATGTACGACATGGCTGCACTATTACTGTTATATCCAGAGAAAAAGGGGAATACTTGTTTTTACCCTGCCCCCACCCCCACCCCTCAACAGGGATTATAACTCTTTACACCCCTCCACCCTCCCCATCCCGTCCCCATCCCCTCGCCACCCTGTCCCCACCCCGTCTTAAGCCCCCTTCAAATTTGTTTTTGTTTAAGGATCCAGAAATGAAAACCTAAAGAACATGTGGTCAGGGATACAAATTACAAATACTCTAAGGGAATTCTGTTCCCCATTACATTGTGAAAATCGTTTATATGTGAGTTCTTGAAAAAAAAAGAGAACAACCTCCCCAGTGGCCCACATGAGTATTTTGAGGACATTTAAGGTAAGTTTGACTGACAAGTATAGTCGTGCAATATATCATTAGGAAGAGAAAAATGTGCCCAACGTAATCATATTTATAACACTCTTTCATAGATCAATCAAGAGTACACATCTTGATATCTCTTACACAAAAAAAGAATTTTGACCATTGACCCACAGATCTTAGTTCGGGCCAATAGCTTTACCAAACTACGGGCCCGGCTGGCCCACAGCTGAAAAAGTTAGTGTCTACCCCTGTAGGTATGGTTAATTACTTCGGTTCCCAATGATTGTGCCCCTTTAGGGCAATTGTACTTTTGGGTGATTGACAGGCGTGACCCCAGATCATCTGATGACCTAGGGTCACACCTGACAATCATCTTAGGAATTTTATGAAATTTTATCACAGCAATGTTTGCAATATGTGCCCTTCACAGGTATTTGAGTATTTAGCATAAATGTGAAGTAACGTATTGTTAGAAATATATATTTTCTAGCTCTGGACTAAAGGGGAACGCAATTCTAAAAACAGGAGATGCGCAAAATCACTAAAAACTAATTTGCATGATATCTAGAAACACTTGTTTTAATAATAAACAACTTAGAGATTAATAATACATTCATTGTATATTGGCTTATTATATAATTGGGGCTCTGATCTTACTTTTTTTGGATAACTCAGTTCTGTTATCATACGATAACAGCACGATTGAGGGGAATATTTAGAGTTAAAATCCTACGTTTCATCGAAGGATCGAACCCGGGCCGCTAGACTAAGAGTCCGACGCCCTATCCACTAGACCGTGCCGGCCGCACAGAATAAGAGGGTAAAACAAGAAGTCTACAGACACATTCCAAGCCCTCTAGCTCTTATGTTAACAGAGATACAGCAATTTTTACACTTTTTGTCATAACTTCTCCTAAAATCAAAAAATTTTTATAATCTTTTTTACTATAAAGGTAGTAGTTGGACTTTACTTATCTATTCGTTGAAATAATTCTAGGGATTCTTTTTCACATAAATATAGGAATTTTAGAATTGGTACGTTTCCACCTGGATTTGATCCGGTGTGTGAGCCGTACGCTGTAATCGCTCGGCCACAGCAGATATAGTCCAAAGCAGGGGAAATGGTGGTTAGGTTCTAGTCTATCTAACGAATGACCCCCCCGCTCAGGTGCCAAAGCCTTTTTGTATCGCGTCCTCTCATTGGCTGTCCCGTTTTAACTGGTGGTGGGATGTCAAAATCAACATGGCACCCACCTTGCTCGATCTAGTCTACGTATATATCCTTCAAAATTAGGACATATATAAGGTAATTAAAGACATTTGAATGGAATAATTGTATAATAAACCTAATAATATATGGATAACGGGCACACTCGGGGCTGTATACGTATGAGAAACCCTCGGTGCTACGCACCTGGGGCGTTATATGCGTATACATCCCCTCATGTGCCCGTTATCCATATATTATTGGTTAACTATCAGTATGAAGTACTATGCTAGCAGTAGGGTTCAAAAAACATTGTCCACGCATTCTTTACAATCGCCATTCAAATTTATTTGTAGGGAAAGGCTTATATTTCAATGTTTATTTTGATTCCGGTTGAAATCAATTTATTCAATATATATTTGGTCTATTTTGTACAGCGGCCGACAAGGGTTATACCCTAAAAAGTACTACATGATAAAAGAAAGTTGATAATTTTATTATATCCAATTTCTTTGAAGTGAAAAGATTTACTTTTTTTTAACATTGAAAAAGACTGTCAACTAAAAATCGGTCCCGTGAACTTTTTCTACATAGTGCTCTCCAAGCACATTCTGCCAATACCCAATGACAAGCCCAACATTATGCTATACCTCTCAGCGGTGTACTAGCTTGTCGGGATCAGTCCTGATCAGACCCGGCTGGTATAATCTGGTTGCAGCACTGTCTGGTTACTAACCCTGGCCCGGGACTGTCACCCAGCCTGGGTTACCCACCGGCACCGCTGCAAATGTAACAGCACAGTTTCTTGTGCCTGCCCGGATGAACAACCCGGCCCAGACAGCCAGGGTTTGCCACCCTTGGTGGCCTGATATATAAGAGAAGGTAGTTGCAAGTCATGTAATCCTTACAGTCCCCTAAAAGCCAGATACTTGGACTGTTCACCCAAGGATCGGGATCACCACACTTTTTTGATCTTTTTTTCTCGCCATATTGTGCCACTTTGAGGAAAAATCACTTTCTTGAGTTCTAAACATTTTTTCCGTCCAAATTTGGAACTCTACAATTGACTGGATGTTATTGTGTGTTGTGTAGTTTCTCACTTGCAAATGTGATGGTAAAATTTAAATAAAGATGTGAAAGTGAATTTCCATTCAGTTGTCATTTAAACAAATGAATTTTCATATCCGAAAGTGAATTTCCATTTCATTTTTCAAAAAACTGTAGTTAGATTATTTTGAGGGAGGGGACACTCTGCCACACAAAAGTAGAAATATCATTTTACCCAATAAGCCTCCACTCTTCGACCCCAAATTTCATAATTCTCAAATAAACATCTATGACTCATTGCACATCAGTTTTTGGAATGATAACTTACCCCTGGGAATACTTACTGTATTCGACGTAATAAGCGCCCTGGCCGCTTATAAAATAAAATTATGCCATTTTATGTACAGGCCTAACCCTAACTGGTAGGTATAGGTACGTGGTCGGAATGAAGATCCCAAAAACACTTGCAATGACAAATTGTATCCAAAACACACACCAGCAAATATCAAATCAAGTATCTTCTCAAGTGAGTGAGGGCCTAGCAACGAGTTGATCTTGTTGAGAACTAGCATCCGCATCAACATCTAGTTTTAGAACCTTACATCATAAAATTATTACAGTGAGCTCCTAGAATTAGCATTAGATATAATAGTCATTATCTGATTTATAAAACCCCTGAGTTGTAGAAATATATGAGGGATAGTTAGATGGTAAGACATTTGCATTTTCTTTGCCCTAGGGGTACTAAAGAAAAACATAACGAGTGGGCATACATGAGCTGTATGCCCATGCCTGTAAATTCGCTGGGACCCAGCTAATTTTCATGAATGTGAATACAGCTGTTATGCCCATGAGTTATGTTTTTGCTTTATCATACCTAGTTGATAATTGGAGGATCATTATCAAAACTATTCTACAGAGAATGTGGTTGATATGCGGAATCAAGTTTCCCCGATGGCCGCTAGGTGTCTCCCGATTATTTTATAGACAAATAAAATTATTTCTGCTCCGATTTACATGCTGTAATGTTTGGTATGCATGCCATCAGCTACTATCTATCGTTTCCCATCAGAAACATGCTTATTATTTGGAAGAATCGCGATTGGAATTGTGAATTGGCAAACATCGGAGCTAAACTCTCATTGGGCAATAGATGATCATGTGACCCTCCCAATATGCCCACCTAGAGGGTGTATTGAGGCAATAGGCCACTGCAGTGGGCGTATGGACTCCAATGGTTAAGAGATAGGACTATCAAATGCTAGGTATAATAATAAGGACACTCTGAACTAGTTTGATTTTCCTTTCTAGATCTCATTGGATTAATTTTGTCAAGACTTTCAGATGCATCAGAAACTAAAGACCATAATCAGATAAAATTAAAATGCTGTCTGAAAAAAAAACATTTTGAAGCGAAAAAATCATCCCATAACTAATGTTGCAGAAAGACCCACATAATGCATTGTCTATTCTGAATGTTACTTGTCCATGGGCAGAGTGTTGGGGCAGCTCATAGATTGGCAATATGCCCTTTGTCAGCATGAATGATATGTATAAATCATGAAACTAATTTTTAGTGGTCACCTGTTTCGCTCATGTTTGAAGTATTCACTAATATTCAAATGTATCAAACTGATTCAGTATTGAGAAATACTAAATTATGTATACAAAAAAAAGTAAACTAAAAGGACCCACCAAGGTAAACTGCATAGACAGGCCAACCGTGAGCCTGAGCATCTGACTACCTAGACCACCTGGTTCAAGCCTCTACCACCAGGGTACGCTAGTGCTGTACAAAGTCATGGTTAATTTAGAGAGAGGCAGATTCCCTTGTCCACCATGAAGGGGGGTGACTAGACTAGTCTCGGATAAATACAGTGACCAAAACATAACTGTACCTTGGTGGTCTCTTCGTGGATGGTGGTTGAGACAGCTGGGTATAGATGGTGCTTGGGTGGCTTGGGCTGTAGCTGGAGGTGCCTGGTGACGGGTGAGTTGTCTGGTGTTGTTGGTGTGATGTGATACGCGACTTGTATCCGCTGTGATGTACCTGAGCGCTTTATACCCTATGAGTTCAACCGATTGCGTGGTTATGAGAAACTGAATTACCGTATTTCACATAGCTGATGGCATATGACCTCAGTGGTGCCTCTACTATAAGGGAGTGGTCATTTTTTAACAACAGGGGGGGGGGGTTGGTGGATTCGGGGGGGGGACCAAAAAAAATTGGACCCCTTGAAGGGGGGGGACCAAAAAAAGTTGGACCCCTCTTGAGGGGGGGACCAAAAAAATTACACCCCTTTTTAGCGAAAAAGCCCGAGCGTTACTATATCTCAAAGGGGTCGGCCGCGCTCATTTTCAACCTGCCTAGGGGGGACCAAAAAATTTGTGACCCCTTCCGCAGGGGGGACCAAAAATTTTTTATTTTGTGAGTCGATTTTATCTTTAATTTTCCCGTGTCTGTCGATTTTTAAAATGGCCTTTATGGGCCGTGTCGCTGTGTCGCCCGTGTCGATTTTTACCCACGTAGAGGCACAATGATGACACTGTGTGCTTTGTAGGGGATGTTGGACTTTTTTAAGTACACGTTCTACACCTCAAATATTAATAGGGACCTTTAGCAAACCTGACGTAGCTCATTTAACGCAGACGTATCCTATCCTTTCAGCACTGTTACGTCTGCGTTTAATGAGCTTTTACATGGTTGCTAAAGGTCCCTATTATTGACAGGCCCCGTTCGCCAGTGGTGTAGGCGCTAGTGCATTAGTCCTATCCATGTAGGTTCAAACCCCATCATAGAAAATGGTTTTTCAATACGAAATAGTGTACAAAACCTCCAGACAGCAACTACAAAACCTCCGGACAGCAGTTACAAAACCTCCGGACAGCAACCACAAAATCTCCGCTCATGACATGGAAATTAGAATATGGGAATAAACCTACAGTGGGAACAATAGGCCCAGTACCAAGGCGGAGTATAATGGTAGGGAAGACTACTACATCCGGAGGCGCTCCGCTGGTTACCAAGGGCGCGCCTACCCTGACGACGCTGTGTTGATTGTTAATCCTCACAGCGACGCCGACCCTACTGGAAATTTTTTACCTCTCCAGTGCTGTATTGGTGCATCATCTTGACCCTTTGGCCGTGCATCAACCAGTATTGTTGGCATGATGCCTGAATGGAGCCCTGCTGAATAACTCACCAGGTTTCCATTCATGCATCATGACAACAAAGGGCATATATATACGTGACCCTCAAAGGGTTAAATCAAAGGGTTAAACCTGTCTTATATTTAGTATATTTAGAGCATTTCCCCTGCCATATGTATAAACATATTTGACCCCAAAAAAATAGAACAAAATGTACAGCCTCTAAATGTTTTCATTAATACTGCTATCTATCTATAGGTCACCAAATGACATTACCACTGCAGTCCTTTGAGGGCTTATTGGTCAGTATGAAGCAGGCGTGCATTCCTGCCTTGTACCGACCCTTGGGGAGGAGGTAGCTATAGTACATTTGAGTAGCCTCCCCACCTACCATGGTTACACATTCCACCATCACTCCTCTCCTCACCCTCTCCCAGGTAGACAGGACAGACCCCAGCTGCTATCTGGATTACATTAAGGCCAAATAAAAAAAGGTGTGTTTCAGGCAACCTGACTATAGATTCAAGAAAAGGGCCGACCCTAAAAAATTTCCCTGATTTTGGGGGATTTTTTTTTGGTCAGGCAGAACAAAGTTCCATTTCTCACCGATTGTCTAATCTCAGGAAATTGCATTATTACAAGAATATCCAACAATCTCATGATATTCTTAGATACAGGACAAGTCAGTTAGTCATCCTAATGACCTGAAGTTAATGTGCTTACATGCAACTCATTCCAGGTACTTCCAACATAACGAAAAGATAAAATAGTTATAAAAAATCCAAGCTACCTAGCTTAATTTTTGTTGACAATGTTGACTGACACAAACCATTTTAGGCTTTAGGAATAGGGGATGTGGGAGAAATAATGTCAGTGGTCACTGTTTATGAATTTCCTCTGTGCTAACATCTGTCATCCAGGGCCTCTCTCAGTCGAATGTATGATGACGTACGTGGGGGGGGGGGGGGTAGCACTCTCTGAAACTGTTATTTACAGTCAGTATCAGGACATAGCAGACACAGTACAGTAACTTTAGACATAACAGTAGTCAGAACATTGAAGGAATTAAAAGAAAGCTTGATTTCATTGGAATGGTCGGTTTACATATGAGGAGTACCCTGTCAAAACTTTCGAAGTCTCCCAGGCTTGGCTTTGTTTCTTTAGATGTTTTTAGATGAGAGGCTCTTTTTTAACCTGTTAAACAGAACTTTTGAGTTGACTGTGGGAAGTCTGACCAATGTAGCTGCTCAACCTCCTCACAACTGATAACATTGAGAACCCTAGCAAAAGAAAAGCCAAACCCTAGACTCTTCAGGACTGTTGACAGGGTAAATCTGACATAGAAACAAACTACTCCTGCAAAAACCAGCTTTCTTTAATTTCATTTGATGTTTTATTCTAAAGTAACTATAGTAACAGGCACAGGAGGTACTAGGGGACATGGAGGCTCTGTATAGAATGCTAAAAAGTGTATGGTAACATGCATCAGACAGTAGCAGGCTTTGAATCATTGACTGTCAGAATTGGGAGCTAGCGGGCATGCTCTAGTTGAGACATATGTCAAGGAGGGGGGGGGGGGTGGAGAAATGTGCTCTGCCATCTTGTGTCATGGTGCATGAACATTCCCAGCAAGTAGCTAACCATTTGTATTTATGCATCATGATGACTGTTCAGAATAAGTACACTCCAAGAGGGTCAGCATGTTGTGGCAATGCAGTGCCTGCGTGTTTATTGGCACCACTGTGCTGGTGCAGCGAACAAATGTTACTTTGAAGCAGCATGCTGCCCTTAAAGAGTTAAAGTGAACACAGTAGACTCATTACCCATATGTCCTAGATTGAGTGTAAACACTATACATATTACCTATTAAACTGTCATTCAAAATAGAGTTGTGTCTCATGGTAACTATTGATATTTACCTCCTATCAAGGGGCATAATCCCCATTTATTTAAAATGGTGGGAGGCTGCCCACTCCGGAACGTTTTTCACCACATAATATGGACCCCCTGTATGACTGATAAGGGGCTCCATATGTTATACACCTCCTTCTACAAACAAATAAGACTAACAATTTGATTGTTGCTATAGCTATGTTTAACTTCACAGAAAGAAAAGTGAGAGTCAGCTTGACTTACATGCCAGAGGGCGGGCATATATCTCCAAAAGCACCCTCATATGAAAGTCAGGCGGACTTTGAGTGTAGGGAGAGTCCAGCACAGCCTGACTTTCATGACAATGAGAGTCTGGCAGTGCTGGACTCTCTCTCCAGTTAAAGTTGGACGATGCTGTACCCTAGTCTATGAGAGTTCAACACCCCCTGACTTTCAAGTTCAAGGATAGTCTGGCAATGCTGGACTGTACTTAGAGTGAGAAACACATATGGACATGAGTCTAGCATTGCTAGACTTTGGCCTCGATGAGAGTCAGGCAGAGCTGGACTTTCTTCTGTACAGTAAGACCAGTTGCTTTTTGCAATGGAGGATAATGTTTTAAAATGAATTTATGGCCTCCTCAGCACTTGGTGAGCAATCCCATACAAAATAATAGTATTGTTCTGAACAGGCAAGGGTCTTTTATGTATTTGAAATATGCACAGTAAAAGTGCTTTCCTATATGATCTCTGCATATATACGCATTTCTGACCTCTGACCTTAGTGTTGACCTCGTCCCCCCTTAATAGCATCACACACACAAGGATCACCAGGTGACCTCTTGGACCAGGATACCTCTTGGACTTGGTGACCTCTTTGACTAGCAAGTGTCAAAGCTAAAATGGTGGATATGTCGACAGAAATGCTGGGAAAACACTACATATTACCTTTTTTTTCTTTTTTTTTGGGTAATAATTATATGCTTTTTGCATGCTTGCCGGTCATAGAGGTCACTCGGTCACAGAGGTCATGCAGTCAAAGTCTGTCAACGTGAATTGAGCTGGTGTACTTGTCATGAAACCACAACGTGACCTTTGACCTTTAACTTGATGTTGTTCAGACACAGAGGTAGTTTCATAGATTGATACAAAAGCCATACAAATTTGCCTCAGGAGATCTTCTGGAAGCTATCCAGCTGCATAAGGCCGAAATCAATGCCTTCCAAGTGGGCACAAAATTCAGTTCAACATTGAATCAATGTTGATTCAACATTGAATCAATGTTGACAACCATCTCTCAATGTTGATTCAATGTTCTGTGCCCACTGGGTTACATATGAGGGTTAAATCAATGAAAGTAAACTTCAATGACCGCTCTAGGAGAACTCATAAGAATGATAAGGGTGATAGACGACAGAACAAATCATCTAGAAATGACCGATCAATATCTCAATCAAAGTCCAGATCCAGCAGCAGAGAATAAAACTCTTGGATATCTGGAAGAGAGTCTTCTGTATCTCCTTCTTGAGACCACTACAATCGACGTTACTCAAGGGATATTTACAATAAGAAAACATACCGTAAAAATTCAGATTCAAAAGCCGAAAAGGCAACAGTTCAGATAATTATGACAGCAGTGGCGATTTGACTACAATGCCCACCGCTAATCACCCAAAGAGTCAGTTAAACTCTTAGTGTCTACAGATCAGAGCAGGTCCTCTAGATGTAGTCATAGAGATGCCGGTGTTAAGGAGCCAAATGTAATTAATTATAAATTATAAAATGGAGCTTTAAATGTTGTGATTTGTTGTTACAATTACATTGGTTTTTGTGTCCGTATGTGTCATACGGTGGTCCCCGCACTCCATACGGGCAAAAAGTGTTTTTTCCTCATCAGAATCCCGTATCCTATATGGGGTCCCGTATGCGCATACGGAAAAAAAGTGTTTTTCCTCATCCGATCTGGGAATTTTTTTCCACATTGTGTCCATATAAGTTTCCTCAATTCCTGAGCTATGGGAGTAGCATAAATTCAAAAAAAGTGCCCCCTATACAGCATAGGGACATTTTAACACCCGCATACAGACATTTAACTCCCAAGAGGGCTTTAACCATAAATATCATGACGCCACAGAGGGAATTCCCTAGGGATTTCCTGGAATATAGACTGTTTTTTGTACATTTTTACAATGAGGGCAGGTGAGTGCATACAGACGTGATACGTAGGGGGGAAAAAACAGTTTTTGGGCTTCCCAATACGGGTCCCATATATGGTCCGTATTTTTACTCCATATTGTTTCCTTATTGCACCAATAGGGAAAAGCGCCCTCCAGGGGATGAAAATGAATGACTGACAGTGACATGGTCAGATTTTTAAATATTTAAAATCCTGCTTAAATATGTTTCAAATGTTAGTAAAACATCATATTAGGAGGATAGGGTCCAATAAAATGTCATCTATTGGCAACAAGGGCCCAATTAGAAGTTTGGATGTGGCCCAAAGATGTAACAGTGTATTTTCAATGGGTGAATTATAGCATGCACTCCAAATTACTAAATTGAGCCATAATTTGATAATTTCCTTATTTCTAAGCTACATTTTAGGGAATGAAAATGGAAATGGAAATAAAATAGCTAGCACACAAAGTACGGCCATAGGGAACATTCTGGTTGATTTAAAAAAAAATTGATTTTTGAGCCCTAGTCATCGGACCACCAGAGATTTAAAATTGTATAATTTGTTAGCAGAGCTTCTTTAATCTTATCTAGACAATTCAAATACAATTACAAGTGTATTTCTTCTTTTTCTGTGTACACATGATTGATGTGTAGGAGTATATGTAGTAACCTAATGCATGATGTAACGTAGGGCTCTTAAAGACAAACTGAGAAGGACACATTACTGTGTCAGAAATGTTGGAGATGATGAAGAGCAGTGCTTTCAAATCAAGTCCATTCATAATTTGGCATACCAAATTTTCTTTATACGGCCACCCTGTAGCTACTTTTTTCCTCATTTTCAAAATATATACTGCCTTTAGAGGTGCTGCATCTAGAGGGACAATATATGGACCTTGAGTAGAATTTTAGGGCCCAGTATTATGTCATGAAATAATAAAAGGCTATATTTGAATACTGACCCCCGCATTTAAATTCATCTCTGCCGGAAAACCCCTGTATATGACATATTGATCTCCTCTTAGGCATGTGGTGAGACACCTTCCAGAGTGAGCAGCATTATGTCCCCCTCCCACCCTTTTTAAATAGATGGGGATTCACAATTGGGCTAATGGGTTTGCACCTGTATAAGGGGTAATTATGAAGATACCATGAGACACAACTCTACTTTGAATGACAGTTTAAGAGGTACAGTGAAACTTCGTTATAAGGAACTCTGATATAAGGAGACCTTGCTTATAGGAGCAGATTTGTGTGGTCCCAATTTTTCCCTATACATTTAGAAAACATTAAGAAAACTCTCTTAAAAAGGAGGTGTTTTTACCTTAACCTCTGATATAAGGAGGTAATTTTGGTTAATTTCCTCATTTCATATGTGCAAACCTTACCCAGGGAAGTTATTTCTCAGGATTACAGTCACATACTGCTTAAAATTGCCCACTGCCCCATCCCATAGAGGTAGGGAGAATACATTTGTAGCTTCCCTAGGGAGGAAGGGATATCTAAAGCTCCATGAAGGGGATCTAGAAGGGGTTTTGACTTGAAATAATACACACAACCATCTTAATTCTATTCAAATCAAATCTATAAGGGTATAAGAGACACATGTAGGGAGTGTTCTGTTGCTGGACCTTTATAAGGCTGACCTTGCTTATAAGGAGACCTTGCTTTTAAGGAGAAAATTGCACTGGTCCCAAGGTCCTCCTTATAACAAAGTTTTACTGTAATATGTACAGCATTTACAGTCAAATCTGGAACGTATGGGTAATGATGTTTACTTTGTACGGTGGCAGTTAAATGACCTTTTTAAAAAGGGGGGAGGGGAGGAAATAGCGCCATACAGGTATTGGATCAGAAAACCTCCTTTATTCACCAGAATACTTATAACAGGTCAGGATAGCTCTACCCCATGGCCTCTATTTCTTAGTTAGTTTGTTATTGTAATGAGGAAGATTTACCACTATATTCCATCAGCTTGCAAATGCTTTATATCAATCTAACTGGCTGAGTATATCTACACAAGAAATATTATAGGTAAACCAACAGTAGGGGGGAGGGGGGCTAGTGCGGGGGTTGGGGAGATGTAGAGACCAATTCTAATGTGTTAGTGTTAAAAGGGCAACCTGCCAACTAGTCTGATATAACTATTATTTCATTGACGTCAGAGAACATTTCCATCATGATTATCACGTCAATCCATGTCCCTGTTTTATGTTGTATGAGTAGGTTTGAATCTCCATCAGCTATGACCTGGCTAAAGGACAGTGTGGAGGGGTGTATTCTTTCATTTCGTGATATGACAGTAGTTATCATTATGGTGCACCCTCTCTCTCTCTCTCTCTCTCTCTCTCTCTCTCTCTATATATATATATATATATATATATATGTATATATACATACATACATATATATATATATATATATATATATATATATATATATATGAACTTTTTTTTTCTCTGCCTAAGGGTATAGGACATTAAATCTCTTTGCAGCCTTTAACGGGCTAATGTAGTAAGGCCGAAAAGACTATCCAGATATGGGCAAAACTACTAGGAAACTTTATATGATACAGCAACTACTTTAAGAATTAAAAATGTCTCATTTTATAGACATGCTGTAAAATCCTGCTCTCAACCATGGAAAGTTTCAACCAGCAAGAGCGGTTGAGGGGTATTTAAGGGAGGTAACGTTGGAAATCCATAAAAATCAAAGGTTCAATTTTTGAAAAGATGACAGGGTTATAGAAATCAGCCAAAAATTGGCTATTCGCTCACATTAGCGGAAGTACTGTAAAGGAAGGGTTAAATCAAAGTGATTTGTTTCTATAGCTTGATCCCAATTATCTTGCAAGATTCTCATTTATCTCGACATGATTACACAAATGGATACTATGTCGCTTCAAGACAACATGCTGATCATCCTCTTCAGTATCAGGCTGAGAATTTTTTACTTTTAGGGTGAAATCACATTAAGGGCAAAGTAGAGACGTTGCAATTTTGTCCAAAAACAATGTCTATGTACTACGGATTCACAGCATGGAATCTGGTATGCTATTCTTATTGAACCCTCCTCATACCATGATCTAATGTGCTTAAATGAACCATGCTTAAAAGGCGATTTTTGGTAAGATGCTCATATATATATTTGGCTCAATACGTCATAATATTCATCAGCAGACAATATAGGAGGCAAGGTAAACTGAACCTTTTCCTCAAGCACAAAACATTTTTCTATTTCTTTGGCAATGGTTATTATGTACCCAATATCCACCTTCCTTCCAGGGTCCTCACATGATGCTGCCTCGTGACTTACGGTGACATCCAGCTGCAATATTATATCATAAAGCGGTCAACTTTTGTAATTTCATACCACTTAAAGTATCTAAGTGCTCCCACATATGACGTCAATTTTGTCAGAGAACTAGAACTAAAGTGTGTCGACAACCTGTAAGGTTGTTCACCACCGTGACGGTCTTGGTACTTGAAACGAGCTGAAGGCCAAACAAGATGATACACATGTTTAATTCCCAGTCCTGTGCCTAAACGATACACTATCTTTGCCTGGCATTGCAAGGTATGAAGTTGTATGAATAAGACAAAAAAAAACATATTGAACAAGTGTAGATATGACACAGTAATTTGTGTGAGCTGGTAGCTATCTCGAGACTTTCACCATTTAAGTTTGACATGAGGCATACTTTCACTGCCTCAACTCAATGAATCCATCATTTAGATCTTAGAAAAATAGACAAAAGGGCAGTGTCAATACCTCCCGCCATGGATGCCAACTCCCGCCTGTCCACCACCTTCCCCTTAATAAACAGGCACGTTGTAAAGTATATCTTAGGGTATTTCCCTCTATGCCCTTCCTCTCTATTCCATCATTAACTGAATAGTCATGAAGGGGTTAACTCTTAAGGAGGCATCAGTGAGTCCTATATTAGAGCATCATGCCAACCTAAGAAATGACATCGTACTTGAATACAACCCTGATTGGTTACTAACCAGGGCTCCATCCATGCATCATACAACAATTATAGCCTACTGAAGTACCTCTACCCACAACTAGACAGGAGTCTGGTGGTTGAGCCAGGTGAGCCGCAACCAGCTAAAGCACAGTACAATGTGTAGTATGGAATGTCAACAAGTACCTTAAAACAATGTCTATGAGCCTACCTCACCCATAAGCCAAAAGTGGGTTTAAGAAAAAATCAGGTTTTATAATATATCAAATCATTTTAATATTTAGGAGAACCCCGCCTTTAAGCCGGATGTGACTTTTGGGGCCTTATGGACCCCCTGTCCCCCGACCTGACCCAACTACGAAAACAATTTAAACAGATTTGTATCCTTTAATTCAGTTGGAATAAGTTGTGTGATTCGTTAAGTTGTATACTTCATGTGAAAATGATTTATAAGGCCTTGAAATTTCGTAAAACTACTGACTAACTTCTCAACATCATTATCTCAAATATCCTTTCACAAAACCCCACCTTTGAGCCTAATGTGAGTTTGGAAGAAAAAATTAGACTCATAGGAATATATACGCTTTTACGTTATGTACTAGCCCGTTTTCTGTTATTACTTGGACAGGCACTAGTGGAGGCATGTGGTCAGGCCTCCACGCTGTAAAACTGCTTTAAGGTCATCATACTGCTTCAATGTGCTCTGAAAATTCTCGTTATGGTGTATAAGCATTCCAAGTGGGTGACTCATTGTGTGCATCTGTGCATCATGCACTGATGCACACACATTTGGCACAAACATCATAATAGAGACTAGCAGCTGGTCACATGTCCACATGCATGGTTGGTTGGGTCTGCAGTCTCAGTCTGTGTGGACTGGCTATGCTCGGCATATTTGCTGCCACCTGGTATGCACATGCCGCCCCTGCCCCCTCCCCTTGCCCCAATTACACCCTGTGAGTGTCGGCTCCAGACAACACTGATTCGCTCTTGTCCCCAGAGCCTTCAGAGGGAAGGCTCTAGCAACAATCACTTAAACCATGAACTTGGAATTTGCTGGGTTTGGGCGAGCCCTGCTGCCAGCTTGACACCAGCAAACGGAACCAGAATGTATGATGGGAGTGCCCCTATCCTACTGTCTGGTTCCAGTCCTAGTTCCTGTCTGCTGGTTCCAAACTAACCACAGGGATTGCCTAAACCCAGATAAAATTAAGTTCAAGGTCAAAGTTGTGTTTGCAAGTGCCTTTCTGTACCAGAGTGACATTTGGAAACAAGTGTAACCCTGATTTGGCACCAAAAGGGGAACATCACTTGTAGATATACATTACTAACGTAATATGTAATATATAATAACTACATATAACATATTTATAACAAGACAATGAAGTAGTTGGTGCTTATAGCATATGGCTGGATATACCTGCCCATTTATCAACATAGATACACAGTACATTTTGAATCCAACTGTGGCGGGCTCAGTAGCCTCCCTCGCAACCACCACACACCAGGTGTGGAGACTATGAACTACCATGACCCCTGTGTCAGAGTGTCCTATATAAGGGGGCATGGTCAATGATACATAGCAATATACACATATAACCGCTATTGCTCGTATATAGACAAACAACAAAGGATTTATAGCTGCGGGGCATGCTACCTCTGTGGGGTGTAACAATTGTCAACCTTTTATTTTTTAACAAAATAGAGAGCTGGTCACTATAGTTTTTAGAAAAACCATCAAAAGGATGTTGGCATATACCAGAAGGTGGCCAATCAGATCCCAGGCACAGACTTTATGGAACGCTCTTTATGTAAGGGGTCTGAAAATATGTCAGCGTCCACGTCTAGGAAATTTGTCAAGCCGCTCCACTGTTGTTAAATAATGACGTTTATTGGTAATTATTCAATTATAGCAGGCCTAGGGCGGCTGCTTGATAGATTTAGGGAGGTGGCCCAAAATATGTTAGCTCCTTTAGAATGGTGGGGGGAATAATAAAGATTTGACCACTTTTCAGCAAAAAATGCACAATAGTTCCAATGGGCAGGTTTAGAAATGTTAAGAGAAACGTTTAGAGAAACCCTGATCTATCTCAAGGGTTAATCATTTTAAAAGGGTGTCAAGAATTCTTTGTGCAGAAATCCACCCCCTGTCATTGAATTATGATTGCTCCCTTGCTATCTAGGACAACGCCCAGGGCATTGAGTATGGAACAAACAGAGCATGACCAGGTAATAGCGATAATTCTGGTGGCTCCCTATCTGCCGCTATGTTAGTCTTATCAACAGAACTTCTCATGATATTTAGGAAAGAAGCAGACCTTTAAGCACCATGTGATCCCGATTACAATATGCATTGCGGGAACAGAAACAAAGATCCCATGAGATTGTGGGTTTCAGTGTAAACAGGATGGTCATGAGAACAATTCCACTCTCAGTACGCCGCTATAGAGCGGTGGAGCCTGTGTGAGGGTTACAGGAGCCAACTATGTATGGCTATCTACCCCTAAATTCTACATGCAGACAAGGGCATTTCTTAAGAATTTATCAGAAAATTATCTTTTATGCATGAAGAAGGGTCATTATATAACAATGCATACAGGGTTCAGAGCATGGCTGGCATGAATGATAACACATTACGTTTAAACTAAAAACCCTAGTTCCACAACCTCTACAGTTCCATGTATTGTTCATGGCCCTAACTGTAAAATGGCCAAATATATACAATTAGATCATGAAGAAATTTTTACATTATTTGAGGAACTATCTCTGTATCCCTGTGTCCAGATGTGTGCAGGGAGAAGTCCCTCAACTTCTCCCTCTGTGCTTCCAATAGTTGTTGTGTTCAGAAGGTGTTGTGGTCAGAAGATGTGTTTGGAAGATGTTGTGTTTGGAAAATATTGTGTTTGGAAGGTGTTATATTCAGATGTTGTGACTTCTTTTTTAAAGGTTCCCATTCTTGGTACCACTTATCTCCATCTCTGAGGGATCCATTAATCATGCAGTTACAAAAGAAGAGACACCTTTATTATTGAGAATTGAGTCTTTTTCAAGGTAGGTCCCTACGTCCCCATCCCCACCCTCCATATTGGGTGTAATTGGATGTGACTAACTGCTGTCCTACTTTGCTGCTTTAGTCTAGAAGCCGACAGCACTGTCAGGACCCAACCTCGTTTTGTCTGTTAAAGTTTTTTTCTCTGCTGATTATGCATCTATAGGGACTAGGTGAAAATATCCAGGTGGATGTGGAGCTCTCACCCTTGAGCAATTTGAGAAATCCAAGATGGCCGCCTGAATGTTGCTGAAAACCAGAAAAGTGTCTATCTTTGCTTCTAATCAACTTAGAGACTCGAATAAAAGGTCAAAAAGTACATTTATGAGGCCAAGGAATCCAATCCAGCTATTTTCAAAGAGCTATGTGGCAGCCATTTTGAACTTTTAATGAAATAACCATTCCAAAGTGGCGAAATCGGAGCCGAAACTGGGTCTATCAGTATCTAATCAAGATAAATACACAATTCCAAATTTCAGAAAGGATACTCCTGTGGCTAGGAACTCCAAATAATTAATGAAGAATAATCTGTATGGTGGCCATTGTGAAATCACCATGAAAATCAATTCATAATTGGTTCACAATGATAAAGATTTAGTGAATCCTGCGCTACCCGGCTTTGCACTCAGTAAAAGTAACTCCAGGACAATGGTCACACATACTATTAGTGCTGCAGCATTGGAGAGCCAGTAGCAGATATGGTGTGTGTAAAAAAGTTGTGAAGGATCCAAGATGGCCGCCAAAATCCAAGATGGCTGCCAACATATCAGAATTCCATCTCCCATGATCTAGATATGGCTTAGAATACTATTTTAACACTGCTTACCCCCCCCTAAATTGGACCCAAGGGATTCAATGATTTCAATGGTTTGTTGCTAATATAGCTGGTTGCTTAGCAACGATTGTTCTAATTGTTTATCTGCCTAGCAACACAGTTTTCTATGGTCCAGAGGTTGATTATAATCATACCTACCCGTCCCCCCCCCCATTAATTGGACCCAAGGAATTCAATGGTTCAACTGGTTTGTTGCTAAGACAGCTGGTTGCTTAGCAACAGCTATTCTAATTGTTTGTCTGCCTAGCAACACATATTTCTATGGTCCTAAGGTTGATTACAGTAAAATTCCGCTACAACGAATTCGGTTATAACGGATTTTCGGATATAACAAACAAATGGCTGTGCCAAAAACCGTTTTCATACATTTCTATAGTAAGAAAATCCTGTTATTATGAATCTTTTCTCGTGTAAATTCGTTTATAACGAATTATTCTGGTCTATGTGTTATTTCATTAACAGATATTTTAGAATTCTGAATGGGCTAGATGGCTCAAAGTGACTTCTCCTGCACCCCGGGCTTCCTGGGGCGGCTGGAGGGTTGTGTGAGCCATGGGGAGGTTCAAAGCGACTCCCCCTGCCCCCAGGGCTTCTTGGGCGGCTGGAGAGGTTGTGTGAGCCATGGGGAGGTTCAAAGCGACTCCCCCCGCCCCCAGGGCTTCTTGAGCTGGTAGGAAGGGTTGTGTGAGCCATGGGGATGTTTCAAGCGACTTAGCACTACCCCCGCCCCCAGGGCTTCTTGGGCGGCAGGGGGGGTTGTGTGAGGCTAGGGGGGTTATGGGCACATATCTTAGGGGTTTTGACAGTATTAGAATGTCTAAAATGCTCTGTTTGGATACTACGAAATTCGTTTATAATGAACTTTTCTGCTTGCCCAAAGCACTTCGTTATAACAGAATTTTACTGTATAATCATACCCCCCCTAACCTGGGCCCAAGGAATTCAATGGTTCCATTGGTTTGGTGCTAATACAGCTGGTTGCCTAGCAACAACTGTTCTATTGATTACAGAATCTCTGGGTTAGCTCTGTCATGGGTGCAGAGCTACCTGGGCGCCCGGAGTCAGCACACATTGGCTAACAGCAACACCTCAGTGGATAAGAGCATGCCCTGTGGAGTGCCGCAAGGGTCCATACTTGGCCCTCTGTTGTTCCTGAGTTATATCAACAGTGTAGAGTCTGTCATCAACAACACCAAAGGATACATCTACGCGGACGACCTTGCCCTGGTCAGTACAGGGAAAAGTGTGGAACGTGTCAGGACCCTACTCCAGTCAGACACTACCGCAGTTGTCAACTGGTGCAAAGACAGCAAACTGACTTTAAATCAAGATAAAACCAAAGTACTCTGGGGATACTCTAGAAACTCACAGATTGACCTGGATGGCACCGACATTCGCGTCGACAACAAGCCATTAGAGATAGTATCCACATTCAACTACTTGGGCGTATTGGTGGATAAACACCTTACCTTTGGCCCACACTTGAAATCCAAATATGCCCAATTGTGGAATACAAGGAAGACCACTAACAAGCAGACCACCCTGCTGCTCTACAAGCAGATGGTCTTACCCTGCCTGGAGTACTGTGCACTGATTTTGGACAGCGGCCCCGCATGGGCTGTTACCAAACTCCAGACCATCCAAAATGACTGCCTGCGTATTTGTAACAACATCAGTGCTGCCAGGCTGGCCGATGTTGGTGAGCTGTACACAGACGCTAGAGTCGGCAAACTGCACACGCCGAGAAATAAGCAACTCCTAACCCGAATGTATCAAAGAGGAACATGGACAACATTTTGGTACCTGCATGGGACCTACGAATGAACGACCGCCCTAAATTCAAACTCAGACGCCTCGTAAAGGACTGCTACCTGAACAGTCCTGAATATAGGGATGCATGGCTATGGGACAGACTACTGACTGCCCAACAGCAGTCAAACTCAAAATCTGCTTTCATAAAATCACTAACCTTACATGATCTCAGGCCCCTGGAGCCACTCGTTGTGAGGACCCTCATGATGTTATTGTTGTGAAATCACTTTACTTGGGAGTATTGCTACATACTGCTTTCAGTGGACCTACAGAAAATTGACTCATGAGCTCATCTCTATTATTTACATCATTAGCATGTACTGAACTCCCACTTATTGTATGAGATATACTTGCCAAATAAAAATGTAATCTAATCTAATAGTTTATCTCTCTAACAACCCACATTTCAATGGTCCTGAGGTTCATTAGCAACAAGCATGGCAACAACTAAACAACCTTGGATCCAGGTTATTCTGTGGTGTGAGGTAGATAAAGCAACATTATGGCTGTTGCTTAGCTAGCAGGTATAGCAGCTAGCTACATGTGCATTGCCCCTAAGAGCTCTTGAACTTCTTATAAATGGTGGGGGTATTGTAATAAAACTTGGTTGCATTGGGACCCATCCAGTGACTCTGGGAACCCTCCCAGCAGCTCCAGGGACTCCTTCAGCAGGGCTGTGGACCCTTCCAACAGCTCTGTGGACCCCTTTCCTGACCCTAGGGACCACTTCAGTGGCTTTGTGGACCCTTCCAGTGGCACTTTGGACTCTTCCAGTAGCTCTGGGGACCCCTTCAGCGGCTCTGGGGACCATCCAAGTGGCTCTCATGACCCTCCCAGCAGCTCTTTGGACCCTTCCAGCAACTCTTTGGACTCTTCCAGTAGCCCTCACTGACTCTTGGGACCCCTTCAGCAGCTCAGTGAACCCCTTCAGTGACTCTAGGGAACCCTTCAGCGATTCTGTGTAGCTCTGGAGACCCCTTCAGTGACTCTGGCATCCCTTTCAGCAGCTCGGGGGACCCTCCCAGTGGCTCTGTGGACCCTTCCAGTAGCTCTGGGGACCCCTTCAGTTGCTCTGGGGACCCCTTCAGTGTCACTGGGGACCCCTTCAGTAACTCTGTAGGCACTTTCAGTGACTCTGGGCACCCCTTCAGCAACTCTGTGGACCCTATAAGAGGCTCTGGGGACCCTCCCAGAGGCTTTGGGTTCCTTTTAGTGACTCTGGCGTCCCCTTTAGTGACTCAGGGACCCCTTCAGCTGCTCAGGGCATGCTCCCAGTGGCTGTGTGGCCCCTCAGCGGCTCCAGGGATCCCTTCCAGTGGCTCTAGGGACCCTTCTGGTGGCTCTATGAGGACCTCTGCAGATTGTGCTGGCACCTCAGGTGGCTGCGGGTGCATCCTTGCTGGTTCTGTGAACACCTCTGTTGACTCTATCACCACCTCTAGTCCTGGAAACATACATGAGGGCTCTGGGTATGCATACCCTGGCATTAGTAAATTCCCACTAGCTCTGAAAACATCTTTGCTGGTACCAAGGACAATTCCTCCCCCTATACCAGGGATGGCTAGACCACCTTCCCCTATACCAGGGATGACTAGATCAACTTCCCCTGTACCAAAGATGGCTGTGGGAATTACTACACTAGGCAAAATCACAGCATGGAATACAATATTTCTGCCATAAAAGTACTAAATGTGACCATTGTCCTACAGTTACTCTTACTGAATGCAAAGCCAGGTAGTACAGGATTCACTGAATCTTTAATCCTGAATATACCATTGTGAACCAATTTTGAATTGGTTTTCATGGTGATTTCTTAAAGATTCACAATGGCCACCATACAGGTTATTCTTTATTAATTATTTGGAGTCCCTAGCCACAGGAGTATCCTTTCTGAATTTGAAATTGTGTATTTATCTTGATTAGATACTGTTTCGGCTCCGATTTCGCCACTTTGGAATGGTAATTTCATTAAAAATTCAAAATGGCTGCCACATAGCTTTTTGAAAATAGCTGGATTGGATTCCCTGGCCTCATAAATGTACTTTTTGACATTTTATATGAGTCTCTAAGTTGATTAGGAGCAAAGATAGACAGTTTTTCAGTTTTCAGCTATTTTCGGGCGGCCATCTTGGATTTCTCAAAATGCTCAAGGGTGAGAGCTCCACATCCACCTGGATATTTTCACCTAGACCCTATAGATGCATAATCAGCAGAGAAAAAAACTTTAACAGACGAAACGATGTCCCCCCCTACGGCTTCCAGACTACTTCAAGTGTTACAGATGGTAAGGTTTTGGAGTGTATGGTAGATATGGGTCAGACCCAAGATAAATGTACTAAGTCGTGTTCTTTTGAGGTTTTTCAGTTTCCAACAGCTGTAAAATAAAGATGCCTACATATTATGAGGTAATTTTTGTTAAGCTAGGAAAAAAAGACCATAAGCTTTCAGTAAAAAGAAATTTTGGGGGTGTCGGATGAAAGGTTTTTGTTTTATGACCCTTGAGAGTTCAAAAATACCCCAAAAACGGGGTTTCAGCCTCATATTTATGTTTTCTTATATCCACCCTGTCCTCTTAGAGCACCATAACCCTTCCCAAATTCGATTTTCCATAAGGTATATGTGTTGCCAAAAATATCAAAGTGTTTTTACCCGGAAATTTTAAGGCAACTTACCTCCAAGGCCCTTGTTCTATTAAAAGGCACTTGTGTAATGCCAAACATATTTATTTTCAACCCCCCCTACAATATCATTAAAAGACACCACAGTTTTTTAACTACCTTCCTTATAAGGGTTACCAATGGCAGTTATGGTGGGTGAAATGAATTTTCCTTTGTCTCTGATCGCTAAAGGTAGTTTGGTAATGACTTAAATATGTTTGGCATTACACGTCATTTTGCATCATAATTCAAATAATATATCATTTTTTAATATATTGCATGTCTTAAGCTGAGGGGGAGGGTATATTGGTCAATAATGATCAGTGGTTAGAGGCCCACTTAACTTATATATATTGGGACTAAGACTTTTGACCTGTACATGTTATGCCAAACAGGTATCTAGGTAAAGCATAATGCCAAACAGATATATAGATGAAAGCCTTAATATACTATTTTTTTTTAAATTTCCATTCAACATTGTACCCAAGCTCCCCTTCACCATTTTTGTGACTGGGAATGGTTATTTTGCCACCTACAGACAGCTTTCCAAACTATATCTGTGTGGCATTACATGTGTTTGGCATTACAGATTCAAACTGTGTTTTGGCTCCAGAATGGTTAATATCCCGTGCACCTACAAAATTCCTGGTCAGGGTGTCGACCAGACAGCTCCTTTAATATAATAACTCAGAAATTGCCAAATTCCAGCATGGTTTTTATGTGTGGGGGATGGAAATCACTTTCTGTTACATTACATCTACATTACATTTTTTCTTTTTGTGAAAAAAGGGACTTCTACTCACTCAATAGTCTTCATATTTTAACATAACATGTCCCTATGGTACTTGTATCATCCCAAACCGTTTTTTCCCCAAAATGTCTATATTTGTTTTCATTAATATGAGGGGCATTACATATTTCCCCTTTCCATTGGTCTAGAATCATTAATTTCTTCATTCTCTACCTCAGAACTGTACAGTAGGTGTCCACCCGCATTGTGTATTATGATAAACCAACTATACCATAAATCTTTAGTGTTTTTCTTAGGTTTTAGTCCTCACCTCTTACAGTGTCAACTCATTTTTTTAATGTAGAATGGTAATATCAAGCATACGTACATAATTCCTGGTACATTGTATACTATGCTAATGCGTACGTGTAGGAGGTAAAAATGGAAGGAGTGTAAAGAGAGAGGCGGCTTGGGATAAATTAATTAATTTTATTATTAATTAATTAACACAATGGTTATTAAGACGATGTATTACAATGTACGATTGAATTGATTGAATGTATGTAGAATTATGAATGTATAAAATAACAGTGCCAAGACCGCAGGAAGAGAAAGAAGAGGGTGGGAGAGGTGGGAAGACATACATTACATGGTTATGTTATTGATTTGACCAGTGCTTTGTTGACTTTATGTGAATGTTTAGTGGAGATGTATGCTTTATAAGCCTGTGAGGACCAGCCTCCGAAGTTCTGTATCTCAAGTTCTGTGCAACCACTCTTAAAGGCTGTGGTGGATGCTGCTTTTCTGATGGAGTGTAGACTATATACACTTGCGTTCAGCCCGATGTGCTCCAGTGCCTCGGCCCATGCAGTCCTGAGGGCCGGGACGAGCTCCCCCGGGTATGTAAACATTGGCTGGTTGGGTGACCTTGTAGGCGTGGTGCTGATGACCCGCCTTAGGTTCACTACTGGGCACAGTTCTTGGTTGTGGGACGGGTGAAGAGTAACAGTCTTGTGTTGGTCGTGGCGTTGCATGTTCTTGGCATGTTTTATATGCACCACCACTACCTCGCCCACCATGACGTCTGCCCTGGTGAGGTGATACAGGTGGTTGAATCTTGGGGCTGATGGTGGGAGAACCTCTGACTGGCGCAGGCCGGCATAGTATATCACCAGCACTGCCGTCTTGAAAGTTTGTGACAGCATGTCCATGGGGAAGGCCTCCAGGGCCCTGCGTAGATACCTGACCGGGATGAACACCTTGGCCTTGCTTTTGTATGATTTGTCCCCTTTTATCCCATCCAATGCTCTGGCGACCCGTATGTTGTTGATGCCCGTGGGTGACCCTTTTGCCAACAACAGATAGGTCCTCACATGTGACACCTTGTTGAGGATTGTCCCTGGAGCATTCTTGTTTAGGGCGAGCTGCTCGATATAGAGGCATATATCCACCTCTGTAGGGGAGAGTGCCTCGATGTTCATGAGTAGGCAGAAGTTGAGGTACTCCCGGATGGCCCCAGTGTGGTTGGTGTTGGTGCCCGGGGCGCGTGCACGGGTCTGTCTCACCTCTGCCAGACTGGCCAGTCTGTTCCTGTGTGGGTCTGGAAGCGAAGTGAGGTAGAATTGAGGTCAGGAAGTACATGCATGGTTTAATGAGTGACAGATTGTTATCACTTATTAGTTTATCTGCCAGCATTTTATGATGTGCAGACAGGTGGGATCTGCTCAATGCATCCGCTATCTTATTGTCGTGGGTGGAGATGTACTGGAAGGTAAGGTGGAGTTGTAATGAGGCCTGGGTGGCCCAAACAGCTCTGGAGCACTCATTGAGGACGGTGTTTTTGGCACGACCCCATTTGAGTGCATCCACCGTGGCCTTATTGTCACAGTGTACAAGTATATGAGTACCCTTTTGGGAGGTTTTTATGAGGGAGTGGAGCGCTACCACGACGTTCACAGCCTCCACCTCCGCTATGATGGACTCATGTTGGTCAGTGGGGTGGAGTTCTTGTCTGTATGCTTGTACGTCATCCGCCGCCCCTATGCCTGTGGGGCAGGCATCGACCCAGATCTCTTTGTTGGGGACTGGAGGGGGGATGAGGCCCACCCCGTTCCAGTGGCTACACAAGTCAACAAAAGTGGCGAGATCAGTGCGCATTTGCGTGTTAATATGGCACCACCACCCCTTCATCTTCCTCAGCGCCTCCAGAAGTGATGAGAGAAAGGGGCGCATAGGTGGTATACATTTACATATATGCAAGAGTTTACCCAGGAGTGACTCTAACACTTTGCGGTTGAGACTCCTCTTTTGTGCAGCCGAGTTGACCTCCGTCACGACCTCCAGGAGTTTTGCCTGTGGGATTGAGAGAGTCATGTTTTTAGTGTCACACAAAATGCCTAGCCATTTTATACAGCGGGCTGGTGGTTGTGCCTTGTCCATGGCCTCTACTAGGCCTAGCTCTAGAAAAAGAGATTTTACACGTTTATATTGTGACATGGCAGATTGGTAGTCTGTTGCTATGACGACCAAGTCGTCCAGGTACATGATTGCTTGCATTGATTCACTTTTCAATATTGACACCAGCGCCTCCGCCACCCGTTGCATATGTGCAGAGCTGGTCCTAGCGCCAAATGGCATGGAAACCTCTAGGAAATGCTGCTGGCCCCACCTCATGCTGAGCAAAGGCCAGTCCAAGCAATCCGACCGGAAGTGTTTATAAGCTCTTTCTAGGTCAACCGTGAAGAGATGTGCGTTGGGGCCAGCATGTATCATGAGATTGACCAAATGGTCGACGGATGGGAGAGAATGCTCGCGTATTTCTCCCATGGCAGTGTTCTTTAGTATGTAAGCGTTCACCGACTTCTCCTGCGGAAAAGTAAGATCAGTTTTAACCCTCCTTTTTGAGGGGTCAGATTTGGGGCGGGTCATCAGTGGGGCCACATGTGACCATTGCTGAAAGGGGGAGGCGGGAAAAGGGCCTATGACAGCGCCGTGTGCAATTTCGGTGTTCAGAAGTTCACTGATCTGTTCTGGGTAGTCTTTTCCGCTTGGGTGGTTGTCCACATCTGAGTTGTTTGATACCGGCCCCATATAACCTAATGGAAAACCATAATACAAATAGTCAAGCAATCCGTGGTTATTGGGGTCATGTCTGAGATAAGCATCCCATGCGGGCAGGTTGAGTGAGGTGGGGAGAGTCTGGCGGGCAGCAAGGCAATTTGGGAGACCTGTATCACGAACCACATTATAAATCCGTGCCAGTTCCACAGCCTCTGTACCCATGTCTCCCCAGGCCGGGGACGTGGATGGCCAATGTTTCATCCTGTGTGCAGCGAAAGCAGCAGGTGAAATATCAGTATCATGCAAAACAAAGTCATATTCACACATGTGTCGTATAGCCTGAAAGTCAATATCCTGTGCTGGGGGTGCATCATGCTGATGTGGGAGGTTAGCATGTGCCTGTATGCTGATGTGCTGCGGCGCGGGGCCGGGCGCGTCGTGCCGCGCCGCGCCCACGTGGCATTGTTTATCAACAGCCGCGCCCGTCGCCGCCGCCACGTGGCTTTGTTTATCAACATGCGGGTCACGTGTGTGGGGGGCGTGGCCCGGCGTGTGGCTGCGCGGGTTGCGCTGGCGGTGCGCCTGTGGCTGTACGTCGGTGTCCCGGGCACTACCCTGAGCGTCTGCTGTATGGGGGAACCTGGGGAGTTGTACAGGGTTAATATCACAGTATTTAGGATGGTTGACATCATGATCAAATGACAATGTAGGAATCACATGGTTACTGACAGTACTGACCTGTGCATATTGTTGGAGCACGACACCCTGCTGAGTGTGATGCGTGCTCGAGTCTAGTTTTTTGGGACATATGTAGGAGCCTGTGGCCTTAGTCCTGCCGCCGCCCCTGCCTGCTGGTGCATGAGTGGTGGCGGGTAGAACTGTTGTTGTTGTTGTGGGGTGAACCCTTGTTGCTGTGGGTTCTTCTGTCTGCATGTGTGTAGGGGGTGACCAAACTTCTTCCAACCACCAGCCTGACTGAAGCAGTATGAGCAGTAGTGGACGTATCTGGCCCCCGCCCCTTCATGGTGACTCGCATGCTGACAGCCGCTGTGTGAGTTAAACAGGGAACAAACAACGTTGTTGTGGTGTGCACCCTCCTTACTGGAGGAACCACCACCTTGTTTTGCATTGAGTACCCTGTCCCTCCTGTCACCTTGTATGCGGCTGTGGTATTGTTCCCATCTCCACGCGCCTGACTCCAGCTGATCCAGCGTGAACTGGGACCAGGCGCGTATGGTATGCCAGTCTGGGGAGGCGTGCTCTATGACGTCCTCCAGGTGTTCCATGTACTGGTCATAGAACGGGTCAATCTTATCTCTAACCTTGTCGTCTCTCATCATGCGGATGTATGCACTGGTGTACTCTTTTTGTGACATAGAGTCACGTGCGTCTAGCTTTTTAGCCACGGTATGTAGGCCCGCCCGGTGTAGATACATGTAGGGTTTTGGGTGTGCGTCCTTATGTGTAAAATCAGGAAACAGTTTCTTACCCTCTGATCTCGGGAGGTTAAAATGCTCCTGGAGCAATTGTTGTGCGATGAAGCCCTGCGCCGCCGCTTGTGAGAGGGTGTTGACGGGGTCGGCCCCTTGAGCGGCCGGGCGGTGTGACGACTGCCGGGTCCTGGGCCGTGCTGTAGAGTGGTCCCTGGGCGGCGAGTTGGGCATGTGAGGGGTGCGTAGGGGGTCCTGTGAGGCATAGTGGCCCTCTCCGGCCGTGTGGTGCCTCCTCCTGTCCCCTACCCGGCCTCTTGTAGTAGTAGTCGGGGTGTCGGTGAGTACCCCGCCGGTGTTGTCCTGCCGTGTGCGGGCGGTGCCCTGACCGTTGGCGGCTTGGTCACGTGTCCTCGTGTCAGGTGGAATACCACCCTCCTGTACAATGGCCAAGAGGGTCCCAAACTGGTCGGCCAACTTCCCAACAGTTCTTTCCAGAGAGCCCAGGCGTTCTGTGCTTGTGTAGTGGAGGGTGCTGGCTGCCGATAGTAAAGTTTCATACCTCGAGTCCAGTGCCGACCTGCCGGCGGCCTGTGAGGCTCGTGACGTGGAGGCGCCATTGTTGCTGTCACCGCGTCGGTATGACCGGTGGTTGAAAGTGACCCTGCTGTCGCTAGAACTGGATGAATATCCTCCAGTCGACATTTTGGGCCTCCTGTGTGTGGTGCAGAATAAAATTGGTAATATTAAAACCAACTTAGTGCAGGCCTGAAGGAGGTGGGTGTCCACTTCTCCGGTCCCGTATTGGAAAACCGTGTTGAGGGTATGGACGATTCCTTCAGACTGAGGAGGTTATGGAAGGTGGGTAGGGAACAAGGTGACCAGTGGTGGCAGCACCTGTGTTGGTGTTGGTGGGTGGACGTCCGCCAGCAGCAGACAATGACCCATAATGGTATATCCTATACCATTATAACTCAATAAACCCATCCCGTTTTTTCATACAAAGTTACATTTTTGTACCATAATTCTATTTTTCCCAATAATGGACATAGGAGTATTCATGTGCAATACAAAAAAATGTGGGCATTGGTTCACTAGGCAAAAAAATCATGAAAATTTCCTATTTGTTTGTATTTTTTCACAAAAATAGAGAACACTTTTTTTCTTCAAAAATCTGTAATAAAAAAAGTAACTCGGGACCCCCCCTATTTTTTTACATTTTCAATTTCCTAATGATCTAAACTACCCTGAGGCAAAAAAATAGGAAATTCTATGGATGAAAAGTTAAGAGTAGCGATCAACCTTAAGGACTAAAACAGGTCAAGGGGCATGAGGCCTTGTGGGGTCTTTAGCTGACAAAATGTTCTTAGCTGACAAAAGGGTACCCTTTTGTCAGCTAAAGGCTCACATGGGGGCATAAGGCTACAAAAGTGGCGTTAACGGACAAAAGTGGTTCTTAGCTGACAAACCCTATGAGGCAGTTCTTAGCTAACAAACATGTATGTGGTTCTGAGCTAACAGACCCTTTGGGATGGCTCTTAGCTGACAAACCCTTTGGGTTGGTTTCTAGCTGACAAATCCTAGGCAGTGGTTTTTAGCTGACAAACCCTACAGTTTGGTTCTTAGTTGACAAACCCTATGTGACAGTTCTTAGCTAACAAATATTTATGTGGTTCTTAGCTGACAGACCCTGTGGGATAGCTCTTAGCCGACATACCCTATGGGGGTGGTTCTTAGCTGACAAACCCTATGGGATGGTTCTTATCTGACAAACCCTATAAGGTGGTTCTTAGCTGACAAACCCTATGAGGCAGTTCTTAGCTAACAAACATTTATGTGGTTCTGAGCTGACAGACCCTTTGGGATGGCTCTTAGCTGACAAACCCTTTGGGTTGGTTTCTAGCTGACAAATCCTAGGCAGTGGTTCTTAGCTGACAAACCCTACAGTTTGGTTCTTAGTTGACAAACCCTATGTGACAGTTCTTAGCTAACAAACATTTATGTGGTTCTTAGCTGACAGACCCTGTGGGATAGCTCTTAGCAGACACACCCTATGGGGGTGGTTCTTAGCTGACAAACCCTATGGGATGGTTCTTATCTGACAAACCCTATGGGGTGGTTCTTAGATGACAACCCCTATGAGTAGCTTTACCACAGAGGAATTGAAAACGTATCATATTGCTATAATTTATAATTGTATTGATGCGCCATGCGATTTGGATCACAAATCTGTTAGAAATCTGTGTCTAGCATGTCTAGAACCGACAGAATTCGAAATTTGTTACCACAATAAAGGGGAATCTATTGGAAGAAATGTCCATAGATAAACACCACTTACACGGACCCCCTACTACCTTTACAAAAGGTGTGAGTGCATGCCGGCAGAGGCAGCATTCACAGCTTTACCTTGTACGCACTGCCCCCGTAGCTACGGCCATGGGGGGTGGGGGTTTGGGGGGTGTGGGGGCTGGCATCCACCGGCTCACCCCTCAAGGAAAGCCGGCTGCAGTGGTGCGAGGGGCGTCCTTACACCCCCTGGAAGACCCCCAATACACATACTAATTGTAGGATTAAAATCCGCGGCTCTTAACAATAACTTATATTATTGATTTTTGTATCAGTAGAAAGCTATATTCCCCATTTATACAATGCACATACTAGAAAATAAGCGCGGCACATATTTTTTAAACAATGCATGGAATTCTAAGAGGGTTTACTATATAAGTTCATATCTCTGGTTAGCAGCATCAGATTCCAGAATAGCTCCCACCAAACTGTAGCTAATTATAAATCTTTTCTCTAATTAGATATGTTATTCCGACAGATATAATAGTATCAGGTGATCCCCCAGCTAGTAAGTTTTGGAGGGACACACCTGGTGATGGGAAAAATCATGGCCCATGCAGGTGTGAGTAAACAGTAGGCACAGGCGTCCAACTGATTTGGGTGGGCGATTGGTGACGCTACTATGAGGCAGTTCTAACAAACATGTATGTGGTTCTGAGCTGACAGACCCTGTGGGATGGCTCTTAGCTGACAAATCCTATGAGTTTGTTTCTAGCTGACAAATCCTAGGCAGTGGTTCTTAGCTAACAAACCCTATGGGTTGGTTCTTAGCTGACAAACCCTTTGGGTTGGTTCTTAGCTGACAAACCCTATGGGGTTGTTCCTAGCTAACAAACCTTAGGCAGTGGTTGTTAGCTAACAAACCCTAGGCAGTGGTTCTTAGCTGACAAACCCTAGGCAGTGGTTCTTAGCTAACAAATCCTATCGGGTGGTTCTTAGCTGACAAACCCTATGTGGTAGTTCTTAGCAATCAAACATTTATGTAGTTCTTAGCTGACAAACCTTATGGGGTGGTTCTTAGCTGACAAACCCAATCGTATTTGATACGATTTTTGAACCCCAAAATTATAATATTCTTTGCAGAAAATCGTAATAAAAATCGTAACAATAGCATGTCCTTCAAAATGCACTTGCAAATAGGCAAGTGCTGGCTTTATATTCCATGTATATAAAGTGATAATCAATGCCTACTAATAGTAGGCCAGTTTGTAGGCAGCGGCATGGTAACCAGTTTGAAAGTAAGCGGATGAAGGGGGATTATGGCCCTAGAAACATAGCCCTAACCTGCTGAGTGGTGCCAAGTATTTATACACTTAAAAAAATCCTAAAAATCGTAATTTGCCAGCAGAAATCGTAATGGTCGTGATTGGGGTAAAAAATCTTAAAATTAAGAAAAATCTTTACGCTTGGCATCCCTGGATAATTAAAACACATTATCGGAATTGTTGGCAAAAAAACAATACTTAGGAACTATTAGCAAATATCCATGATACAGGGTTTGTTTGCTATGAACCAGTACATAGGGTTTGTCAGCTAGGAACCACCCCATAGAGTTTGTCAGCTAAGAACCACAGTATCGGGTTTGTCAGCTAAGAACCACTGCTTAGGGTTTGTTTGCTATGAACCAATATATAGTGTTTTTGCCTGGCCACTATTGGCATAATTAGGGTTTGTTTGCTATGAACCAGTATATAGGGTTTGTCAGTTAAGAACCACCCCATAGGGTTTGTCAGCTAAGAACCAATGCTTAGGGTTTGTTTGCTATGAACCAGTACATAGGGTTTGTCAGCTAAGAACCACTGTGTAGGGTTTGTCATCTAAGAACCACCCCATAGGTTTTGTCAGCTAAGAACCACCCCATACGGTTTGTAAGCTAAGAACCACCCCATAGGGTTTGTCAGCTAAGAGCCACCCCATAGAGTTTGTCAGCAAAGAACCACTTTTGTGCTTTAACGCCACTTTTGTAGCCTTAAGCCCCCATGTGAGCCTTTAGCTGACAAAAGGGTACCCTTTTGTCAGCTAAGAGCCATTTTGTCAGCTAAAGACCCCACAGGCCTTACTGTGATAGCACCTGACAGGCAAACAACTAGGATATATGAATATCATACCAACTATCGAACCCGGTATAAAGATGCCAATTCTAAAATGGTAAAGAGATACCCCACTCTTAAAGAGGTTTAGAGATACCAACACCAATTAGGTATAGGGATACCGACCCCAATTAGGTATAGAGATACCAATTCATATTAGTAGTTACCTTGGTATGGGACACCAAGCTGGAGCATCACCGAGACATCTCTTAGCTTTGAGTATGCGATACTTAACGTGCGGGGCCGAGCATCACCTTTTGATGAGGCGACAATCCCCCCCCCCAACCCCATGCGGCCCCGTGCAGAACCAGTGTCCGGCCAGCCCGCGGACTGGTGAGGCGTGGCTCTGCGAACCCCTTACTGACACTCTATTTATTTCAGATTCTAGGTTCAGATGAACCTCGCCTAAAACAGTTCAAAGTTGACTAATTTGGACTTCATGGACAACCCAATGTTAACTCAACTAGCATAGATTTCTCTGTTTGTAACATGTGTCAAACTCAAAGGATTAAGTATTTTTTAATGTAGATGTAGCATTGACTTCTTGTCACATGTGAGAGTATGAGATTATTAAGATATTTTCTCCAACATACTGAGTTGAAAAGCCAAGAGATCAGTGAACAATGTTACACATGCGCTTAACACCAGATGGAGCCACAGCGTTCTCCCCTGCTCAGAACCTGACTGGGAACCACTCTCTGCTATTACCTCTCCATAGCCTGGCCTCACTCTCCTGCTGCCACCTGGTTGGATCACTCGAGGACCCCCACCCCCCAACTAGAACCAACAAGCAGAGAATACTAAGAGGATCCACTAGCCGATTTCTTCTCGCGGAAAGCATGTGGCGCCCCCTAATGGATGGAGTGTACAGCCCATGTCGGCCACTCAGACCCTATTTACTTATGGATGAAATCTTATTTCAGTTGCTGAAAAAAGCTTTTTACCTGTCTATATCTTTTTATAGGTTTCTCAATATTCTCAATATTCTCAATATTTGGAGAAAATTCAATCAGGAATAGTAGCTAATGTTGTTTTAGTGGGGAACAGTGGGCTGTACACTCCAATACCAGGGCGCAGGATGCATCATGATGCATCATGATGCATTGTGATGCATTATGATGCAGTATGATGCAGTATGATGCAGTATGATGCAGCATTATGCAGCATGATGTAGCATGGATGCAGCATGGATGCAGCATGGATGCAACACAGATGCAGTATCATTGCAGCAATGTATCATTGATTCAAACCTGCTGCAGTCTGCTATATCATGCTGCATCATGCTACATCATGCTGTAGCGTGGATGCAGCATGGATGCAGCATCATGTAGCATGATGCAGCATGATGCAGCATGATGCAGCATGGTGCAGCAGGTTTGCATATATGATGCATCATGGATGCAGCATGGATGCAGCATGGATGCAGCATGGATGCAGCATGGATGCAACATGGATGCAGCATGGATGCAGTATGGATGCAACATGAGGCAGCATAGATGCAGAATGGATGCGTCATGGTAGTGGCATGGTAGCCGCATGATGCCATATCCAGGCAGCATGATGTAGCATGATGCAGCAAGGATGTAGCATAATTGGGGGAAAGATGCAGCATGGATGCAGCATGGATGCAGCATGGATGCAGCATAAGTGATTCTTATCATATCATAAAACTTGACACAACTTTCAGGTCAGTGAGACTTGTAGTCTAATTACCAGGGAGAGTTGAGACTCCAGGAATCAGAAAGAGCCACTCAAATTGTATTTAATGTCTGCCAAACCGGACATGTCTTTGTAAACCACTGCAACACCTGCCAACTGTCAAATAAATCAGGTCAGAGTAAACTTGTTTCCATTCGTGGCAGGTCTGTGAGGTAGGAACCAGCTGCTTACTGAGATGGGGAGGCTAGTTATGTCACCAAGGAACACTGCCTTTAAGTCCTGCACATGGAATTAAAACAGGGATCTATTGGGAGGTAAGTGAATACCTTCTCAGAAAATGGCTTGGTCCCCTCTATAATGCATCATTATATTATTATGTGACTTGGAAAGCTATGTGCTGAACCGCCCCCCCCCCCCAGTTGATGGTGACTCAATCCCATAAAGAGTCTCCACCTGGGGATCAAAGTGGGAACCACCCTCTGTAGCTATCACTCTACATGGAACCAACTGAGCCTACCGACCGCTACATTGTCGAGCGCTAAGTTGAAAATGTTACTGTGAGTCACTGAAGGCTTCAAAGGCTTTATCAGGGTGTGATTGGTTACATTTGAATAGACTTGGAATTTTCTTATGGCTTCATCATTTTTATGTACACGTGTTTGTTTGATAATACAATATGATGGACAACTGTCAAGACTATGAACAAAGGACATTATGACATGAGATATACACAAAACACAAACCTCAAAAAACATATCTCTCTGGATCTAGCACTAGGTGGTAGGGGGTAGGGGGGGAGGCTTGACTATAAATTACATGCTTATGGGAGTCGTGATTTAATATCCCTCTTTCCATTTTCAATGGGTGGTAGGTTTGGGGGGTGTGGCTGGCTGAGTATGTTCATTCAGTTACCTATGTGTTAATGCCTGTCTTCATTAGTAGAGGCGGCTGGGACAAAATACATGATCCAGTGTTGCAGGGGGCATGCCTCCCTTGTTTTTTGTGTACAATTTCCAGGATGATTTTGGCAATATCACACGCCCTCCCTTGCCTTTACAAATACCTGTAAATCCCCCTGAAATAATGTTCATCCCTCATGAAACATATTGCTCAAAAAAATTAAGCAAAAAAAATGGTGAAAGTGGGCATCACAATTTAGCTCGCTGTACAAGCCAGTAACCTGCATTTGTCTTGATGACCCCTGATGGAGTCATGAATATTAAACCACAATTGGGTTAAATAAACTACAGGTATTTGCCTATTTTCATGAGTGAATGTATTACCAGCTTTCCTTATAAACAATCCCTTTGTTTTCAAGTCTCTACTATGTTGGAGGCATTTTATATTCAATACTATTATTATAAATAATATTCCCATCTCTTCCACCTCAAACTATCTATCAATTTTTAATTACAAATATGTAGTAAAGAAGCCAATCTTATATGTAATATGAATATGTCCATCCTTTATACTGGGTTCTCTGAGGCGTACCTGTACCATACCGTACCAGGTTACCTTATAAGTGCCGCATGATGCCGTCATGCTCATGTCATTTTGTTGCACTGATAAAGCTCTGGTGAATAACAGCGCTGGATTGGTGCATCATGCTGGCCCTTCTTGGAGAATCAATCAAAAAGTGATGGAATGATAATGGAATGATGATTAAGATATACAGTAATTCTAGGTGACTGCTTTGGCACAGGGAAAGTATGCATTATGTCGAACTTAAATGGCTAAAATCTGCCCAAGCATCACCAACATAGAGCACCGAGTCATGCCCCACCTACCACCAATGTGTACTTGAACTATGTTTTATTTCATAACTCCCGGAGCAAGACACCCTCTACATGTTTTTAGTGGTTCTGCGTCCTAGCCACCATCTAGGCACTGGGTTAGAGATGAAACATGTATAATTCATCATTAAATGTTACCTGGGAGTAACCGTATGTGATTGATATAATCAGGCCTCGGTAATCCAGGAACTTCTCCACCACAGGTATAATAACCCATAGGGGAGATTCTACCAGCAAGGGAAGATTCTCCCTTACTTAAGGCAACCCCCTAGTGGACCCTCAGCCCTTATCTAGCCAGAGATAAGGGCCGCTGGGAGATAAGGGCTACTGCCAGTCTGCAACTCTGAGGGGTGCTGTATCAAATTCAGGTGGGGTGGTGAGGGAAGGGTAAAGAGTGCAGAGGGAGTCCACATATAAATATACCTGATTTCGGCTCATTCAATTCATTATATTTCATGAAATACAGGACTGTTATACAAGCTCACTCACATATACTTAGCTAATTACATTAACTACCTGTAAACAGGTTAATCATTTTCTGCAAATAATGTACATTAGCAAATTTAATTTTCTGATTGAACTTTTCTGATTGTATTGGAGAAACCCCCTCATTCCTGTTTCCCTTGCATGGTATTAAAGGTCAGATGTCCTTAACCTGTTAATGGTGGGAACATACCATGGGTATTTGGGCCGATGCTATCTGCACACCTTGGGCAAATGACTAGAATTAAGATTTGTGTCCCTCTGAAAACACTACTGACTTTGTACAGATAAAAAAAAACTCCCCTCAATACACAGATGCACACACAACACCACTCCACAGCTCACAGAGTCTGAGCTACCTCATTTTGAATAGCCTTCATGTACATACTTGTGGTGTGAATCCCTCAGTGTAGATAAATTACACAAACAAAACTGGAAGACCCTGCCCAGTGTACTATGTTGGCTAGCACGCTGATGTATGAGGGCATAGCTGTGCACATGATGTGCACTATCATATACAATAACATCCCTTTTAAATTGTCATACAATAACATACAATATAATAACAGGACGATGGAGGGATTGATTAATAGGGGGCCTGAACACTGATTATGTTAAGAAATAAATGTGTGTCATGTAGCCAATGGTAAGGTAGATTCACCTAAAGATGGACACACCGAAAGTTTGAAACCTTTAAAAAAGGCGATGACGTCATTGGCATTTGCCCGCCGCTTGTGCAACTAATAATCACCCCAACAGTTGAGTTACCTCAAATGACATAACAAACAAAGGAAATAAATTATTTGCCAGGGGTCATGGTACCCGACCACGCCTACTTATATATGCATAGATCTACTTAGGCCTAGATCTATTTAATTTTTTGATGGTAACATTATTTTCGTTACCACAATCTGTCCTGGTGACGTCACAGGCGCCCCATGGCGCCCCCCGTACAAACCGAAACCATTAATCGGGTTGCCATGACTTTGCTCCGCAAGGTCAGGTCGCTACGCTCCGGGCAACCCCAAAAAATACCTGAAAATTCACACATATCTTAAATAATGTAGGCCTATTCAGTCTCCTCAAGTTATATTGGCGGTGGTCCATTATGAGCCCAGTGTTCCTTTCCACAATGGATTGACAGCGATTTGTTACCGTATTTCATTTTCCTTAATCAGTATGGCTAAACTGTATAAAAAATCAACCTATGAATGAGCAATATTTCTGTTTTTTCTAGTAACATACTACAATATGAACCTTGAGGATAGAGCACAAATAGAAGTTTAGATAGATTGAAGCTGAGTCCTCCTCCCATATTTCTATCTAAATTATCTTTGACCTTGTCTGACAGGTCACATGCAAGCTGGCCTGCAATGTATTAGTAAAGCACATTTTGGTCACCCAATGACTTGTTACAGAGTCTTGCTTGGTGGTCTACCCAACACTAGGAGCCTGTTACACTTGTTCCATGTGCCATTCTGTGCCAGAATGGCACTTGTGGACACCACCATGACCTTGAACTTGGCTTATCCAGTCCCTGCTGGTAGCTTGGAACCAGTGAACAGGAACTGGAACTAGAACCAGAAAGTGTGATAGAGAGACCCCATCATACATTCTGGTTCCTGTTCACTGGCTCAAAGCTATCATCATGGATTGCCCAAACTGAGCAAAATCCAAGTTCAAGGTCTAGGTGACAGTTGCCAGAGCCTTCCTACAGATGGATCTAGGGGTGAGAGTAGGGGATATATGCAAGGCCGGAGAGCTACACCCTCCCACCCTTTACACTGGGTAAATTGGTGCATATAGACTGGCAAAAACTCCCGACTTATGTTGTTTTGGCTATCTCTGGCCCTTTTTAGGATAGCAACTTTTGCACCATTTTTTTTGCAACATGCTAAACTTTCAGGGATTTCTTTTTTTTGTGTGTATTGCCCCAATTTTCAAATATCACTTTCTATCAGCCCTATGGTATAGTCAATTGATTCACGTGGATTTCACTAGATATGTACCTATTTTTATCTCCATAGCCATTTAAGTGTGTATTGTCAGCACAATTTTCAACAGTCCTTTCATTTTGATACCCCTATATAGTAAAAGAAGAAGATACACAGTGTATCCATTGTACCTCAAATGGTGAGATAGCTATTTTGTCTTATGCTGGAGAAAAATAAATTTGTGGTCCATGTTAACCCCCGGTTAACATGTGTATATTGGTTAGTAGTGAACGCCCCTGTAGTTGCCGCTGCTGCTGGCAGGGTGCAGTGTATGTCCTATGTATTAGTTCCATAGGCTCCCTCCAGGAGGTAGTATTAGCGTCGCCTGTAGCCGCTGACCAACCGGTACAGTTGGATTTTTGAACTCAGCAGGTGAGGACGCTTCCTCTAGGCTCTGCATGTGCAGGCTCCCTGTCCCAACTGTCGTTTATATTTGAATTTTGGAATCTTTTTTGAAATTACCTGACTGCATCATGGCCTCTGCATGGTGCTATGGGTGTGGAGGTGACCATCCTGTCCCTAGGGGAAAGAACTGTAAGGAGCCTCCGGTTGCAAATTGGAAGAGATTACCTTCGAGGAGAAAGCAGTTAGTTCATGATCCAAACGCTTCTAAGGAGGAGAGGGCCGCTGCCGCTCAGAAAGAGCTAGAGACTAGTCTGGCTGAACTACACACGGAGGATAAGTTTCCCAATGCTGAAGAGAATGCTGAGTACCTGGAGGAACTGGACTTAGAGCGGCAACGTCAAGAGAAGGTCGAGGCGCTGGAGCGTAGGGTGCGGGGCCGTATACAGGGCCGTATAGAAGGCCGTATAGGTGCGGCTGGTGGTGACGTCCCGGACAAGCCTGTCATGGACAAGCCAGTCAAGGATAAGCGGGTCCCGGACAAGCCCATCAGGTCCAGAGACAACTCGCCAAATCGCCCCCCAAGATCCAGCACAAGGATTTTCGACCCACGAGAGTTTGAAGGTATAGACTATGCAGCAGACCGCCTCACTAAGAACAGGCGCGTTTTTGATTTAAAAAGGTTCACCAGAGGGAGAGAGCCAAAATCTTTGTCTTACCCAGAGTTAATGTATGTCTCTTTACAGTGGGCGGCGGTGGGTATTGATGAGGGTACCTTTGCCGACCTTGAAGAGATGAAGAAATTTCTTAAACATGTAGGGTTCTTGTTGTTCAAGGCTTCCAGTGAGCTGTATGATACCAATGTGTTTGCGGAATATGATGCCGACCTTAGACAGGAATGTGTGTACGGGCAGGGGCTGGAGGAGTTTGGTTTTGGTAACGAGCAGCTGAATACCCGTCATTTCGGCACAGAGGGCCTCAAAAAGGTTAGAGAGGAGTCAAAAAATTCTAGAAGGGGGGGGTAGGCCTAACCCTAGCAGGTCTCATGGTGCCACCTCTCAAAGCAATCGCTCGTATTCTACCCAACAGGGCATCAGGGTTGATGAGGCTGGGCATGTGTTAGCTTGTGATAGATACAATAGGATGGGGTGTGATGCAAAGGCATGCACATTTTCTCATGTTTGCAATAAATGCAACGACCCCACCCATCGGGCTCCAGATTGTAAAAATGTGCGTATGTATAATAGCTAGGATGTAGTCTCACCTGTGGCCTCATTAGCTAAAATTAATGAGGGGGTCGTACCTATATTATGTAAGGTTGACACCCCGGCAGCCGCTGCTGTTAAGCCGGACACGGGTGAGTACTGCAGGGCTAAGTGCATTGACCCACTGTTTGCTTTTCATGTAGATCTCGGTGTTAGCAATCAGCTGATTTCGGTACATAGTAACATGTTGATTGAAGACATTTCATGTATACACGCGAGTGGTTGGCCGCAGCCAGACCAATTTGTGAAGTTATTTTGTACTCTCACTGAGTCATTGGGGAGTCGTAGTGAGTCATTTATTGTCTCTAGAGAATGTTTTCTAGGTACCTGTGCTTGTAGTTACATTCTAGATGGTCTGTCAGAGTAGTATAGTATGTATCGGAACGGGACTATAGTTAAGTACTGTTTATTACTCAATCGACATGCAGCCAATCAGAGGCCTCCATTTGGTCACGTGACCCGTTGCCATGGTAACGTGACCTACTTAGGGCTCTCAGCCAATCAGAAGCCAGCATTCTGGGTGACCTACTGACCTACTTAGAAGCTCTCAGCCAATCAGAGGCCGGCATTCTGGTAACCATGGTAACGTGACCTACTTACGTCACGTGACCTACTTAGGCTCAGCCAATCAGAAGCCGGCATTCTGGTAACTAGGGTAACGTGACCTACTTAGGGTTTGTTTGTAAACAACACCACGTGGCTTTCTTGTTTGTAAACAACACCACGTGACACGTGACTGTTTGTAAACAAACAAACAAAAAAAAGTTATGTAACTTATATATAGAAATAAAAACACAACAAGATAATTTCTTTTCTTTTCATTTTATTCTTTATTTTTTCATTTTCAATCAGAAAAAACACACAAGTTTATGCTTTTTTAGCTTGCTTCTTCGATTTGCAGCAACTCAACAGGCCGCAAAGTCTCACGCCGCCGTCACTCGCACCACCACACCCCGGACGACTTTTCTCCAATAGACATTGCACGACTTTGGATAAATCCAACACCATTTCGGCAAGGCAGAGAATCTTTGCCTCCATGAAACGGCCGCCATCGCAACAACCCGTCACAACAGCATCATCGATAGCTTCTGACTCACGACCCGGTCGCTCAGCTTTGGGATTTTGCTCATGCGCATGACGCACTTCTTGGGGTTTCTTGTTCGACATGCTTCAATTAGGAAATGAACGCAATGAGGTCCACAGGTGTCAGCAGAAGTGTCTTGTAGTTGAATGCGGTTTCTTTGCCACTTGAACGGAGCAGAGCGTTCCACGAAAGACAAGAACTCCGCACTCAGCGGCGGTAAGCCGAAGGAATCAAAGTAGTACACTTCACCCGTGCTCGACACGTAAAACGCCACCCAATGCTGACCTGGTAAATGTTGCGGATCTGTGTTGCTCACGAAACAAGTGTCTTTGATAGGGTGCTTCGGAATAGTGTCACAAGAGAAAACGCCCAGGAAACGATGTTTTGTGTGAACGTTTTCCTTCAACACTCTGCTTATTTCAAGCGTGTTCATACGATACGCCAAGTACCGCCGTCTTGTCTTCAGTTCATGTGGTAGTCGGTGACGGGGTGTCGATCTCGGGTCAGCTCGACGACGTTGTCGTACACCAAGTAGAGTAGCACCGTTGTTGTCGCTTGTAGCGCCGAGCGGAAACTGACTTCCACCCTCAGCTGACCCGCTCTTATAAGGTTCACGCGACACCCGTCGTGCGATCTGTCTGGGGTTAAGTCGAGGGGGAACACCGTGTAACCGTTCAGGAATTGTTCGTATGAAATACCGCAGGAGCGCGCGCCCACGGCCGCTTTGGTCTTAAAGTCGGGCACGTAGGCGTCGTTCGGCACTTTCTGATCGTTCACTATCACTTGAAGCGAGCTGATGTCGTAATGCTTCATCTCGAACGGGTTCTTGGTGTAGCTACCGTTGAAGGCGTCGTGGTCAAGGAAGCAAATCATCATCGACTTGGGAAGCTGGCCTGTGTTGGAGTGCGTGTAGCTGTGATCTCTGTTACCTTGAGGGATGGCGTAGGTCGTCACCTCCACTCTGTTCACCGGGTAGTCGAAGGGCCCGTGTTCTATCACCGCTCTCTCGTGCGTTTCCGCTACAGCGTCCGCCACCAGCACGCGTCGCACGTAGAACTTTGCTTTGTAGATCTTCAAGCTGTAGCCTCCGTCAGCGGCGCACATCAGATAGAAAGAGGGCGCCGCTTGTTTCAGAGTGAGATTGATTTCTGTCTCTCCAACGATGAGCTTCGGTTGATGAGCCAGGTCAAAGTGCAGTCGCGCCATCAGCGAAAAGCGCTTGTTGGAGATTAGCTTCTTGCGCGCTTTGTACCCCGCATTCGCGTCAGTCAACGTGTCAAACTGACCGGGCGTATCTTCATGCCACCCCTGGGCGCTCATGACGCCGTCCTTCACGTCTTTGTTGTAGTTGAGTAACCCTTCCAAGTAAGCTCGGTAAGGGTAGGTCTCGGTGTTGCCAGACACTTTGAAACCGCCGATGGAGACTTGGACGTCTTTGAAGAGCGAGTGAGCCAAGTTGTTCACCGGAGCTACCGCGTCGGTGTCCTCGATCGCCGCTCCGTCCTTTAGCACTTGACATTCCAGATGAAGGTAATTCTCGTTCAGGTCTGTGTACTCTTGCGACTTGTTGATGGTGAAATTTATGTTACCTCCATCCTCTAAAGAGTTTTTTGTTTCTATCCCCAGGAAAGACGACTTTAAGATAGTAGTCTGAGTCGGCGCTACGGTGTGCAGGTCGAGCTCAGAGAGCGCGCACTCGTTACTGCTCTCGTGTACGTAAGCCATTGTGTTCTCTCTTCATGCGGCCGACAGACTGACGCCGGCAGCCTCCAGTCTTTTTATTTATACCTGAACGCCTAGGCGCTTACCGGTCGAATACATCCCCTCTACGTCTCTTGCAAGAGCCACCGCCCGTCTGAGGAGAATGCCGGCGACGTTTCGACCCTTTCTTAGACGCGACAGGCGTCTTTCCTCCCGAGAACGCCGTACTCGCCAGTCTCTTCAGAGCGCCTGCGCCTCGGTCTTTCACGCTGCTCTTTAAAGTCCGACCCGCCAGCACATCTTTAGCTACGCCCACACCGGCGCGGAGCAGCGTTTTTCCCACCGACTTCAATAGCGGGGTAGCCGAGCGCATCAGACCTAACAGAGCGCCGCCTAAACCGTGCCCGCTCTGGAAAGAGCGCCCGCTGTACACGTTGACGCCGTTGCCCAGCTGCGCGTTGTAGTAATCGCTGTACCCTCTGCCGACGGTGCGCCTGGGTGGAAAGTACGGAACGCGTTGACGCATCATTTTTCTCTCTTTCAGCGCTCAATAGGTCTCAGATGAAGTGTCACGGTCACCTCGCCTCTACCGAATGGGATGGAATGACCGGATCGGTCTCTTAAATAGATGCCGACCTCGGTAAACCTCTTGGATTTCAAGGGGAAATAATCCAAATGGGGAAAACTGATAGCTTGCACGCCACCTCGACGCTTTCCGCCTCTGTCCACCGCCACGCAGCGCAACAGCGGCACTTGCATGTCGCCCACACGTCTCTCCTGGATCATGTCGGTGTATATGTACACAGAGTGCACGTCCCCGTAAACATCCATCGAGTAGGCGCCGGTAGTCGGCGACGCGAAACACGTCTTCTCTCCGAAGCCTAGAACGCATGCGAGATGCTGACTCAGCAGGACAGCACAGTGTCTCGGCGGTTTGATGGTGACGCGTTTCGTCTTGGCGTCGTACGATAAGATCCGCATCGGTTTGAGCAAGAAGCTGTCGCCCTCTAGTCTGTCATCTCGCAACGTCTCACTCAAGCGCTCGACTAGGGTGTGGTTGCTTCCGGTGAAAATAGGAGGTATCTCGAATATGTTTGGCATGAAACTGCGCACTCCCATGTCCTTCTCCATCTTTTCGATCATCTGTCTTGCTTGATGGCTGATCGTCTTCTTCTTCACCGCCGGGGACAAGAACTGCTTGTATACGGCATTCGTCTGTCTCAAGTCGACCTCTCTCTTGAACCTTTTTGTTTCCGGTTTCAATTGCTGCTCTTCCGACGTGTCTGATATCTCTTCCACCGTTACATAGCTCGCTTCCTTCCAGTTCAGCGGGAATTTTGAGCTGAACGTTAGCTTGCTCAGACCGTTCGCGTTTTTCATTCTCTTCCAGTCTACCTGTGGTTTTTTTCCTTCGGAGAATTTAGTTTCTTTTAAAACCTGGATCGCCTCCTCTAGCGAACCTTTGGTGCGCAGAGGAACAACGATGATCAAGTCGTCGTCGTGCACGTTAGTCCATTCTGTAGGGAGGATGATCTCAGTCAGAGCCGCTTCGTACGCTTCGGGCAGAAGGAGCGGCGAGTCGAAGTGAGTTCGGAAAGACGTCAAGCTGTTGTCAGGATAATACTCCATAGAGCTGTTGCTAGGTAGAGTGATGTTCATTTTTTTTTTTTTTTTTTTTTTCTACGTTATTTTTTTGACGGGGATCCACTCGTTGAACTTGTCGTCGTAACCTAACCAACGTACGAAAGCTAACTCTTTACCGTCGACGGTCTTGCGGCGCAACACCTCGTCTATCAGGTAGTTGTTGTCGTAACGACTCTTGTACACCTTCTGAACCTCTTCCGGGTAGAAGACGCCTTTTATCTCCTCGCCCTTGTCGTCTTTCAGCTCGAACCCTCTGCTTCCCAACGTCTTAGCAACGTCGACCACTTCCTCGCGCCAGTTTCCCTCGTACCCTTTGTCGAAGGCGCCTTTAGTTCTCAACATCCTCACTCTGTCACCCGGAGCGATGACGTCGACGGCGGACGTCTTTGTTTTTTTCTTCTTTTTCCATATTTCGTCGATTTGTTTGTTAGTTGGGAGATCTTGTCGGTAGAAAACTGTTTCGCTGTTTTCCGAGCTGACTTGAGCCGGCGCCATTTTCAACGTCTTGTGGTGAGTGCGATTGTAAGAAGACACTACATGGTGCAGTACGTCTACGTAGCGATACGTGCGCTTGTGTGTGAAATAACGCCACAGCTTCTCCTTCAGACTGCGGTTCAAGCGCTCCACTAGACTAGCTTTGATGTCGTCGTTCTCGCCAGTGAAGAACTCTATGCCCTCGCTCTTCAAGTGATCTTGAAAGATCTTGTTCAAAAACTCTTTCCCCTTGTCTGTCTGAACAGTGCGCGGTCGTCTCTCGCCAGTGCCTGTCATCTCTCGGAAGGCCTCGGTGACATCAGCGCCGCTCTTGGATTTAATGGGAACGGCCCACACGTACCTAGAGAATACGTCGATCGCCGTCACCACGTACCGGAAGCGGTCGTTGTGAGACGCCAAAGCTTGCATGTCCATCAGATCTATCTGCCACTGCTGATCGATTGCGCCGGTTATAGTCTTGTTCCTTGCGAATTTTCTCCGAATGGGTTTATGTTTAGTGTAGGCGTCCAGCGACACTAAAGCATCTCGGATGACGGCCGGGTTCAGGTGGCGAAAATGATGTTTCTGGAGTTTAGTCACGCTAGTGAAACTGGAGGGCGCTTTGACGTCGGTATATCTAGCTACTACGCGCTTCTTTTCTTTTTCCTTCTTGGTCAGTCTCTTCACTGGTTTGCCCATGGTGGGCTTGTTGAGGGCGTGAACGACGAGCTCGCCGCTAGGCGGTTGCGCCCTTTCCTTTTCTTACGCGGCACGCTCCTATAGGAAGTCGGAGTTTGGAAAAGTTCACGGTCGTCCTCCTCGTCTTCAGAGGATTGATCGTCCACCACCTGGAGAGAAGAGTCTGCTGCTGCTACTGCTGCTGCTGCTGCTGCTGCTTCTCCTTCTTCCGAGTCGAAGCTCGGTCGTTTCCGACCTCTGTCAGCAAGCCGTGTGTCCAAACTTTGGCCAGGTCCGCTCGCTTTATACAGATGGTTTCCGATCAAGGAGTCTGTGGGAACTGCTTCGCGCAGCGCTTTCGTGAACGGCGAGTAGCCCGCCGGTCTGGGCGCCGTCTTCCTGAACCTGGCGGCGTCGTTCAGTAAGTCCACTATGTTGATGCGACGCTCAGGTGGTATTCTCAGACCCGACATCTCGCGCACCGCACCGTCCTCGTTCCACTTGATCACACCGGATTTCTCCAATTGTTTGTACAGCGCCACGGTCCGAGTGCGATTCCTCTTGGGAACTTGGTTCACCAACCGCTCGAGTAGGGACGCGCTGGCCTCTTCAGCAGACTGACGGAGGTGAGCCGGGGGCGAAGAAGAGTAGGACGAAGAGATGTTGCTGTTGTGGGGATTCGCGAGAAAAAATTGCAATCTATTCAACAACCTTCGGTATTTCAACATTTTCTCGCGCGATTCCAAAGTGGGGTCGTTCAACACTAAATCCAAGTCCCTGTAGATAAACTGTAGCACCTGGTGCAAGGCCGCGTCGGGATGAAGGGACTGTTCTGCCTGCTTGTGGTAATAGGCCATGTCGGCAGGTAGGCGGGCGGCGGTGGCAGGAGCGGAACTCTCGTTCTTTTCAGTGCGCTCATCAGGAAGAGGAGGAAGGTTTGGAGCAGTAGAAGTACTAGCAGCAGCGACTGCAGTAGTAGCAGCGCTAGTAGTAGCAGCAGCAGCGGGCACATGATGAAGTAGACCTGCTCGTGATGATTTGTAGAGCGTCTCAGGATCCACGAGCGCTAAACGTTTGTAGTGTTGTTGCTGCTCTGAGTCCGTCATGGGGACGACGGTGGCAATGACGCTGGTGGTGGCGGTAGTGGTGGTGGTGGTGGTGGTGGTGGTGCTGTCGGCGAGTAGGTGTCGAATGAGGTGTCTCATATACGGAGAATGCTCTTTATAAGCGGTAAGGCCATCCCTATGAGAGCCGGAATGAGGAAACCTCCCTCTTGTACCAAGACGCGTCTCTTTTTTTTGATGGGCGTAGATTTTTTGCCGACCTCCCTCAACACGTCAGCCGATTCTCGAAGCTTGTCCAGTTGTTTGTCGCTGAGCGGGATGTTCCCTACCAGTAAATTGTGACAGATCTCACTTAACGCTGCGATCAGATTGTCGCTTCCAGAGTCTATTAGATGCGAGCAGTCCTTTGGCGAGCACTTAGCTAAGTGCTTGAGAGTACCAAAGTGTCTTTCGAGTAGATGAGAAGACATTTTTTTTTGCTACTGCTTTCTCTTGTTCTTTTTTTTGTCTAGCGGTACGAACACTAGCTGAGAGTGTATGGACGTCAAAGAGGAGTGTATTCTCAGATCGTCAGGTGTTGACTGCTTGAAGTCCAGAAGGAGGTATGAGTGAGGTCGCTTGAGTTCATGGGTAAATATACTAGAGAGGGCCGAGGGGTGATTTCTGGAATAGGTTCTGAGTGATGTATATGACGCTCACGTTCCAGTGATGCGAGTATTTAGTAAAGATGTCGGCTACCACTTGCTGATTGGAACTGCTCATCAGATCGTCCAATATCAGTAGAGTGTGGGGTCGTAAAGCGTCTTCTGCTACTTCCACGTCTCCCGCTATAGACTCTTTGCTAGGAAGACCTTCTCTGAATTCCACACCGTACTGATTTTGCATTTTTTCAAACAGAGGTTGCCACTCGCCGTAATGGTAAAAAGTCTTTTCCACCGGCGGCGTGACCAAATTGTTCACGTCGCTCAGAAATTGATCCACCAAGCGCGATTTTCCACAACCCGACGGACCGCTAATGATACAACTAAAGGGTCCTTGTAGTCGAGCGTCGAAATGAATTTCTGTGAAGAGTTTGCTTTTACTACTGGACATTTTTTTTTGTTTTTTTTTCAGGACGCGTCAGAGAGCGGTTGTGTGTCTGACTGTCTGCTGTGTTTCTCACTCGAACGGTCGGTAGTGAATGGTTGTGGAGAAAAGTCAGCCGACCTTTTTATTGATACCGGCCGGTGTCACAGTAGCGGCGGCAGAAGTGACTTTTTTTCTATTTTCACTCAATAGTCATAAATGTTTGTATCAGACTCCAGAGGAGTCTGATACAAATATTTTTTTTTTTTTAAAAAAAGAAGAAGAGGAGGAGGAAGAAGAGGAGGAGGAGGAGGAGGAGGAGGAGGAGGAGGAGGAGGAGGAGGAGGAGATTAATTTTTTTTTTTTTTTTTTTTTTTTTTTTTTGATCATTTAGGCAAAGCTCGTCGCTTTGCCGTTTTTTTTTCTATTTCTGTGTTGTGACACGATCGTCTCGAAAAAGCAATAAGGCGTGTGAGCGCGGCGGTGACAAATACATATTGGAGCGTATGGTTTAAAATAGTGCGTCCCTATCTTCTTCAATTCGGCTGCGTTGCAATATGCGGGATAACAAGTGACGACGTCGAAACGTTTAGAGACCGTGTTCACGTCGGCCACAACGCGCGCCCACCGAGTGGGAGCTGCAGTCGCTCCCAAGAAACCGATCGGCTTGTCGAATCGTTTCATAGCACTTATTCTCACTTTATAAGAGGAGGCAGGGTGAGGAGAGTAGCGGCGCTCTTTCTTTTCATGAAACGCCCAACGAGTGGGGGCGCTGAGAGCAGCTGTTATGCAATAGTAGAGTAAATGCTGTTCTGAGAAGACGGCTCTCGGCCATGTCGCTACGTTTTCCTTTTCCGCTCTTGTATAACGACGATGGCGCTCAGCTTTGCATTTCTCGAGAATTCGGTACGCCTCAAGAGAAGCGTGAACCTCAACTACGTGACGCTCTCTCCTTTGAGATAAAAAAATAGCCGGGCAGTTGAGGAGAGCGCTTTGTTCGCGCGACCGTCTTTTAGAAACTCGCGCCCTCTGCAGCGCCATATTTCTTTCCTCCGAAACAAAAAAGACTGAGTGAAAATAAAAATTTAAGAAAACAAAAAGCTCAAAGAAAAAAAATAAGCAATAAGCAGACTCAGCTCGAAATTCCCTGCTGGCGTGATGGCGGTGACTGCAGGCGGTGGCGGCGGTCGGCTGGCCGGCCGGCGGTGTCGGTGTCGGCGGCGATGGTAGAAGGGTGTGTGGAAAGAGAGACGCATCTCAGTCTTTTATAGGAGCAGCGAGTCTGACATTTTCAGCTGTCGCATGCTGACCTGCTGCTATCATAAGAGAAACAAAAGCCCTAATCACACTTTTCAGCTGGATCCTTCCACCCCGCCAGACATGGATCCCAGATGGGAAGGCGGTTTAAAATTAAATCCGTGTACCGACTGTCATACAATAGGGTAATTAGTTGAACGCGTGTTACCTGTATAAAGGATTAACGGGTCATGGGCTCAGCGTGTGTATAGAAAAACAACTACAGGTAGCGTGAACAAAGCGACCCCCTCCCTTTCTGTCACTCTGTCTGTGACTAGAGGGTGCGCGTGTGGTAAGCGGCTTATATCTAAAGAAAAAAACAAATCACCCTCGCCTGTCATCAGCAGACAGCCGGCTGGCGGCTGGAAAATGCGATTAGAGGGATGATGAGCCACGTAGTAAGCGACTTAAGGCTGATCTAAAGACCTGCCGTGAAGGGGCAGCTGGCCGGTGGCTTGAAAAAAGGCGGGGCGTAAGGGTATATAAGGGGAGTGAAACCACATTCAGCATCGTCATCATCGTTCACGCTACTACTACTACTACTACTACTACTACTACTACTACTACCACCACCAGCACCGCGCCTCAATTTGCAGATCCTCGTGATGGAAAGTTGCTACCGTGACATGAAGCGGAATGACGAAGCGGCGCGCGAATGTGAAGCTGATGCTGTAGCCTCTGCTACTGCTGCTGCTAGTGCTGCTCAGCGTGCTACTGCTGCATTTACTGCGGCTGTTAGTGACGCGGGTCGTGATGACGTTGTTGTTGTTGCCGCTGCGGCTGTGACTGCTGCTGTTGCTGCCGCCGATGCAGCTACTCATGCCACCGATGCCGACGCTGCTGCTGCTGATGCTGTTGCAGCTGCCGATGACGCCGCTGATAACGCTACTAGTGCCCGCTCTGCCGCCCTTGCTACTGTCGCTGCTGCTGTTGTTGCTAATGCTCACGCTACTGCTGCTGCCGCTGCTGCTACTGCTGCTACCGCTGCTGCCGAGGCTGCTGCCGCTGCTGCCGATGCTGCTGCCGATGCTGCCGATGCTGCTGCCGATGCTGATGTTAGCAGTCGCGTCGACAAAGAATCGTCATTTGTCACTCTTAAAGCCGCTCCAGTGGAACGCGCGACGGGTAGTAGGGCTACCAACGCGACGGCCGGATGGTGCAAATGGTGTCGTCGCTTCTGCTCGTGCGCTTGCTTTTCTTCCGGTCCTACCTGCTGCTGCTACGGTATGATAGTGTTATAGTGTTTGAATGAGAACGCGCGTAGTTACACATAGACGCTGTTACAGATGTGCTTTTTTATTCGAAAATATAATTTTAACATAAGATGGAACTTGTTGTGTTTTTTTCTATATATACATTGTTTGTTTACAAACAGTCACGTGTCACGTGGTGTTGTTTACAAACAAGAGAGCCACGTGGTGTTGTTTACAAACAAACCCTAAGTAGGTCACGTTACCCTAGTTACCAGAATGCCGGCTTCTGATTGGCTGAGCCTAAGTAGGTCACGTGACGTAAGTAGGTCACGTTACCATAGTTACCAGAATGCCAGCCTCTCATTGGCTGAGAGCTTCTAAGTAGGTCAGTAGGTCACCCAGAATGCTGGCTTCTGATTGGCTGAGAGCCCTAAGTAGGTCACGTTACCATGGCAACGGGTCACGTGACCAAATGGAGGCCTCTGATTGGCTGCATGTCGATTGAGTAATAAACAGTACTTAACTATAGTCCCGTTCCGATACATACTATACTACTTGTCAGTATCATTTAAACCATGTCGTGTGTTCACGGAATGCTTTATGTGGGGTGAGGTAGACGTGTCATGGCATTATATTCTAGAAGGCGCTGTATTTGGTTTTAGGGTTGTGAATCCTGAGTGCCCCTGCTCATACATCAATGATAATTATGCCTCGATCCTCCAGGATGGGAGGAAACAGACTATGAATGATAAACTGAATAAGGAGTTATCTGAGGGCAAAATTATGCTTGCTGATGATGATAATGTACCGTTATGTATTCATGCAATGGGGGCAATAGTCAAGAAGTCAGAATTCATGGATGTGGGAGAAAAAATTTCGCCCTATTACTGATTGCTCTAGGTCAGGTAATGCATCCCCGTCTATTAACGAATATACTGATGAAATATGCGAAAAATTTGTGTATAATTCTTTAGATAATGTATGTGACATGTTGACTCCTAATGCAAAAATGTGTTGCACAGATATTTCTGATGCTTATCGCAGTCTTCATATATATTATGGTGACAGAGTGTATCAGGGTCTGAAATGGGACTTTGGCGATGGGCGGGGCGAAATCACAATGCTAGACGGACGCCTGTGTTTTGGTCTGGCCAGTGGGCAGTACATTTTTAACTCTGTATAAGACTTCATGGTGAGGTGCGCTGGGCGTAGGGGGGTTAAAAAGATTGTCAATTATTTAGACAACTTTTTTATGTGTTACCCCACACAGGGGATGTGTGTTATTGCTCAGCATGTGTTGTTCAGAGTTATTCGTCACCTGGGATTTTTTATTTCCTATAAAAAAAATTCCCCGGTGTCTTCCAGAGTGGTGTTCCTGGGCATTGAAGTCAATAGTGTAAATATGACATTGACCCTCCCTGATGAAAAAAATGTGTAAATTACTTCAGAAACTGAAAAATGCCCAGGGAAAATTAAAAATGACAAAACGAGAGCTGCAGTCTCTGGCTGGGAGCCTTGCGCATGCTAGCAAGGTAGTGAGAGGAGGCAGATGTTTTTCTCGTAGGATTTATAATCTGTGTAATACCGTAAAAAAGCAGCATTACAAGATAAGGTTATCTGGCGAAGCTCGGGCAGATATAGATTGGTGGTTAAAGTTTGCTGAGACATTTAATGGCTCTGCAAAAATTCTCACCCCCTTGGGCTCGCACTTAGCTGTATATAGTGATGCGTCATTTGGTGGTTTCGCTGCCTACCACCAAAGTGACTGGTTGGTGGGGAATTGGGAGCCAGGTATCTCCCCCCTCCCGTCTACATGTGCTCATCATTGGGTGGAAGCCCCCTCTGATTATCAGAAAAATATTAATGAGCTAGAATTTTACCCTGTATTGTTATCTGCCTTAAGATGGGGTCATTTATGGCAGGATAGTGAAATCACCTTCGTTACAGACAATACCCAGGTCATGCATATGCTGAATACGGGCCGCAGCTCAAATGGTAAATGCATGTCTTGGATTAGAGAATTGTTCTGGTTAGCGGTGATAAATAATTTCTATTTTAATTCTGTGTATATAAATACCAAAGATAATGTTATCTGTGACTGCTTGAGTAGGTGGTCAGAGAAAGGGTCCGTTAATAAGTTGTTGTATATTACGTCAGATGAATCCTTATGCTGTCATTCTGATCTTGTTTCCAGGTCCGCGCGCCAAGCTGGCTAAGAGACTGCGTTACTTATTAGATAATGACCTGTCAGATAACACTAATAAGACGCGGGCCTCGCAAAACAAGAAATATCTAAGTTTCTGTGCTCTATATGGTATCGAACCTTTGAACCCTGGAGTGGAGGGCATTGGTTTTTACATCGCTTTCTTGTCAAATACTCATGTATATTCTTCTATTACTGGCTATTTATCCGGTGTAAATTATTATTTAAAGTCTCACCGGGTTAGTGAGATGTGGTGGGCAGGTCCGGGCGGACTTGCTGACGAAGGTGTGGGGGCTACCCTTGCTTGACCGAATGTGACACAGAACCAGGGGATTTGATTTCCCTCTACAACTCACAGAGTGCCATGTGACCAACCTAGAACCAATCCAGGTCAGTGTTTATCTTGTTGCTAAGGTGTGTCCCAAAACTAGGCCTATGATAGGTCTATGTGTTGGGTCAAGGTCAGAGCTGGGTGGGAGACCACCCAAGCTGTAGACTTGGCTAAGTCCCAGTGGGGACTTATTTATTATGGTCTGAATTTTATTCAGTCCATCTCACACCCCAGTCTTGTCTTAGAAGTTAGTGTCCAACCCATGGTCATAGGCCTATAAAGGCTGATATTCCCACAGGGTGCACTATAGGTAGAACAACCCAATAGTTTGACATTGGTGACTAAGTAGACTGGTGAAACCCAAAAAAAAAATATTTATTTGTTTGTGTTTCAGTTTTAGCAACAAAGAGGTTCGGTTTCGTCAATTGACTCATCAGAAGCATTAAGGGTACAATTTAGAATTGTAAGGTGATTGTTTTCTAAAAAATAGAAAAAATCAGGTTTTAGCCATGCAATGCCACACAGTGGTGGACTTGCCTGGCTGGGCCTATACACATCCAGTGTGCAGTAGGTCCGGGCATTTAAAGTATACATTGATACTTTTGTTGGTCATTTCAGTGAAATGAGTTCAACTGGGGCACATGGTTGTGAGCCAGGTGCGTGAGTATTTGTAGATAGAAGCGATAGTTGCTTAGTCCTATAGATTCTACTAGTTCTGTGGCGGTCATATGGTTAACACCAGAGTCAATACACTGGGTATCACTTTCTTGGTGAAATTCTCTCACCCTCAACCAGCGCGATGTCTGACCCTCTACCATGGTGACTGAGTCACTGAGGGAGTCATGCATCGAGCCCAAAGCGGGAGGGGAGTATTTTTCCGCAAAAAATTTATGACGAGGAAAGGGTGGGTGTTAACCATATACACTGTCCATGGTATTTAGGCCGTGCGGGGCCGTTGTACCAAGGCGATGAATCCAATTGAATTCAATCTTTAGCCGCAGACTTTTGGCCTTCTTACTGTGCGGATATTCGTGTATGAAAAATTTTTTTTGCGGAAAAATACTCCCCTCCCGCTTTGGGCTCGATGCATGACTCCCTCGGTGACTCAGTCACCATGGTAGAGGGTCAGACATCGCGCTGGTTGAGGGTGAGAGAATTTCACCAAGAAAGTGATACCCACCGGGTTAGTGAGATTGACTATACTGATCCGCTGGTGGCTAGGTCTATTAGGGGCGCAAAGCGTGTACTGGGTGATGCCCCCACTCAAGCATTAGCTATTATGCCAGAGCACCTTCTACTTATGTTTGAGCATTTACCTGTATCATTAGGGCATGAATGCTTTTGGGCCGCTGCCTTGTTTGCTTTTCGTACTTTGTTGCGGAAATGCCATTATACATGGTCTGATAGTGTATTATGTCGCAGTGCATTTCAGTTTTTCCCATGGGGGATGATGGTTACTGTGTCCAGAACTAAAACTATACAATTTAAAGAAAAAGAATTGTTAATACCTGTGTGTAGAGTGTCAAACATGTCTCTATGTGCTGTACATTGGGTAGAGAAACATTTTGACCATGTGAAGGGTAAGCCGTCTCACCCTGCCTTCATGATGCCTGTCGGGGAGGAATGGGAACCTTTGTCTTATAGTTTATTCTCTGATATGTTGTCGTCTGTGACTGTAAAAGCTGGTATAGTGGCTCCCAAGGTCAGCTCACATGGATTCAGGGCTGGGGGGTCGACGTATTTGGCTAGAGTAGGGGTTCATCTCGATGTTATAAAGGAGAGGGGGGACTGGAAGTCGGATCAAGTGCTGAAGTATTTGAGAAGGCCTATTTCTGATAGGGTGGCATTGGACGGTCAGGTGGCTGCCATGCTGTCCCAAGTAATTTGTGATTAATTCCTTTGTTTGTTTTTGTTTGTTTGTTTGTTATGTGCTTGCTTGGCCGGTACTTCGTTTTTGGGCAGGTTAATCCAGCCATACGCGTAAGCACCATTACTATATATCATGGCTTGTGTTGTCATTATATATTCTCTCATTCATATACGTTAATACAATATGGTCTATGTTAACCCCCGGTTAACATGTGTATATTGGTTAGTAGTGAACGCCCCTGTAGTTGCCGCTGCTGCTGGCAGGGTGCAGTGTATGTCCTATGTATTAGTTCCATAGGCTCCCTCCAGGAGGTAGTATTAGCGTCGCCTGTAGCCGCGGACCAACCGGTACAGTTGGATTTTTGAACTTACGTTGTTCTTATTTGTTTGTGATCTTGTGATCTTCTGTATTAAAAAGGGCAGGTTAATCCAGCCATAAGCGTAAGCACCATTACTATATATCATGTCTTGTGTTGTCATTATATATTCTCTCATTCATATACGTTAATACAATATACAAAATCCAGTAATCTAGCCTCGAGGAGCCTTATACATATTTTCCATCTCAGAATCACAGGGGGTTCTGAGATGGAAATTCCTGAAATGTGATACATATTAGAAGGTATATCATGCATATGTGGACTATATGATTGCCTTTGTTACTGTTTAAACTGATAGAAGACATGTTAACCTTATGCCATGCATGTATTAGAGTGCTACTATCATGATATTATTTTTGTATCTGGGCGCATAATATCAGGAAAGTTAGAAAAATTTATTTCATAAAACATGGTGCATATAGGCAAATGCTGCCGAATCATGGTAACTATACCCAGGGCTCGGCTTACATATGTTATGTACATGTAGAGATAGTTTGGGGAGGTCGGATGGAGTTTGGTTGTGATGGGAGAACTTTATGTCCAGCGGCTTGATACAGGTGATTCCGAGATGGAAATTCAGAATCTGGGTTTATATTAGAGGGTGCGCATAGTAAAAAGGTAGCAAATGTTGTGAAATATACCTAGGACTCAGCCCACACATGTTTAGTACATGTGGAGATAGTTTAAAGAGGTTGTGTGGCGTTTGCTAGTGATGGGAGAACTTTATGTATAATTTAAAGGGTGAATCATATGGGTGATTCCGAGATGCAAAATCAGTGATCAGGCCATACTTTAGGGCAGTGCTATGCCTAGTAGGTACAACCAATGGTGTTAATGCTCCAAATATATTGAAATATATATGATGAGGATATGGTAGATTGATTCTGAGGACTAATTGAACTATTTTGAGGAAAAAAGTGTAAAGTTGAGAGTATGTGATGGCTAATATTCAAAATTGATCGGGCTACAACTCAAGAAGTCTTTTTCTGAGGATATTCATTTTTTGTATGCTTTTAGATACATATTGTACCATGTTGTAAACAAAATTAGGAGTTGCTATGATGTATTTAGCACCAAAAATTCAATATCCATGTATTTTCCATCTTGGATTCACCCAAAATAATGACGATTGGCTTCGTGAGGCAATAAAAACTGAACCGCTAGGGTTAGAAATGTATCAAAAAGTGTTCCTAGGAGCCAAGATATATACCTCTCAATATAATCAACTTGTTTAAACATATTAAGGACCATCATCAGCCCGAAAACTGCAAAACTCAGGAGTTTGTGCCATCTATGTACCATTTAACGTCATGTTACTCTTTGATGGTAACATGATGTCTCAATGTTGTCATAATGCACAAGCTAAGCATTGGTGACTTGAATCTTTATCTTCATATTCGCAACTATGGTTTCTGATGCAAAATAGGTATACATGCATTCTTTTCTTAATGATGTCGATGCCAAGACCATTTGTTCATTTTAAAGTTTCAAATCAAATAATACTTCAAATCATTTAATATCTCAATAGCAATGTCTCCATGTCTCTCTCTATATATTTACATATAATATCGTTCATTATACTTTAAGAACACAAGAATATATCTATACATACATAAGATATAGATATAGAGATATAGATATCTAGAGATTATTATACAGATAGATGGATTGATAGATTGATGCAAAAGTTCCAGATTTTAATAGGTCAGTATCTACATCATCTCATACAGAACATTTGTATAGACTCATAGAAATGGAATCACAAGATTCAGACACAGTAACTTGACATTGATATATTGACTAATTTGTCCTTGCTGAACTGCACAAGTTAGAAGGGCCTTTTACACATGTTAGACAGTCCTCCCTCTCTCTATCATCAAAGTTCTTGGCAGTGTGTAAATTAATAACCCTTTCAGAGCAGCGTAGTGCTTTTATGTACACCAGCCTTTGGTTATGCCATCCTGTTGTGTAATTGACCACGACTGCATTATCACGAGAAATGGTATAATGATGTCTTTAGAGGATCGATGCAACATTTTATCTGGAACCCATTTCACCATATATATTATATTGATAGTCTACTTACGGATGTACCAAAGGACAACATACGGAAAATATACAGCAAAATTACCTTTTTTTCAGTTGGTCTTCCGCAAAGCATTACTTCACGTCCAACACCATCTCCTCACATCCACCACCATCTCCTCACGCCCACCACCATCTCCTCACATCCACTACCACCTCCTCACGTCTATTACCATCTCCTCACGTCCAACACCATCTCTTTATGTCCAACACCATTGGTGAGTGGTGCACTGCAAATAATCTCACTATCAACTCGGAAAAGACCAAGATACTCTGGGTTTACTCGTCTGGTTCGATCCCCGACCTAGAGGACCTGACCTTCACACTGAAAGGTGCGGATCTGCAGCGGGTCAACGAGTTCAATTACCTGGGAGTGACAGTTGATACCTACCTGACCCTATCGAGCCAGCAGTGGAACAAGAAAAGGTATAAGGACATACTATATCCTCCCGGTATTGAAAATTGAGTCGTATAATTCATACATCTTGTAGGTTTCCACTCCCTCCCACCCATTCTATTCTACCTATTGAGTGTATTATTGTTGTATTTTTTTCTCAATTAAGAGCTCTCTAGTGGTTATAAGATCTACCACAATTATCAATTGGATTAACATCTCCATTGATGTATAATAAGGCAAACAACATCAGCCACAGGGTTAAGATCAGCCCTGGAGAGAGACATTACTGTCATGTATGCTCACGCATGCACAACAGTGATGATCTATCTCGTATAGTTTTTTACACCCCCTTTAAATGGGTTATCAGTAACAAGGTAACAGAAGCATTCTGGGTCCATAAACATCTTGGACTTGGAAAAGATGAGTGTAATATTTCTATATTATATCATTTTATTTTTCCTATATTCTACATATAAAGACATTATAATAATCCCCTAAGGACATTGACTGTATATCTATTATGAGAAACATCGCTAATATTTGTACACATGAACTGCATTACATAAACAGGGCCTGGCCCTATCGTATTTGCAGTATAAATAAAAGAATACCAAACCAAACCAGCTGAAAAAACAGATCCCACTGATGAGACTCCACCTTCCCCAACTGAGACAGATCAGAACAAAAACTGACAAAGAAACCAGTGTACAAGTGTACAAGCACATGATACGCCCTATACTTGACTACTGTGGGTTCCTTGCCGAGGGTGGCCCCGTCTGGGCATCAAGACGGCTCCAGAAGTTACAAAATGACTGCCTAAGGGCATGCGAGCTTATCAGGATTGCCCAGGAAATGCATGTCCTAGACCTGCATACCAGAAATAGGTGTCCTACCTAGAAGTGACGAGAAGACGACAACTGCTGTCCAAACTACACTGCTTATCAAAGGATCCACTGCAAGTCATTGTGCCTGCCCGTGTCTTGAGAGGACATGCCAGCATAAAACTAAAACTGCCCCACACAAAGAAAGACATCTTCACGAAGGGCCCACTGTTCAGGGGCGTCAGGCTCTGGGATGACCTTTCCCCTGATACCCTAAGATCCCAATCCTGTGCAGACTTTATGAAGGCTATATCATAGGCTAGAACATATTATCTGCTAGATTATTGACAAGTAACGTCATAGGTTAAGTGGTAGATTAAGATAGTCCTGAACTATAAACTCTTGAGATAAAATCGCTCGATTGACTCTCCTTGGCATTAGTTGAAAAACGCCCATTGTCTGTGAATTCTTATGCCAAATAAAATAATCAACTACAACTACTACCATCTCCTCATGTCCACTACCAACTCCTCGCATCCACTAACAGCTCCTCACATCTACTACCATCTCCTCACGTCAAACACCATCTCCTCATGTCCAACACCATGTCCTCACATCTAGTACCACCTACTTACATCCACTAACTCCTCACGTCCACTATCATCTCCTCACTTCCACTACCAACTCCTCACGTCCACCACCATCTCCTCACGTCCACTACCAACTCCTCATGTCCACTACCAGCTCCTCATGTCCACTACCAACTTCCTACGTCCACTACTAACTCCTCACGTCCACCACCATCTCCTCACGTCCACTACCATCTCCTGATGCCCACTACCAACTCCTCATATCCACTACCAACTTCTTACGTCCACTACTAACTCCTCATGTCCACGCCATCTCCTCACCCACATGCGGACCATATTTACAACATACAGCCCTACATAACCCTGTTTTGTGGGATTTTTCGCATACCACCAACTCCCTCTACCCCTTTGCATTATGTGCTCTAAATATGCCAAATAATTATATCATTAGATAATTATCTGCATGGGGATGTATTCCAAAAGTTCAATATATAATTCGCCAATAGAACCAATTTAAATGTAGGCTTAAATCATGAATTCAGACAAATTTTCTGCACTAGCTGCAACCTCCTCTTTTAATCATAGCCCCCGAATGTTTTGCCAAAAGTATTGTATGATAAAACATTACTTTTCTCATTTGAGTTTGCTTGTTTGTATATCATTTGTTTATCCCGGGAGGATTCAATGTTCTGGCAGACCGTGTTATTACAACACCAGCATAAGTCCCCGATTATGGGCAAAAACACACACACTTCCACAGGCAAACGTACACACAGATACTGCATTTATGCAACGTTACATAGTCTGAAATATAGTTGGGTGGAAGGGGGTGGAAAAAGGAAGGCAACTTAGCTGTTCTAGGTAATGTCGAAACTTCCATAGCGCTATTCCAATGACTCTTGGACTTGGCTTTCTCAAAGGCAAGCTCTGTTGTTGGCACGACTAGGACATGGTGCTCATAGATGGATAAAGCGCTTCTCAAGTTTCAAATGCTTCAAGTCAAATCTCATTTCGATTAGAACATGTTAAATTTGATCTCCTGAACCATTTCTCTTAGAGATGCAGATGTGGGTGCAAATGAAAGCTAGTTCCCGGGGTCTACCAGCCTGAATTTGTGTGGGGAAGAGACTTTGACTAGCAAACTGTTTTGTCTTGACTTCTAAAAATGTAAAATATGGTTTTCAATCTGAACCATGACTTTTGTTTTCTTTGGCCTTTACATATGCAGAAGTGAGGTCTCTTTTCTTACTTTGTATCATTCAAATAACCTAAATTTCAAATAACCTAAATGTACCTGCCGATATTCCTGAGTGAACACATCACCAGCTTTTTTTTCTTAACACTAACTCCTTATGATGGATTATGTTGAGGCATATTATATTTTTCTATGCAAAAGTCATTATAAATACTATTATCCTACCTCTTCTTCCCCAAACTATCTATCATAAAATCAAATTTTGATAATTACAATTTTTGAGGAGTACAAGACGAGGAAACATAATAAGCGTCTTGGGCCCGTGTGAAACATACACACACCGGCCTATTTATTAACAATTAATGAAATAACAGTTACAAAGAAAAGATAAATGAAGCCAGCTGCCTGGCTACCCTGCCTGCTGTGAGGTGAGCAAAGGACTAATCTTGAATGTACTTTAAACATGTCCATCCTTTATACTGGGTTCACTGAGGTATACCGTACCATGCCATTATACCAGGTCCCCTTTAAGTACCGCATGAGACCCTAATTTGTGTTATAATATAAATAATATTCCCAGCTCAAACTATATCTATCAGTTTGTAATTACAAATATGTAGTAAAGAAACCAATCTTGTATGTAATATGAATATTACCATTCTTTATACTGAGGTGTTTCTGTACCATACCATACCAGGTGACCTTTATAGCACTGTATGATGCCTCAACATTCATGTTATTTTCTTGTTATTAGGGAGTGGTCATTTTTAAACAACAGGGGGGGGTTGGTTGATTTGGGGGGGGACCAAAAAAATTTGGACCCCTTCTGAGGGGGGGACCAAAAAAATTACACCCCTTTTTAGCGGAAAAGCCTGCGCGTTACTATAGCTCAAAGGGGTCGACCACGCTCAATTTCAACCTGCCTGGAGGGGGGGACTGAAAAAATTTCGACCCCTCTAGCGGGGGGGACCAAGAAAATGCTGACCTGCTCGCGCGAAAATCCACCGACCCCCCCCCTGTTGTTAAAATATTACCACTCCCTTACCAAGCCATGATGAATACCTCATTAACACTGCATTGGTGAATCAAAACATCCCTTATTGGACTAACAATTGATAGGGATTTAATGGTTTAAAAGTGAAGCAATTCTAAATAACTGTATTGACGCAGTGTTCAACTTAAAGGTTAAAATTTCCAGACATCTCCCAGAACGTGCCGCGCCATGTCAGGCCTAACAGGCTGCCAAAGTGTCCATCGGACTATGTTTAATTTCATTTCACAAGGCCAGACGATCTCTACATTTTTTTTTATAGACCAGTGGTAATGCATCAGATCCACCGTCTATAAGCACTGTTCTGCAGATAGAACATGTTTAAATTATTATTATGTGTTACCTGGAGTGACCATATGCTATTGATATAATGGTTGGAAAGTTTAGGTGCATTGTTGCAAATACTAGTTACTATAGTTGGTTTTAGACGAGGGGTGTTTGCTCTCCGCCACTACACTCTGATCTGCACAGGTAGGTCGGTTTCTCAATCCCTCCTGTGGTTGACCACTGGTCAGCTCTTAGTCTTGACCTCAAATGCAGTGATCCCATTGGTTCCCCTAGTGAAACAAGGTCACTTTTGAGCGGCACTGTGCTGAACATGTTTAATTAATTACTATGTTACCTGGAATGACCATATGTTATTGATATAATGGTTAGAAAGTTTAGAGGCATTGCTGCAAATATTAGTTACTCTCGGTCCCCTCCCCCAGATATTTCAACATGTCCCAAATTGAATATTTGATATTCTTTGACAGGGTCAGGTCTTTGACAGGGTGACATCTTTGACTGGGTGACGTCTTTCACGAGTAAACGTTAAAAAATGGCTGAAATGAGGGCTATGTACACTAAAATACAGGGAAAAAGTTTATAGATACTTTTTTAGATAGCATACGTAATTATGTAATAAATAAATCATCATTTTGACACTTTCCAGTCAAAGAGGTCACCCAGTCAAAGATGTCACCCGGTCAAAGATGTCCCCGATCAAATATGTCCCCTGTCAAAGACTTTACCTGAACATACACTATCAACTTTAATCTCATGAAACACATCCCCTAGTGAGCACAGAAACCAGTTGAATCAAACTGATAATGTAAAAAATAGCCCTGGTGATTTACATATCAACCATGCTCATCTGCACTGGATAGATGTTTTTGCAGGACATATATTTGTGAATGAAATATGATCTCCTGTTTTGATAATGGTCACTAAACTTGAATTTGTTTTCAATTCAACCATTTAACTTAGATCAATGTTCATTTTAAAAAAATCATTAGGGTAAGGTCTGAAACAAGAAAAAGCTCTAGAAACCTGAAAATAATAATACTTCCCCGACCTACCCGCTCCATTCCCCAACCTCCCCACTCCATTTCGTGACCTCCCCACTCCATTCCTGACCTCCCCAATCCATTCCCGACTTCCCTACTCCATTCCTCGACCCCACATTCCATTCCTTGATCTCCACACTCCATTACCATACCTATCTTCTGGACCAAAAACAACATGCGGACCCCTTTTACAACATGCGGCCCTACATACGGCCCTGTTTCCTCCATTCCCAATATATGCTGCCCCTAGACGTGCCACATTCAAGGGGAAATATACAAAATATAATATTATATATGTAGGGGCATGATATTACATATTAATCTCATACACGGTATTTCCGGGTAACGTCTGTTTACTCGGCTTCTCCACCTGGAGCTAGTGCACACAGTTCCCGGGAGAGGGCGCAGGTCCTCTTCAGGTAACCGTGTGCCGCTCTCAGGTGGGCGGCCGACCCACCCACCTGGCCACGTGATCTAAGAGCCGGTGTTATATAAGACCCGTGTGTTTACCTGGAACGGCAGTCAGTGCAGGCCCGACTGACGAGAGACTTCACATGTCCAACCGTGCGGACAGAGTTGTATGCTAAGAGTTGTATACTGACCGTTTCCTCTATTTATAGAGAAACCTGATTTACCTGTGTGTATTCATTCTACACTGATCGTTCCCTAGTAAAGGAACTAGAGTTGTTATTCTTGTGAATAAAGATAGATATATTCTCGCACCTGGAAACTGCCGTGATCGTTGTTCTTTAACCTAGAGTTAACTACGAACCACCACACTGGTGCCGTGACCAGTAGCAGTGAAGGTAGCAGAACAAGTTAATTGTTCGGGAATATGTTCGGGTTATACTGAACAGGAAGTCCTTTAGTGGACAGACAATGGCTACCGGTGGTAGCCTGGGCGGCTCTGGCCCAGAGCTGAGTGAAGGGGAGTTGGAATCAACTCGCCTGGAGGTGGCAGGGATGGACCCTGGGGAGGGCTTGAAGCCAGAGCAGAAGAATTGCAGGATCTTTCCTGGGTGGAACCCTATGTAGGGGATGAGAGATTCCAGAGGGAATATGACGAGCGTTTGGCTCGGGAAGAGGATGACCTCTACTGGGAGAATGTCCGATTGGACAAGCAGTCAATGGAAGATCAGTATGCTGCATTGACTGAGGAATTGACATCCCTGGTAAAAGAAAGGGACGAGATCCTCTCTGAGAATCAGAGGGTAAAAGGAACTCTGATAGAAGAGAGATAACGGTTGATAGAAGACAACCGGTATATGAAAAAGAAGGTTGCTCAGGAATCGCATGAATACCAAAAGATTCAAGCAAAGATTGCTGAGAACCGGAAGGAGAATGAACACTCCGAATCTCTGAAGGAGAAGTATGAGAAGGAGTTAAAACAATACTCTAGAGAATGGTTAGTCCTGAAGAAGGGGACAAAGGAGCTGGAGAAGGGCAGAGACCAGTTGGTCAAGGATAACGAATCTACCAGGATGCAAAAACCTGGAAGAAACGGAAGAGTTAGAAAGGAAACGGAAAGCTGAGGTGGAAGCTGTCTGTTCCCTGGAAGCCAGGAAAACTCTCCTGCGGTGTGAATTGTCGAAGGCAATGGAACAGCAGGGGGAGGAACAAGTTCCAGCTATCGGACCGGAAACTGTTCTGGACAGCACTCTTACTGCTAGGAAGGTGGATGCATTACCTCAATTCGATCCATTTATTAATGATAATGGATTGAGGAATGTGGAAGACTCTGTGTATAAAAACAGAGGGAAGGATTCAAGGAGAGTGAATGTCACCGGGCGCTCTCTTGAACGGGAACCAGTTAATCATGCCAGTATTGGTCAGGTTAACAGGGAAATGTCTCCAGAGGAGGAAGTGTCTCGACATTATAAAAATAAATTCCGAGATGAAGTGGTGAACCATAGTTATGGCTCATTGAACCCCTTTTCGGGAGATGACCCGGCTCAGTATGGGAACCCGGGAGATTATGATAGCAAGGGTAATTATAGATATTGCCCGGATGCAACTTATTCATATCCACCTCCGACCACTGATACACATTCGGGAGTCAATAAAGGCCCTGAAAATAGGCCGAGGGGTAGTCTGAATAAGGGGTCCCAGCAGAGAACGAAGGGAAGGTCAAATCCAGTGCATAAAAACACTCAAGGATTGTCCGGCTATCAAGGCCCACGCTTTGATGAGGGTACAGACTCGGAATCAGATAAATCTTCTGATGATATACCCAAGATAAAGGTTCCTTTGAACCGAAGGGTCACAATGACCCCGGCGGAACACCGATTACATAATCGAGACCCAGCCATAGGTAATTTGGGACTAGATTGCTCCAGCCGAGGTCAAGACAGTACAGACTTACTGGCTTGGAGTAGACGCATGTCGGGTCAATTAGTGCATTCTAATTATGCCGCTAAGAGAACTGCACGCGTGACTAAGCCTTACAGGGGTTTACGACCCTGGAAGGAAGAATATCAATCACTTTTAGATGATTGTAAGTACAATTGCTGGAACAAGGAGGAATCCTTGGGAGCTTTTGTGATATGGTTGAGTGACGGCCCGGGTAAGATAGTTGTAGAAGAATGGAGGGACACTTACGGGCCGGAGGCTACATACGACCAGCTGGAAGTATTAGCTTGTTATACCTTTGGGAAAATGGTGACAGTAGATCACTGGACTCTGTTTCAGAGAAGAACGCAGAAACCAAAGGAATCTGCTAAAATTTTTGGGCTAGAATTGCACCGATTATTGCGGCAGGCTAGGCAAGAATGGAGTAGGGATGCTGAATATTACATAGAATCCCTATTTGTAAGATTTATTAGTGGATTGAGTGATCCTGAACATGCTAAAGTTTGTGGTAGAGCTTGGGAAGCTGGGTCTTCCCTAGCGGATTTGTTCATGGCGATTGATCAACATGACAAGAAGAAGATACTGTTGGCTGGTATGATACCCGCTAATAGGGGACAGCGCGTCTCTGGAATTGAACATTCCTTAGATGGAGACGATTCTTCCGCGGAAGAATCTGAAGGGGAGGAGAGAGTAGACGCCCTGAAATTCAAGGGTCGACAGAAATCTAGCTCAACCCCAGCTTCCGGGAAGCTTCCTAGTAACAAAGGTTATTCGGAAACTACCCGGAAACCCGACACTCGGGAACCTCAGACTGATTCCAGTCAGAAAACCCAGACCCCGGAGAAGACCACTCCGGATAAAACAAATGCGTCAGGAAACTCATTAAATACCTTAATGGAGTCCATGATTAAACGCATGAACGAGGTGTTTGATAATCAAACCCGGCGCCACCCTAGGGTCGATCGTAACACTGTCCAGTGTTACAGGTGTCAAGTCAAAGGGCACTTTGCATCTGAATGCAAAGCGGAGAACCTGTTTTAAGAAGTGAGGTTTCGGGAAATTAGAGGGGGTTACCGGGGATGGCAGGACGGTAACCCCTGAGGAAATATGTCAGATTATCACCGACGTTGGCGGTGAAGATTCATTAGCAGTGAATGCGTCCAGCAAGAAGGGAGATGGGACCGTACATCCCGGAAACCATGAGGCTGGGGAGACTGGTACAACAGGCGCCCAGGGGTGCGCGTATGGGAAACCTAGTGCCAGTTTAGAGGAGTCAATAACCAAAGAGTTGGTTAAGGTTGGAGGAACCAGGCTTCCCCCGGGTCATCCTTGTCTGGAACACCTGAAAGGATGTGGATTCGACCTGGGCACTGATAGTGACCTTCACCGGTTTACTAGGAATCCCTCAGTAACTGATGGGAAGAGGTGGTACGTTTCCTGTTCTGTACAAGGAAAGACTGGGGAATTTCTTATGGATACTGGAGCTAGCCACTCCATGGTCTCTAAGAGATTCATCAGCTTATTGCCGAATATGTGTGAGAACCTCACAATGAGGGTAAACGCATGTACGGCCGATGGTACCAGAATGAGGACATTTGGACGGACTTTTCTGATAATCTCTGTGGCCGGGAAAGAATTTGTTTGGGCCCCGACCATAGCTGAGATTGAAGATGATGGTATTCTTGGTTTGGATTTTGCGGCGCTTTTCGGTGCGACTTTGAATCCGAAAAGTGGGAAGTTGAAAATTGAATACCCGTATGATATGACCATACTCTGTAAGTTGAGAGTGATAAGTAGTGTCGCTAGTGTGGCACAGACTGTGAAGATTCCCCCGGGAATGACCTGTGACGTGTTAGTCAGTTCAGGGAGGCTAATCCAGAGAGGATTAGCGGTAATCGAGCCGGATATGGCTGTATTATCCCGGAAGGGATTGGAATCTGCGGATACCCTAGTAGGGAATTCCAGATGGACAGTGACACCCATTTCCAACCCCGGAAACTCCACAGTATATCTTGAGAAAGGCACTGAGGTTGGGAAAGTGATACTTGCGGAGGCAGTCACCGGTAGCCACCAAGACCTGAGGTTAGAAGAAGGAGGGGAAGAGGAATTGCATGAAGAGTTAACTAAGTTGTTAACAGGATCGTCCATAACGGATGAGAATGATCAGGAAGCCCTAAAGGCTATGCTGCAGAGGTGCAGGCAAGCTTTTGCGGCCCCAGGGGAACCCCTGGGGAGAACCAATAAGGTATTGCATGAAATTAAAACCGGGGATAACCCCGCTTTTAAGATTCCTTATAGGAGGTTACCCCTCAAGAAGAAGATTGTAGCTGAGGAAGAAATAGCAAAAATGCTGAAGGATAATGTTAGTGTTCCCAGCATGAGTCCTTGGTCCTCCCCTGTGTGTATGGTAACCAAGTAGGATGGTAGCATACGGTTCTGTATTGATTACCGGAAACTGAATGGGTTGACTAAAAAGAACTCCTATCCTCTTCCTAGGATAGATGAGACGATTGATTCCCTGGGAGGGAATGAATGGTTCTGTACCCTGGATTTACAGTCCGGGTATTGGCAAGTAGGCATGAAGCCTGAAGATATGGAGAAAACTGCGTTTTCCAGCCATATCGGTTTGTTTGAATACAAGGTGATGCCATTTGGGTTATGTAATGCGCCGGCCACCTTTGAAGCCATGATGGAGACACAAGTGATTTATTATGGCGGAAATGTCTAGTTTACTTGGATGACGTAATTTTGTTTGGAAAGACCTTTGCGGGCTGTTTATGTAATTTAGAGGAAGTCTTAAACCGAATCATGTCTAACGGTCTCAAATTGAAACCAAAGAAATGCAATCTGTTTAAGAAGGATATTAACTACCTAGGGCGGATTATTTCCACCGAGGGGGTTAAGGCGGATCCGGAAAAGATCAGGAGTGTGACTGAATGGGAGGTCCCCAGGGGTCCTAAAGATGTGCGATCCTTCCTAGGATTCTGCTCATATTATAGGGATTTCCTGCCGGGGTATTCCCGGGTAGCCTATCCGATCCAGTGTTTGTCACACTGGACTCCCGGAAATAGGAAGGAAGAGTTCCCATGGGGGAAGGAACAGGACACAGCTTTCTTAGCAATAAAAAAGTTGTTTGTGGAGACCCCGGTGTTAAAGTATCCCACCCCGGATGGTCATTTTGTATTGGATACAGATGCTAGCAATGAGAGTATTGGGGCCGCCCTCAGTCAAGTCCAAGGCGGAGTGGAGGTTCCCATTGCCTTTGCTAGTAATACTATGAGTAAGACTCAGCGAAATTATTGTACCACTGAAAGGGAATTGTTGGCTGTGATAGTTTATACTAAAAAGTTCAAACATTTCCTTTGGGGGTCAGATTTTACGCTAAGAACAGATCATTCCTCTTTGAGATGGTTATTGAATTTCAAAGATGCGGAAGGAATGATTGGACGTTGGCTAGCACACCTTTCCGAGTTCGGTTTGGAGCAAAGTCAGATCCAGCATAGAGCTGGAGTGAAGCATATAAATGCTGATGCACTTTCCCGACGTCCTATCAGGAAGTGTGAAAACACCAACTGTGATGACTGTGGTCAGCATCAGGCTGTCATAGCCGGAGCAAGGATACCCTTTGAGATCAAGGGAACTGGGGTTCTGGAGTGGTCCATGGGAACCATCCGGAAGTTCCAGGAAAAGGATCCTAACCTTAGCCGGTTGTTGGTATTGTTACCTAGGAAGATACGGCCCCCGCGGCCTGAGATTTCCCTGGAGAATCGGGAAATGAGAAGACTAATAGCTCAATGGGCAGAGCTAGAGGTCCAGAGCGGAATCATCTACCGGTGGAAGATTAATTCATCCGGTAGGAGAGTCCGGCAAGTGGTAATACCTTCCGGTATGAGGAGGGATGTTATGTATTATTGCCATTGACACCTGACCAGTGGACATTTCGGAAAAAAGCGTTCCCTGGAACGTTTGAAGAGGAGATATTACTGGCCAGGGATGAGTAGTGATCTATTAAGATGGATTGCTACTTGCCCGGATTGTTGTAAAAACAAACCTGGGCCTGGGATGGGCAAAATGCCTTTGTCCCAGGAGTTGTTTGGAGTAAGATTTGCGCGAGTCGCCATAGATATTATCAGTGGGTTTAAAACTACCCCTGAGGGTAATACTTGTATGATGGTCGTCACTGACTATTATACTAAGTATACGAGAGTGTTTCCATTAGCGGATCACAAAGCGGCAACCTGTGCAAAAGCTTTTGTTAAAGGTTGGGTATTGCATCTTGGGGTTCCCCTAATGATGCATAGTGACCAAGGTCGGGAATTTGAATCTGATCTTTGGCAGGAAATGTGTCACCGATTGGCGATTTGTAAGACGAGAACAAATCCCTACCGGCCACAAAGTGATGGAATGGTTGAGAGATTCAATCGTACATTGATTCAGGTATTGAAATCCCTGGTGAATGATAAAATGGACGACTGCGATGAGCAGTGTGATTATGTGTGTCATGCATATAATAGCACTGTCCATTCTAGTACCTCCTGTTCCCCGAATCTGTTAGTTTTCGGGGAGGATTTGATAATGCCCGCTGACCTGGTATTTGGGGTGGTAGGAATGAACCCGGAAACCCCCTGCCATGTTATGTTTGTGGAGTCATTAAGAGATCAATTCAAATATGCTTATGAATTGGTGAGAACTGAACTACAGAAGAATGCCACCTGGCAGAAGACCGGCTATGATCTAGGCCTTAAGCCGCGACGATTCAAAGTTGGTGATCAGGTAGTAAGATTACATGAGCCGTTATCGACTCTGAAACTTGCTAGTAATTGGGACGGGCCCTTTGTGGTTACCCGTATAGTAAGTGACAGTACTGTAGTGATCCGTTCATTACAGGGGAAGATGTATAAATCTAATGTAGCTCGACTAAGAGAGTAGAAGGGGAGAGATTTGTCCCTGGACTCGTATGAGTTGGAGGTTGATACTTTGATAGAGGAAAGTGAACAGCGGAAATTAGTAAAGGAACCTCCCCGGAAACGCGGAAGGCCGCGGAAGGAGGTTTCCCGGAAACTAATGGTGCAGAAGCCCGTCGTCCCAAAAAGATCCGGGAAGAAGGCGGCTAATAAAGTCTCGCTGGCTGAAGGGAAAAGGACCCGGAAGGGTGTGGTTAAGGCTGAATCCACTCTAGAAAAGGTGTGTCCTAGAACCAGGTCTAAAGTTATGCCTAAAAACATAAGACGCAGTCCCCGGTTCCTAGCTAGGGACGGTATAACCTAAGCCGGTACACAACGAGTGTGGTGTCCTGTAATCTTGTTAAATATTTAAATGTTGTAATCAGTTATGTGTGGAAGTAAGTACGGTCGGAATGATCGTGATAGTCCCCCTGTCAAGGATCCCATGGGTGATGGACGGATAATCCGGTGAATGTGCTTTATTATGCCATTTATATATATTTCATTGATACTCTCGACGAGTTGACAGAGCGTAAGGATTAACACGTGGAATGAGGGTACCTGTTTACAATTGAACGCGCGGTGACCTGGTTCCAAGGAACTGGGTCACGGGACGCGCGGGGTTGTGCATGCGCGGTGGCGCGCCTTATATAAGGCACGCGGTTCGGCGGGAATCGCCAGTTGGAGTTGAGAGGAGGTCCAGAGCAGACGTGAGGGCTCGGACACGACCATTCTTACAGTGGGGAGGTGGACCCCTATAATCCATCAAATACACTTTTCTTGAGTGTGACAAACATGTCTTCCGAGACAGACCACCAACAGGTGGACCCTCTTGGGGAGGGCGACTCCGCTAGCGGAGGGAATGTGGTTGATAATCAACCTGACCTTGTGGACCAGGAATCTATGGATTTCCTGGGACAAGAGGGGATAATGGACGTCGACGCTGACTCTCAGTCACCGCTATGCCCTGCTAATGTCGCCGCCAATTACTTGGAAGGGCTAGACATTGAAGCCATCAGCCCCGCTGACGGTCAAGCTGATACCAGCGAAGCTGAGTATCAGGATCCAGGTCCGTTGTACCATGGAGAACCGCCGGTGGACGTTGAAAAACCCCACCCGGCAGTGCCCACACTAGCAGGCTTCATGTCCAATTACGATGGACGTGAAGTGGACCTGCACGAGGACGTGCTACGACTCACGGCGGAGGGAGCTCCCCGCCGGATTGACCCGCTAACAAGGCAGGCGATATTGCTCTTCCTATTAGTGGAAGAGCAGGAAGAGTTGCCCCCGGACTGGTTTGTGTACTGGCAGGCACTCCAGAAAGGACTACTCGTATGCTACTGCTTACGACGAGCTGTCTTCGATTTACATATCGCAGACATCAAGCGGTTAATGCCAGCACTCCCAATTCTGTCCCTAGACCCGAATTGTGGAGTTGCCGGGATGTTGTTGACAGGCGTCAACAGGTACCGGGCACGTATCGGGAAACTCCGTGAACCGAAAACCCGGAAGGAGTACGAAATTGCTGCCGCTTGTACGCAGGGAGTAGTCTCGTACATCCTGGATGTAGCCACTATAGAGGCCTACATGGATGCTCACAACCTCAAACGGAATATTGCCATATCTTGTTTGGTTGATGAGGCGGTTCGTACAGTACGAACCAGATCTTCCAGTGCGGAAGAGAAGGCGCGAATAAAAGCGCTGAAAGCCACACCTAGGGGGCGCGGCAGTAAAGGTGAGAGGGGGGCCTCGAACCGGTCGAGCTCGGCCGACAGTAATCAGTCGGACGAGTTTGTCCAGGAGAGAGGACGTCAATCTCGCCGGAACGAGAAGGCAAGGCTAGCTAACTTGCCGGATTCTGTGTTAGCAGAAGGATTACCGGAACAACCTTCCGGGGAACAGCCCGTCATTCCACGGGCTGAGGAGGTTACGGATGAGGCTATGGACATTAACGAAGCCAATACTCCGGCACCCTCTACCACGGGAGTCACCATCCCCACCCCGGCCCTTGTGGCAGATATGACCGCCGCAGCGGGTGCTGCGGCCGCTGTGCGGCTGCGCTGGTAATCAACCCAGCTCGTCTCAGCCCTCTCCGTAGTCGGCTCATTCGGATGCGGAGGAGGGAGAGGTTCCGGCTAACGCTGAAGAACCAGGAAACGATCCGGAGGACCCCATCCCGCCTAATGACGTGATGAGGCGAGTCTGGCAGAACGCGAATAATAAGTTCCGCGTGTTTATTCCCAATTCGTGGGAACAGTGTCCAATTGGCCCTACCAATTTTGGATGTCCACTCGCGACCAACTGTAAAGGTCAGAGTGACGATGAGGATTGGATCCGGAATACACCCCGGGACCGTCCTCCGTCTGCTTTTTATCAGCAGTGGCTAGATCAGCTCAGGATCCTGCCGGATACTTACTATAGTAAGGAGCAGAAAGAAAAGCTTCTTTTTGCGAACAACCGTTGGTATAATCAACAGGAAAGGAATTGGTGCCCATTCGCCACGTGTGTAAACACGATAAGTACCGACAGAATCGTGTTTGTAACAAAGCAACGGTTCCTGCGACACCTCTGTGAGAATCACATGCACCACTGTGTGGTGTACCACTGTGATATTACAGTAGGTAGAGAGTCACAACTGTGCAACGGGTGTCTAGAACCCCGTAGAGGCGAGCTCATGCGCCACATGAAGGATTGCCATAATATGGGAATCAGTGTAGCTCGCAATCGGGTGAATGCGCTACATGATGCCGTCTGTGACCAGTACAAGTCACTAACGGACGATCAGAAGGCTAAAATCCGGCCGGCAACTCCCTTTTTCTGCGAAGTCGCAGATGGGAAGTTCAAAGCTAGGATAGCCAGAGTGGACGGACGCAACAAGTTCGCCATGAATGACGAGGAGTATACGGTGTTATGCACTACCCGTACTTCTCGGAGAGGCGGCGGTAATTTCCGCCAGCCGGAAACCCGGGGTGGTTCCCGGGGAAAGAGCCGGTCTGCCCGAGACCGCTCTCGGTCTCCTGCGTACAGTGGCCCAGGAGGGTCAAATATTTTTGTAAAATTGAATTTTCAAATTCATTTCAACTTGCAAAAAAACAACTTGAGTTGAGAGTGAACACTGTAACTTCAACCACTTACTGTCACCTGTCAACTGTCAATTTGCAAAAATACAACTTGAGATGAAAGTGAAAACTCCAACTTCAACCACTTACTGTCACCTGTCAACTGTCAATTCAAGTAAAGCAACTTGTGACTGCTATCTTTCAACACTACATGAAACCAAAAACATTGCAAATGTCAAAGTTGAAAGTGAAAACTCCAACTTCAGTCGCTTACTGTCAACTGTCAAGTGTCAATTCAGGAACAACAGCTTGTGACAGGTATCTTTAAGCACTGTGGGTGTTTCACAAGGTGTTCCTCTGGGTGTTTTCCCAGGTGATGCCCCAGTGTTCCCCTGGTTGATCCCCCAGGTAATCATTTGGATGTTCCCCTTGGTGTTCCCCTGGGTGTTCTCCTGTGATCACCTGGATGATCACTTTGATTATCATAGGATAATCACCTGGATGATCACCTACACTATCATGTAGGTGATCATAAGGATGATTTGGGTGTTCACTTAGATGAGTATTTGGGTGATCACCTGGGTGATCATTTGGGTAATCATCTGGGTGATAACCCTGGTGATCATTTGGGTGAACATTTGGGTGATCATCTGGCTGATTATTTGGGTGATCATCCGGGTAATCACCTGGGTGTTCACCTGGGTGTTCATCCGGGTGTTCATCTAGGTGATCACCCGGGTGATCATTTGGGTGATCACCCGGGTGATCATTTGGGTGATCATCTAGGTGATCATTCAGATTATCATCAAGGTGATCATCTAGGTGATCATCTAGGTGATCATCTAGGTGATCATCTGGGTGATCACCTGGGTGATCATCTGGGTGATCATCTGGGTGATCATTTGGGTTAACATCAGGTTGATCATCTGGGTGATCATCTAGGTGATCACCCGGGTGATCATCAGGTTGATCACCCGGGTGATCATCTAGGTGATCACCCAGGTGATCATTTGGGTGATCATTTGGGTGATCATCTAGGTGATCACCCGGGTGATCATTTGGGTGATCATTTGGTTGATCATCTGGGTGATCACCCGGGTGATCATTTGGGTGATCATCTAGGTGATCATTTGGGTGATCATTTGGGTGATCATTTGGGTGATCATCTAGGTGATCATCTAGGTGATCATTTGGGTGATCATCTAGGTGATAATCTAGGTGATCACCCGGGTGATCATTTGGTTGATCATCTGGGTGATCACCCGGGTGATCGTTTGGGTGATCATTTGGTTGATCATCTGGGTGATCACCAGGGTGATCATTTGGGTGATCATCTAGGTGATCACCCGGGTGATCATCTGGGTGATCATTTGGGTGATCATCTAGGTGATCATTTGGGTGATCATTTGGGTGATCATCTAGGTGATCACCCGGGTGATCACTTGGGTGATCATTTGGGTGATCATCTGGGTGATCACCCGGGTGATCATCTAGGTGATCATCTAGGTGATCACCTGGGTGATCATTTGGGTGATCATCTAGGTGATCATTTGGGTGATCATTTGGGTGATCATATAGATGATCACCCAGGTGATCATTTGGGTGATCATCTGGGTGATCACCTAGATGATCACCCAGATGATCACCCAGATGATCACCCAAATGATCACCAGGGTGATCACCTATATGATCACCCAGATAATCACCCAGATGATCACCCGGATGATCACCTAGATGATCACCCGGATGATCACCCAAATGATCCCCCGGGTGATCACCCAAATGATCACCCAGGTGATCACCTAGATGATCATATTGATGATCACCTAGATGATCACATTGATGATCACCCTGATGTTCACCTAAATGATCACCCAGGTGATCAACTAGATGAACACCCGGATGAACACCCAGGTGATCACCCAGATGATCACCCGGATGATCACCCAGATGATCACCCAAATGATCACCCAAATGATCACCCAGGTGATCACCCAACTACTCATCTAAGTGAACACCCAAAGCATCCTTGTGATCACCTACATGATCATGTAGGTGATCATCCAGGTGATCATCCTATTATAATCCAAGTGATCATCCAGGTGATCACAGGAGAACACCCAGGGGAACACCAAGGGGAACATCCAAATGATTACCTAGGGGATCAACCAGGGGAACACTGGGGCATCACCTGGGAAAACACCCAGAGGAACACCTTGTGAAACACCCACAGTGCTTAAAGATACCTGTCACAAGCTGTTGTTCCTGAATTGACACTTGACAGTTGACAGTAAGCAACTGAAGTTGGAGTTTTCACTTTCAACTTTGACATTTGCAATGTTTTTGGTTTCATGTAGTGTTGAAAGATAGCAGTCACAAGTTGCTTTACTTGAATTGACAGTTGACAGGTGACAGTAAGTGGTTGAAGTTGGAGTTTTCACTTTCAACTCAAGTTGTATTTTTGCAAGTTGAAGTAAATTTGAAAATTCAATTTTACAAAAATATTTGACCCTCCTGGGCCACTGTACCTGCGGTCTCTCCCGGACCAAAACGGAAACACGCCGGATCCACTTTGGAGGAACTCGATAATTCCTATTATGGGAACTATCAGGCCCCGGAAGGTCGCGAATATTATCGCGAGTATCCAGACCCGCTGTATACGGACCGGAAAGATCGGAAACGTGATTCTGGTGGACATACGGCGGCGGCTACCAACATGGAGTACCGTACTAGACGTCTGAGCAGTTCAGACAGTGCCACCAGTCAACCTGACTGTGGGGGTGCCCGGCCTAAGGAAAGCCCGGCTACCAGAACAAAGGCTTCCCTGCCTTTGACGTACCATCTGGGGACAACTGCAAAACCTACCCCCAGGGACGTTCGGTCTCCCACCACCCCAACCCGGGACATGCAGAGTTTGACCGTGAAAACTGAGCCCAAAACACTGGTCTCAGTAGTAACTCCTCGGGGCATAACTGTCCCGAAGACTGCAGCGGCTGTGAAAGCACCGCGAGTGGATGTAAAACCTGTGATTCCTGTAAACCAGGAGCCGGTTGTCATCCAGCCAGTCGCGGGGACCTCCCGCACGGAAACTACCGGTGGCGTAAAATTAAAATACGTCCCGTTAGTTAACTACTTCTCTAGGGAAGAGAAGGCGAGCTGCGAGGTGGGACAGCGAATTGTTACAGAATTCCAGGAGTCCCAACGACAGCTAGCGGTGGAATACAACACCAAGATGTTAGGCCTGTTTACACATGGTCTAAAGATTGCCCATAGGGAGGAGAAAGCATTGGTCGCTGCCGGCAATGCTGACTACTTGGCTAAAAAGTCAAGGGAAGCTGCTACAGGCCAGAAGAATGCTGAGGCCGCAGCAGGTTTCGTTCGTCAGGAGAATGAGAAGTTAACCAAACGGTTGCAAGATATGAACATAAAGTTTTACGGGGTGTTTGGCGTGACTCTCGATACCTGGGATGGCACGGCTGAGCACGCGCTTGCCTTAATGAGGGCGAGAGATGAACCATTAGGTTAAATACTAACAGAAGGTTCAGAGTCTATTTCTAATTTTTTTTAGAAATAGAGGAGGAAATTATAATAGTTTCCGGATAGATTAATTGTTCTTTCAGTTAATCAGACGTCATAATTTTTTTATGACGGGGTTTCCCTTCTCAAGGGAAAGAGGGGCATCTTTTTAGATGCATATGGACCAACGCGGTGGGAACCTTCCGTGGAAGCTCTGGACTTACCTAACTATTCAACTCTCAACTATAGCCGACCCGATGGGGAATCAGGACTCCACCGGGAAGCTAATAAGCTAACGTCCCTGAATCTAACTTTTGGGATACGTTACCATGATGTGTTCCTGATACTATTATGCTGTGTTATAAACTGTTCCCGTCCAAGGATTACGTGTCAAACAGACAATGCTCGTGGTTCCAGTTCTACTTATATATATCATGAACATTCCTGGAGCTAGGATTACGTGTTAAACGGACAGTACTCGTGGTTTCCAGCCGGATTATAGTTATATATGTCATGATCATTACTGGAGCGAGGACGGGATACTTAGCAAGCTGTGTACATATGAACTTACCTTCGGGTGATATTTATCCAAGAAATAGTATTAAGAAGAGGAGAGCACCTTACTCATTTGTCTATTAGAAGCGGAGAGCACCTTGTCCACAACTAGATCACCCGTAAGCTATATTTAATTGTAAGGGTTTCCGGGTACACTGCCAGGTTACTCATTAAAACGTTTTTAATATATAAATAAGTCATTATTATGTGATACATATCACCTCAGGTGTTCCAATATGGTGTTCTCATACTTACCATATGAATCGGGTTTCATAATATGCTATATATGAAGATTGTATGATCTGATAAGCTAGGAAACGTGGCTACCAGTAATGTTTATATGAAGTCGTTAAGACTATGTGTAGATGCTAATTGTACCGTAAGGTATTGTCGTGTGTGTTGACTCTGTTGTATGTTGCGAGAGGTATTAATATTTCCGGTTATATAATCGGATTACCCGGCTTAAAACAAAGGCTGTGGTTACTGTTATCCATTGTGTGAATGTTTTCATTAAATCACAAATCAATGTAAGACGCTGGTGGCTGTGAGTCCTTATCAGGACTGGTTTTTAATAACTTTTCTGTTCAACTTAAATATATACACACCCCACGCGCATTTTTTTTAATAACCAAAGTAAGGAAACTTCATAAGGAAGTCATATCGAAATGTGTCAAGCCGTTCGATTGTATGTATGATATTATATTCACTTGTCATAAAACATACCTAAATCATCCATTATGGTTGCTATTACAGTGTAATGCCATATTTATATTGAGTTTGATGATCTCGCTTGTGTAGTATGTCGTGATAATATGTTTACGCCCCTAGTTACTGTATAGACAATAACTGTAAAGTCGTTGGTCTAAAGTGTTTTCTATAAACTAGGAAAACCGTACATATATTCGTTACCACCTAGTTTTGTCTAGGGGGGGTAGTGTAGGGGCATGATATTACATATTAATCTCATACACGGTATTTCCGGGTAACGTCTGTTTACTCGGCTTCTCCACCTGGAGCTAGTGCACACAGTTCCCGGGAGAGGGCGCAGGTCCTCTTCAGGTAACCGTGTGCCGCTCTCAGGTGGGCGGCCGACCCACCCACCTGGCCACGTGATCTAAGAGCCGGTGTTATATAAGACCCGTGTGTTTACCTGGAACGGCAGTCAGTGCAGGCCCGACTGACGAGAGACTTCACATGTCCAACCGTGCGGACAGAGTTGTATGCTAAGAGTTGTATACTGACCGTTTCCTCTATTTATAGAGAAACCTGATTTACCTGTGTGTATTCATTCTACACTGATCGTTCCCTAGTAAAGGAACTAGAGTTGTTATTCTTGTGAATAAAGATAGATATATTCTCGCACCTGGAAACTGCCGTGATCGTTGTTCTTTAACCTAGAGTTAACTACGAACCACCACATATAGATTTTTCAATCTCCACATTATGTGTTGAAATGGAAAAACGCTAGATTGGATATGGACCCCCCACATTTGAATATGGATCTCCAAATATTATGTGGTGAAACAGAAAAACACCAAATGTCACATACCGACCCCTGTACAACCGTGATCTGCAGAAATTAACGTAATCTGCAATACTGCAGATAACGGCAGATCATCCAACCATGACCTGCATCAATTCAACGTGATCTGCATCACCATTTTGTTATCCGCTACAACTAGCCAACCAGTATCTGCAGATCTTTGTTAATATCAAGACAGTTTTCTACCAAAGTTGACCTTTTTTTTAGAAAAATTACCCTTATGTTTGTAGTTTTCAATACTTTTCTCGTCAAGATGGCCATTTTTAGGAAAATCTTTTGGCGATTTTTAGGGAAGTAATACCCCAACTGGGCCCTGGGCAGGTTAAACAATTACAGGTCCATACTTCCTAGGTGCCCTAGGTCGCCCAGGGTAATGTGACACAATCCAAAGATACTTCCTAGATGCCCCATATGTCCTTCTGCATGAATAATACTGTTTGCTTCTAAATCCCCAAAGACAAACACCACATAGGTCTACATATCTTGATACCAATAGCATCAAGAAGGGGATGAGTTCTTTTGATGCAGAAAACCGTTTTTTCAATCACATAAATTGATGCAGATCACGTTGATTTGATGCAGATCACGTTTGGAGGGTCTGCCGTTATCTGCACTACTGCAGATCACGTTAGTTAGTGCAGATCACGGTTGCACATCCCCCATATGAGTCATAGGGAGTCCATATTATGTGGTGAAATGTCTCTTCTCCAACATGCGGACCTTATTTATACCATCCCCAGCCTAATTTTTGTATGTCTATACATAATGACGTCACAGAATGTAGACTGGTTTTTGAACAATTTTACAATTGAGCCAGGTGACTGCCGCATTGATGTATGGAAATTTAAAAATAAAGCCTCAAACATACGGACACACACTGTAAAAGGTTGTTGTTCGTGAACAGCAAAATTTGCTGTAAATGTACAGTACTTTAGCTGTAAATAATAACACAGCAAATTCTACTGTACATGTACAATTCTGTTACTGTAGATGCAGGTTACGGTAGTGACTTGTAGATCTACAGTTCTTTTCCCTGTAATATGTACACGAGAGGTCGTGGGATCGATCCTAGGTCTAGCCACCTCTCATTGGGGATCTTTAGCAACAAGGCTGTAGCTCATTTAATACAGACATAGCAGAGGTAGCTAATATCCCAATATTACCATTTATAACACCGGCTCTGTGGGGCAATGGATCAGGGCCCGTCTCCAACACCACAGGTGGTGAGTTCAATCCTTGGTGGAGCCACTTCTCTTGTTTCACCTACATCCACCTAAAATTCGTTTTTCCCTCACATGAATGATTGAAAATATCACCAGCACTGGGAGGCAAACCCCAGACCTTTACAAATTATTATTAATCAGTTGAACAGTAGAGTAGAGATATGTCCCAAAATGAATGTTTGTAACACCGGCTCTGTGGCACAATGGATCAGCGCCTGTCTCCAACACCACAGGTGGTGAGTCAATCCTTGGTGGAGCCACTTCTCTTGGTCTACCTACATCCACCTAAAATTCGTTTTTCCCTCACATGGTTGGTTAAAAATATCACCAGCACTGGGAGGTGAACCCAGGACCTTCAGACTATGATTTACAATCAATTTTGCTGTACAGTAACAGAACATTCTGCTGTCCCTATACAGTACATAGTGCTGTAAATATACAAAAGCTCACTTGCTGTAGGTCTACAGCACAATCTACTGGAACCAAAGTTGCCCCCAGTATTTGGTGTACAGGAACACTACTTACTTCTAACAGTGCAACACGGCAATGGTGCAGAAATAGAAAAATATTTTTTTCCAAAATTTCTATTTGGGTCCCATATGCTGGTATTTTTTCTTGAATGAGGTGAAATGGGTCCCTGGCACCCATTTCACCTCATCCAAAAGAAAATAACTACATATGGCACCTAAATGCGGAACTCATACCGAGATTTTTTCAAAAAATGTTTTTTCCATTTCTGAACAATTGCTGTGTTGTGTCCCTATGTTTGAGCTTTTTTTTTCATATTTCCACATGTGACATACGACACTCACCTGGCTCGATTGTATAATTGAGCAAAAACCAGTCTACATTCCGGGGAACCCCTAGGAAATTCCCTCTGTGACGTCATAATATGTAGCGACATACAGAGGTAGGCTCGGGAGGGTATAAATAGGGTCTGTATGTTGGGGAACAGACAGGAGAGGTCGGGGAAGGGACAGGAGAGGTCGGGGAAGGGACAGGAGAGGTCGGGGGAGGGACAGGAGAGGTCGGGATATGGACAGGGGAATGGACAGGAGAGGTCGGGGAATGGACAGGAGAAGTCAGTACGGGCCAGGAGTGGTCGGGGAAGGGACAGGAGAAGTCGGGGATTGGACAGAAAAAGTCGGAGAAGGGACAGGAGAGGTTTGGGAATGGAGAAGTAAATATAAACAACAAGCTACTTTCAATTAGCTAAACACAGGGGAGGTTTCTCCCATGTGTGGCTCCATGTTGGTATGTGAGTGTCTAACTGATGTCTAACTGGTAGTGTTGATGGGACCATCTCCTCAAGTCCAACACCATCCCCTCAAGTCCAACACCATCCCCTCAAGTCCAACACCATCTCCCCAAGTCCATGGACATCTCCTCACATCCAACACCATCTCCTCACGTCAAACACCATCTCCTCACATCCACCACCATGTCCTCACATCCACCACCATCTCCTCACATCCAACAACATCTCCTCACGTCCAACACCATCTCCTCACATCCAACACCATCTCCTCACATCCACCACCGTGTCCTAACATCCACCACCATCTCCTCACATCCAACAACATCTCCTCACGTCCAACACCATCTCCTCACATCCAACACCATCTCCTTATGCCTACTATCAACATACGGCCCTACATACGTTCCTCTTTCCTTTTCTCAATATATGCTGCCCCTAAAGATGCCACATTCAAGGGAAAATATATGGACCGTATACGGATTTCTTGACCTCCACATTATGTGGTGAAATGGAAAAACGCCACATTTGAATACGAACCCCCCACATTTGACTACGGACCTCCACATATTATGTGACATATGCCCCCCCCCCCCTGTCCCTTCCCCGACCTCCCCTGTTCCTTCCCCGACCTCCACATCCATTCCCCTACCTCCCAAGTCCCTTTACCGACCTCCCAATTCCCTTCCCCGACCTCCCAACTCCCTTCCCCGACCCCCCCTCTCAATTCCCCCACCCCCCGCTCCATTTTCCGACCTCCCCACTCCATTCCCTAACATTCAAAACAGAATGTGGACCCTCCCCAGGCTACCTCAGGCTATCTTATACTGGATGCAGTGAAATGGCTCCCTGTCCTCAGACCGTGGTCCTCAAGACCAAAACCAACATGCGGACCTATATTTACAACATAAGGCCCTTTTTTGGTCCTCTTTTTCACCATTTTCTCAATATATACTGCCCCTATAGGTGCCACGTTCAAGGGAAAATAAAATGACTGTATACAGATTTCTTGACCTCCACTTTATGTGGTGAAATGGAAAAACGCCACATTTAAATACGGACCCCCCCCCCCCCCCATTTAAATATGGAACTCCACATAATATGTGGTGAGACGGAAAAACGCCATATGTGACATACGGACCCCCCATATAAGTGATACAGGGGGTCCATATTATGTGGTGAAATGGATCCCAGGGACCCATTTCACCTCATCCAAGAGGTACCAACATATGGGACTTAAATGTGGAACTCAAACGTAGATTTTTGGAAAAAAATATTTTTCTATTTCTGCACCATTGCCGCGTTCTGTCCGTATGTTTGACACTTTATCCTTTATTTTCAATGTGTGAATACAGCAGTCACCTGTCCCAATTGTAAAATTGTACAAAAAACAGTCTTCATTCCAGGGAACCCCTAGGGAATTCCCTCTGTGACGTCATAATATGTAGCAACCCACGGAGGTAGGCTGGGGAGGATATAAATAGGGTCCGTATGTTTGGGAACAGACAGGGGATGTCAGGGAAGGCACAGGAGAGGTTGGGGAAGGGACAGGAAGGTCGGGGGAGGGACAGGAGAGGTCGGGGTACGGACAGGAGAGGTGATTATGATTATAAAAAAGTGTATTACCCGTCCTCCCCTCTCCCTGTCCCTTCCTCAACCTCCCCTGTCCCTTCCCCTACCCCCCTTGTCCCTTCCCAGACCTCCCCTGTCCCCTCCCAGACCTCCCCTGTCTCTTCCCCAACCTCCCCTGTCCCTTCCCCTACCTCCCCTGTCACTAGCTAGACTCCATTGCCCGACCTGTCCTCAAGACCGAAACCAACATGGGGACCCTATTTACAGCATACAGCCCTTTTTTGGCCCTTTTTCCTTCATTGTCTCAATATATGCTGGCCCTAGAGTTGCCACGTTCAAGGAAAAATATATAGACGGTATATGGATTTCTTGACCTCCACATTAAGTAGTGAAATGGAAAAACGCCACATTTATATACGGACCCCCTAGATTTGAATAAGGACCTCCAAATATTATGTGGTGAAACGGAAAAACGCCATATGTGACATACAGACCCCCCATATATGAGTGAAACAGGGGGTCCATATTATGTGGTGAAATGGCTCCCAAGGCATCTAATTATCCCTATATAAAGTATTTAAGGGAGTAGCCAGAGAAATTCCTGCATTCAATATCATTGCCTTATAAAGTGAGCATATATAAAAAACTCATGTTAAAAATCATGGGATGAAGTGCCCGGAGTCGGGGGCCATAGCAGTATAGCATGCTGCTATTGAATGAGGGGAGTGCAGCATCACATACATTGCTGTAGAGAAACATTACTAAAGGGAGGGGGAAATGGTGGAAAAAAGCATTTCTGGATGCCCCCTTGACAAGGTGATGGGAGGGGTAAAGAAATCCTTCTTTGAGGTCATATAATTATAAGAAGTGTGTCATAGCTGTCATCTACTGGGCTATAGGTGGCTATGGTTATGAACGCTGTATATTGCATCACGTGGAGATGAATCGTGCGAGATAATGTAACGGTGTGTAAAGAATTGTGCAACCGAACATGCCCTTAATTGTAGGGAGCAAGGGCTGGGCCAAAATTATTGCGTGATAAAGTATTTGCCCTTGTATTTCAGTCTAATTATATTTATATATATAGATAGATATATAGATAGATATGTGATGGAAAACCTCCGCGGACTACCATATTCTACAGGTCCAAGGAGGTTTTCTCACTTATACTCCACCCACCATCCATAGTAAAGCAAGAAAATGGTATATGTCCATTTCTAAATAAGATATTTACATGATCTTTGAAATTTCACTCCATGAGATATTAGGGACCTTTAGCAAACCCGACGTAGCTCATTAAACGCAGACGTATCCTTTCCTTTCAGCACTGCTACGTCTGCGTTTAATGAGCTTTTACGTGGTTGCTAAAGGTCCCTATTGTGCGGTTCGAACCCACACCTGTCCACATTCAACACTGATCTCATTCAAAGGCATAAGAAGTCATATAGATAATTGACTGGCTCGCTAGCTCAGTTGGAAACACCGCCGACTTATAGTCTGAACATTGTGGGTTCCGGTCCCGGCAGAGGCACACTTTTACTGAGCTACCTTTTTTAACAAAGCGTTTTTACTAACTTTATCCTTTATCCATTGTGGTACAAGAAAATGTTATATTACAATGCCCCAGAAACAAAGATGGAATAGTCCACTTACAATGCTCCCTGGACACTAATATAATTAGTGAACATTCCCATATTGATACCTTATTGTAATTGAAAGAATTTTACAATGTGCTTATCATCCGATCATAGATCATACTAATGGGCAAGCATAGGTCATACTAACATGCAAGCATAGGTCATAATAACGACTGAGCATGGTCATACTAACGTCCGAGCACATGCTACACTAATGTTCGAGCATAGGTCATGTTAACATATGAGCATAAGTATAGGGCATATTAGTGACTGAGTACGGGGCATACTAACCCCTTAGGTTTCATCAAACCCATGTTCGAGCCTAGGTCATACTGATGTTTGAGGATAGATCATACTGAAGTCTGAGCATAGGTTACACTAACGTACAAACACATGCCATATTAACGTTCAAGCATAGGTCATACTAATGTCTGAACACATGAAATACTAACATTCAAGCATAGGTCAAACTAAAACCTAAAAACATAACATACTAACATCCAAGTATAGGGCATACAAACACCCAAATATAGGGCATACTAACCCCCGAAGTTACATCAAACTAACACCTGTGTATACATGTGCGTAATTGAATTTTTAAAAGCACATAGTTAGGCAGAATCACGGACATTAGGAATCAGTCCCCTAGGGATCAGTCCCCTAACTGTTAGGCCCTATGGAATAAGGCGCAGAGGAACATTAGGCCCGGCAGGCTATTGGGCTCGTTAACGTCAAATATATGTTATATTTATATCATAATATGTCATATTTTACATCATATTTTATCTACATGTGTGTACGTCATGGTATTTCATGTACGTCATGATATATCATAATACATCATGGTACATCATATGCTCATCATACTTACATAATGTACATCATAATACATCATGAGAACGTCATAATACATCATATATGTTTGTCATGTGGACGTTATAATACATCATATGTTCGTCATGTGGACATCGTGTGGACGTCATATTATATCTCCTGTTTATTTGTACACAATGTGTAAATCAGTGTGTACATCATGTGTACATCATGTGTACATCATGACAGCAGAATCCTAATCGCCAGAAAAAAGCTACCCTAATTTTTTTATATATTGCCATTAATAATCAAATTCAAGATGGTGGTTGTAGGTGAGCAGGTGACTGTGGGAAAGCAGTTAGCTGGGGCCAAGCAGGTGGCTGTGGGCTTCAGCGCCAGGCAGCGTGTAACCGCTGTACTAAGTATCGGCCAAAAAGTGAGTCGATCGGAGCATCAACAGCAATGAGATTTCCATTTCTGTTTAGCAGTATTGGTAGGACGCCCCTGCCTCAGATCCCCCTGCCCATGATTCAGTTTTGGCGTCCTCTGTTTTTGCGTTCTCCCTTCATCACATTCTCCAGTTTTCACTTTATCCCATTCTCTGTTCATCCCGTTCTCTTGTTTATCTCCATTCTCCGGTTATCCTATTCTCCCTTTATCCCGTACTCCTTTTATCCCGTTCTCCGTTTACCCCATTCTCTGTTTATGCCGTTCTCCTATTATCCAGTTCTCCCTTGATCCCATTCCACCCTGATCCCCTTCTCCCTTTATCCTGTTTATCCCGGTTTATCCTGTTCTCCGTTTATACTGTTTATTCCCTTCTCCCTTCATCCCGTTCTCCCTTCATCCAGTTCTCCCTTTTATCCCATTCTCCATTTATCCTGTTCTCCATTTATAGCCTTCTTCGTTCATCCCCTTCTAGGTTCATCCCCTTCTCCGTTCATCTCCCTCTCCCTTTATCCCGATTATCCTGTTTATCCTGTTCTCCCTTTATCCTGTTCTCTTTTTATCCCATTCTCCCTTTATCCCGTTCTCCCTTTATCCTCAGTCTTGGGAAAGTGCAAGAAGCTAAGACTGCTTTCCCATTCACCTATTATTCCGTTCTCTGTTTATCCCATTCTCCCTTCATCCCGTTCTCCCCTCATCCCATTCTCCATTTATCCAGTTCTCCGTTCATCCCATTCTTCGTTCATCCCCTTCTAGGTTCATCCCCTTCTCCGTTCATTTCCTTCTCCCTTACCCCGTTTATCCTGTTTATCCTGTTCTCCCTTTACCCCTTTCCTCCTCTATCCCATTCTCCCTTTATCCCGTTCTCCCTTTATCCTCAGGATTGGGAAAGTGCAAGGAGCTAGGACTGCTAAACAGTCAGCTCACTTCAGTAGGACTGATCGAAAAGGGTGCCTAGATCTCCCAAGCAACGTGTATAGCCAATTTGTTGCATGGAGAGCACTCAACCCACTACCGGGCAAGCGCTTCGAGCCAACCAAAGCCAGAGAGTAAGAGGATTAAACCTGATCCAAGAGACGTCCCTGCTGCCCCACTCTCTACTACTTCACTGGTCACCCCTCCAAACGCTGAATGTCTCCGATTCGGGCCCTGACTTCTCTTTGCCCCGAGGTCGGTCTAACCTTCACCCAAAGACTCCTGGGAACCTTAGAAGTAAGGTGGAATATTGGCATATCGATCCCCCCCCTCCCAGTCTCGGGCCCCGACTGTATGTATACAGTCTGGGAGAGTCCTTATGTACTGACTCGTACTGGATATCAGCAATCTGGACATCATGGGTTCGAGTCCCACCTTGGCACAATTGGTAGGACTTTTGATATCTGTATAATGCACCTCTATTACACTATTTCCCTATCCAAATATGTAATATGTAATATTACTATGCCAGTATAGGGGTATTTATGCTTCAAATAGGCCAAATAAAGAATGTAAAAAAACGAACCTATGGTTTGCCAAAGGTGGGATTCGAACCCATGAGGCCATACACAACACATCTATGTCATTCATGATCATGTGACCATGGCTAACCAATCAGTGATTGAGCTATCTCATTAAGAAATAATCCAGGATCCTGGATCATTTTCTAAGTAGGTTGAGTTTTCAACGTGTATTTATTTCATAAATGATCTTCGAAATACAACAAACTTCAAATCAGGTAGAGCATGAGATATAATACAGTATGTAACGATGAAGCTTTACCACTGCAAATAAATATGCTTCTGGAGAGTCTGTATTTGTAACTGACTTCCAGTACTGTTAATCAGCTCGATAAGGCGTGATTCAGTATAGAGTCCTTAGTAGTATGGCTACAATGAGACAACAGTAGTGATAGTTTCCAACTCATATATATGTTTACACCCTCTGAACATGGTGCTGGCAATAGGACATATACTTAATTCAATTGTTCTTATATAGCAGTGTACGTGTATTACATGTTAGCGCAGGGGAAGCGGGCGACAGGGAGGGGATTGTATAGGGGTGGGACGATATGACAATGTGACAGGCTATTCAGAGCTTATTCTATCTATACACAACAGTCCCAGAAATCAACCAATATATAGGTATAGTGGTAGTGCGACAGGACTCAATTCAGAATTCAATTCAAATTCTTAATTCTAAATTCTATTAATAGGAGCATGTTGATGAATAACACTGAGGTAGTAAGTGGTAGTGACAGAGGTAGTGGTCTACCTGTTCCATTTAGTATTAGACCAGGCCCTGATAAAGGGTTTGGCCATGGTCTTGAACCCCTCCTTGTTGTCTTTTAGTCTACAATGTGGAGGCAAACTGTTCCACAGGTCAATTCCTCTGTAAAGAGGACACCTGCGATAGCTTAGCTTATTATCTATAGGGTATGCTAGGACAGCAGTATTGGCTGATCTAGTGGCAGCACCAGCAACATTGGTCATTTTAAGAGTAACACCAAAGTCCTCAGACACGTGTACCTCTGAGTATAGGTATCTGTGTATGAGCATTAGCAACTGAATATCAAATCTTACATCTAAATAGTCTACATCACATTCCTTATGAAGATCCGCAACAGGATGTCTTAAGTTTGTGCGCAGACATACCCGCAAGCATCTATTCTGAACCCGTTGAAGTCGTTTCTGAATAGAGTTTGTGAGTCCATTATACAGGTAGCCACAATAATCAATCACAGGTAGGATGGTTTGCTTATATATTTGACAAGCTGTCTTTACAGGCATTATTTTACGTATCAAGCATAACATATACAACCTATGACATACAGTACTGATGGTTTTACCAACAGTTTTATTGAAATTTAGATCCTTATCTATGGTGACACCGAGGTATTCATATTCGGTGCAGACTTTAAGACGATGTCCACCCATATGGAATATTAGCGGAGGGTCATGACTTTTGCCGTTGAGCAGCATAACCTGAGTTTTATCTGTATTAATGCATAACCCACTCTTAATGAACCAGTTATAAACCCTGGTGGCATCACCTTGTAACAGATTTTCGGCAATACAAGCTGACTTATCCTTTACATAAAAGACCACATCGTCTGCATACATAGATATTTTACAGTTCAACAGAGTATCAGGCAGACTATTGATGTAACATATAAATAGTAAGGGACCCAATATCGATCCTTGTGGTACACCAAAGGGGACTGGGAGGACAGAGGATATATTGTCATTACATATAACACGCTGATTTCTATTAGAGAGGTATGATATGAACCAGTTGGTATATATGTCGGGCAGACCCATCTCCACAAGCCTACCTATCAGTTCACCATGGTGTATTGAATCAAAAGCTTTCCTCACGTCCAGGAAGCAGGCAGCTACAGCCTCCCCCCTATCTCTTGCTTCATAGAGATTGTTGACAAGGTTGAAGACTGCATCCCCCGTACCCCTGGACGATCGGAAGCCAAATTGAAATTTAGAGAGTTTATTGTTATTCTCGAGCCATGAGTAAACCCTGGTGTATATGACTCTTTCCATGATCTTACTCGGTGTTGGAAGAAGAGAGATGGGTCTCCAATTACCTATAGCTCTGAGATCCCCAGATTTAGGTAGTGGAACCACCTTGGCAGTGGCCCAGTCCCTAGGGAAGGAAACAGTGTTGAGATAGGTGTTAATAATATTTACTAATTGAGGGGCTAGCACTAGTAGTGCGTCCTTTAATATTCTGGTGGAAATGTGGTCTATGCCACTGGACTTATGGGTTGTGATGTCTTTGACTATAGTAATTACCTCACCGTATGTAACAGGGGCAACATTGGCAGCATTAGAAAATGGGACCCGGTTATGGGTAATGGGTTACAGTTATTAGATACAAAATTGTCCAGGCCCATTACAGCCTGACGGCTGCAATGGGCCTGGAGGGCTGGAGGCTGCCCCCCTCCCCCCCAGGTCCAGAAATGCAGACACTGAAAGATCCATACAAGGATCTTACCTCTGATGTATGTACTTCTAATGTTTTACTACTGTACCATGTGTGTCCACCTGTGAGGTCTAATCTCACACTTCGAAACAGTATGGGAAACGCTACATTTAATTAACATTATATATACTGATGAGTAGCTACCTTCTGCCATAGTAGAAAAGTATCTACAGGTGCATCCATGTGGTACCCAGTGCAATGTGTAGTACATCAGTGGCCTTTATACGGGTCAGAGAAGAAACTAGTTTTGAGTAGATTCATTTATTTTAGATTCATTACCTTACACTCTAAATAACAAATAAAAACATCGATTCAGATAACAATTCATTGTGTAAGCTATGCTTTTCAATAAATCAGTAAATCATTTAGAAGTAAAGCTCCTATCTCTAGGATATTCAAATATTCATATATGTATCATAGGGATCCTCATGAACACAGTAGCTGGGACAACTATACAACACTTTGAGAGTAAGTTGGACATCAAAACATGTGAATATCTGCAATGCCTGGAGTCTAAAGAGCCAAACCTCCAACCACACACACACACACATATACATCAGCCTTGACACGATTCAAGTGCAAAGTCACACAAAACCAGACTGCATGGTCACTGGGCATACTAACTGGGATCCACTTACTGATTTCCCAAAAAAAACTACTGCGATCCGCCCCTTTCCTTTTAATATACGCTTTGCATTGAAGGCACCATATTCCATCTGACCATGTACATGAGATAATTTTTTGGTCACAGGAGATATTCTTGTTGGAAAAAATCACATTTTCTAAATGTTTTTGCATGTATTTGGATTGAAATTGTGGCTTTCAATATAAATCTGTCGCTTGGATGCTTTTATTACATCTGGCCTCCCAGACTTCCGGAGTACATATAAGGTAAGGTGTCTTTAAGGTGTATTTAATATTCTTAAATATGTTATGATGATGTAAAACTCTTTACATACAATCATAATGTCATATGTGTAATTGGTGAGTATAATTTACAAATATTAATAGACATGAATATTTATATCTAGAAGTGTATAATCAAAAGTGTGTGTAGTATATATATATACGTCTCAAAGTTAGAGATGGCATAAGACCAGTATAATATTTGTTTTCATATTTTCGCTCTCATATTAAATCAACTCATCCAACCACTGTAACACGACACTTAGAGCCCTTTTGCCCTCCCTTCTTCTATGGTCCAAGTTCCTATCAAGAGAAAGCTTAAGATTGGCCAAATTGTGATGTGTATAGATATGTGGACAAAAAGTGCACGTTGCAGTACACGTGAGTTAACCCTTTAATGGCAGCATACAAGCACCAATGCAGGAGAGGCACTCATTCATGCAGTAATGGTGCATCATGACCATCTTATCATTTAATTTTAATCAATGCATCCTTTATAACAGTCAGGCGTCAAGCCGACGACGGACGGGCGATCCTCGACCAGCGGCCACTATTTGATCTATTTACAAGAGGATAAAATTCATTCACTCTCAATCTGTAAGATGCTAGACTGTATAATGAGAGTAGAGCTGTGATGAAACATTGTAATTATTTCTCATCATCATTCTTCCTCACCTGGGTCGGTGTAATGGTTGCCAATGGCTGATATGCAGTCTCTGATTTATACAATGTAAAATCAGTATAAATTTACAAATATGGAAACGTTGATATACTATGTTACCAATGGAGAAGTCTGCATACATATGGACATGATATCACACAGGAAATTGCGAAAGGAGTGGGATATATTGAAACAAAGAATTGAATGATTTATTTCATATGCCGAATGACCTTTTCAAGGGCAACCTTGTATACATTAAACAATTGAATACATGTTAACATTCATTATCAAGTAATTAGATCTATATTTTACTTCCCCAAAGTTCACCAGGTGCTACTAGTTTACCCTCTAGGGATGGCATGATGCGTTAAGGCTCATGTTAATGTGTTGTGGTGATACACTAAGCCCTGGTAAATATCACCATGTTGATGCATTGTTGCATCATGCAACCCCTTATGGATGTTTGCATGAGACAGGAATGCAGTAATACCGAGTTGTTGGTGTCATAAAGTAAATGTACGATTACCAGTAAATGTTTATCTCATCCAGACAGCCCGCAGCTCCCATTATGACGCAAACCATGTTTTCCTTGGACTGTGTTCAATTTACATGCTCTATAACTCATAAGAAAATGGATGCTCTTTATGCTGCTTATATAAGTAATGGCTGCCAACCAGACACTTGGCCGACAGCTCTCATCATAAGAGATAGAACATGCCTGAGACATCTTTACATGCTAACTGGAGTGAGCATAAGTTGTTTATGTAAGTTGTTATTCAAAATGTGGTGGGAGCAGACAAGAGTGCTAAATAACACTGATGGTCCTTCACCTTGCACCAGGTGTTACTGGAGTGTGGGTAAATCATTTGATGTTTAGTGAAAAAAAGGAAGCTTTGGAGGTGTGCACAAGTTTCACATGGAATACATGCATTGCCGTGATAGGGGCCTGAATGTTGTGATATAATTAGTCGATTGTTATATCATAATTAAGCTTGCATTGTCTTATTCATCATAGATTCATTTAAATATGAGCATTTGATAGATGCGTGGTATGCCCAATCGATCTAAAGCTCTGATTTGATGATAATCCACATTACAGCTCTCGCTGTTGACTTACAAACCAAATAGGTGAAGGCAGGACTTGGAGAAGATAAAATGTATTTACATTTTGTAAATGATAAATAATACATACATTCTATATTATACGGTATACAAATAGTAGTGAGGTATACGTATGATTTGATATACAATTGATTGACTGGGATATATTGAAATAAAGAAATGAATGATTCAGGGTGGGGGGTAGGGGGGAGGGGGGCCCTTGGGGAGAGGGGGGGAAGGGGGGTCCTTGGGGAGAAGATGGATGGGGGGGGGGCCTCTAAGGGTGCTAGTAGTGAACAAAAAAAATATTAATTTCTCTTAATGTTACTCGTGTGTATAACAGGCACAAGTACACATATTCTCCTTTAACAGTACCACTAGGTCTCTCATTTTCTGATCAGAAAATAAGACTTTTTGTTGGTGTTTTTTTTAGAGATGGGTTGACTACTTTAATTAATATTAAAAAAAAAAAAAGAGTGATATAACAGGCACAAGTACACATATTCTCCTTTAACGATATACAAGTCTTACCTGTGAGAGAGAAGGATCTCGGTTGACTGACTGTACATTGACTTGTTGTTGTAAACAAAATCAATGAATCAAATGGCACCCTTATTGCTAACAAAGGAACGGGTTTTTAATTACGCAACTGGTCATTATCCAGGGGTATAAGCCTGAAAAGGGCCAGAAATAGCCGAAACAACATAAATCAGGTTTCTGCAAACCATTTTCCCTTTTCATTCTATGCAAGAAGTTATTAGAAAAGCCACAACAGCGAATGCAAACTTATGTAATACAAAATTGCACCTGCATTGTACTATGATTGGCCCTTGAGTTGCCCTTAATTGGCCATTAAGGTAGCCTAACCGTGGTGTAGATTAAAGTCCAATCAATGAAGGTGGGCTGAATATGTGTGGGTGGATTTTGGTCTCATGTGATGTCATTTCTGACCTGCTCTGGTCTAGTTTATTCAAGGTTTAATGCCACATGGTGCAGACTATGATAGAATGTATGTTAGAATCAATGCCAAAACTACCAATAGAAGGACACATAGAATTACGCTGGTCTTTTCTTTTAAAACATGCCCCCCTACATGGTGAAACTGTGGGCCCCCTGCATCTCTTCTACCATATCCCCCTGACAAGAGATTTTCAAAACCAATGGTTTTGCGTCATAGCCGCCATCTAGGCACTGGGCTCGAGATAGATCATATTTAATTCATCATTAAATATAACCTTGAGTGACCGTATGTTCCTAATGTAATGGTGGGAACAGGCCACGGGGGAACAGTCCAGAATGTAACTCACCTTAGGCGCATAGTGTCAAATACTAGTTTGTTACCCTTGGTCACCTGACATTCGCCAAATACATTTTTACTCCACCTTGAAAGAAGATACATGCATAGTCGGATTGATTTATAAACAATTAATTACTCAGGTAATTGGTAATGATTGACTGTTATGTTAATCAAAATAGTGAATACAAATCCCTCAGTAATTAAACATTCATTCATTAACAGAACTAAAGTAGGCCTAATTTTACATCCATAAAATGTGCCTTTTCGGGTGGGTGGGGCACTGAAGTTTGAATAAAATATTTCTTTGCACATTTATTGATCATCCATTAAGATGTAACATACAAATCAAGTCAGGACATTATATGGTTTTGACCAAGGTTGAGGGTGCCAGTGACTTCGACCGTAGCCAAAGCCACATTTCCCTTGTTGTATTTGTATTTATCTGTGTAGCTTCATCCTGTTGAGGAGGTATATATATTCGCTGTGCAAAAATCATTCATAAGTATATAATGTACAAATATGTGCAAGATTGAATAGATATAGACCTAGTCTCCGGAGCAAACACTAGCAAATCCATTTGTTGTGCTTTGCGTCACTGCTGGGAGCCAGAGTCTGCCACACAGTTAATTCCAACAAGTACAATTTTATACGTGTGGGGGGCACTGACCAATCACGGCAGTAGTATTGTATGTATCGGAACGGGACTATAGTTAAGTACTGTTTATTACTCAATCGACCTGCAGCCAATCAGAGGCCTCCCTTTTGGCGGGAAATTCAAAAGCAGCCAATGAGAGGCCTCCCTTTTGGCGGGAAATTCAAATAGGTCACGTGACCGGAAGTGACCTACTTCCGGTCACGTGACCTTTGGGCGGGAAATTCAAATAGGTCACGTGACCGGAAGTGACCTACTTAAGAGGGTCACGTGACCACCATGTTGGCGGGAAATTCAAATAGGTCACGTGACGGGAAGTGACCTACTTAAGGGGGTCACGTGACTACTAGGTTGGCGCGAATTTCAAAATAAGTCACTTGAGATTTTTATGGATAAATAAATTTAAAAAAAGAAAAAAAAAGCAAGCTGAAAGCTTGCTAAAAAATAATTTAAAAATGTGGCTCTTTTTTTCTAGGGGGGGAGGGGCACTCTGGGGGGCACTCTTTAAGATGCATGGGGGGGGGAGGGGGGGAGGGGGGGAGGGGAAGGGTTTTTTAAGAGTGAGACTCGCTTCTCTGCCCTCTCTAAAAGAGAGGGCAGAGAGGCGAGTCTACTTACAATGAAAGGTATCATGATTGCGTTTATGATGATGTGCATCATGATGTGACTATCTTACAACCCTATGAGAAATAAGCAAGACATGGGCGTACTTACACGGGCTATTTGTAAACTAATTTCTCTTGAATCTATTAACAGCTCACATTTTTTTCTTAGATGACATCTGACAGCTGCTTGCTAGGCTAAGATATTGTTAAATAAACAACTTGGAAAGCTAATTACAGTTTTCTGGCTTGAAATATAGTCTTTCAACAGACTTTTTTTCTCATCTTACACAGAGGCAAATATCAGAGACACCCAATGGCGCTTAAACTGCTCTCAGCCAAGGGTCGGGCACTGCTGGACTATAATAGACGGGTCAAGGACCGTTCTACTGTGGGTCAGGCTAGGTCGGACATTCAATAACGCGACTTTAGCAAAACTTGCTTGAAAGTCTGACCATGCGAGATCCTTATGCCCCAGTCTGTCAATGCTGTCCAGACTTTCAAGCAAGGTTGTCAAAGACCTACCTGTCATTGAATGTCCGACTTAGCCTGCCTGACCCTCAGTAGAACGGTCCTTGACTCATCTATTATAGTCCAGCAGCGCCCGACCCCTGTATGAGAGGGGTATTGACACCATTGGCTGACTCTGATAATTCGCCTGTGTGCACGGGGGGAGGAGAGGGTTTACAGCTTGCGCTTATAGAGCACTACTAGTGGAGGTTTGGATGAGGCGGCTATGACATATGATGTTTGTCTTAAAAAATAGCCATGGCGCATGTCGATGTCGCTTAATTATGCTCATATCTCATGTCGATTTTAAGAATTGCTCATGTCACCTGTCACTGTGTTTTTCAAGCTTCATGTCAAATGTCACTAGGCTTCATCTCGACTTTAGTGGTCCACACCACCGCTGCTGCTGCTGCTGCTGTCGGTGCTGCTGCTTGTGCTGCTTGTGCTGCTCATGCAGCAGCTGCTGGCTGCTTGTGCTGCTGCTGCTGCTGCTGACAGATGCTACTGCTTGTGCTACTGCTCGTGCAGCAGCTGCCAGCAGCTGCTGAAGCAGCTGCTGGCAGCTGCTGGCTGCTTGTGCTGCTGACAAGGTCATGGGGGCTGCTGCTGACGATGTCACGGATGCTGCTGACAAATGCTACGGCTTGTGCTGCTCGTGCTGCTTGTGCTGCTGAAGTCGCTGCCAGCTGCTTGTGCTGCACGTGCAGCTGCTGCTGAAGCCGCTGCTAGATGCTGCTGCTTGTGCTACACGAGACTGAGTAGCCGCTATTCGGCGTTTCACTCCTTATGTACCCTGTCCTAGTTAATCCTCTTAAACGGCTGAAAAGGCTCTCTCAGCACAGAGACTCTACTCAATGTAAGAGATCAGTTAAGTAAGTTTTCACATGCCACCTGACTACTGCGGGAGGGTTTAGACTTAAGCAGCTTAGTGCACACACGTGTCTGTTAGAAAAGCTACCTGCACACCTGCCTTCCTTTTTTCACTAGTATTTACCCCCTGCCGACTTATAAGGCACCTATACACGCCTTCTTGCTTCTAGAGCTAAGCTGACTGGCAGCTATTTTAAAAGAGAATACTGGTTACCTGTATAACGGATAAGGGGGTTATGAGATTAGCGTGTGTATACAAAAAAAAACAAAAAAAAGCTACAGGGGGCGCGTGTCTGTCTGTGAGGTAGAGTCCATGTGGTAAGCGACTCAAGTGTAAAACAACAGCACCTCCTCTTGTCGCAGTGAGTGGTGTAGACGGCGGCTGGCTAGTTGAATTTAAGCGTCAGCTTGAAAGATAAGGCCAAATAAAAAAAAAGGTTTGTTTCAGGTCACCTGACCGACCCTAGCAAAACAGGGTCGACCCTACGTTTTTTTTTAAGCAAGTTTGAAGAAAATTTCATATTTTTATACTTTTTGGGTCATTTTTAGAATTTCCACGGAGGATGGCTAGTGCTTTCATGTTAAAAAAATAAAATAAAATAAAATAAAAATCCGACCTACCGACCCCAGTCTTTCTGCCCATGTTACCTGAAACATACCTTTTTTTTTCTTTTTTTTTGGCTTAATCCGTTCACGGGCTGGCGCGTCACACCTGTCGTTAATCACCCCCTGTAGTCTTTGTATACACAGGTGACTCGGCTTTATCTCTTCACCAGCTATAATCCCATATACATGTAGCGCACGTTACACTCGTTAATTCTCTTTTCATGCTGATGGATTAGGGGTGGAAGGGTTCAGGTGAAAAGCGATTTGATTCTCTCTGGAAGAGGGTTGGAGCTCTAGGTGAAAACAAGCTTAGAACATCCAGATTAGCTGCTCTCTCGGCTATATAAAGAGCTTCATTTTTTCTAATCTCTGCCCACTTCGTCTTGTTGTACACTATCAGTCACGAGGCAGACGCTGGAAGTAGCAGATGTTTGCAGTATGGTTTACACAGAGGTTACCTGCTAATAGGATTTTGTCAGAATAGGGTGAGTTGCTATTAAAATGAACATTTTAAATGGTTTGTTAATATGGTATCTGATGTTAATGAGCTAACACCTAACATTGAGGATTATGACCTCCCAGAGGGACGTCTTGCTAAATTCTCCAGTCTTGACTATAGTCTTAACTGTCTAAAGACTGTGGAGCGCGTTAATGGGGGGGCCTCCTTACTAATTTCACTTGACCAGGCCAGCAGGGTCAACTAGGCTAGGTAATTACAACCACAAGGGTGGCTACTCAACATGCAAGTAGACCTACTACTACGAGATTGTCTTTTTACCACTCTGCTGCCACCTGCTGGTCTGGCCATTACATGCTCTAGTATAGTTCTCCGCTCTTTTCGTCAGATGACGCCACAATAGGGTTTTTGTACATTTCCACGATACTCGCGAACATTTTAAACGCATAATGACCTATAATAAGCAACAAAGCACACTTCTAATATATTGAATATAAGAAACATGTCAACGCTGTGTATTTCTGATAGAATGAGGCAGATTCTTTGAAATATCAACTAAACTATAGTGAGATTGAAAATACTACACCATATCTAAAGCGATATAAAAGCTATATAAAGTCAGAACCTCTGACGGATCGGTAGGATCACTCAACCATTCGTCCTCAAATGCCACACAGGGTTCCCGTCCAACAGGACTCTGAGCCTTGTCGCTTTTGAGGAAGGTTTGATCTCATGTTGCTTAACATGTGGTGTAATTAATCAACACCGCGGCCCCTCTTTAGGGGCCACACAATAAACAAAGAATAAAAAGGGTAGACCTTAGGTTTAAAGTGAATCTCCCAGGATTTTGGCGAAGTCGACAAAGGGGTAGATAACAGATTAACCTGCAAGAGACTATACGCAAACCTTGATACTCTCAGAGGGGGAGTCCCATATTGCGGACTTGTGGTCAGATCTATCCCTTCTAGGGGGCAGGTTGCATGTCGTAAATGTCTACTACAGACATTGGGATATATTGTTAATCTTACTCTAGGGTCTCCATAATTAGACCCTGAATCCGTTGTTAAACGGGTGTGAGGGGGTGGTAACTAATACTTATGAGATGTTAGCTTAGTTCATAGTCTCCTTACCAATTTTCACTTGACCAGGCTGGCAGAGCCAACTAGTCTAGGTAATTATAACCACAAGGGCGGCTACTCAAGATCTAAGTAGACCTACTACTACGAGATTGTCTTTTTGGTCCTTCTGCTGCTTAGTTATTACATCCTCCAGTCTAGCTCGCCACACCCTTTGAGCAGCACCACCATTGCCTCGGTAAAAGTGTAGGGTGTGTGCTTTCCACCTTCAGGTATCCATAGATTCGATCACTATCACCCCCCTTGAAATGACTTCAGCTGTTAATTAGGGCGTAAAGCCACCAACCAAGTCCCTGTCAAAAGATGTGAATAACGAAACGCGCTAGTATAGTTCTCCGCTCTTTCGTCAGATGGTGCCACAATAGGGGTTTTGTACATTCCTACGATGCTCGCGAACATTTCAACGCATAATGAGCTACATAGGCAACAAAGCGCGCTTCTAATATATTAAAATATAAAAAACAATTCAATATTGTGTATTTCTGATAGAAATGAGGCGGTTTCCTTAAATACCAACTAAACTATAGCGAGATGAAAAATACCACACCATATCTAAGGCTTTATAAAAAACTATAGAAAGTCAGAACCTCACACGGATCAGCATTCTGTTTGCAACGGATCACCCCTGACCCACTGGTCCTCGCATGCCACACACGGCTCTGCCGTGTTTGAGCTTTGAGGTATCACCCATCAAGTGATCCATGCCGCCCAACATGAAGCGTAATTAATAGCTGCTGTTGCATAGCACAGTGGCAGCATCTAACTAACTCTAAAGAGTTAGTCGGCCCCTCTTTAGGGGCCACACAATAAACAAAGAATACCCTGAATCTGGGACCTGCGGGCGAGGGCCCCAACTGTGAAGTCATTATTGGCCACATTGGTAATATCAATTAAAACTTTAGACAACACCCACCTTAAGTATCATTAACGGACAATATCAATGAACTCAGCATCCGCCTGGTTACCACATTTAGCACCAATTTTACAACTCACAGGGGCCACACTAGCCTCACCGCGCTTTTTATTGCTCTGCTGATTTCTCCAATCCAAAACATGAGGTATCTAGTCTAGCTGTGAGCTCATTGGGCCAAACAAAAAAATAATCCGTGTTCAGGTAACATGGCCCAAAAAAAAATAGGGTAGGTCGGTCGATTTTTTTTTAGGATTTTTTTTTTAGGGTTTTGAGATGAGTTGTATGGGAGAATCACATTGTATAGAGTTGTTATTTGATAATGTAGGACCAATATCTGTCTAATTAAGCCATTATCAGCACTGTTTTTGTCATAGAAAGGATTTCCTCCCTTCTTATCTTTCAAATGATGACAAATAGGCTAGTTGAAGGTCATTAGGTACTCCTTTCCCCTTTGGTGATAACCTAGATCAGGAAAAGTCTAAAAAAAATAAAAAAATCTAAAAAAAGATTAGGGTCGGAGCCAAATGATAGGGTCGGTCGGGTTACCTGAACACAACTTTTTTTTTGTTTGGCCTTAGGTAAGTACTTTGTCGACCTCGCCGGCAAGTCCCGGATTCAGTATAGAAAGACTAAGGGGACGGGGGGTAGGTCTATAGGTTTAGTGCTATCTGTGTCATTAGACCATTTAAGTGACATGTGACACTAGCATTCTTAAAAATCGACATGCGATATGAATAAGAAATTCTCAATTACGGTGCCCCTACATTTTCTCCCTTAGTGACACTATTAGTATTATAGTAGTACCGAGAACTATCCTCTTTTTTTTTTAGAAAACTAAGTAAAAATATCCTTCTTCATGTCCAGTTACATACAATGCCGATCAATTTGACACTGTAGCAGCCTGTCTCCATATCTGTATGCTGCATAAATGCACAATACACGGTTCTGCACGCACTTAAACCAAGGCTAACATGGTTGACCTATATAGATGTGATACTCTCGTTTTCGACGAAAGCGCGTCAAAGCGTTTACAGGGTTCGAACCCGTGAGCTGCTCCTTGGGGCTGCAAAAAACGCTTAGACACTGAAATCCCATAGGGAAAAAATTTTGGGTTTTTGGACTTTAGGCCTTAATTTGAGGGTGATCCCGGGCTGATAGAAAAATAATTCTTGGACGAGCGGATAGCTCTGGATCTCTTTTATCTAAAACAGCGAAAAATTGATTATGGTTTCGCCGCAATTCATCCGACGGGGGGTAATCAGCCCCCCCCTCTGCCAATCAAGGCAGTGAATCTTGGCGACCGTGCGATCACTCACGGCCACCGCGACGAACCGACAGAAGAGATCGGCATCTTAGTATGATTCGTGTGACCTACTTAGAGGCTCACACGGTGGAGGTGTGTCCGGCGTTCGGCGCGCTGATTGGCTACTGGTGGGAGGTGCTGTGCCGCGTCAAGAACTTCACCTATTTGGGCGGCTGTTAAAGGCGCACTGAGTTGAGGTGCACCTTTAAGCAAGAGCGCGATCCGGCCTAGTCTTGCGGACCTCTGTTTAGAGAGTGTAGCGGGCGGCTATGTCGCGCTCTCCAACCACAGGCTTAACAGTGGTCCGCAAGACTAGAGTGCAAGACGCGTGCACACACAGACCGAACAGACACACACAGACCCACACACCCACACACTCCTATCAGTGAGACGTCTAGCAGATTCGGGAGAGGCGACCAGGGAGGTACTCTCGGCTAGCGGCCACTAATTGCCTGTTTAGATAAGGCACAGAAACAAGGGTGATGACAGACTACGTGTTCAAGCAGCCAACATGCCCTGACACTTGATAATGGGTGTGGACCGCTAAATTCGATATGGTGACATGACCATTTCTTATAATCGACAAACGACATGAGGTCTAATGACAAGTGACATGAGGCCCAAAAAATCATAGTGACAGGTGACATGAACATTTCTTAAAATCGACATGGGATATGAACATTATTAAGTGACATTGCCATGTGACATGGTCATTTTCTAAGATCGACATTCGACATGGGGACCCCCTATCCAGAGCCCCTTGATAGATGACAGCTGTTGTGTGTAAGAAAAGTGTATGCCTCACAATCAAAAGATGATAAAAGGCTTTATCCCACTCGATGTGGGTTTTGAATCAAATATCAAGGGATCAAATATCAGATCGATATTTGACGTCGTCAAGTGATATCTGACGTTGTCAATCACTTTTACTATGTAGTCAAGGTCGTAAAAACAGGGCCCCCTGATTGGTCAACAGCATGAATGAAAGTTGCATCTCAAACTTTTAATACTCGGTATGGGGCCCCGTGGGGCTGGGACCAATATTTGCAATTTTCGGAAATACTGTCGAGAATTTCTAGATGGAAACACCTTGTCTGGGGTAATTTGACCTCTACTCTTCGATATTCAAGTAATACTCAAGCTATTCTGACTCTAAACATGAGTAAAACGGTCATTTACCAGCGTTATCGGCAGCGCCGACATCAACAACTGCTGATCTCCCTTGGTTACATGACCCAGCTCCGTTTCTAAGGCCTCATGGATCGGGGCCCTGAAGGGGGATCTGCAGAGGCCCTATATCGGGCCCTAGATATGTACATTATATTAATATCTCATAACTTAATTTACTCTAAAATCTTTTGATGGTTCATAACCTTGACCCTTATCTCCTTTTCTCGCGGGATAAAGATAGAATTTGGTTGTTGGCGTGGCCTCTCGTGGATATCTGCTCTTCTCCACGGCACCTCTCGAGCCCCCTGCGGGGCCTCTAGGGGCTGCTAGACGTCTCTCTGCTATGTAGTGTGGGATGTAAAAGAACCCTTGTCTCGGTAAAAGGGCCAATAGATTCGATCACCATCACCGCTCTTGAAATGACCATAGCTGTTAACTAAGGCGTAAAGCAACCCACACACCCACACACCCACACACCCACACATTTTTCTGTATGAGCCTTCAGACCTCAAGCTGCTCAGTGTACGGGACTAGGTTTTGTCATAGGCCCTACGGACGCTACTCAAGGTAAAAATAAGAGAGCTGTCTCACCATGACATTGGGCTGGCTGTAGTTTTTTATGTTTCGGTACCTACAACCAAAACAGCCAGTACCCGCCCCAGGGCTTCATGTCGCACGCGGGAAAAGTATAACGGTGGCGCCAACTGTCGGAATAGCGGGTACACTACGTCAGTAGTTCTTTTGTTCTCCGCTGAGTGACTGGGCGAAATGTAGTCGGTAGCTCTATTTTCTGTGCACTGTTCTGTTCATTTTCTACACTTAACACTTAAATAGACCGCGTGTTTGTACAAGCTAACCGTTTTTATCAGTGCAAAAATTAAATAAGCATCGGATAGAACACTAAAAAAATGAGAAAGTAATCCAGCACTTAGTATAAGGCACCAGTTTTATCATGAGACACCGAAAGTCTGGTTTTTTTAAGGTGGATAAGACAGTCGACTGAGAGCTCCAAACTAACCAAAAACGTACCAGAGGTCGATCTATCTCGTACCCGACAGGGCAGGGGCCTTCTACACCCCGGCTCTGATTGATGAGCAAGCGACAAGTGCTACAGAGGGCCTATTCCTCTTTTGAGGTGGGCCCGAAATTGAACAAAAGAATAAACTCAAGAAAAAGCCTTAGGCTTAAAAGAGTTGTAGACACTGATTTTAACGAGGAAGTCACATTCATTAGTTTACAAATAGCCCGTGTAAGTACGCCCATGTCTTGCTTATTTCTCATAGGGTTGTAAGATAGTCACATCATGATGCACATCATCATAAACGCAATCATGATACCTTTCATTGTAAGTAGACTCGCCTCTCTGCCCTCTCTTTTAGAGAGGGCAGAGAAGCGAGTCTCACTCTTAAAAAACCCTTCCCCTCCCCCCCTCCCCCCCTCCCCCCCCCCCCATGCATCTTAAAGAGTGCCCCCCAGAGTGCCCCTCCCCCCCTAGAAAAAAAGAGCCACATTTTTAAATTATTTTTTAGCAAGCTTTCAGCTTGCTTTTTTTTTCTTTTTTTAAATTTATTTATCCATAAAAATCTCAAGTGACTTATTTTGAAATTCGCGCCAACCTAGTAGTCACGTGACCCCCTTAAGTAGGTCACTTCCCGTCACGTGACCTATTTGAATTTCCCGCCAACATGGTGGTCACGTGACCCTCTTAAGTAGGTCACTTCCGGTCACGTGACCTATTTGAATTTCCCGCCCAAAGGTCACGTGACCGGAAGTAGGTCACTTCCGGTCACGTGACCTATTTGAATTTCCCGCCAAAAGGGAGGCCTCTCATTGGCTGCTTTTGAATTTCCCGCCAAAAGGGAGGCCTCTGATTGGCTGCAGGTCGATTGAGTAATAAACAGTACTTAACTATAGTCCCGTTCCGATACATACAATACTACTCACGGCGCCCGTACGTCCCACCATCGCCAATCACGGCCGATGTTACTGTAGAACGTGGCAGACTCTGCTCCCAGTAACATAGCGAAGCAACGTGGATGGATTCACAGTTGTTTGCTCTTGAGACTAGATATTGACCCAGTATATATATCACAGGTGTTGGGATATAATCATGTATGACTCCTGGATCAAGTAGTGACTAATGAACTATAATAGCAGGGTTAAAGGTGAAAGTCCCTATTCCCCCCATATTGAAAACAGTTTCAGGCCTCCTAAGAAATTTACAGAGGGTTCCTTAAATACTATAGAATCCATTGGGCAAAAAAAATTTGGGGGTACCCATACTATCTTTTGTGCTGCGATGGCTTATGCAAGGGGTCATATATTTTCTTAATTTTTCACATTCCTGGAAGAAACCAGTTAAACCATATATTATCCACCAGATTTTTTCGTATAAACCATGGATATGTGATGTATCTATACTAAGGAACAAGGATAAGAATAAAAAATGCTTGTCGAAAAGTTCTTTTTGGTTTTATTTTGGACTTGATGCTTGAAGTAACAGATGACATTTTTGTTTTTGGCCCACACTTATCTAACATAATATCTAAGTAAGAAAAACAGTTTCAGGCCTCATGTAATTTTAATATGGTGAAGATTATGGCCATAGCTTGGTATTTATCCAAAAAAAAGGAGGGGTACCGGCACTCGTTTCTTCAGAAATTGTACATGAACATGACATACGGTGGCAAGTGACAAGTCTGTACACACCAGTGTACACCACCACTAGGTAGGAGCATAATGCAGGACTACAGTTTAGCCTCTCCCCAAACCAGTCAGGCCTCTATAGCTACATGCATAGAGAGCTGGCCTAGAGTGTGAGAGATCCCTGGTTCAAATCTTGCCAAGGTATCCTTTGGGGGAAATAATTTTTCCCTCTTAGTTTAGCATGTATTTTGTCCAAAAGCATGCAGAAAATTCTGCTTTACTTATGCATTTATGATATGTTTTGAAAAGAGAATATGACATAGCTTCATTAGAAATTATTGCTTCTTTATGGATATTAGAAACAACATTGATACTGGAGTTGTTCAGAAGCAAGCCACCAGATGGGGCTATGGTGACCATTTGGTGAGGATTTGCTAGTTCCATAAACCCTGCCAGTGGGCGAGTGCGTGAATACTGGCTTTAACCCTTAATATCTCCTGAGAGTATCAATTATTGATGCAAAACCCTTGCAATTTTCCAGTAACATTTGAGTTATTTTTCAATCTTGGTGATACTGATAAAATTGATAAGATGGGTGGAGGTAGAAATCATGGGCTGACCCCATTTTACTAAGGCAATTGTTCTCTAACATCCCATAAGGTTGGCCAACTTGTCACGCATATAGCTACGTACTCAAAAAAATTCACGTTGCAGTACACGTGAGTTAACCCTTTAATGGCAGCATACAATTTAATGCACTATTGAGCCCCTACCTGAAGGATAAGCATTATACACCAGTACTAGAGTGAGTCTTAGTGATACAGTGTTGCTGAAATTGGACAAAAGATTAAATTCCCTTCAGTGCATCCATAAATGTTTTTTTATCAGCTTGAAAGAAAGAAAAAGTGTGAAGTAGAGTTAGTATCTTTCTCATCATTATTCTTTTACTAAATACACAAAATAGTATGATAGTAGTTTGCTGGTGACTTTGACGAGTATTATAAGCCGATGATCCAGAATTAGCTGTCCAGCAGATCAACTGCATATAGGCTAATCTGGACAGAGATTCCAACCTCGGACACAAATCTCATACCGTTCCTGCTGATAAATCAATCACCGGGTCAGTAGTGTTTTGCAGAGCAGTAACATGTTTTAATAAAATGAGATGGTAATTTCAATAAAGAAAGAGAGTATTTCTAAAAGATTTATTTTGGTAGAATAGTCATATATAGTCAATTTAATTCCCAGAGGACTTAGTTCTAATCACAATTTGGCAATAGAGCTTGAAACAATTCCAAACGATTTCATCAATGCAATCATTATCGTTTATGCAAAAACATGTTACTATCAGATATTTTCTAATGGCAGAATTGGGAGAGAATCCTGCTACCCATATAGGGTTAAACTGATGTCTGTGTGGCATAGTGTATCCTCATGCAGGAGGTTGGAGGGACACTCTGGTCACACCTGAACACCCACCGTCTGTGGGGTCTCCGATACAGTGGCACGGGCAACCATCTGTCCTGCCCCAGACCAGCCACATGGGAGGGGTCCTGCAGTGAAGACATCTTGTAGGATATTCATATCACACTATTTTCAAGATTGCACTGATGCTTACTAGACTAACATCATCTCAGCTGGTTCCGGTGCCTGGTAATGACAAGCTCCACACTGTGGGTGTATAAAACAGCCATCCATCCCCACTAGTAGGTACTTCTCTGCTGCCACCACACCAGACACACCAGCCCAACACAGCTAGCCATTCAAGTTCACTTTGAGAGGTATGTATGATCATTTATTTTATTCTAGTGAACTTTCATCACATGGTCTTAGTCCATACCTTTTCCCAATGTACATGGGAAACAGAATAAAGTATATTTAGATGCTATTATACAGTGTGATATGATAGTAAACACTGGAGAGAAGTTACTGAATTATGAAAACGGAACTATTTTGCCATAAAATCAGACACATGTTTAATTGCTCCTGGGTGATACATCTTTTGAATATTAATGTAAAGGAAAGCTTAATTGTTCAACTAAATGGGACCATGAAATTAGTATTCTATTATGTTAGGGGCATTTCATTGTAATACTAGCACATGTTTATAAATTGTAAGATTTTCATACTGAAGCCTACTCTGCTGAATTCAGTACATTTTTGACTCTAAACATTTGAATGTCTAATCTATTCATTTTGTATAGCAGCGTCATGTTATTGTGACGCTAAGTCTATATGTCATATTTATTGATATAACATGACATTTCCGAACACAAGGGCACTTGCATTCTGACCAGATTTCAAAAGCACGGGGTTAAGGGCTTTTGCTTGTGCTGCTACACGGTTCTGTCAGTCAATACTCAGCTAGTGTACCTGGAAGGTCTTTATCTTTTCGCAACGATCTGTTGTAGGACGTGTCTTTGCCAAGTTGTATTCCTATATGCTTTGAGGCAACCTGCTCATACCTAAGCAACTCATTTAGACAAACCTAAGTGATTTCATTGAAATTGTAAAAAATACTGTGTCTTCATTGCTTTGAGAGCAATCGTTATAGAAAATAGGGTATTTTTGTTGGGCTTAACAAATTCATTTAAGAGTGAATCTGCATTTCATGTAAGTAATTTAGTAGGAGGTGGGAAGGTCTAACTTACGAGAATAGAGAGCTTCTGTCGCATTGTCAAGGAATCATCTTTTTATATTTGAAAGAACACCATTTAAAACATTCAATTTTTCTCTTATTTTTTTTATATTTCCAAAAATGAGCATGGTCTGTAATTTCTTTGTGTGATCATCCAATGTGATGCTTCACCACGATTTTGCTTGTAAGAAACAATTGGGGGTGGTATATATCAAAAAGTATTTTATTCCGTAGATAGTCTAGGAGCTGGAGCATTTTTAAAGAGTTTTTCATGTGAAGCACAAGGCCAGATAAAGTCATTTATTATACTGTAGGGGTATGAATAAGACATGAGGCTTGTCATCAAACACTAATTAAGTAAAGAACTCGTAAGGAGAAGACGCAGGGCGCCCTGATCACAGTTGGGTAGTATAAAAGCTGGCACCTTCCCATACGTAAGGCAGATCTGACTGGGTCCCTGTCTGGAGAAGTCTGCTGTATTGAACTGATCATCTTATTTGTCAGAACTGATTGATATCCAGATTGAAGATCGAGTTGTCCCTAATATACCTGAATTGAATACATTTGAACTCAACAATACCTTAGAACACAAGAATGAAAATCTCACTAAGTATAAGCAGGAAAACTAATGATAAATGGGTTAGGTTATAGTTGAACTATCAGTTTCAGAAAAGAAGATTGAAAGAAAAGAAGAAAGAAAGAAAGAAAGAAATGGTTATATACAAAATATAAACAAATTACATGGGTGCCATCTAAAGAATAGACCTGGAAACTGAATAGAGGCCTTCCATAAAGGGGGTTGAAGGGTTCTGGTGAATGCATACATATGAGTTCATGGAAAGCAGGGATGGGGTTGGGGGGTCTAGAGTACTCTAGTACTCCTTATGAACGCATTTTCATTATTTTGAAGAAAGATTGGGCCTATCTAAGTGGAACTTTAGGGGTTTGTTAGAAAAATTCAAATGTAAGCCCTGTTTCGACTCGTAGAAAATAACTGAAACGTTCAGTCAGCTTATTTTTTTGTGGGGAAGCTTGGGCCAATGATGAAAATGTATGACCCAAGAAAAACAGATACTACTATAGATGACAGGTAAGAAATAGAACAGTTGTATACAGAAAGAAATGCAATTACATTACCTGTGATTAAAGATATTTCCTTCACATGGTATGAAAAAATAAGACCGTTAAGGTCTATGTGATTGATGGATCGAATTTATCTTGCGCCCATATTTTCTACCGTAGTCACAACGTAGTCTGGTCTGTTCCACTATATGAACAACTGTCTAGTCTGACTATCTTTATCTCTGTATATGTTGATCTTTACAGTCACAATTCCACCATTTATTTCGTAACTCATGTCAATCATTGCACTGTCTTAACTTGTGTTAAATTGTTGACACGGATACTGAATCATATTTTTCATTACTATTTTTCTACAACCTACCACTTTTCTGTATATTGTGAGGGGATTCATAAATCCTCATTCAAAACTTAAAAAGCGTCAATCCCTAATCATAAAAAAACGTTTGTATACCACAGGTCCAGAGCCCAACCACCAAGATGCGTTTTCAGCTCGCCATTCTTGTCCTTGCACTGAGTCTGACACTGATTACAGGTAGGTGGCACTTCAATGATTGTATGATGCCTCATTCTGCTTCTTAACTATAGAAAACAGGTTTTGCAAACATTTTATATTTTTGGCTAATCTTTTGATAAAAAGCATTTCTCACCAACGGGGGGGACGGAGTGGTGAATTTTCGGATTGGGTTATCGAGTTTTTACCCCTTGACAGGGGGGTCAAGATTTGAAGGGGGCAAGCAGATTTCTTCAGTTTTCAGCGAAGAAGTCTGTTGATTACTATGCTTAAAAGAGGGGCGCACACCCTGGTTTTTGATCCCAGGGGGTGGGCATGCATTGTATTGTCCACTTGCTACAAAGTATGCACAGGACATTATGCCCAGAGCCTACCATCCCCAATGTCAACAAAATACAGTTTGTCCACAGCCTTTCATCATGAAGTGCTCATGAATACAGTTTGTTTGCTTTCAACATAACAAAATGTCCATAAAATGTCCAGATTTATATTATTTTAATTATTTCGATCATGTTTCATTTAAGAGCATTGCTGGATAAGTGTTCAAACATAATCAATACTTGTTTTTTGCATATAAAATATACAGAATTTACGGCTAATATTACTATATGCCCTTGTAACCCCCACATATATGCATCTCATTAATTTTTTAATTCATTGATAATTAACTAAGAAGATTAAACTGTGCAGTGTAATGAACACGTGTAAGCATATATATCTGTTACAAAGTTGTCCTAAAATCTATGACTTATAATGTATATATATATATATATTTATATTAATACTTCGATACATTATGCGACAAAGTACACTTATTAAGAGAACTTTAAAAAAATTAATCATAATGATTTCAGTGCCGGCGGCAGGAAATAGTTGTAAGGTAAGACATTTTATTCTGACTTCATTCTCCTTAATCTAGATATTTAATGTTTCTTAAAAATGATGGTTATAATATCATATTTGCTTGGTTAGGGCCTTTACATAATGCAATACAGATTTGCTATAATCGGCCAGTGTTTGTGGTAGGAATTGGGATGCTTCCACAGGAGATCTCCTGTGTCCTAGCTTGTCAGTGTGAGAGTGCGGACCACAAATAATTTAAAAGTCCAGGCCCTTAGTGTGTATAATAGTAGCTATCCTAGGTTGGTCATAGGGATATTGGTGAGGCATAACAAAGTGCTATTCTTAATAATGACATATGACCAAAATCTACTAATGCCATACCTAAATTGGCTAAAATGGACTATAGTGAGTTGGTCTGTACTGACCAACCTGACAATATAAACTAAGCTAGGTTGGGTGTATAGAGAGCGAAAAAATGACTAATTAGGTTAGGTACTGGTGACTAAAAGATTGGTCGTAAAGACAACTTAATGAGTGCAATGTATTCAAACTGTTGATTGTCTAAATGTCAAATAAAATGAGGAATTTGAGTCACTTATTATGTATCTAGATTGTAAAATATTACACTACATGATCTATTGATGAGGTCGTAGCATGTATGCATGTCTACATAATATTATAATAAGACAATCTGTATACATTAGTAATAACAGTTTAAAGATGACATCATGCCTCCAAGATCATGATCAATTCTTATCAATTCTTATCATGATGCACCAATGCAACCTCAATGGGTAACATTGCTGTATCATGTTGAACCCTGAGAAATGTACATGCTCATGGGGTCCAGATTATACATAGATTCAACACTGGTGAGTTACTCACCTCGTCTTATGTTGTGCAGTTATTCAGTATTCAGGCTTCAAACTGTATATATTATAATTTCAGGGCAAAAACTCGGACTGTGACGGTTGTGGGTCAGATCAGATATGTGTCAAGAACAAATCACCAGGCAAGAGTCAGTGCAAGAACAAAGGTAAGTGTAATGATTCAAAATCAGTTTAAAAAAATGTAGGCAATAGAGAGCTTTGGATTTAACAAATATCTGTCTAGTTGAAAGCCAAAGCTACCTGTTAATTAGTGTTATGATAGTAACATAAGTCGAGCATTGGATCTTTATAATTAATGTAGTGTATTAGAAGGAGGTGCACAACCTACTGCTGTTTTAGAACACCTATTTACAGAGAGGCTGTTCAGTCATAAGAAGAATGGAAAATAGGGCTGAGGTTAAACACTGTATGTTGTAGGTAACAAGGTACATTACCAGAAATAATGATCTTATAATTACAAAATGTTTATATATGTATACACATATATATTGGCTCCTAGGCCATTGTCAATGTGTACCAAGGTGGTAAAAGAGATTTTTAAAACATGTCTTGAAATCAAAACCTGTGGTTTAAATGGTTATTCCATCTTTTTCCAGATCCTTGGTGTCATGTAAGTTCTCTTTCAATCTTCATAGGCCATTCACAAACATTGGTTTCCCATCACAAAGCTCCCTTACTCAGCTGTAGTTTTAACTGCAGGTCTATATATATATATATATATATATATATATATATTTATATATATATATATATATATATATATATATATATATATATATATATTATATATATATATATATATATATATATATATATATATATATATATATATATATATATATGTATATCTATTTATATATCTATATCTATATATATATATATATATAAATATATATGGATATATTGTAGCAAAATTCAACCTAAGGTAAGTCACAACACAGGAACACAGTAAGTTTAGTTGACAAATCCTCATTGCATAAGCTCACACCGCCCACACCATCTAAGTCCTTTGTGATCACGTCTGGTTATCTTCAGGTTTCAATCCTTTTTGTCTTTCGGTGCCCTGGTACCAACTTATGTAGCTTCTGGCACCATTGCATTGAAAGTTTTCTTTCGTATGGCACCTACCCCACGCCAGTCCGTTGACCCTCACCGTCCCAACGGTGTGAGCAAGCCTGGCGTTCCGTCACGTGCTAGCCTACGCTAGCTCCATCCATCCCACCCAGCTGCCCCGCACTCGCCACAATATATATATATGTATATACATATGTATATATATATGTATATATATGTATATATATGTATATATATGTATAAATATATCTATATATACTAAACTTTATAATTTGAAGTAGATATTTCAATGTATGTGGTGGGAGGTATCTCGTGTAATTAACCGGTATTATCTCATGTATGTAGGTAAGTTTATCTGTAGTTCTACACAGTGAGCATTGCATGTAGGAAATCGTCCAAAATAATCAGGTATTAACTGCTGGTACTTGACTGTTATGCACCAACTGCTATTGACAGTATTTGGCGGAATTGTATTATCAAATAGGATACAATGATTCAAAGCGTTGGAACCTATGCAATACAGGCAAAAAGCAGATATATCTTCTCAAAGGTACAATAAACTGAATAACATAAAACCAAGCTATTCGTGTAGAAAGATTAATTTATGCTGCTTTTTTTATTACAGAAGGATAGTCACTGTCCAAAAAAGAACAACAAAGACGGAAAATGTGATTTCGATAAGTGTAAATGCGAGGTGAGTCAAGTCATAATTCATGTAGGGTACTGACCTTCAGGCTATACCAAGGACAAGAAATTACTCTATAGATGCATTCTACGCCCCATGGTATTTTGTTAATTATCTGCTATATATAAAAGATTACAATACATTGAGTATTGGTAGTGCTAAGAAGCCTATACTTGTTCATAAGTCGACTGGCATGATTAAATTATAGTGAAACTGAAGCAGGTGATAATCTAAATCAATTCAAACCCCGACTAATCTGCTCTCAGTACCAGTTAAGCAAATCAAATCTTTAAAGATCAAATCAGATCAATGACCTGCTGCTGTCTGTCCGGGTTCTCATGGGAGAGACATTTCTTCACATAGTACAATATGCTTCAGTATTCTGATAGATTCATAACCCAATGGATGCATCTCAAATTTGATCTTCACTCAATATTCTCTCAAGATGTTATGTTTCCATCAAATATTATATCATTATCAATATAATAAACTAATAATAATACTGATTTCAGTGATTTTTGGATCTTTGCACGGACACATGGAAATCCCTGGAGACGATGACACTGGACACTGGACAACCCACCAACTTCTCAATTTATTCACAACTTCAACACCCAACAACCTTTTCCATGAAATATAGAAATTCTCAGGTCATGGCATTATTTAGTAAATCATATTCTGGAAAGCTTATCATAGTGCATGCTGAACATAAAAACATGATTCACAGGTACTAATAATATTACGATGTTTAACCCCAGCTCAAACGGACTAAAAATGGCTTACGACTTGAAAATTCCAACCCATCTTAAGTTTTCAATAATTTGACATACTTACATAGCATACTTTTTCTTTTATTGAATAAGTGTCTGTTATTTGCCTAACATAGTGCACGCTCATGAAAAGAAACACAGGAAGCACCAATAAACTAGTGGAACTATAACTAACACATTGTGCACATTTCTTCATAACAGTTGCCCAGTAACACAAGGCTTATAGAAAGAAACCTGTGTTCCTTTGTAAAACAATGTATGTATTTGGGCACAAGCAATCATCTGAAAAACCTTCTTGGTCCGTTTACAACATGGAATCGTGTATTAGTTATCAACAATCGTCTTTGATATTTGAAATAAAGAGCTTCCTTTTTTAAATAATGTTTGACTTGACGTTTTCTGTAACATTGTGGTAGTACCAATAATACAGTAAAACATAAATATAAGAAGGTCAACATGACAAGATATATTCAAAAGTTATCAAGGTCAGTTTTTAACAAGTTAGGTTGGTTTACCGGAAGTACAACTTTTTGAACATAACAATGCAATACTGTAATAAGTATGACTGAAATCTGCGAATTCATAAAAGTGTCAGTCGTTTGAATTTGATTTTGATAAATTTCTGATACTCTTCATAAGTAGTACTACATAATTATATAAAGATCTAACACGCACATGCTCATTCACTTTTGATATGTAAGTAAGTTGATTTAGGGTCCACACGTGATTTTATATTCAACCAGAAGATCCAATTCATCTTACCATTATTTGCCGAAAATGATTAATCTTTATACAGGTAAACAATTTAGCTGGCTAGTTATGTTTGAATTGGCTTATATAATAGTCTTGTATTTCTTGCGATACAATGATTCAAATCACAAAACATAGCCCTAAGCAGGTCCCAGCAATGGCCGGCAATATAGCACATCCTCAATTGAAAAGTCTGTCCTCATTTCCGGGATCTACTACCCCCCCCCCCCAACTGCTGGGAGAGAGGGAAAGGTGGGTCTCGTTTATAGCAATTTTCCAAAAGTCTAAGCGAAGGTAATACAATGGCTTTTCCCTGAGAGCACTCAGACCTTCAGTGCAGGTTGTTCAGGCCCGCTAATGCCACATTTCACCCTCTTCGGCTCTAGGAGTCCTTGACCTTACCCACCTCTTCATCAGGAATTGTGTCGGCCGTCGCCTAACCACAAGTATAAGCTGAATGTAAGCAGGATACTTAAATAAAGACTTGTATTTTAAACCAAAGCAGACCCGGATCGTTGATATCTCAATTGACTACAAATCCTTTGCACATGAAATGCTCAGTTACCTCATCCTTGCCCCTATAGCTGGGACTCCACTACCCGATTTTTTGGGTCATTCTCACAAACCGATCATATAGGTCTTTAGAGTCTAATCAAGTCAAAACAAACACATATTTTCTGTCTGTTATGGTACATAAATCGGCCAATTAGAGCCCTTTGAATGGGGGAGCATCAGATAAATGAAAATCAAACCTGCTTGATATGAGATCGGATCTCCAGATCGGCCTGAGATGCAAAATCGGGGCTTAAATCGGGACCTAAATCGTGTTGTATAGCCTTGGCAATTCTATTTTCCATTTGTTAATAAAAATAAACAGTATTTACAAACATAAACCTATGGCAGAGTGTATAGTACCTCCCTGCTTAAGGTATGTAATTGTTATGGTATATAACTGAGTCAGATTCGTGAGAATAGCCCCGATTTGTGAATAAAATCGGTAAGTGGAGCCTCACCTTTAGTCTGTTTCCTGTGGTCAGTGATCGGAAGGCTTCCATGAAGCTGCCTTTTCGATATCTTTTGAACAAATACACAATGTCTCTGAGGGGAATATCAAATTAAAAATAAATTGCCTCTCCTCACGGATCATTTTGGGCAAACCATGAGAGGGGTGATATTGCACCACTATTTAGAAGGTCAGTCATTAAATTGACCTATGAATCTAATATATTATTGTTATCCGGTCGGATATCATACATATATATATGTATATATATATATATATATATAAATACATTTATATATATGTATATATATATATATATATATATATATATATATATATATATATGTATATATATATATGTATATATATATATATATATATATATATAATAAACAAGCATAGCTCATCGGAATGATTTCATTTGAAACTATATACATCTTAATTCTTCCAATGGTCAAAACAAATGAATAAATAAGAAGTCCAATGATGAATAAAGCAAGCAACATTTTTATTTCTAAAATCAGATGTAACATGTCATACACTTTAGGTTAATGATCTATAAAACTGTAAACCTGAAATAAAACTATTAGTGTAGTCAACCGACTTTCTGCTCTGCCCTTGACACATTACCACACATACACGATTATGATGCAGCATACAAATGTTGTTTTATTGTGTAGTTGAATTAACCATTCAAAGATCGCAAAATGAAAAGATGAAGCATGTCCTTTGTCATCACAATAAAGCCCTCTGGGTTAAGTACTCAGTTCCGCATCCTAGCATCATACAGTGTTGATACACTCCTCAACGATTCCTAGGGGTTGCACAAGTTGTTTTTGTACATACGTTGGGTAATCAGTACTAACTAATTTGTTTATAAGATGGAAACTGACGTCTCTTTTTAAAAAGAAACACTTACTTGAATGAGATTTATCAAAGAGATGATCATTATTTCACCACAAATTGATAATCAAATCGCAAGTTAGTGCTAGTTATTGTTAACAGTTTAAATGAACCTTTAAAAAAATTAATATGATCTGTTAGATCCTACACCTCAAGCCAGAAAAAGCCTGTACTGTTAGAAAGAGTACATTTTGTGCAAGAATATCTGTAATACATAAGTTTTGCATCATGAACATGAACCCAATTTATCAGAAAGCCTTCAAATCTAAATAATGCCCCCCCATCACTTACAAAATAATTTTCTCTTCAGCCAGACCCTTTCCCTGAAATTTATTTACTGCATGCTTTGATAGATATGTGTATTTTGGCATATTGTGTAAATGTAAAATGACTTGGAAAGCAGTCAAAGATAGAATAGTTTGTTAACTAATTCGTAGTTGTAACATTTACACATGACCCTGGTATAGACAAATAGTCAAGTAAGACATAGGACTTAAGGCATTTTAATATTAGACGTGAATTATTATCTGTTACATGTTAGCGTGTTAATTTTTTTGTTATTGAGAGCTGTATTAAATGCATTGGAATAATATCATCGAAGTCAAAAAATGGTATAATGGTTTGAATATGCTAAAAGATGTTGCTATGAATTATGATATTAGACTCCATATTTGAAGTATCTAAAACACTCTAAGCCTGGATTAATATGCCACTCAAATATGTATTAAATATTTTTAACTTTGCAAACATAATGTCATTTTATATCATGCACTACTATACAACGACGTAAGTAACGGAGGGCAGCAGACCCAGGCTCTTAAACTTTGCCCCAAGGGCTCCATCAGTATTATACAAGTTGATATAGACATTAAGTCTTTAACAGAGTTCTTATAAGAAAAAGTCAATCAGTTTTTCACATTTCCAAATTTTCCAATTTTTATCATGTAAAAATACGGAGTCATTTGAGTCCTACTATGCTAGCATTTCACTGTAGAGGGATAGCATATACACCTATGCAGAGCTGTGTCTATACAAGCTGCTCAACGAAATTTGTATATTTAAACACAAAGGATAAGGTGATAATAGGGAAAGATAGATAAAGGTATGGAAAGGATTCAAAAGATACTTTCCAAAATAATCACAAGTTTTGTTACCCAACACTGTGAAAGAGAAACAATCATAAAAATTTACTCTTCTCCCAAAACCTAACATTTTCCAAGTGTCGATGTCCTCCACTTCCTGTAGGAATGCGTTCTAGCCCCTCTTTAGAAACTTCACTTTCCACCTATTCAGTTAAAGAAAAAGATTTGTGAGAATACAACCATATTAACTAAGCCACTGATACTTCTATCAGAACATTTATTTTGTTCAAAAATAATGGTGGGGAGGGGTCCTTGAACTGATTTGTAGGTCTTACCATTTCATAGAAGACATTAGAAAATAAGTTCATTTCTACTTCCTAATATAGTACATTGTACATGTACTATTATCCAGAGTAGCTTGCAAAAGCAAATAGAATATTAAAAGCATCTAGCAGGCAGCGGTTCCCTTTAAAGCATAGAATGTGAAAAAAATAATTATATAAGCTCACTTACTTACCACAATCACTGAGACAGGAATCGATGCACCTTGCACAATCCTCTGTAAAAGTGTAAAGGGATCAAAATATGAATTTAAAAACTTCTTACTAGTTAGAATATTTATAAATCAATTGATTATGCAGTCTGATCATGCATATATGCATATATATGTGCAAACAAATTACATATAAGTATCTCTATAATTTAATTATCAGAATTAGATGCATAGAATATGTTTGTGTTATTTCTCAAGAAATGTGATTATCTGTCATCATGAATCAAGAAGGCACTAATGAATGTATAGGCTAGATATAAATATGTCAACTTACGATTGCTGCTACATGCTCCACAATCGAATGCACACATGTTGCAACCTGTATCTTTATAAAAGCAAGGCAATTCATAAATAAAAGCTCTCTTAAAATTATCTTGCTGACTTTCTTCTACAAAGTATTTATTTACGCCTGGTGTCTTTGACATAACCTTCACTCACTAACTGGAGTGCATGAGGGCAGTATTTTGCGTTGCATTTGTATTTATCTATTTGTAGCTATCCAGCAGGCGGTTTTCTTCCACAGATCTATGTAAGGAATAACATAAAATGACATACAAAGAAAAAATTGCAGTTTACATAGGAAAAAAAGAAGTAACCCCAATACTTTGGTGGTAGGCCAGGACTATCGACTGCCAGGGAACCGTGCAAGTATCTTAATACTTGTAACCGTATGGATTAAATATGACTTCTCGCTTCTCTCCCAAGGACATTGGTTGTGCAGCTAAAGAGCCATCCGTTTTCAGGTGTTGAAGTAACACATGCAGTGGATGATTCAGGCAGGAGCAGGACTGGTCCTAGTTCTAGAAGTGGGAGTCTTGTACAACAGCAATACCATAGGGCTCTCAGTGAGTACCCTTCAGGCAAAGACCAAGGAGGATAAGCGTAAGGCAAGGCTCAGCGCTCCAGTCCCATAGACTTAACACTGTAACATGGTTCAGTGTGCTGTGAGAGTGTAGCAGTGAGAGGCCTCCATAGCCCGCAGTGCTGAAGTATGCTGCCTTTAGAGGCTCATTTTGAAATAGCTATCCGGCAAATTAAAAAATAATTCTCCCATAAATGGGTAGATATTGATATGAAATCACTTATTCTTAGGGTTATTTTACCTTTACTTGTGAAATGAAGGCAGGGGGAGCTCCGGTAGATAAGCAAATTTTGATATTTTAGGGCCTATTCAGTGGAAATTGCGGAACTCTGCGAGAGAACAAAATACTAGTGGTGCACTCAGTAATGTAAATTTGTCCTCTCTATGTACACATAGTGACACAATGACGTAAAGAGTTGTGTGTCATAATTGTTTGAATGTTGAATCGGCTAATTAACTAAAATTACTAGGTAGTGGATATTTATGCTTCTACAAATATCATGCTAAGGATGGAGAAGACAGAAGAATGAGGATTATCTGAGGACTGTATTATCAAACAACACCAAAAGTTTATTCGTGTGCATGTAAATACATAATTATAATACTTTGTTTACTGTTTTAATATCAGAGGTGGAGGGCATACATTAGGGCGTTAGGCATGAAGACAATAAAGTTCCCTAATACATATATGCCTACAGAACCTATACAATTCTGCCTATATGTCCATATTTGGGAAGTGCAATATAAAGAAATAAGCACATAGCTATTTACTTTATTAATTATTTAGCTTGCAATATGGGTCATAGTGATTTTTGGCTGGAAAAGGGCTGTTTTTCAGTACTTTTTGACCTCAAGCTCTCTTATTTTCACTCAAAGATAGGCAAAACTAGGGTACCCTGTAAAATCCTCGTCTATCCTGACCAGAATAAAGGAATGATGTATAGATCTATCATATTTGAAAAAATATAGGCAGGAAAAAAGAATAAGTGAAAAAAACAGTTTTGTGAAAATCAGCCGTATATTGCCCCCCACCCCGCTTTTTTGGCCCCAAATGTATGTTTTCTATTGCAATTTGTACAGATATTCTTTAGCAATAGGCAACCCATCCCCCTCGTTTCAAAATCTTGGAGATCCTGCCATATATGATGTGTCAATTAGAACTACCAGTAGAACAGGGTTTGATAAGAATCATGTCAGTGTAATGCACAGTTAAGTTGATACAGATAACGGCATATTGATATATATACATCTGCCAACTGGTGGAGTATAATTATGTCTTTAAAATCAAAACACCTAGACATGTTAAGGTCTAGTGTTTAGGCAGTTATAGGTCTAAACTGATAGAGTTTGTATTATTTCAAACCATTTTCTGATGGAGATTAAGATGGATTGAAAAGACAGAAATGGCTTCTTCTAAACTGATGAAAGTGATTGTTGCAGTGGTCCTATATTTAAAAAAAAAAAGGCAGGAAAAAAGAATAAGTAAAAAAACCAGTTTTGTGAAAATCAGCCGTACACTGCCCCCCACCCCGCTTTTTTGGCCCCAAGTGTATGTTTTCTTTTGCAATTTGTACAGATATTCTTTAGTAATAGGCATGTTTAGGTCTAGTGTTAAGGCAGTTATAAGTCTAAACTGATACAGTTTGTATTATTTCAAACCATTTTCGGATAGACATTAAGATGGATTGAAAAGACAGAAATGGCTTCTTCTAAACTGATGAAAGTGATTGTTGCAGTGGTCCTATATTGAAATTTATATGTTGGGCCGACACGTCTCTTATAAGATTGCCCCAATGTCTTATTTCTAACCTTGGAATAATGTTAAAACATTGAAAAGTTGGCCCACCATTCAGCCAACATGAAATCAATATCCTTTTCTGAAAGCATTGGCCATTATTGGGCCAGTGGTCAAACCAGCGGTGGGCCAATATCAAAGTATCAATATTAGCCCATTTTGTAGTGGTATATTGGGCAAATCATGAAGCAATGTATTTATGTTACCTGAGGAAGTCCTTTGGGACAAATGGATTGTTATGGGCGACTTTCAAAATATGGCCCTTTCAATAAGTTGAAAGTCTAGAAAAAAGTGTCCACAAGATGATTTTTTCTTGAATCATTCACAATTGTTCCGAACGCACCTGTGATTTCCGAGGTATATACGTGATATGTGGGTGTCTCTGAGGTAGCCTCTTTATAGTATACATACTCAGAGACACCCATATGTACATGTACTCGACCCAATAAGCGCTCTCACCCTAATAAGCGCCCCCCCCTTTTCAGATTTTTCCCCCACATTATTAACGGGTTCCTCCGATTTTGTTACTGTTTTTCACACTTTTTATGACTTGAAACACTTCACACCTGTGCAGGTGTTAAGGCCAAGCCAGGTGTGCAGGCATAGGGCTGAGTAGAAGCCTTGTAGAGGCTGCTGGGGTGGAAAAAATACAGCCATGGGGGGGCGCTTATTAAAATGAATATTTGGGGTCGATTTTTCCACTTAAAATAATATTTTAAGCGCCCAGGGCGCTTATTACGTCGAATACGGTATGGGTGTCTCTGAGGTTTCCTGAGGGGTAATTATCTGATATATCGGTATCTCTTAGCACAACCACAATGTACCCAGCTAACAAAAGAAAAGAGAAATCATTTGGCGCAACTAGTAGTTAATAATAACGTATAGATCCTTGAGCAAACCCCTTTCCTTGAAATACCATACTAATCAGCCCTATCCCCAATATCAGGCAGATATCCAAAGATATTTTAGCCAATTCCCTCCTCTAGTTACAATATCCATAATGCAGGGCAAATAGTCACATTTAGGGAATAGAGGACTAAGCCATGGTGAGTAACTTACCAGTGCTGCAGTCATGCATTAGGTGGTCTCTAATAAGATTGATACACTCCTAAAGGGTCAATATCATACACTAATGCAGTTAGGGAATAGGGCACGGGACATGGACGTGGGTGTGCTCTAGACTGGATAGAGACATCGAGGAAGGCTCAGAGGATGCCGCAGGCATCTGCTGAGCCTTCCGAGATGCCTCTATCCAGTCTGGAGCACACCCACGTCCGTGGACAAGTGCCCTATTCACGTTATGACACATTATTCTCTTAAAATGTTCTCAATATGATAAGTACTCCACCTGTACATCAGAAAACGCAGTGCTAGTTAACCCAGACGACTTGTTATCATAACTACATGAAATGTACATTGGCAATCAATGTTGCTGACTACCCAATCAAGGCAGGACGCCACCCAATCAAGCAGTGAAGTACCCAATCAAAGGAGGCAGACATAGTGGCGGCAGCAGACAATTAGGCCCTTCTAGGTCGATTCAAACATGACAACTTGTTGACTGAATGAACACATGAAAAACGCAAATAAACTCGGTCAAAAACGTAATTTAAGGTCACCAACAATACCAATAAACACATAGATGAATGTAAACATGGTAGAAACATGGATAAACACAACTAAAACGTAAATAAACTCGCCAAAAACGTGATTAAACATAAAAATATGTTTGAATCGATGGATGTCCGCCATTGCAAATTGATTTTTGACTGCTACTAGTGGTATATCCATCTAGATATACCACAGTGTCTAGCCACTCCCCCTACAGTAGCTAAGAACGTCTGTGATTGGTCAAGAGTGCCCATCACGGACTCTCAACCAATCAGAGAGCAGCTCTGTTATCTATGCATTGGCTAGATCAGAGCAAGTCGTGTTATAATGCAGGATAGTTACTTCCCAAGGATGTGTGCATGATGCTGGCTAAAAGACATGAACATTGAGGCATCATGTGGTCCTTAAGGGGCAACCTGGTACAGTATGGTACAGGTACACCTCAGTGAAACTTCGATAAAGGGTGGAAATATTCAAATCACATACAAGATTGCCCCCCTTTAAATATACTTCTACTTACAAGCTGATGGCTGTGTGTGAGGGTGGGGGGGGGGGTGGGGGCTGGGTGCTAGAAGGGAGGAGAGGGAGCATTAGTCATATTACCTATTTGTACTGATAAACATATGACATCAGTTGTGTCAGAGAACTAGAGCTAAAGTGTGTCTAAGATCTACAAGGGTGGTCACCACCATGACGGTCAATATTCAAATATAGTTAGGCCGAACAAGACGATACACATGTTTCACTTCCAGCCAAGTGCCTTGACTACACTACCATATAAAAACATGTACGGAAAGACTGGTTTTGAGTCGAGCAAATTAGACATGTTCCAAAAGACACATTGGCAGCATGTGGGGCATGACTGTAAGCAGTGGGAGCTGGGAGCCCTCTGTAGATGTTAACCATCTTACTTCAACATGATGCATCCGTTCACTGTCTGGAAACAGTAATTGGTAATTACTGCATTAACCATGGATTGATATGTCAATAATTTTGTTTCCTTTAAGATTGTAACTCCGAAAGGAGCGGCATGATGCACCAATACGGTGCTAATGCTGAGATAATTTCTTTATTGATTTAGTCATGGCCTCAGTATGGTGGTATAAACACTCGCTTCTTTCTATGCAGTCACTTATTCTTTTTTTTATACCTATAGATCCACTATAAACCCTTGATTTCGGGTTTTCCCCCAGACTTTGACATGGTTATATACATTTATGAAATTCACCAATTCACCAATCAGCGAGGTCTTTGTGAATCTTTTGAGGGCAGCTTGTGCTTTAATGTACTATGAAAAATTGAGAAATTGAAAAATTTCACATGTGTGTTCAGTCTAAAAAAGTGTCCATGAACCTTTTCCCCTGTAGTTCTGTATATATACGGAAACAATGCACCTAAAAGGAGTTACTGTCCAACCATCCAAAGAGGGATGCCTTGATGCACCAATGCAGTGCTGATGAGTTATTCATCAGAGCTTAGGAATGACAAGAAAATAACATGAACATTGAGGCATTAGGCAATGCTTAGTACGGCATTGTAGAGGTATGCCAAAGTGAACCCACTATTATTGATGGTAGTATTCACATTACATACAAAATTTGTTCTTAAAAAAATAACTATAATTACAACATGATGGGTAGTTTGGGAAAAAAGAGGTAGGAATTTATTGTAACTTTTGTATGGGAAAAATATAATATGCCTTCAACATAGTAAAGGCGGTGTTGAGAAGAGAAGCTGGTGATGTGATCACTCAGGAATATAGGCTGGTACATGTAGGTTACTTGACATAACTGTGATTAAATATAGATTACCCCATCATGGCTCATCAAAACCAGGGACATGTTATAAAGGTCGACACAGTACTTGGGGTCTATTCTATTAGCATAAGTAAAAAAAGAGACCTCACTTTTGCATATGTGTATGGCAAAGAAATGAATAGTTTGGGGTTCAGATTGAGAGCCAGATTTTCGATCCAAAAATGGCAAAAATATTTAGAAAAGTGACTTTTTCAAACAAGAACATCTCTTGTGACCATAAAGACTTTTTCATTGGCATGGTCAGATGTAATATGCTGCCTTCAACCATGGAAAGTATGCTTTTGAAGGAAAGGGGGGATAGGGGAGGGGCTTTCAGGAGAAATCAGTCAGTCGATTACAGTTAGCATGCGCATTACTTTTTCCCTTTAGCTGTGACCAGATAGTCTCTAGGACTGCTCCTCCTCCAAGTCTCCCCCCCCAGTCCCTTTGAGGGGAAGGGCGGGGTAGCCAAGAGTTCCTTCTGAATGTGTGACCTTGCACTTGAATCATGTCATGGGGGGTGCTGGGAGGGGGTGAGGTTTGGTTCCCCCCATACACTCCTCTATACCAGGCACTGCAGATATATACATGTTATGATGTTCAACTCACTCTCAACATGTTGTTTAGTACTCTACGCTGTTATCTGAGACAATGCCATCATTAAAATATCCATGAGGCATGATTTCATGAACTACCTGCAATGTAACTGAGGAGGAGGAGACAGAAGAGGCCTAGACAATTCAATATATATATATGTGATATTCAGTTTCTTATTTTTTGGATAGAAAAGCACTGAGGTTTTATATTAGTATTTGCCAATAGTGCATCTAGTAATTGCATAATGTATGAGCCTTACCAAAGATGTCAAACTTAAGACGTTTGTCTATCTTTGGTGTATGATAGCTGCATGATACACGAGAATTTTTGAATATGATCAGTGTTCAGGCCCGCTATCAATCAATCCCACCATTGCCTCAACAATTTGCCCCTTGTAATATAGGTTGTAATTTATCCGGTGGGCACATAACATACAATCAACATTGATAACTGGACGTCAATTTGATTGAATAGTGATTCAATGGTGATTGAATGTTGAATTGAATTCTGTGCTGCCTGGGTAAAAGGGATGCTCTATGTAATAGTGCAAATTATGTACACAGCTATGCTCTCATACACTAGTATGCTAGCCAATATAGTATGGAGCAGAGGCATCCAGTGCTCTTTGTGTAATAGATCATTTAGTCAAGTATTAAATCATGTTTCCCACTCCAGCAGTATACATAAAAGCTATTCAAAATGAGTTAGGTCAGATGAGTTCAGACAGGCCTTTTGACTCACATGTGGAGTGACGTTATGTCTGTGTCTGTGTATTGAGAGGAAGGGTGTTTCTTATGTATACATTCGTCTAGTACTTCTTCTTAATGATGCTCCATGCTAGTACATGTATCTCCCTCTGTATGCAAGTTACCTTAATCATGTATATGCATAACCTAATCACCTTTTTCGATAATTAATTTACTCCTGTTGTTTTCCATACTGCTCCTTCCTGATGTTTTGTTAAAAGCCTTTCACACAGTACCTCCTACTTCAGTTGTATAAAGACAGGCAGAGAGAAGCTTGAATAAGCTTAGCAGTGGTAGAGATAAGTTCTCAAGGTGTGTTCACCAATGCTATGGTTGAGGCATCCAAAGGTAGTTAGGCAAAATGAGAGAATATACTTTTTTCTCCATGGGCAATTTATGTTGTGTCAAATAGATTATTAAGTTCATCCAATCTTTACTTAATACTTTAGTCGTACCCTCATTATAAACACCAAATTATTTCTTAGATGTCGCTCAATCGTATTTATATTATTGTAGTCTGTTCGAATGTCCCTCTACAAAAAGCATTTTGCCCTCGGATGTTGACATGGTTATCGAAACAAGTAACTTACTTCACCACCAGAGACTTCTAAGTGCACCCTTGCAGGCCAGCATAGTGTTTTAATGTAAATTCTATTGCACATTTTTTCGAATGTAACCACAATCTCTTGTCCTGGCAAACTATAGATGTTTATATAATGTGTAGGGCAAACTTTGCCGAAAATCAATCAATCCTCTTCTATTTGGACATTTGAGTTGAATTTTATTGCGGATTAGCAAAGAATAATATGTTTTCTTTAAGTTGTCAGCGTTTTAGGCAGGAGAAACAATGAAAAGTGGTGGAAAATGGACTTCAACCGTGACGAGTCAGTAAACTTGCTGACTCGCCTGGACAGTTGTGCAATCTCAAGGCAGAAAAACAATTGTAATCTGTTAAATAAAATAAGGTTCTATAAATACATTGATTTGATATACCAGTAATTATTTGATGCAGGCTGCTTAATGCATACCAGCATATACACTGAAGAGCGGCCTTATATTTTTTGAATAAAAAGTGAGAAGACGAGAAAAGCGTACTCAGACTACATATGATATCATATTGACACCACTGTTATTAAGCGTTGTACATGTACCATTCAGAAATAAATCAATTCAAAATCAAACTCATTGTGGATTATCTTGTAGTACTTTTGTAGCTACATTTGTTGAAGTTGGTCTTGTTAATGTTATGAACGGAGTAATCTCAAACATAGTCCTCATAAAATCAGCATAGTCCTCATAAAATCAGAAAAATTAGATCAGTTGAGCATACAACTCAATCTATCAAATGATCAATTTTAATTGAATCAATGATAAATAAGACTATGCAAGCTTAATTGTGATATTACAATTGACTAATTATATCACAACGTGCAGGCCTCTATCACAGCAATACATGTATAGCATGTGAAACTTGTGCACACCTCCAAAGCTTCCTTTTTTCGCTAGACATTAAATGGATCTACCCACACCTGTTTACCTGTCTCCAGTAACACCTGGGGCAAGGTCAAGGCCATCAGTGTTATATACCGGCCCTTGCCTGCCCCCACTATATTTTGATTGACAACTTACATAAAACAACTTATGCTCACTCCAGTTAACATGTAAAGATGTCTCAGGCCCTGGTCACGCTACCCTGTCAATGGTGGCCATTACTTATATAAGCATAATAAAAAAGCATCTGTTTCTATGAGCTATGAAACATGTAAATTGGACACAATCCAAGGAAAACATTGTCTGCATCGGAATGGGAGCTGGGGGCAGTCTGGATGATACAACTATTTACTTGAAATAAAACATCCACTATATGCAACCAATAACTTGGCATTAGTGTATTCCTGTCTCATGCAATACTGACGAGATTTAAACATCCATAAGGGGTTACATGATGCACTAATGCATCACCATTGAGTTATTTACCAGGGCTTAGTGTATCGGCACAACACATTAACATGAGCTTTAACGCATCATGCCATCCCTAAAGGGTAATCTAGTAACACCTGGTGATATTTGAGGAATGTAGAAAGTAGAATGTAGATCTTATTACTTGATAATAAATGTTAATATACATTTGATAGTTTAATGTATTAAAGGTTGCCCTTGAAAAGGTCATTTGGCATATGAAATAAATCATTCAATTCTTCATTTCAATATATCCCACTTCTTTCACAAGTTCCTGTGTGATATTATGTCCATATGTATGCACACTTCTCCTTTGGTAGTATATCAAATTTTCCATATATATAAATTATTGTTTCACATTGTGTAAATCAGAGACTGCATATTAGCCGTTATCAACCATTTCACCAACCCAGATGAGGAAGAGTAATGAGGAGAAATAATTACATTTTTTTAATCACAGCTCTGCTCTCATTAAAAAGGATGCATTGATTAAAATTAAATGATGCAATGGTCATGATGCACCATTACTGCATGAATGAGTGCCTCTCCTGCATTGGTGCATGTATGCTGCCATTAAAGGGTTAACTCACGTGTACTGCAACGTGCACTTTTTAGCTATTTGCATCACTAGTTGGCCAATATTAACCTTTCTCCTGACAGGAACTTGGAACGTAAAAAAGGGAGGGCCAAATGTGTATGAGTGTGGTGTTACAGTGGTTGAATCATTTGATCAAATTTCAGAAAGCAAAAATTTAATAAAGACTATTTGTATGAAATATGATACTAGTCTATTCCCATCTCTAACTATGACACATATGTGTACACACACTTTTTGATTAAACACTTCTATATAGATATTCATGTCTATTAATATGTGTAACTTCTACTGTCTAAATCATACATGTGACATCTATGATTCTATGTGAACAGTTTTACATCATCCATTACATATTTAAAAATGTGATCAGATACCTATATGTTTCAATATATATAAATGTAAATGTATATATATATATATATACATAAAGTGTAGCGTCCGCAGTAATGTGGAAGGAGACATCCCAACTAACAAAAAAGCATTATTTTACTATCGAAATAACGTTGTTTTTTTATCTTACATAACGTTTTGCCATAGGTAGGAGCCTTACAGAAACGTTATTTAACGTTATAAGATATTGTATAACATTTTTTATATATTTCCTGTGACTCAAAAGTTAATCTCATGGACATGGTCAGTTGTAATATGGTGCCTTCAACGATGGAAAGCGTGCATTGCAAAGAAAGTGGGGATAGAGGTGGGGGTCTCGATGGAAAATCAGAAAGCAGATCCCGGTTAGCATGCCCAGTGACCATGCAGTCTCAGAGACGGCTCACCCTCCCGGCTGCCCCCCTACAACTTAAGGCTGTGTCTCACGACCTTGGTCCGATGTTTTTGTCTCTGGCTGGGTGCCGTCTCTGACCATGTGCCGTCTCTGACCAGGTGCCGTCTTTGATAGTTATATATATATATATATATATATATATATATATATATATATATGGATATTATATTCCCTGAATGTATAGGTATATTACGAGAGACTATTAGTTCACTGTCTGTCCGTCCGCGGCAAAGGGGGCGCCAGGGTCGCCTCCCACAGCTTCACCTCTCTCAGGGTCCATTATGACCTCATCTACAGCAAGGAACGGTTGGTTTTTTTGAGTACGCTTGTGAGTACGTTTCTGAGTACCAACTAATATGTTCACATGTTCAGCATGTCAAGCTGAGGTGGACGGCAGGTTGAAAGCCTGTGATCGGTGTGGCCTTCCCAAAGATAAAAAAGACAGAAAATTATCGCTGAGAGATGAGGATTGAGAGAGATATAAACAGCCGTCGTTCATTGCAAAGTCGTCGGTTGTCGCAAGAACAGAGCCTGGAGGAGGAAAGGCAGAGGAACATGGAGAGTGAACGCCAGCTAAGCAGACGTTTGGGTGATATGGAGGAGAAATTGTTAAAACTTACCTCGTCTTTTGATCGTCTGGTGGTGTCGTTGGCTTCCCCAACCGGGGGAGGAGGCGCCGGAGGCGCCGGTGGCGGTGCCAGCCAGGAGCCACCTACTCCAAGCACGTCGCAACAACCACCTCCAAGAATATTCCAAGATATATATCTAGGGGCCGTTTGAGGGATAGAGGTCTCAAAAGGGGCTGATTTGATTTGAATTTCTTTTATTTATCCTGGCAGAAATGCATGGCCTAGAAGACCGTGTTATACAGACACCAGCAATTTCCGATGAGCGGAGGTAATAAAAGGCAATTAAGCCTTTGTAGAGACAATGTATATAGGAGGAACAGGCTCATGTAGGAGCATGGTCCTTCTATGTATATCTTACCTAATAAGCTATAAAGTATAATAAAGGGTTAGAATTTTTTAATATATCTAGTAGCCAAAGGCTATTGTTTAGGTGAGTATACATGATAATTTGTGGTTTCTTTTCTCGTTAGAGGAAAGAGAGAAAAATAAAGAGGATAGAACCCATGCTAGGTAATAGCAATGGGTAGAGTAATAGAGAGTGAGTGTTGGTGGTTTTTTTGGACACTTAGTGTGTATTCAGTTAGAAATAACAGAATACATATATTACCCGGTATATAAGGGTGTGTGTCATTTGACAGACACCAGGCTCTGCTGACAATCAGCCCCCATGATGTTAGGCCCCCAGCATTTTGGCCATAAGGCGATTGCCTCCCCCCCTGGAAATAAGCTGCATAAAAATCGGCCCTCACGAATGTAAGCCCACCTGATGATAGGCCATGGTCGTAATGTCGGATTATGCACCTTTATAATATGTGACCTGTTTTAACGAAAAGGATCTGTACTCCCATATTAAAAATGTTGTGACATATTGCCATATTCGTTTACACCTCATCAAGAGCTTTTATTTGGTATATGACATGTAGTATATTAGCTAGTTTTTACCCTTTGGCATTTTTTTTGGTACTCTTTTGTTGAAACCGGTAAAACGGGTCACATATATATCTATGTAATGCATGATCGTGTGCTTTGAAAAACATTAGATTATGCACATATATATACACGGGCGTAAGTTTGATGTAACCTCCAGGGTAAGTATGCCCTATATTTGGGCGTCTGTATGCCCTATACTTGGACATTAGTATAGCATGTGTTGGGAAGTTAGTATAAAATATGCTCCGTCATTAGTATGACCTACACTCAACCATTAGTATGGCATGTGTTCAAACATTAGTTTGACCTATCCTTGGATGTTAGTATGACCTTCACTTGAATGTAAGTTGGCATGTGTCTGTGTGTTAGTATAACCTATGCGCAGATGTTAGCACGACCTATCCTCAAACCTTAGTATGTCATGTCTTCTGACTTTTGTATGACCTATGCGCAAACGTTGGTATGGCATGTGTTCAGAGATTAGTATGAACTATGCTCGAATATTAACTTGATGAAACCTCAGGGTGAGTATGCCCTATATTCAGTCGCTAATATGCCCTACAATGAAACTTTTGTATGGCATGTGTTCAGACATTAGTATGACCTATGCTCGAACAGTAGTATGGTATGTGTTGGGACTTTAGTATGACCATGCTGACACATTAGTATGACCTATGATTTGATGATAAGTACATTGTAAGATTCTTTCAATTACAATAATAGTATTAATATTGGAATATTCACTAATGACATTCCAACATTCCAATTTGAAAGCATATTACACAGGTGTATGTCTATGTGTATGTGTATAAAATTATGAACATGTACATATATGTGGCACGATCTGCAAAAAAGGCCCTTAGTGCAGGGTACATTAAGGTCCCTTTTCCTAGTGCATGTCACATATATAGAATTAGACTGAAATACAAGGGCAAATACTTTATCACGCAATACTTTTGGCCCAGCCCTTGCTCCCTACATTTAAGGGCAAGTTCGGTCAAACAATTCTTTACATTCCCTTACATTATCTTGCACGATTCATCTCCATGTGATGCCATTTACAATGCCCATAACTGTAGCCACCTTCAGCCCAGTGGATGACAGCTATGACGCACTTCTTATAATTATATGACCTCAAAGAAAGGTTTCTTTACCCCTCCCATTACCTTGTCAAGGGGGCATCCAAAAATGCCTTTTCCACCATTTCCCCCTCCCTTTAGTAATGTTTCTCTCCAGCAGAGTATGTGACGCTGTACTCCCCTCATTCAATAGCGGCATGCTATACTGCCATGGCACTTGACTCCGAGCACTTTATCCCATGATTTTTAACATGATATATTTATATATGCTCACTTTATAAGGCAATGACATTGAATGCAGGAATTCCTCTGGCTACTCCCTTAAAGACTATATAGAAAATTAAATGCCCTGCTCGTGAATTTTAAAAAAGTTCACTGAATTGAATTGAATGAAATAATTCCATTTTACTGTTTTCAGGGGTAGATAATAACATAAAAAGACATTCCACTTTGTATTCCTTCTTACACGATGCTAGAGAAATATAAAGTGAATGTGAATAAGTGAAGTCAGGCGTCAGACCACCTTGGGTGAGACATAACGATATGAGGGGTGGCTAGCAGTTTTCTTGCCAATTTAAATAAATTCATTTAACTTTGTTTGGAAAAATTGGAAAAAAAGAGGTACTTTCATATATGTCTGCATCATACACCACTAAATTGCAAATTCCATAACCTTTCTAATGGTGTACACTTTGAAATTCTGGGATTAAAATGTTCAATTGGCTTGATGTCACTAATATTAGCCTGACTACCGTAAAACCTCGCGTATAAGCCACGGCTTGCACGCGAATCAGACTCAGCTTTCTTTTGATACCAAACATGCCTATATAGGGTGCGGCTTATATGAGAGTTTTTATAAGTATACTACAGTACCAAATTAACAATTCTTAGATGGCCTCTGCGGCTTATAGGATCGCACCAAACTCGGGTGCGGCTTATACGCGAGTTAGGCTTATACGCGAGGTTTTACGGTAATGATTATCTATATGTTCATGGTGATTTTCTTTTAAATTCTACCTGATTATCAAAATGTTGCCTTAACCATAACTGTAAAATATACACATATATTATATGGTACAACATAGTAGAGAACCAACAGCAATAATACAGACAAAATTCAGGACACTATAAGTCTTCATTCAACAAATTACCACCCCCAAACACTTCCAAAATAAACTATACTCAAATCTATGTAACCTTTACTTTGGACAAATGTTTGGCAGAAATCCAACCCGAATCTATCGAAAGTCTCTGTAGAAAATATATAGCGTGTTTACTATCTAAAGCATAATACCACCACATTTATTATGTTTTATCTCATGGACACAGTTGATACGATGCCCTCGTTTTGTATAATACAATATACTGCTGTAAATCATGCCTTCATCAATGGAAAGTTTTATTCCAAGGAAATGGTCAATTCCAGAAAAGGTCTTCGGGGAGAATTAGTGTGTCAATCTCAGGTAGTATACACATTAGTTCTTGCCCTCAACCGTGTCCGAACAGTCTATTTCAATTCCCCCCGCACCTTCCCCTCCCATCCCCACTAAATACCTCTGTAAGGGGAGGGGTAGTGTATGCGTGCTTGGAGGGGGCAGGGTCCTTACATTTGGCTCTTCATATACCAGGCACAACCTGTCAGATCTCCAGCTTTTTTCATGTCCAACTTTCTTGTAAAAGTATTTTTTGATAGTTTTGACGGTTTCTCTGTCTAAAATGAAACATGCAATAATTATGTACACGTTCATATACATGTTTACATACATATATACATACGTATATATACGTATGTATACATACATATATACATACATACTTATAATATATACATGTATATAGATATGTATATATATACATATATATAATAAATATATATATATATATATATATATATATATATATATATATATATATATATATATATATATATATATATAAGGAGTTGATATTTACCCGGCAAAAACATCTATGTGTCTGGAATCTGTCCAATTATCTATCTTGTATATGTATATATGTATATTCTTATGGTATAATGAACTATAATGTTATACATTTATAGATTTTGATTAATATGGAGGCACTCATATTCATATTTCAATGGTTTGAAGAAACGAAACTGATATTTACTGGAAAAGGTTTGTTGGCATCATTGAAACAAGAATATGTCCTGGTGAACAAAAAACGTTACACAAGATGTTTCTCTAAGGCTCTTTGATATTGCATAACGTGATATAAACTTTTATTTTGAGGAAAAATAAAGCTATTGGTTATCAAAAGATGCCTATTTGTGCTCTCTCCTCAAGGTCCATGTTATAGTATGTTACCAGAAAACACCAAAATATCATTCGATCAGAGGTTGATTTCTCATACAGTTTCTATAGGCATATTGATAGTTGAGAATGAATGGCTGTCAATCCATTGCAGAAACAAACACTGGGCTCGTGTCTTTCATGAAATATTCTTCTTCCTTCCCCTTTACCCTTCCCTCAGCACCCCACCTGGACTTATAAAGGGCATGCGTGGAATCTGGCATATGCCACAAGTGGAATCTGACCGTAGGTATGCCAACAAGTCATGTTTTTGATTTATTATACCCCCCCCCCTCCCCATTCAGCAATTTCCACACTATGACTATATATAGGCCTGTTACACTGGCGGCACTTAGCCTTAGGCCCTACTCCAAGCTACTGCGCAGCTTTTGCTAAAGCAAGTAGGCCTACTTGTGGCAGGCTGCAGCAAGTTTTGACCCTGTTACACTGCGGCAGATGCTTCGAAGCACAGCACTGTCAAAACTAGGGATGTCATAGCCCGGGTGTCATTGACATCCAATTTATTCAGATTTCGGTTATTACTATTTTGGTTTCGATTTTTCGATTTATTTTGATATTACAAACACAGCTTTATATCTGCTTGAAATACAGGTATTCTCATCTGTGTATAAATTCCCTCCTTATAGTTAAGTATATCAGGGACATGGAGCCCTCTAGCCCCTGAGTATATAAACACTTGGTAGATCAAGCACTTTGAATACAATTCAAAATCATTTCCCCTCAATATTATAGACTTGCAAAGATCATCATTTTTAAAATGAATAAAAAACAAGTTCTAGATCGAATATTTACACAATTTTTGCAGTTTTAGAAAGGTAAATTAAAGGCCTATCTGTGATGCAAATGGTGTATCAAGTTCTAGATCGAATATTTACACAATTTTTGCAGTTTTAGAAAGGTAAATTAAAAACCTATCTGTGATGCAAATGGTGTATCGATTTAATGCCTTTATCGATGCGATAATCGCGATTCTTAAAATGTTGATGTATCAATGCTAGGGGTATCGATGGCATCCCTGGTCAGAACCATGGCCGGATTACATGCCCTGGAGTCGGATTACATGCCCTGGAGCCGGATTACATGCCCTGGAGCCGGATTACACGCCCTGGAGCCGGATTACATGCCCTGGAGCCGGATTACATGCCCTGGAGCCGGATTACACGCCCTGGAGGCCATTTTGACATACGGCCTCTCTATACCTACAACACTGATAGACTGTATGGGGGGTATAATAAAGCACTGGGAGAATCTCCCTTGGAGGTGCAGACCAGCAGTGGTCCTTATCTGTCCATGTGGCCCTTACCTAGTGCTAGATAAGGGCTGAGGGTCCACCAGGGTGTTGCCTTACGTAAGGAAGAATCTTCCCTTGCTGGTAGAACCTCCCCCGCAGGTTATTATACCTGTGGCGGAAAAGTTCCTGGATTATCGAGGCCTGATTATATCAATAACATACGGTTACTCCAGATAACATTTACTGATGAATTATACATGTTTTATCTCTAGATTGCCTAGATTGCGGCCATGACGGAAAACCACTGGTTAATAAAAAAACATGTAGAGGGTGTCTGGCTCAGGGAGGTGAGGCATGACATGGTGCTCTATAGTTGGGGAGCCAGACTAGGATCCTTGGGAGGACATGACATGGACACCAATAGTTGGTATGAGTAGTGGACTGAGGTAATTTGAGGCTGCTGATTCCATTTCTGCTACTACTTTTAAAATGGTGTCTATGTCGGAACAAGGCCAAAATTAAGGTCATATGTCATGTTTTGGGTTAAATAAATGGTAAGGGTACATACACATTAAAGATATACTGTGGCAATTTATCTCAGACATTCGTTCTCATATTTGTGTGCCAGCACTTCAGTGACGATAGTTGAACTTGATTAGGTTCAAGGTCATATCCGAAATTAACATGAATGAAGTAAATTCTCAAACTGATTTTATCAAATCTGAACCAGAGAATTCTAAGTGTTGATACTTGTTCTTACATGTATATAGTTCTGTTGTATGACCTTGAGGAAGGTTATTCAAATGTGGCAAAAAGCAGACACTGCAAAAGCAATAATATCTAGATAACTATTGATCCTTTAGTAATAACACATTCAAGAAAGTGATATCCCCACTTTGCCCTACTGGTTATTATACATCTAAAAGACCTTGAGCTGGGTCAAGTTCAATTATAAAGCTAAGAATCAGGACATTTAACACTGTTTAAGGCAGATTGCACCTAGCTCACCAAAATGCATGGACACACATTTAGAGTGAGTCTTAATCCAATCTTAATAAGTCTTAGTCTTGAAGTCTTAATAGCACTCACCATTGCTGAAGAAGGGAGAAAAAAGAAAAGAAAAACGGGTGATATTAACATATAGTGTTAAAGGTTTGTCCATTCACTTTTGTGAGCTAGGCCTGTTGAGCCGGTTTAAGGGTTGTACTTTGCTTTAATGCCATGTAAAATAGTTGATATGAGGCCTGGATAATCTGGGACCAAGATATTGTAGTGGGTCGCCGCTGTACTATTTCTATGGAACCAGTTTGGGTTATATTTGGTATGTGTGTTGCCGTGTGTCCAGGCCGCACTCCTGTCTAGTGCTGAGTATATGGTTATATAAGTCTACACCTGAGGATTGGTGGAGCGCGGCCTGGTTATGTGCATTGAGCCGTGACCGCCACGTGTCATCCGACATATCTCGGGTACCGTGTCTTCCCGGATGCACCGGTGCGTGGTTACCCGGAGTTCCTCGGGAACTCAAGTGTTTACGAGTAATGAAGAGAGTTACATAAGGATCAGTACATAAGACCTGGGGTTCTGCTAATTGAGGACCCAGTCTTGCTGTGCACTTCGGCCAGCTTGACTGCTCCACAACAGAGCTTCCCCGAACTCTGTTGTACCTTCTAGGCCTAGTCCTGTCTCTGCTTCCAACTTGGTCACCCTGCGTCTTTCTCTGTTCCACCCTCTGGGGGAACTAGAGGAGATAGACGCATTGGTGGACAACTCCGGACACAGAACTCCCTCTGTGGAGTCTGGTCCAAGTGGAGTTAACCAAGATGGAAGAGAGCCTTGGAACTCGGGAATTATGTACTAGACCATGAGCGTATACCTCCTGTATGTTCATATGACCACTGGTGTTCAGAAGCCTATTTGATTGTTACTATCCGTCTGTATGATTACGAGCCGTATGTCAGAATGAATAAAGTGTAATTTCTGAACAACCTATTTTCGAATCTGGAGTTTTTCATAGCCGATGCCTATTTTAGAATAGCCAACAGCTACACTGGTGCCGTGACCACTTTGGGTAAGTATTGATTTACATTTATTTTTTTCTTTTCTTTCTGAAATTGAGAGGTAAGCTCTTAATGTTTGAACCAGAATTGGTAGGTTTCAAGGATAGTTATTACAGGTTGCTTTTGTGTGGTGAAGATATGTCAGATACAGAGGTACCTCCCCCGTCGGTTACAAACCAAGGGGAGGGTATGCGTCCTAGATTACGATCTAGGGTGAGGTTTAATGCTAGGCAGAAGGTACATACGTTCAATCAGAATAGGGAAATTGGACATGGAGGGGAGAATGAAGCCCACAAGGTGAGATCTGAGGATTCACAACCCTGTAAGCACAGATACGTAGTTCAGACGTATATCCCAGTGGGCACAAAATGCAGTTCAACTATGAATCAACATTGGATTAACATTGAAACAATGTTGTCAACCATTCATCAACATTGATTCAATGTCCTGTGCCCACTGGGATATACGTTGATTTGGGGTCTAAACTACATAATTTTACAAGGTTTATGGACGTCAAAACGTGAAGGTTTATTTACGTTCAACAGACGTTTAAGTCTGATTTACGTTCTTCTACCTCATTTGGACGTAAATAAACTTTAATATTAAACATAAACTGACACACGATTCCGGGTAAAATACTGTACTTAGCCATATGAATATTTTGTGCCATTGATTTATATTTACACTCTAGAGCATGGTTCATATAAATGAGTAATAGAGTATTATTTGTGAGTGCTATTTTATTTCATATTAGATTTCTGCTTTAAGCTGTTTGTTACCCTCTTTGAACAGTCTGATACATGTATACACTGTATCCCTTGCACAAGATTTACATTTTAGGTTTTGACTGCACTGAAGCTTTGTAGTTATTTTGTCACCAGCAATGTGGTGTTTTATCAGTAACGTGCCTAAGTACATACATTTTACAGGGGCTATTTTCATCTACTCTCATATATATATATATGAATACACAATGATTTTATGTCAAATTTCTATGACATTAAGTGTATAACCATTAAAAGTTTACTGCTATGTATGCAGTAAACTGCCTAAGGTGCAGTATAATTCTCTCCATACTGGATGGTGCTGCCATCTAGTGGTACACTGAGAAGTTACAGATCCAGTTTTGGTTGAGAAAATATGCAATTTAACGTTGATCTACGTAGGTTTATTACGTTTATTTACGTTAGAATGACGTAGAAAAACGTAAATCATACTGAAACGTTGGTAGAACGTAAGTAAACCTTCACGTTTTGACGTTCATAAACCTTGCAAAAAAACGTAATTCAGACCTTTGGTTGAAAGGAAACCTACACAAACCTCTGACCCACGTTGGGATTACGTAGTGTGTTTACAGGGAAGGGGACCCTCCAGCGAAACGTCCAGCTCTGGAACCAGATAGGGGAATGGAAGGACATGTCCAGGTGGGGGACACATCACGAGAGGATGTGACGCTTGGACAGGTTACCATGGAAGATGCTGGAGAGGATAGTGACTCTAGTATACCTAGTCTGGAGGGTACGGTAGATGTACCAGTGACATGGGAACGTAGACCAGTGCCCACTTTAGAAACAGTGGAAAGGACTAAAGTAGTAGTCCCAGTTAGTCAAGAAGGAGTGGAGGTTGTCAAAAGGGACGACCTAGTGAAAACTCCTGAGGAAGGGAAGGAGACAGGGAAGGAGACAGCTGTGGCAATCTCCAAGGGGGATAAGCTGTTTCCAGATCCTTTTAGGTTGACGATACCTGGTCTAGAGGTTCCGCCTTATGAACCCAGGGAGAGGTTGAGCCTGGATGACATAAGGACGCTTAGATTAAGAAATGAGCATGAGCACATGAAGGAAGGGATAAGAATAGAGGAAGAATCCCTGAGGAAGTTGAAGGAAGAAAGGGAAGCTTTTGAAAAGAGTTTTTTGGCAAAAAGGTCAGGAAATATTGGGGAACATGCAGCTCAGATAAAGCATCTGGAACAGATTTCTGTCAATGTGGGTCTACTTGAAGGTACTGAAGTCAGACTGAAGTCTGAAACAGAAAAGCTAGTGGTGCGGAATAAAGAAATAAGTTCCGAGATTCTAGCAAGACAGTTACAAGTAGCTGAGTATGATGAGTTGCTGAGGAAGCAAGATAGTAAGCTGGGAGAGCTAGAGACGCTAGCTCAACAAGCTGAAAATCACATGGTGAATAAACTAGAACCAGAAGGGACGAAGGTAAATGGGGACCCGGTCGGAAAGGCGCAAGAGGTGTCTCGAGATGAGACCTTTGTGACTGCCGACGAGCCCTCAGTATTTATCGTGAATACAGCGGAGGAGGTGGAGAAACCACCTGCCACTGAGGATCTAGATGGTTCCATGGTGATACATACAGCAGATATGTTATCCAGTGTGAGTGGACACTCATCCATGCAAGGCAATAAGTTTGACAAGAATGAAGAGTTCATGTTGGAGCTTTGTGGTAGAGTTGAGAAGCTGTTTCAAGAGAAGTTAGATTGCTTTCTTGAGGAAATAGAATCAGTGAGCGTGGAGAATGACACTAAGAGAGAAAAAGGAGATGTTCCGGTAGCTCAGGCTATAGGAAATAAGGCTCCTGTGGGAACAGCGAACGCTGCTCCAGCTCCAGGAACAAGGCAGGTTCATACAGTTCCGGTAGATGTATCTACGGTAGGTAGACCAGGTTTGCCCAGGGGAGCAAACATGAATGCTCGGCCGCCAGGTCAAGGGAATCTGGCTGGGCCTAACACCTCCTATGGGGGATGGGGCAATGTGGGACCGGATAACTGTTATGGGAACGCGAGGCCTATGTTCAATGTACCACCTCCCCCATTACCTGGCAGTCATATAACTCCAGGAAGCATGTATACACCAAGGACCGGGGGTACTGATCAGAGTGGGACGCCTTATCAACATAGAGGTAATATGTCGATGGAGGATGAGGCAGTGTTCCAAAGCAATCCAGCAATTAGAAGATTGGGGATTGATGCAGTACCGAATGACGTAGGGAACTATAGAGCAGTGGACTATGCTTTGAGTCAAGCTGAGATACCGTTGAGAACGGGAATGACAGCTGTAAAGAAGCAGGCTATCAAGATGAAGCAGTATGATGGCTCGGTTCCATGGAGGAAATGGTTCACACGATTTTCAGCAGATATGCGACATAATGGTTGGGAAGGCGATGAGTGCCTTGCAGCTTTGTCGTGGTGTTTGCGAGATGGTCCTGGTGATCCCGCCCTAACAAGCTTTGAATTAAGCAGGGAAAGAACGTACAAGGGATTGGTGGAAACAGCTTCTTGGGCTTTGGGTTCCACATCCGGTGCGGATCCCGCGTCTGAACTGGAAGAAAGAGTTCAGAAGCTCGGTGAAGGACACCGACAGTTTGGAATGGCTCTCCGAGTGCTAGCAGCAGAAGCATTTGAATCTATGAGTCCAAGTGATCCATGGCTGGTGAGGAAATTGTCCAGCCTGTATATAGATGGACTTAGGGACGAGAGATTATCAAACGAGATTGCTTCACAGTGGAAGACCACTATGTCGCTAGCAGACATCTTCGAGCTCACAGAGGATGCTCTGAGGAAGAGGAAGCTATTGAAAACTGTGGAAGCAGCCCCTGTAGCTGGAATTGAGATACCCGGAGCGGAGGGTGATCTAGCTACGGAGGGTGTTTAAGAGGTGGCAGCTATAGATCCTAAATGGGGAGGACGTCACACTTTGTATAGAAGAAGAAAGGTTCCAGGATCAGACGCTTCAGCGCCAGAGGAGGGTGCATTGAAAACCATGATTGGAAAAGTCATGGATGAGCGTAGTAAAGCTGAGAAGGCTGAGAAGGTGGTGGTCGCGGTAAGGGGAAACCCAACAAAGACACGAAATGTTACAATTGTGGGAAGAAGGGTCACTTTGCAAGGACATGTTGGTCCAAGGATACCAGGAATGTATCATCGGTCGAGAAACAAAAAGACGGACCCTCTTCTGACCAAAGCCCACCGCCGACGGAAAACTAACAGGGGTTGTTGTCGATGACAAGATAACAACCCCGCCTGTGATTGTCAAAGGTACTATCGAGGGAAAATCAAAAGATTCCATTTCATTGGAGCCCCTGGGGTTAGCCGCACCTGAGTCTGATCCGCCAGGTGGAGATGGGCCCCAGGGAACGGATGAGAGAGGTGTTGAAGATTTAGCTCATCTGGACACCGTCCGTAGAATTGAGTTGGCGGAAGAAGTAGAAAGATGGCCGCTACTGAGTAAACACCCACCCGGGGTTTGCTCCACCAATATCTGAAATAGAGAAGGGAAATTTCACAGCCCGCTTATAGCTATACATAGTAGCAGCACTATAAACACTTGGACTACCTAAGGAGTGTATCAGGAGGATTGTACCATGGCTGAAAACGGAATTGTGGAGGATTTACCTGCGGACACAGGTGAAGGGGAAGTGGACGCCGAGCCTCCACCATTAGAAGGGGACCACAGAGAGAGCCCGACCCGCTCACTGTTTGGCAGGATTGCAGCACTGGGGCAACAAATAGTATCTCCCATACAAGATGTCCCTCCCATGGAACCATGTGACGACAAGCCAAAGGTAAAAAGATTGCTCATCACAGATTTACAAGAGGAATTCTTAGTCAAGATCAATGCTGTCACGGGCAAACTGAACGACTTGATTGGCACTACAAATAAGATAGCAGGTGTAACAAACACAAACCAAACACAGTTTAAACACCTGCTAGAAGTCGTAGAAAGACAAGGTAAAAAAATCGAGTCAAACAGCCGGAAATTGCAGACCCAGCAGGCCCGACTTGATAAAATGGGGGACGAGATGGAAACCCTCAAACTCAAGTGTGCACGTCAGAGCATGATTATAAGAAAACTCCAAGCTGATAGGGAAAAAGATATGGTTGATAAGAAAAGACCTAATCTTATCATAAGGGGCATAGATGAGACCGCGCACCCTGATGCCAAACAAGCCATAAACACTCTGTTTAGGGATATGGGCATGGCACTCAGCTCTGAGGACTGTGTAGCTATATATAGACTGGGGAGAAAAATCCACACATGGCCGCGCCCGATCATAGTTGTACTAAAGCACCCATCCAGCAAAGGTGTAGTGTATGGTAAGGTGAGGGGCCTGGGTGAGCTGCCACAGTGGGAACATGTCTCCATTGGGGATGATCTGACCCCGACTGAGTCAAACAAGCAAAGGGACCTAAAAGTGATTGCCTCCTTTGCCAAGGCCAAAAAGCACAAAGTCTCGTTTAAGGGCAGGGGGGTGGTCATTGATGGGCAAGCCATAGATAGAGACAATCTAGATGCAGCACCCACAGGCTTGAAACTAGCGGATGCAAAAACCCTGAAGTTGGAAGATGGTGGGATTGCATTCCAGTCAAAGTATGCAATGCTATCAAATATGCACGATGCAGAGTTCAAATATATGGGAGAAATATATGTAAGTGTTGAGCAGGCCTTCCAGCACAGGTATGCACTATACAGCGGCAACAACCAACTGGCAAACGACATATTGTGCACTGACTGTCCCTATGAGGCAAAAAGACTCTCAAAGCAAGCAAAGGGCAGCATTATATGGGAGACTGACAAGGTGAAGATACTGGAGGAACTCCAAGTCGCACGGTTTGATCAGAACCCAGCACATGCACGCTACCTAAAACAGACAGGGGATGCAGAGCTGATGGAGGCTGTAAAAGACAATGAGTGGGGCACAGGTTGTAATCTATCCGATGGTGAGAAAAATGCAGCGGAGGACAGACCTGGTCGTAATCTATGTGGAAAATCCCTCATGAAGGTAAGAAGCTACCTACGAGACATAGAAGCCCAGGAAGCCGACTAGTGAGGGATAGACTATAGAGCCTGACCGCCCATATAACATGTAGTACAATATTGCATAATCAGCACACCAACTGACCACCTACTATAATTACAGGAGCGGATCTAGGCCAGTGTTACACTGAACAGCTGACCAGTCACGTGTACTGCACACAAAGGTTCGATTTAGCAGCTCTCAGCTAATACATATTCTATCACTATTAGCAACATGTTCACTGTCCTATTTCTGGCGGATAGTAGAGGCTATGGCATGAAAGGCAGGATACTAGCGGCCCTAAAAAGCATTGACATCCAAGATGTGAATCTACGAGTGGAGCCGAGGTCTGGAGCCACTATTACTGACCTGCACCAAGAAGCCACCATTCTACTAAAGGAGCGAAGATATGACCTTATGGTAGTGTTTGGGGGAGTGAATGATTGTTCAATCAAGCAGGAAGACGGCTCACTCGTACCCATATTCAATACTGTGGACACATTAGTGGACACATTAGTGGACCGCCTAGAGTCTCTAAAACGCCATGTGAACGTTGAAAGGGGACAGAGACTAGTTATCTCACAAATGATTGGCCTGAACTACGACAAGCACAACCAAACACAGGATATGTACCCAATACAGCAGGAAGCAGTGAATCAGGGCATGGTCCTAATAAATAATGCTATCGTGTCCATGAATGCTGACCATTGTCTAGTGGGCCCATGGCTGGGGAATACCGTGCACCACCAGCAACATAAAGGCTACCAACACAAGTACGGAAAACTTTACCATGGGCTACATGGCTTCCCGACCACCAAGACAGCGTGGGCCAGACTGATAGCCTACTCCATCAAGAAGAATAAGCTGGCGCTGGAGGAAAGTGGAGCCCAGCTGGGTGAGATTGCACCATATTAATTGTCCTTAATTTCATAAATAATCATTAAAAAAAAAATATGTATAAAAGTCTCCCCTTATGGACTATACCGATTTTACTAACATAATAGAGAAAGCCCTGCCAGGGTACCCACCTAAAAGAGTACAACTATCCATGTTTATTAAAAGTAATTATGTTATATAGTCTATATGCTGACATAACTAGCAGTGCATACCACCGGGTTTTATTCAGACAGTAGACTATATATGGGAAGCTATTAAAGTGGTAGTGCATACCACCCAGAGAGATAGCATCCAACCCCTGAAATGCCACACCCATACTAATGTTAGATTCCAATATTATCTTCAGTGGAGGAAATAAATAGATAACATTTTTCCTACACAAAAGAATAATTATTTACCCTGGCACCGGCCCACTCTACCCAATATGTACCTTAAGTTATATACACGCTATATTTAAGTGTGAACATAGCCACCCCCCCTACTACAATTCCAAATTAACCCTGTGCACTTAGGCCTATATTCATCTCTCCCTGTAGTATATCATTATAAGAACTCACACTCGAGCCCGCCACAGGAAATGGTGAGGATACGATGGATGGCCAAGTCGGTTAAACTACGATGGGCGGTTAGGTTCCGCCCCCATGCTCCAGAACTCGGCCGCTATGCGGCGCGCTGTCCCAGGACTGTTCTCTATACTGCTATTACTTGAACGGACGAGCGTTATATAGGGAATGTATGAACCTTGTTAATGCAGGTCTGATGATCTCAAATTAATGAAGTATTGATTACTTATGGACTATGAACAATGGACTACAGGGCATAGCTATACTATCTAGCTAAATCCTTATAATAAATGACTATATTCACTGTATAAACTATGTTTATTTTCCTGTACTGCTCTCTGCTATACTAAAACTGTATTGACACCAATAAATACCCCCCGTAAAAGTAACCCACCCTAACTGACCCCTCTTAGGATTAAAACCAGCAGTGCATACCACCTGGTGGAACCTTGAGGAGGGTCGAAAATACACTACCCCCCCCCCTCTATCACTCCAACTCTACATCACCATAAAACTATTAATCTTGTGTATATTCTTGCACTCTTTTCTCTCTCACTCCTCACGGATTTTGAAACTATGAACTAGTAAATATAACTCTATTAAGTGAAATTTCCCAAACTCGCTCTATATGTAAAGAACAAATTAATATACTAACATCATAATATATAAGTAACAAAATAGGGAAACTCACCAACTAAACAGGTTGGTGTAGTAACCCCCCCCCTGTCTCTAATTACCACATCATGAAGGTACTCCCAAACGATGTTCAGGTAGCCGTAGGGCACACACCTGGACCAACTCATTGCTTTATAAGCAAAGAAATACCCGCCGGAAGTATGGTCTCATACAAGTCCTCCCCATTTTTGGAGAGGCCACCCCCGCCCCCCCCCAGGGTCCCCATGCCTAATGCCACCAGAATTGCTGGATTACACCACAAGCATGTCTACAGTTGATTTCAAGGGTAAAAAGGGTATGCACATATGCCATATGAACGCCAGAAGCCTTGACTCTAACAAAATCGGGGTGAGATTAATGTTGGAAAACTCAAATATAGATGTACTGGGCATTTCAGAAAGCTGGCTCAATGAAAAGATGCCGAATAGTCAGGTAGCTATGAAGGGGTATAATATACTTAGGTTGGACAGACAGGACCTGACAGAAAAGGAATGGGGAGGAGGGGTCTTACTGTATATAGCCAATGACATTACATTCTCAACCAAGGAATTCCAAGCCTATGATACCAGTACAAAGGACCTTGAACTCCATTGCGTCGCAGTGAGCAGGGGGAAGCAAAAGCCAATATTAATCATTAATGTTTATAGACCAGACAAAAACATGAAAAATGCTTTAGATAGAATATCGGACATATTTACAAATTTAGACAAAAATAAATATAGCGAAATTATAATGCTAGGGGATTTTAACGTGAACTATAAACCGGGGATTACCAAGGCTAATGGCCTTAGAGGGCTGAGTCAAACACTAGGGCTAACACAATTGATTACAGAAGACACCCATGTCAATCCAGACACAGATGACACCATGATAGACCTCCTATTCACTAACAGTAGGCACATCACTGCCTCTGGAGTGTTGGCCCCTGCCATCACAGACCACCACTTAATATATGTAACCCGAGCATATATCCCAAGGCCAATACAAAAGGTGGAGTTCTCAGGAAGAAGTTACAGAAATTACATAGTAGACAACTTCCAAGTAGGCCTTAAGAATTCAAACTGGGAAAGATTTTGGAACAGCACAAACCCGGGGCAAGCATGGGACATTTTCATTAAACAAGTTACCTTTCTGATAAATATAACTTGCCCTATTAAGTCCTTTAAATTCAAACAAGAAAAGCAACCTTGGATAGATGCACAATTGATGAGACAAATTAATGAGAAGAATGCAGCTATGGCCAAGTATAGGAGAACAAAAAATGAAGACGACAGAAACATATCGGATTTCCTCAGAAACAGGTCAAAAGCTGCCTGCAGAGAGGCAGAAAGGCAATATCATCAGGAAAAGTTGAATACCAACATTGAAAAACCGAAGGAATATTGGGCACAAATAAATGAATTACTCAACCCCAAAGTCAATGACATACATTTTAACCTTGTGCACCAAAACAACCCAGTACCAGATAAAGACACAGCAGATTTCATTAATGAGTTCTTTGCAACCATAGGCACTAAATTAGCAGCTGACATGAACACCCCTTGGGACTCCCAAGCACGCAGAATCAACAAAAACTTCACGGTAGAGGATTGTTCAGAGGCTGATATGGTACACCTGATAAGAAATATTGACACCAACAAGGCGTCAGGGGTCAAGGACATATCCACGAAAATCCTCAAAGATGCAATGACATGTTTACCTGAACATATGCGCTTCGTAATTAATCTTGTAATGAGAACTTTTTCATTCCCTGACAGCTGGAAAATAGCGCAAGTCACCCCTTTGCCAAAAGGAGGTGATGCTTCAGAAGTGTCTAACTTAAGACCAATAAGCATCCTCCCTATACCAGCCAAGTTAACAGAAAAGGTAATACACAAGCAGATGCTAGGACATATTAATGAAAATGACGTACTGACTGACAGACAAGACGGATTTAGACCAAAGAGATCAACAATTGACAGCCTAACCAGACTAACTGACAACATATACAACTCCTTCAATAAAGATAAAGTCACAACAGCCATATTCATAGATTTCAAGAAAGCTTTTGATACTTTGGACCACAAAATTCTTATAAAAAAACTAGACACACAAGGTTTTGGAATTAATACGATTAAATTAATAGAAAGCTACTTAAAAAATAGGAAACAATGTACTAAGGCTAATAATATCACTTCCAAATTGCACCCAATCACCCATGGGGTACCACAAGGCTCGGTCCTCGGCCCCCTATTATTCTTACTATATATAAACGATTTGAGTCTCTGCCTAAATTCACTAAATTGCCAACATTATGCTGATGATACAGTAGTCTATATAGAACATAAGCCAGATAGTATAGAAGTAGAACAAGTATTAAATGAGGACCTTAGAAATATTTCGGTATGGTGCATAAAGAACAAATTATCCCTTAACACCAAGAAAACAAAAGCCATGACATTCCATACTCCTAAGCTACTAAAGAGACTCAGCAGACCAAGACTAGCCATAGGACAGGACCCCATCCTCTATGCCCCAACCTACAATTACCTGGGGGTAACACTTGACTCCCAATTGTCTTACAAGAAACATGTAGATGTGCTCAGTAGGAATCTGGATTATAGGCTGTATTTGTTTAGGAGGATTAGACTAAAAATGCCAAACCACGCTGCAATAAATGTGCTCAAAAGGATGATCCTTCCTGCCCTAGACTATGGGGACATTCTTTATACAGTCTGTATTGAAACCCACCTGGGCAAACTGCAGACACAAGTAAATGGGGGAGTCAAAACAGCCCTTAGAAACAAAGATACAGTAAACACAGACAAATTGAGAAAAGTTATCAAAATCAACACCCTGAAAGAAAGGCGAGAAAGGCACATGGAAATGTCAAGTTTCAGAGCTGCTCAAAAAGATATAAACCAAGACAGAAGAGATATAAGGACAAGAGCACATGACGGCACACTCATGAAAGTTGTGATACCCAAAAACCCTATCAGCAGAAAAAACCTCAGATTCAGACAATCCATAAATTGGAATAAACAACTGGTGGACACAAGGGAAATACAAGATGAGGAAAAATTCGCAGCTTGGTTGGAAGAAAAATATGACAAGCTCATAGATATTCTCCCTGACATTTAGGCTGGGAAGGGGGGGAAGGGGGGTAAGGACCCAAATGGAAGATAATGTCATACTGACACCGTAGTTTGTCCAAAGAACCTGCTTCCGGTTCAAAAGAAAGTACTCTTGCCTTCAGTAAAGAACAAAGAAAGGCCCTTGCATAATCATCAAAATATCACCCTTACCATCTCATCATAAAACATATAAGTAAATATAACACCATTGACTCCTTAAGCTATTAATCCTACTCATCCATATGCTAATTAACAACAATAGCATATTATAAGTACCAAACTCTACCATGGTACATATGTGGCAGGTAGCACCCCCTCCCATAAGAGTTGGGGTTGATACCTGTTCCACATTCTACTCTGTTCTATACACAAAAACAGGCTATAAGCCTATGTAATGGACAGATAAAATAAACAAATACAAACAAACAAGGTTTTGTGCTTCGCGACTCAAACCCAACGATCCTATAGTTAAGTTTCTCAACTCGAGGGGATATGACTTGGGCGATGACACTGGAATCCAGAGATTTGCCTTACAACCTTCCCCTTTACAAGGGAAGAGATGGTATTTGCCTGTGCAGATTCAGGGTTGCTTGGGGGAATTTCTGATCGATACTGGAGCTAGCCACTCCATGATGGGTCACCATTTCTTCAAGAAGCTTGCAGGTCTGCCGACTAGCCCTGTGGGGCCGGGGTCCGTCAGAAGTGCTGATGGATCTCATATGCGGACACATGGCAGACAGGTGATACCCTTTTGGGTGAATCAACATTCATTTGTTGTTTCAACAACTGTAGCTGAACTGACGGATGAGGGAATCTTGGGAGTGGATTTTTGTTCTCTGTATGGAGCGGTATTGGATAGTGTGACAGGGTAACTCACTCTTCGATATCCACAAGAGATGAAGGTCCAGTGTGTGCTCCGCCGGATTTCAGGCGTCTCATCTGTCTCTCAGACAGTGCGAATTCCTCCCCGCCATGTATGCAATGTAGTTGTATACTGCCCGGATATGGAATTTGACCGCATGGGGGTGGTGGAACCGAATCAGGAGCATTTGAGTAAGCTAGGGTTGGTTTCCACCAGTGCCTTGGTGCAAAGTTCAAGACGAACAGTAGTGCCAGTCAGTAATATGACTTTTCAGGACGTGTTCCTGGAAAAAGGGACGACCTTTGGGGACGTAACATATGCTGATGTGGTAGGAAGAGCTGACTCACCAGAGGTGGAGTTAGCAGCAAAGAGGGCAGTGGAATTAGGAGCTTTGGATCCGTCTGCTATGCCAGTGGTGTTGCAAGACACTGGAGAGCAAGATAGGAAGGAAGGCTATGGATTACCACTGCATCTTTTACCATTAGTGACAGATAGCCACCTGGAGAAGGAAGAGGACAAGGAGAGTCTGGCTCAATTGTTGTGTGAGAATGCAGACTTGTTCTCTGCTCCAGGAGAGCAGTTGGGTAGAACCGACCGAGTAACTCATCGGATAGACACCGGTTCTAGCCCGCTGTTACGCTTGCCCTACCGGCGTCTACCTTTGTCTAAGAAACAGGCATTGGAGGATGAGGTGGACAAGATGTTAGGGGAAGGGATAATAAGGCCTTTTGATAGTCCATGGGCTAGTCCAGTGGTAATGGTTTCCAAGAAGGATGGCACCTGTCGGTTCTGTATAGATTACAGGAGACTTCGATGTTAAATGGCCGCCGGAAGAGATGAGGGCTGCCACTGATCCACATCTCTAAGGGGGACTCTCTCTCTCTCTCTCTCTCAGTGCTGTATCTTATACAGGTGTGGTGGAGAGGGAGGGGTAAAGGGGGAGGGGAGTCCACATATAATTGTACGTTATTTTGGCTATATCTTCTCATTTAAATCACTATATTCCATGAAATAAGGCTGTTTTACAAACCCGCTCACATATACCTATCTTTATTTTTAAATGGTTTGACCAAATATCAAGTCGGGTAGGCTTAAGCACTGAGCCTCCTATTTCGCAAAAGGTGAATAACCAGCCCCCGTATTTCCTCAAACCTTCGTATTTCGCCAAAACTTTACTTCCGGTATAGCGTAAGGATTCTCAAAAGGTCAAAGGTCAAAGGTCAAAGGGCACTTTTAAAATCTCCCTACTGTTGACGAAATCTCAAACCTGTCCGAGATAGTTAAATTGGTGGAGGGACGGTATTACAGTCAGTGCGGCCGAGATGGTCTGGCGGTTAGCGCTCTCGCTTTGCACCGCAGCGGCCGGGGTTCGATTCCTGGACGAATCTGGCAATCCCAAAGTCTTGACGATTTTTTTTGATTTTTTTTTTGCGTGCTCGATTTTTTTTGACTGTCATATCGTTTAATTGTCTTCCTTTTTGATTAATTAACGTATTTGAATCGTAAATCAGGTCTAATTTGTTCAATTTAAGATGATAGAGACCATAGGGAGGGGGGAACTTTTTTTTTGCCAACCATATCACTCACGCACAGACCGGAAGTGAAGTCGAGCGAGGTGTCATGGCTGCGTTGGGACGTGAGGGGGGACGATGCAGGTTAATAAATTGTCTTTTTCTCCTTTAATATGTGACAAATACATTTAAAAATAAATACAGAATCAGTTTAAGTTCTGTATTTCCCCTCAGAAATACAGAACTTAAACAGATCCTGTATATAAATACCATTGTCTACCTGCATATAGATTAATCGTTTTTGATGTTTAGATATTTGCAAATTATATTATCTGAATGAACCTAAAATTACAAGTATATATTGACCGAGAATAAAGGGGGGGAAAACTCATTCTCTTTTTTCTGGCATGGTATTAAAGGTACGATTTTCCCAACCTGAATATGCCCACTACAGTCAATATTACCAAGCATTTGATCTCAATTTATACCATTTCCTGCCACCAGTATCTCTTTAAATTAGAATAACATTTGGCATATGAGTAAAATGTAGCTTTGAACCGCATCTTAAGATATATACTCTGTTCCCTTATTTCCTCTGTGATATTATGGCTATTTAGATAGCACTGCTATAGCAGTATTTCCATTTTTCCTTATTTTACCTTGAACTCTCTCAAGGTCAATTGACACAATAATACCAAAGACATGTCCGAGTTGAGTTATTTATCAGCACTGAGAATTACTGATTTAGATTTTTAACAATCTATCTTTTTTATATCAATTTTAGATATAAGCAAGAAATAAGATGATTTGACCATCTATTCCTAGCACTGACTTATATGTGAGCATTAGATCAGATTACATAACCTTGTCAACATATGCAGGTATATATAATCTATTGCTGTACATTCCTGAGGGAGAAAATTAAGAATTATACTTATTTTTTCATGTTTGAACCTCTGTCAAATGAACTCAATCAGTGTCAACCACAGTCAGTCAAGTAATGCAGCATATATTTGAGAATAACTCTGTGAGATAAATTGGCCTTTGACATAAAATATTTGTAGCTGCACACCTATTCCTTGCAGATTCTATTCAATAATACACTGCACGAAAATAGAGATTTACGAGATATACGTCCAACTTATTTCTCATGACAACCCCATCCAACCTCAGGATACCTCATGGAAACCTAGGTCTTGAAGTTGTCATGGAATATACTGGAGCTTAACACTTCGACTACTTGGGTGGGAAAGTTGTCATGGAATAAAATGGAGCTTAATACCTCGACTACTTGGCTGGGAAAGTTTTCATATAATATACTGGAGCTTAATACTTCAACTACTTGGGTGGGGAAGTTTTCATGGAATATACTGGAGCTAAATACCTCGGCAACTTGGGTAAGGAAGTTGTCATGGAATGTACTGGGGTTTAATTCCATGACAACTTAGGTCTGGAAGTTTCCATGGAATATAGTGGACTTTAATACCACAGCAACTTAGGTCTAAAAGCTGCCCTGGAAAATATTAGGTTATAATTTCATGACAACTTGGGCCTTGGAATTGTCATGGAATTTAATGCCATGTCAACTTGGGGGAATGTGTACCGGTGGGTAAGGTGGATAAGAAGCACCAAGGTAGCTGGTAACGTCCCTAGGGGCAGGTAGGGCCAGGTTTGAAGCAATGGGGTGGCATCTAGCCGGCTCTAGGGCAGGTAGGGCCGTGTAGGAAGCAGTGTGGTGGCATCTAGCCCTGGGTAGGAAGTTACATCGGGCTGCCTAGATGCGTCCCCACAGATATTGCCCCATTTATATGGTTCTCAAATCGTTGAAAATGATAGCCTATTATTAATAGTAGTTCTAACAAGTCTAATTAATAGTATTAACAAATGAGGGCTTGAATTAATGCCAAGATATGTGTGCATCTCATAGAAGAAGGATGATTTTTTTTTTCATGTCATGTCAGTCATGGGAATATCTAGTGAGTCCTTTGTTTTGGTAGTGTAGGGAAAATTTTAAAAAGCACATTAAATGAAAGATACTTAATCCTATAGTATAATGGTAATGAAACGAAGTTGCTTGCCAATATACAGTCGTGGCAAGCTGGGTTATGAGTATCCATGACCAATAGATCTATGCTTTCTTTGGGAAATCCTTGCAAATTACTATAGGAATTTGTGAAAAAAAATCTTTGGTTCTAATCTAATAGGGAATAGTGGTAGTATGTTTGTATTCTAAAATATATGATCTACATTTATGTAAGAAGGGTATGATATAAAGTATGGTGTGTAAACACACAGCCCCCCTCTACCCACCTCCCAGTCACACCTGTAGCTCACACCTTGCTACACCCACACATGGGCTGTGTATAACAAAGGGCACATCTATGTAGGTCAAAGGTTATGGTACATAACATGCACACATCCTAGAGTCACAAGAGGAAGCCATAAAGTAATATTTTCATGATATAATACTATAGTTTATGAATGGTACATGCCACCCCACTGCTTCCTACACGGCCCTACCTGCCCCAGAGCCGGCTAGATGCCACCCCACTGCTTCCTACACGGCCCTACCTGCCCCAGAGCCGGCTAGATGCCACCACATTGCTTCCTACCCGGTCCTACCTGCCCTAGGGCCGGCTAGATGCCACCACATTGCTTCCTACCCGGTCCTACCTGCCCTAGGGCCGGCTACAAGCCACCCCACTGCTTCCTACAAGGCCCTACCTGCCCCAGAGCCGGCTATATACTACCACACTGCTTCCTACCCGGCCCTACCTGCCCTAGGGCCGGCTACAAGCCTCCCCACTGCTTCCTACCCAGCCCTATCTGGCCCAGGGCCGGTACAAGCCACCCCACTGCTTCCTACTCTGCTGAGATGCAGTTTTAATACATGATTTTATATTTTATTTATTTCATTTTGTTTCTTGAGATTTAAGTGAGATATAACCCCAAGTTATCATGGGGTTTAATGGGATTTAATTAGAGTATAATATCCCTGCCTACCCATGTGCACTCCATGGTGGTCAATGCAATACTGATCCCTCAGCCAATCAGAAGTAAGTCTCGTTCTGGTCACGTGACCAGTACTGCATCTCCTATATAATGGGGGTGCAGTGTGAGCTCCTCAGTCCACTGCTGCCTGACCATGGGAACACACCTCCTGCCTGCCTCCTGCCTGCACCTATCTCCTGCCTACTGAAGAGCTGCCTGACTACAAAGCATCAATTTTGATAACGTATCATCAAATGATGGAATCCAAACCTCCTGAATAAAAAGATATTGCAGTCAAATCATCCCAGGTTGTCCTAGGGTTTAATGACATTTAAATGGGAAAAAATCTCTGGTTGTCCTGGGGTTTAATGAGGTTTAAATAGAAAATACCCCTGGTTGTTCTCACATTTAATGAAATTTAAATGAAAAATACCCCTGGTTGTCCCGAGGTTTAATGAAATTTAAGTGAAAAATACCCCTGGTTGTCATGTGAGTTAATGAGATTTAAGTGGAAATATCCCTGGTTGTCCTGAGGTTTAATGAGATTTAAATGGAAAATACCCTTGGTTGTCCTGGGGTTTAATAAGATTTTAAGTGGAAATATCCCTGGTTGTCATGGGGTTTAATAAGATTTTAAGTGGATAATACCCCTGGTTGTCATGTGAGTTAATGAGATTTAGGTGGAAGTATCCCTGGTTGTCCTAAGGTTTAATGCAATTTAGGTGGAAAATACCCCTGGTTGTCATGGGGTTATATGAGATTTAAGTGGAAAATACCCCTGGTTGTCATGGGGTTTATGAGATTTAGGTGGAAAATACCCCTGGTTGTCATGGGGTTTAATGAGATTTAAGTGGAAATACCCTTGGTTGCCATGAGGTTTAATTTGACCTAGGTGAGAAATATCCCTGGTTGTCCTGGGAAATATTAAGATTTAAGTGAAATGTTACTGAGGTTTCCATGGAGCATTAAGTAGCTTAAAGCCCATGCAAGCGTACCTTTAAGAGAAATAAATTTCCCTTAAATGCCATCCAACCCGAGGTTGACAGGGATCATTAAACTCCATTATATTGGTTGCAACCAGAGATTTACATAAGATATATTGGGCTTTAAGTTACACTTAAACCCCCATTCTCGTGCAGTGATAGATAGTGACCTTTGACCTTAATTATGACCTTGTTCCCGCCTAGATACAGGTCTACAGATGTCATAATTAGATTCAGCACCCTCAATTTACCCTATACCAACCTTCATATCAAGTTTTGGTCGTCATATCAGGTCAAAGTTAAATAATGACATTCTGCATGCTTGGATCCCCAACTATCTATGTTGTGGGAGCTCAGGGCTGTATATAGATATTTACCATTTACGTTTAACATAACGCATACATTCCATGTGTCAAAACAGTCACCTGGAATTACAGCATATTTCAATTATCATTCCATTATTATTCCATTACTAATGGATTGATTCTCCCATAAGAGGCAGCATGATGCCCAGATCCAGCACTGGCCAGTTATTCACTGGGGCTTTGTTAGTGCATGATGAGGACAAAATAACATGAGCACGAAGGCATCATACCATACTTTTAAGGTAACCTGGTATGGCATGTTATAGGTCTGCATTAGTGAATCCAGTATAAAGGATGGAAATATTTGTATAACATATAAGATTGGTTTCTATAGAACATACTTGTGATTTAACACTGATGGATAGTTCATGGTAGGATAGGTGAGAATATTATAATAAAAGTATAGAATACAAGATACCCCTATCACAGTAGAGACTTCAACATTCGGGGAGGTCCATTGTTTATGAGGGGTGAACATTATATCAGGGGTATATATAAATACATTTCTTTGTAAAAGCAGGGGAGGGCATGTGATATTGCCAAAATAAATCCTGGAAATTGTACACAAAAAACAACGGAAGCATGCCCCCTGAAACACTGGATCTGTCCATGTATTTTATCCCAGCCGCCTATATCAATGAAGACAGGCATTAACACACAGGCCTAACTGATTCAACGTACTCAGCCAGCCACATACCCCCAACCTACTACCCATTGGAAGAGGGATAATAAATCACTACTCTCATAGACATGTACTTTATAGTCAAGCCTCCCCCCCCCACCACCACCTAGTGCTAGATCCAGAGAGATTTGTTTTTTAGGTTTGTGTTTTGTGTATTTATATATATGTCATGTTATCATGTCCTTTGTTTATAGTCTTGACAGTTGTCCATCATATCGTATTATCGAGCAGAGACGTGTATACAAATGACGAAGCCATAAGCAAATTCTAAGTCTATCCAAAATGTACCAATCATACCCTGATGAAGCCTTTACTGTCTTCAGTGACTCACAGTAACATTTTCAACTTAGTGTCTAACAATGTACAGGTCAGTAGGCTCTGATCCGCAGCACACAGAGTTGTTCTGTGTAAAGTGATAGCTACAGAGGGTGGTTCACAGTTTGATCCCCAGGTGGAGACTCATTATGGGATGGATCCATCATCAACAGGGGGGGGGGGCAGTTCACCACATAGCTTTCCAAGTCACAGAAGGATATAATGATGCATTATAGAAAAGACCAAACCGTGCTCTGAGAATTACTGAAGGTATTCACTTACCTCCCAATAGATCCATGATTTAATTCCATGTGTAGGACTTAAAGTCAGTGTTCCTTGGTGACATAACTAGCCTCCCCATCTCAGTAAGCAGCTGGTTCCTACCTCACAGACCTGCCACGAATGGAAACAAGTTTACTCTGACCTGATTTATTCGACAGTTGGCAGGTGTTGCAGTGGTTTTGTTAGGTTTGGCAGACATTAAATACAATTTGAATGGTCCTTTCTTATCACTGGAGTCTCAACTCCCCCTGGTAATGAGACTACAGGTCTTACTTAGCTGAAAGTCTCAAGTTTAAAATTTGATTAGAATAACTTATGCTGCATCCGTGCTGCATCCATAAAGCATTTGAAGCATCCTTGCTGCATCATGTTACATCATGCTAAATCATGCTGCATCATTTCTTCATATGTGCTGTATCCATACTGCATCAATGCTGCATCCTTGCTGCATTCATGCTGAATCCATGCTACAGGATGATGCATCCATGCTGTATCTATGCTGCATCCTTGCTGCATCCAAGCTGCATCCATGCTGCATCCATGCTATATCTGTGCTGCATCCATGCTACATCCATGCTGCATCGGTCCTGCATCCATGTTGCATCCATGCTGCATCCATGCTATATATGTGCTGCATCCATGCTTCATCCTTGCTGCATCCAAGCTGCATCCTTGCTGCATCCATGCTGCATCCATGCTGCATCCATGCTGCATCTGTGCTGCATCTGTGCTGCATCCGTGCTGCATCCATGCTGCATCCATGCTGCATCCATGCTACATCCTTGCTGCATCCTTGCTGCATCCTTGCTGCATCCTTGCTGCATCCATGCTGCATCCATGCTTTATCTGTGCTGCATCCATGCTGCATCCATGCTTCATCCATGCTGCATCCATGCTGCATCCATGCTACAGGATGATGCGTCCATGCTGCATCCATGCTGCATCCATGCTTCGTCATTGCTGCATCCTTGCTGCATCCATGCTACATCCTTGATGTGTCGATGCTGCATCCATGCTGCATTCATGCTGCCTCATGCTGACTTATGCTGCTTCTATTCTGCATCATACTGCATCATGCTGCATCCATACTACATCTCTGCTGCATCCATGCTGCATTCATGCTGCATCCATGGCACTTCCGGGTGATCCATGGTGCATCATAATGCATCATGCTGCATCATTGATGGATAGCTGCATCATGCTGCATCTCCTGCATCCATGCTGCATCAAAATGCATGCATGCAGCATTATAATGCCTCCATGCTGCATCATGATACATTATGCTGCACATTGCTGCATCTATGTTTCATCAATGCCAAGTCATGCTCCATCCTTGTTGCATCCATGCAGCATCCATGCAGCACTCATGCTGCATCCATACTGCATCATTGCTGCATCCATGCTACATCCATGCTGCATCCATGGTATATCATGGTGGTGCATCATACTGCTTCATACTGCATCATGCTGCAACAATGATGCATATCTCATGTTGCATTATGCTGCATCACACTGCATCCCTGCTGCATTATAATGTCTCCATGCTGCTACCAGGCTGCATTATGCTCCATCCGTGCTGCATCCATGCTGCATCCATGCTGCATCCATCCAGTATCATAGCTCCATCCACACTTTTTCAGCACTGCATCTGTACTGCATCCATGCTGTACTGTATCAATACTGCATCATTGCTGCACAAACCAATGCATCCATGCTGCACCAATGGCCGTATGCTTGATATCATCGATTGACTCTTGATTGACCCGTTCATAGTGAATGCATACTGGACACAAGGTGAAATTAGAAAGTGCAAATCACTCGTTAGTAACATTTCACTGTTTGAACGCAATCGCTTTCAAACCCCAAGCATTCTTCACTATCTATTGCTAAGTACTTTGAGATTGTCTGTTGGTGCCAAGCTAACCACAGGAATTGCCTGAACTCAGAAAATATCAAGCTCAAGGTCAAATTGTGTGCCTTTTTGTACCAGAGTGACATTTGGAAACAAGTGTAAAACTCATTGGGTACAAATGGGGAAACAAACTGGGAACTACCCTGTGCTGCCACCTGGTAGATTCAGGTGAAACCTGAGAAGGTGGTTTCTCGTTTGGTCACCAGGTGGTCAATTAAAAGAGCACAGTTCTGTCTACTTTCCTTGGAAAATTTGAAGTGACCATTTTATAACAACAAAGGATGGTTCATAAGTGGATTTATGACTGGGGGGCATGCTACCACTGTGGGGTGTAATAATTGTCAACCTTTTAATTTTTTAACAAAAAAGAATGTGGGTGACTATTGTTCAAAATATACATCAAAAGGATGTTGGCATACTCCAGAAGGTGGCCAAACAGCACCTTTATCTTTATGGAACCATCTAGATGTCAGCGTCCACGTCTAGGAGAAACATCAAGCCGCTCCTCTGTTTTTAAATCATGATTACAGCAGGCCTAGGGAGGTCGCCTGATAGATTTAGGGAGATGGCTCAGAATATCTTGGCTCTTTTAGAATGGCTGGGGGGAATGAAAAATGTTTCACCCCTTTTCAGCAAAAAATGCACATTAGTTCAAATGAGTGGGTTAAGAGAAATGTTGATCTATCTCAAGGGTTAATCATCTCAATCATCCAGAATTCTTTTTGCAGAAACCCACCCCCTGTTGCTAAATTATGACCAGTCCCTTACTATCTAGGACAACACCCAGGGCATTGAGTATGGATCAAACAGAGCATGACCAGGTAATGGCAACAATTCTGGTGGCATCCTATGTGAAGCCATGTTAGTTTAATTAACATAATTTCTCATGATGTTTAGGCAGGGACCAGGCCTTAAAACACCGTGCAATGTCAGGAACAAGCTTGTGAGAGCAGAAATAAGATAACACAAGATTGCTGGAGTCTGTGTGAACAGGATAGCCACGGGTACAAGTCCACTCCCAGTACAGCGCTATAGAGCGGTAGAGACTGTGTGAGGGTTACAGGAGCCAAATACGTATGGCTAGCTACCCCTAAAGTCTACATGCAGATGTGGGCATTTTAAAAAAAAATTCACCAGAAAATTATTTTCTATGCATAAACAAGGGACTGTAATGGGCAGCTATGACTGCTATGATATTTTGTATATCTATTTCTATGTGGTTGTTATGATGTAATACAACATTATTGTTCATAACATGTTTTATTCATTCCTTAATGTGTACCGATGGTTCATTACATATACTACCATCAACAATGCATACAGCATTCAGGGGGTTTGGATAAGTAGATCAAGGGGAAGGAAAGCTCCAATTTTGGTTAAGTATCGATCATAATGGAGGTCAAAAGTGTGACTTTTGGTTGCAATTCTTTTTAAAATTTTGGTTGCCTATATTTTGCTATTTGAAATGAAGATAGTAAATTGGTTTTGACGGCATACTTTGTCTTTTATCTCTACATGCAGCATTCAATTTAAACATAATGCTGTTATATATTTCCTGCCTAGGGTATGCAATAAAAAGTGTGGCAAAAACGTCTTATTTTGCATCTCAACCTGTGCATATATGAACCAGGCAGGGCGCCTCAGTCAATAAGAGTTTCTTAAAATCGAGAGCATGATATGGTTATTTACTTAAATCAACAGGGCAAATTGGGACCTGTTATGTTCCTTTTAATAAGTTCAGAATTTTGAACAGTTAAGCAACCATTATTTTCTCCTTTGAAATAAATAACAGACTGTCAAGAATGAAGTGGCAGCAAAACACCTTTAGGAATGACTGGTATCTCAGGGGGTCAATTAACATCAACATTATACAATAGTTTAGGAAACGACAAAGCAATTCCATTTCTCATTAAAATAAAGTTGTTCAGTGCTTTTGAATGCTGGAGTAGTATATAATGTATCGGAACGGGACTATGGTTAAGTACTGTTTATTATTCAATCGATATGCAGCCAATCAGAGGCCTCCATTTGGTCACGTGACCCGTTGCCATGGTAACGTGACCTACTTAGGACTCTCAGCCAATCAGAAGCCAGCATTCTGGGTGACCTACTGACCTACTTAGAAGCTCTCAGCCAATCAGTGGCCGGCATTCTGGTAACCATGGTAACGTGACCTACTTACGTCACGTGACCTACTTAGGCTCAGCCAATCAGAAGCCAGCATTCTGGTTACTATGGTAACGTGACCTACTTAGGGTTTTAGTTGTAAACAACACCACGTGGCTCTCTTGTTTGTAAACAACACCACGTGACACGTGACTGTTTGTAAACAAACAAAAAAAAGTTATGTAACTTATATATAGAAATAAAAACACAACAAGATAATTTCTTTTTTTTTCATTTTATTCTTTATTTTCATTTCAATCAAAAACACACAAGTTTATGCTTTTTTAGCTTGCTTCTTCGATTCGCAACCGAACAGGCCGCAAAGTCTCACGCCGCCGTCACTCGCACCACACCCCTGATGTCCTCTCTCCAATAGACATTGCACGACTTCGGATAAATCCAACACCATTTCGGCAAGGCAGAGAATCTTTGCCTCCATGAAACGTACGCCATCGCAACAACCCGTTATTTCTGTCACAACATCATCATCGATAGCTTCTGACTCACTGTCCGGTCGCTCAGCTTTGGGATTTTGCTCATTCGTATGACGCACTTCTTGGGGTTTCTTGTTTGACATGCTTCAATTAGGAAATGAACGCAATGAGGTCCAATGTCTTGTAGTTGAACGCGGTTTCTTTGCCACTTGAACGGAGCAGAGCGTTCCACGAAAGACAAGAACTCCGCACTCAGCGGCGGTAAGCGGAAGGAATCAAAGTAGTACACTTCACCCGTGCTCGACACGTAAAACGCTACCCAATGCTGACCTGGTAAATGTTGCGGATCTGTGTTGCTCACGAAACAAGTGTCTTTGATAGGGTGCTTCGGAATAGTGTCACAAGAGAAAACACCTAGGAAACGATTTTTTGTGTGAACGTTTTCCTTCAACACTCTACTTATTTCAAGCGTATTCATACGATACGCTAAGTACTGCTGTCTTGTCTTCAGTTCATGTGGTAGTCGGTGATGGGATGTCGATCTCTGGTCAGCTCGACGACGTTGTCGTACACCAAGTAGAGTAGCACCGTTGTTGTCGCTTGTAGCGCCGAGCGGAAACTGACTTCCACCCTCAGCTGACCCGCTCTTATAAGGTTCACGCGACACCCGTCGTGCGATCTGTCTGGGGTTAAATCGAGGGGGAACACCGTGTAACCGTTCAGGAATTGCTCGTATGAAATACCACAGGAGCGCGCGCCCTCGTACATCCCCGTTTCCGTGTGTAGCGCCAAGTACTCTCTCACGGCCGCTTTGGTTTTAAAGTCGGGCACGTAAGCGTCGTTCGGCACTTTCTGATCGTTCACTATCACTTGAAGCGAGCTGATGTCGTAATGCTTCATCTCGAACGGGTTCTTGGTGTAGCTACCGTTGAAGGCGTCGTGGTCCAGGAAGCAAATCATCATCGACTTGGGAAGCTGGCCTGTGTTGGAGTGCGTGTAGCTGTGATCTCTGTTACCTTGAGGGATGGCGTACGTCGTCACCTCCACTCTGTTCACCGGGTAGTCGAAGGGGCCGTGTTCTATCACTGCTCTTTCGTGCGTTTCCGCTACAGCGTCCGCCACCAACACACGTCGCACTTAGAGCTTTGCTTTGTAGATCTTCAATTTGTAGCCTGCGTCAGGGGCGCACATCAGATAGAAAGAGGGCGCTGCCTGTTTCAGAGTGAGATTGATTTCTGTCTCTCCAACGATGAGCTTCGGTTGATGAGCCAGGTCAAAGTGCAGTCGCGCCATCAGCGAAAAGCGCTGGTTGGAGATTAGCTTCCTGCGCGCAACGTACCCCGCATTCGCGTTAGTCAACGTGTCAAACTGACCAGGCGTATCTTCATGCCACCCCTGGGCGCTCATGACGGCACACTTCAAGTCTTTGTTGTAGTTGAGTAACCCTTCCAAGTAAGCTCGGTAAGGGTAGGTCTCGGTGTTGCCAGACACTTTGAAACCGCCGATGGAGACTTGGACGTCTTTGAAGAGCGAGTGAGCCAAGTTGTTCACCGGAGCTACCGCGTCGGTGTCCTCTAGCGCCGCTCCGTTCGCTTTCAGCACTTGACATTCCAGATGAAGGTAATTCTCGTTCAGGTCTGTGTACTCTTGCGACTTGTTGATGGTGAAATTTATGTTACCTCCATCCTCTAAAGAGTTTTTTGTTTCTATCCCGAGGAAAGACGACTTTAAGATATTAGTCTGAGTCGGCGCTACGGTGTGCAGGTCGAGCTCAGAGAGCGCGCACTCGTTACTGCTCTCGTGTACGTAAGCCATTGTGTTCTCTCTTCACGCGGACGACAGACTGACGCCGGCCGCCTCCAGTCTTTTTATTTATACCTAAGCGCCTAGGCGCTTACCGGTCGAATACATCCCCTCTACGTCTCTTGCAAGAGCCACCGCCCGTCTGAGGAGAACGCCGGCGACGATTCGACCCTTTCTTAGACGCAACAGTTGTCTTTCCTCCTGAGAACGCCATACCCGCCAGTATCTTCAGAGCGCATGCGCCTCGGTCTTTCACGCTGCTCTTTAAAGTCTGACCAGCCAGCACATCTTTAGCTACACCCACACCGGCGCAGAGCAGCGTTTTTCCCACTGACTTCAATAGCGGGGTAGCCGAGCGCATCAGACCTAACAGAGCGCTGCCCAAACCGTGCCCGCTCTGGAAAGAGCGCCCGCTGTACACGTTGATGCCGTTGCCCAGCTGGGCGTTGTAGTAATCGCTGTACCCTCTGCCGACGGTGCGCTTGGGTGGAAAGTACAGAACGCGTTCATGCATCTTTTTTTTTTGTTTTAGCGCTCAATAGGTCTCAGATGAAGTGTCACGGTCACCTCGCCTCTACTGAATGGGATGGAATGGCCGGATCGGTCTCTTAAATAGATGCCGACCTCGGTAAACCTCTTGGATTTCAAGGGGAAATAATCCAAATGGGGAAAACTGATAGCTTGCATGCCACCTCGACGCCTTCCGCCTCTGTCCACCGCGACGCAGCGTAACAGCGGCACTTGCATGTCGCCCACACGTCTCTCCTGGATCATGTCGGTGTATATGTACACAGAGTGCACGTCCCCGAAAACATCCATCGAGTAGGCGCCGGTAGTCGGCGACGCGAAACACGTCTTCTCTCTGAAGCCTAGAACACATGCGAGATGCTGAGTCAGCAGGATAGCACAGTGTCTCGGCGGTTTGATGGTGACGCGTTTCGTCTTGGAGTCATATGATAAGATCCCCATCGGTTTGAGCAGGAAGCTGGAGCCCTCTTGTCTGTCATCTCGCAACGTCTCACTCAAGCGCTCGACTAGGGTGTGGTTGGTTCCGGTGAAAATAGGAGGTATCTCGAATATGTTTGGCATAAAACTGTGCACTCCCATGTCTTTCTCCATCTTTTCGATCATCTGTCTTGCTTGATCGCTGATCGCATTCTTCTTCACGGCCGGGGACAAGAACTGCTTGTATACGGCATTCGTCTGTCTCAAGTCGACCTCTCTCTTGAACCTTTTTGTTTCCGGTTTCAATCGCTGCTCTTCCGACGTGTCTGACATCTCTTCCACCGTTACATAGCTCGCTTCCTTCACACTCAGCGGGTATTTTGGGCTGAAGATTAGCTTGCTCAGACCCTCCAGTCTACCTGCGGTTTTCTTCTTTCGGCGAATTTAGCGTCTTTTAAAAACGTTGATCGCCTCAGCTAGTGAACCCTTGGTGCGCAGAGGAACAACGATGATCAAGTCGTCGTGCACGTTAGTCCATTCTGTAGGGAGGATGATCTCAGTCAGAGCCGCTTCTTACGCTTCGGGCAGAAGGAGCGGCGAATCGAAGTGAGTTCGGAAAGACGTCAAGCTGTTGTCAGGATAATACTCCATAGAGCTGTTGCTAGGTAGGGTGATGTTCATTTTTTTCTACATTATTTTTTTGACGGGGATCCACTCGTTGAACTTGTCGTCTTAGCCTAACCAACGTACGAAAGCTAGCTCTTTACCGTCGACGGTCTTGCGGCGCAACACCTCGTCTATCAGGTAGTTGTTGTCGTAACGACTCTTGTACACCTTCTGAACCTCTTCCGGGTAGAAGACGCCTTTTATCTCCTCGCCCTTGTCGTCTTTTAGCTCGAACCCTCTGCTTCCCAACGTTTTAGCAACGTCGACCACTTCCTCGCGCCAGTTTCCCTCGTACCCTTTGTCAAAGGCGCCTTTAGTTCTCAACATCCTCACTCTGTCACCCGGAGCAATGACGTCGACGGCAGACGTCTTTGTTTTTTTCTTCTTTTTCCATATTTCGTCGATTTGTTTGTTAGTTGGGAGATCTTGTCGGTAGAAAACTGTTTCGCTGTTTTCCGAGCTGACTTGAGCCGGCGCCATTTTCAACGTCTTGTGGTGAGTGCGATTGTAAGAAGACACTACATGGTGCAGTACGTCTACGTAGCGATACGTGCGCTTGTGTGTGAAATAACGCCACAGCTTCTCCTTCAGACTGCGGTTCAAGTGCTCCACTAGACTAGCTTTGATGTCGTCGTTCTCGCCAGTGAAAAACTCTATGCTCTCGCTCTTCAAGTGATCTTGAAAGATCTTGTTCACAAACTCTTTCCCCTTGTCTGTCTGAACAGTGCGCGGTTGTCTCTCGCCAGTGTCTGTCATCTTTTGGAAGGCCTCGGTAACAGCAGCACCACTCTTTGATTTAATGGGAACGGCCCACGCATACCTAGAGAAAACGTCGATCGCCCTCACCACGTACCGGAAGCGGTCGTTGTGAGACGCCAAAGCCTGCATGTCCATCAGATCTATCTGCCACTGCTGATCGATTGCACCGGTTTTAGTCTTGTTCCTTGCGAATTTTCTCCGAATGGGTTTATGTTTAGTGTAGGCGTCCAGCGACACTAAAGCATCTCGGATGACGGCCAGGTTTAGGTGGCGAAAATGATGTTTCTGGAGTTTAGTCACGCTAGTGAAACTGGAGGGTGCTTTGACGTCGGTATATTTAGCTACTACGCGCTTCTTTTCTTTTTCCTTCTTGGTCAGTCTCTTCACCAGTTTTCCCATCGTCGGCCTGATGGAGTAGCACCAGGAGCGGGAGTGTACGACGCCTGCGCTAGGCGGTTGCGACTTTTCTTTTTCTTACTCGCCGCGCTCCTATATGACGACGGTTTCACTGTAGTCGGAGTTTGGAAAAGTTCACCGCCCTCGTCGTCGTCAGAGGATTGATCGTCCACCTGGAAAGAAGAGTCTGCTGCTGCTTCTTCTTCTTCTTCTTCTTCTTCTTCTTCTTCCGAGTCGAAGCTCGGTCGTTTCCGACCTCTGTCAGTAAGCCATGTGTCCAAACGTCGGCCAGGTCCGCTCGCTTTATACAGATGGTTTCCGATCAAGGAGTCTGTGGGATCTGTTTCGTGCAGCGCTTTTGTGAACGGAGAGTAGCCCGCCGGTCTGTTCGCCATCTTCCTGAACCTGGCGGCGTCGCTCAGTAATTCCACTATGTTGATGTGACGCTCAGGTTGTATTCTCCGACCCGACATCTCGCGCACCGCACCGTCCTCGTTCCACTTGACGACACCGGATTTCTCCAATTTATTGTACAGCGCAGCGGTCCGGATGCGATTCCTCTTGGGAACTTGGTTCACCAACCGCTCAAGTAGGGACGCGCTGGCTTCTTCAGCAGACTGACGGAGGTGAGCCGGTGGCGAAGAAGTGTGTAGGACGAAGAGATGTTGCTGTTGTTGGGATTCGCGAGAAAAAATTGCAATCTATTCAACAACCTTCGGTATTTCAACATTTTCTCACGCGATTCCAAAGTGGGATCTTTCAACACTAAGTCCAAGTCCCTGTAGATAAACTGTAGCACCTGGTGCAATGCCGCGTTGGGATGAAGGGATTGTTCTGCCTGCTTGTGGTAATAGGCCATATCGGTAGGTAGGCGGGCGGCGGTGGCAGGGGTGGAAGAGGAGGCGGCGGAACTCGCGTTCTTTTCACTACGCTCATCAGGAAGAGGAGGAAGGTTTGGAGCAGTAGAAGTACTAGCAGCAGCGACTGCAGTAGTAGCAGCAGTGGGCACATGATGAAGTAGACCTGCTCGTGATGATTTGTAGAGCGTCTCAGGATCCACGAGCGCTAAGCGTTTGTAGTGTTGCTGCTGCTCTGAGTCTGTCATGGGGGCGACGGTGGCGATGGCGCTGGCGATGGTGATAGTGGTGGTACTGTCGGCGAGTAGGTGTCGAATGAGGTGTCTCATATACGGAGAATGCTCTTTATAAGCGGTAAGGCCATCCCTATGAGAGCCCGAATGAGGAAACCTCCCTCTTGTACCAAGACGCGTCTCTTTTTTTTTATGGGAGTAGATTTTTTGCCGACCTCCCTCAACACGTCAGCCGATTCTCGAAGCTTGTCCAGTTGTTTGTCGCTGAGCGGGATGTTCCCTACGAGTAAATTGTGACAGATCTCACTCAACGCTGCGATCAGATCATCGCTTCCAGAGTCTATTAGATGCAAGCAGTCCTTTGGCGAGCACTTAGCTAAGTGCTTGAGAGTACCAAAGTGTCTTTCGAGTAGATGAGAAGCCATTTTTGCTACTACTTTCTCTTCTTCTTTTTTTTGTCTAGCGGTACGAATACTAGCTGAGAGTGTATGGATGTCAAAGAGGAGCGTATTCTCAGATAATCAGGTGTTGACTGCTTGAAGTCCAGAAGGAGGTATGAGTGAGGTCGCTTGAGTTCATGGGTAAATATACTAGAGAGGGCCGCCGCGTTGGAGGGAAACACCTGGCGAGACAGACTAGCTATTTGCCCCATGTCGCGCGGGTTCTTGAAAACGATCATGTAGTGAGCGTTCAGACTCATAGTTCGAAAGTCGGGTGATTTCTGGAATAGGTTCTGAGTGATATATATGACGCTCACGTTCCAGTGATGGGAGTATTTAGTAAAGATGTCAGCTACCACTTGCTAATTGGAACTGCTCATCAGATCGTCCAATATCAGTAGAGTGTGTGGTCGTAAAGCGTCTTCTGCTACTTCCACGTCTCCCGCTATAGACTCTTTGCTAGGAAGACCTTCTCTGAATTCCACACCGTACTGATTTTGCATTTTTTCAAACAAAGGTTGCCACTCGCCGTAATGGTAAAAAGTCTTTTCCACCGGCGGCGTGACCAAATTGTTCACGTCGCTCAGAAATTGATCCACCAAGCGCGATTTTCCACAACCCGACGGACCGCTAATGATACAACTAAAGGGTCCTTGTAGTCGAGCGTTGAAATGAATTTCTGTGAAGAGTTTGCTTTTACTACTCGACATTTTAGTTTTTTTCGGCACCCGTCAGAGAGTAGTGGTGTGTCTGACTGTCTGCTGTGTTTCTCACTCGAACGTTCGGTAGTGAATGGTTGTGGAGAAAAGTCAGCGGACCTTTTTATTGATACCGGACGGTGTCACAGTAGCGGCAGAAGTTTCTTTTTTTTCTTTTTTGTTTTTGCGATAAATTCTTTTTTCACTCAATAGTCATAAATGTTTGTATCAGACTCCAGAGGAGTCTGATACAAATATTTATTTTTCAAAAAAAGAAGAGGAGGAGGAGGAGGAGGAGGAGGGGAGGAGGAGAGAAAAGCGCAGATCAATCTTCTTTTTTTTTTTGATCATTTAGGCAAAGCTCGTCGCTTTGCCGCTTTTTTTTCTTTTTCTGTGTTGTGACACGATCGTCTCGAAAAAGCAATAAGGAGTGCGAGCACGGCGGTGACAAATACATATTGGAGCGTATGGTTTAAAATAGTAAGTCCCTATCTTCTTCAATTCGGCTGCGTTGTAATACGCGGGATAACAAGTGACGACGTCGAAACGTTTAGAGACCGTGTTCACGTCTGCCACAATGCGCGCCCACCGAGTGGGAGCTGCAGTCACTCCCAAAAAACCGATCGGCTTGTCGAATCGTTTCATAGCGCTTATTCTCACTTTATAAGAGGAGGCAGGGTGAGGGGAGTAGCAGCGCTCTTTTTTTTCATGAAACGCCCAACGAGTGGGGGCGCTGAGAGCGGCTATTATGCAATGGTGGAGTAAATACTGTTCTGAGAAGACGGCTCTCGGCCATGTGGCTACGTTTTCCTTTTCCGCTCTTGTATAACGACGATTTCTTTGGCACTCGGCTTTGCTTTTCTCGAGAATTCGGAACACTTCAAGAGAAGCGTGAACCTCAACTACGTGACGCTCTCTCCTTTGAGATAAAAAAATAGCCGGGCGGTTGAGGAGGGCACTTTGTTCGTGTGTCCGTCTTTTAAAAACTCGCGCCCTCTGCGGCGCCATATTTCTTTCCTCCGAAAAAAAAAAAAGACTGAGTGAAAATAAAAATTTTGAAACAAAAAGCTCAAAGAAAAAAAATAAGCAATAAGCAGACTCAGCTCGAAATTCCCTGCTGGCATGATGGCGGTGACGGTAGGGGCGGCCGGGTGACTGCAGGCGGTGGTGGTGGTCGGCTGGCCGGCGGTGGCGGTGACGGCGGCGATGGTAGAAGGGTGTGTGGAAAGAGAATGCATCTCAGTCTTTTATAGGAGCGGCGAGAGTTCGACTTAGTCTGACATTTTCAGCTGTCGCATGCTGACCTGCTGCTATCATAAGAGAAACAAAAGCCCTAATCACGCTTTTCAGCTGGATCCTTCCACCCACCAGTCATGGATCCAGATCGGAGGGTGGTTTAAAATTAATCCGTGTACCGACTGTCATACAATAGTGTAATTAGTTGAACGCGTGTTACCCGTATAAAGGATTAGCAGGTCATGGGCTTAGAGTGTGTATAGAAAACAACTACAGGTAGCGTGAACAAAGCGACCCCCTCCCTTTCTGTCACTCTGTCTGTGACTAGAGGGTGCGCGTGTGGTAAGCGACTTAAATCTAAAGAAAAAAAAATCACCCTCCCTGTCGTCAGCAGTCAGCTGGCCGGCGGCTGGAAAATGTGATTAGAGGGATGATGAGCGCGTAGTAAGCGACTTAAGGCTAATCTAAAGACCTGCCGTGAGTGGGCAGCTGGCCGGTGGCTTGAAAAAAGGGGGGAGTAAGGGTATATAAGGGGGAGTGAAACCGTCTTCGTCATCATCATCATCATCATCATCATTCTCTCTACTACTACTACTACTACTACTACTACTACTACTACCACCACCACGCCTCAATTTGCAGATCACCATGATGGAAAGTTACGACCGTGACATGAAGCGGTATGATGAAGCAGCGCGCGAATGTGAAGCTGCTGCTGTAGCCGCTGCTACTGCTGCTGCTAGTGCTGCTCATCGTGCTACTGCTGCATTTACTGCGGCTGTTAGTGACGCTGGTTGTGATGGCGTTGTTGTTGTTGCCGCTGCGGCTGTGACTGATGCTGTTTCTGCTGCTGATGCAGCTACTAATGCCGCTGATGCCGACGCTGCTGCTGCTGATGCTGTTGGGGCTGCCGATGTCACCGCTGATGTCGCTGCTGATGTTAGGACTGCTGCTGCTAGTGTACGCTCTGTTGCGCTTGCTACTGCCGCTGCTGCTGTTGTTGCTGATGTTCACGCTGCTGCTGCTGCCGCTGCTGCTGCTGCTACTGCTGCTGCCGATGCTGCTGCCGCTGCTGCTGATGCTGCTGATGCTGCTGATGCTGCTGATGTTAGTAGTCGCGTCGACAAAGAATCGTCATTTGTCACACTTAAGCCTCCAGTTGAATGCGCGACGGGTAGTAGGGCTACCAACGCGAAGGCCGGATGGTGCAAATGGTGTCGTCGCTTCTGCTCGTGCTCTTGCTTTTCTTCCTGCCCTACCTGCTGCTGCTACAGTATAAGAGAGCCACGTGGTGTTGTTTACAAACAAACCCTAAGTAGGTCACGCTACCATAGTTACCAGAATGCTGGCTTCTGATTGGCTGAGCCTAAGTAGGTCACGTCACGTAAGTAGGTCACGTTACCATGGTTACCAGAATGCCAGCCTCTGATTGGCTGGGAGCTTCTAAGTAGGTCAGTAGGTCACCCAGAATGCTGGCTTCTGATTGGCTGAGAGTCCTAAGTAGGTCACGTTACCATGGCAAAGGGTCACGTGACCAAATGGCGTGCGAGCCTCTGATTGGCTGCATATCGAGTGAGTAATAAACAGTACTTAAGCATGGTCCCGTTCTGATACATACTATACTACTTGCTGGTTATCATATGACATGTTCCACTCTTAGTCATAGGCCAATTTTATTGCGTTTCACAATTCAATAGTAAGGATAAACTGGGTGAAAAAATCGTTGGAAATTGGGAGTATTGGTGGTCGTTAGCCCATAAAATTCCATTGCACAACAGACGCTGAGACAGGTGGACAACAGTCAGTCCAACTTTTCCTGTACTTATATTTGGAGTTTAGAGCTGCGGCAGAAATGCAAGTAATGTACGGAGAAAATGTGTTCTTTATATTATTTTCAACAAATGAAGCTTCTATTATGTTATTTTCATTTAACCTAACACTGGTCATAGTGAGTTGTGTAATCATTTTGACAGAGCATACATGTACAGTCATTTAGCTACTTACACAATGAACCTGTTTTTTTCCTGACCTCTAGTGTGTTTACCTAATCATGTTCCTGTTTTGGTTTCATAGTATGTAACTGTGCAAAACAATTTTTTACCCACACTCTTCTTTAAAGGAAAAAGCCCCAACCTATATTAATGACTATGTCGCAATCCCTTCTGTAATATAACATCATTTTGCAAGAAACACCCAAATATTGCAATAAATATTGCAGTAAACAACTATTAGCCATGTACAACAACAGCTGGACTTGTGACTTCACCAACATTTGAAAAACAGCAAATGTTCCCAATTGTAGATCAATTTTACTATATATTTTCTAGTTTCTCCCCGAAACTGTTTTTATATAGGAAGCCATGTATCATAAATCATCATATGTGGGCAGCTATATTGTCCCCTTATCACAACAAATTACCCAATGTAGGCCTCCATCCTGTTTTCCTATGTATGTAATGTAACAAATAATGATTAATGTAGGAAGCCATTTTGTTCCTGGGTTGATATCTTTGTGTATGTACCCATTATTTCCAGCCATGTTAATGTAACTAATAACCATGTGTAGGTGGCCATCTTGGCCCCTGCCCTCATAGCTTCATGTCCTCCTTGGAACTGTTGGTTATGATGCTGTGAAGGCACTTCCCCATGCCATTATGATTAAAATTGTGAGTACTGAATGAAAATGCTTCAAATTAACACTATCAATGTTTTATAGTTAAGTTTAAGAATGAGGGATACAGTAGGCTGTGTCTTGGACCGGATTTCAGAGTTTAGCTATCTTTTTCCAACAGCAGGAGGCTAACTTTTATTATATAACAACGGCCATATGGGTTTTTACGATTCCTTGTATCTAAAAGTATAGGTTAAAAGATTTTAAAAAAATATTTTCTGACACCAGGTGAGAGACAGCACCGGGTCAGAGACAGCACCTGGTCAGAGAGGGCACCCGATCAGAGACAAAAACATTGGCTCCAGTTAGTGAGACACAGCCAGTAGGCAATAACCAATTCTGACCTTTTCATAGGGAGCATAACTAGGTCTAAAAGTCGAGGACAATCTAAATCTTGTATTTGTTTGGAAAGTTTTGTTATTGGTATTTCATATCCATAATGTTAAATAAATGTGTAGCTGATATGAATAATTTTACTCGAAATGTGTATCTTCATCTTTCCAATGGTGAAAAAAACAGAAATGACAGAGTCCAATGTTGAAAGAAGCATGCATTTTATTTATTTATTTTAGAATACATGTAACAGACTTGGAATGAATGATTTATAAAACAAAAAACTTGCAACAAAGATAATTATCAGTGTATTCAACTCATTTCTACTCTGCCCTTGACACGTTATCAGACATATCATGATGCAACATACAAGGATTGTTCTATTCTGTAGTTGAATAAACCATTTAAGAATTATAAAGTGCATAAATGTAGCATGTCCTTTGTATTATGCAGTGGCAATGGGGTTTATATATTCCTGAAGGTATTCCACGGGTTACACAAGATGTTTACACTTCAGGTGATTAATACTTATTACTAGATTATAAGTTGAAAACTGAATATTTGTCTCAAAAAGATAGTATAGATTAAATAAGAATTATCCATACATTGATACTTATTCTACCACGAATTAATCATTAAATTGCTAGTTAGTGCAAGTTTTAGTTTACAGTGTAAATAAACCTTTAAAAACTTTATATGACCTGTTAGTTGCTAAACCTAAAGCAATAAAGAAAAGCCTAGTATATCATTAGAAAGAGTAAATTGCGTGCAAGGATATTTATAAATCATGAGTCATGCATCATTAACACATTACATTAAACCCAATCTATTTGATAAACCTCAAATCTGTGGATAAGAAAGTTATATTAAGTAATCATAAATAATCCATCCACCATCTCAAAGAAAAATCTTTTTTTTCTGGCCCTTCATTTTTTGATAAATTTATTCACAGCATAGTGTAAGAAACAGATTCATTTGTGTTATTTACTTTAAAGAGGGCTGGGAAGGAACACTTAGTTGAAAGCTTACCACTTCATGATTTTAGCATTGTTTTTCAATATTGCTAAAATGACATCCTTTTCAGAGAGTTCAAGTGGCATTCTCACCGAGCGTTTCCCACTCACAATTCTAGTACTGTTCTAGTCTGCTATATGGTAAGCACAAGTGGTAAGAATGCCCCTTTAATTTAGATGCCTAAAATCATTCCCTCCCCACAGTGAACATGTGTTACATCTATTGGGCATTGAGTATGTTCTTAGTGGATTGTCCACTAGAGCAACCTTAACGAAAGAAAAGGTCATCCAATTTTTGTTGTGTGGTCGAGGGACATAAGCCATGTCTGAGTTTCATTCAGCTGCCTATAAATAGACATTCTACTCCTTTTATCTTCCCATGACACACTATTATAATGGTTGTATCTGACATTGATTACCTCTGTTGATTTTATATCATGTATAGCCAATGCTATAAATTGCACTCTATGGACCGCACCTTCTCAGCTTCTAGTGTCCATGGATAATATTTAAAATATCCTCGATACCCTAAACATCTTAAAAAGTCTTTGGATCATCATGAAGTAGGATTTAGAATTTGGTAAAAACATACATAGCCATGCTAAAAAGTAAACAAGATACAGATGTTTAGGCACTGCTGAAGTGCTTACTTTTTTGAGCAAAAAGGAGCATAGTCGTCACAGCAGTCTTTAAAGTCAAGACATGTTGGGTCACAACAACAACCATATTTGGAGTCACACGAAAATGTCACAGTTGAGCATCTCCCTTCACAAGAACCTGAAATTAAGTGAGAAATTATACATGTGTAGCATAGCACAAATTGTGGACCTGGATGGGACATTAACAGGCTGAATATGCGGTAATGTAATGTGCAATATATCCTCATTTGGTCAGTTGATTTCAGCTGATAATCAACATGTGTAAATGGTGAAAATAAAAAATGATGTAATAGCTCAAAATTGTTATTGAACATAAGACCCAGCCAAGCGTTAGGGGCCATTGGTTGTTGAATCTTACAATTAACTCAGTGAATAATCAGCTTAGGATGAAATGAGATGAAGTGAAGATTGTATCTAAAATGGCCATATATCATTTAAAAACATGATTGTTTCTTGCTATCAATATCATATGTCCTGCTCTGACTCTCAATTTTGTCTCAACTCTCCAGGGCTGCATTCATGCATCATGACAACCAAGGCATGATACATTAAGGTATCATGTCGTTCATGAATGGTTAAAATAGTATTCTAGGCCATATCTAGGTCACAGGACATGGAATTCTGATATTTTTGTGGCAATCTTGGATTTTGGCTGCAATATTGGATCATATGAAACATTTTGTTTCACACTCACCATATCTTGAAAAGCCCATGATAAGAGCTTTCCGATGGTACATTGCATTTTTTTTTATGGGTGTTCAGCCTCTAATGCTGCTGCACTAGGTGTGGATCGGTGGAGGGGGCTGCTATATTTAATCTAAGGGGCCACCCCTATATCATTGGGCTGGGGAATTCTAACCTTGTGTGTGTAGATTCATACAAGTGTTTTTACAAAGTTAACTATGAGGTCAAATGCCATGGTCACACAAAAGACAGGTCGAATAAGAAAATGTACTTATGAGGCAGTGCTCAGATAATAAAAAAAGCAACGGTAGAGTATTTTGTATCATGATAAATCTATATGAGATAAACATATTTGAAAAAGTTTTTTGACCTTGGCCAAGGCTTGACCTTGGCTTTCAATACTCGGTACTTGTGGGAAGAGTATCCTATATATGATTGTTTAATGTTTACTCCAAAGCACCATGTCTCTCTCATAGCTGTTGTAAGAGCCAGAGACTGGGAGGGGTGTAGGTGTAGATATGACTTTCGAAATTCAAATACCAGTAATCATGTCCAAGAAAAAAAATTCCTCAGATATGAAGGTAGGTACCGAATATTATTTACAGTATCAGTGTTTCTAATTATGAGGGCACCTTTCAGGATTCAGATGATGTCTCATAGTAGACAATATTTGACAATATATAACTTTCATTGTGACTTTTCGAAGTGTGAGAATTCATACCCACAGTTGGAGTCATAGAAGATATTTACACATGGTAAAGTTATCAAACACATACCCCGACAACTAGTTACTATCATCGAATCATGATCTCAATTATGGCTGTCCTAACTCATAAATGCAAATATTTTCATAACATCATTGAAACATATTTAATACACAGGCCACCCAGGCAGTTGAACATCTCCTCTAGTGTACCGTCCCACTGGGTGAGACCCATCCCGAATACTTTTATGAACATAACATTCAGAGCCTTAAGAGTAGTGGCCTGCTCCTCTACAGTGGCCTCAGCTGCCTTCTGGTATGCCTGGGTAGTTTTCAGTCCTCGTTTAGTCTATTGTAGCTCCTCTTTGAGCTCAGCGACCTTGCCTGGCTCAGGTTGGTCCTCTAGTCGTTGTTGAAGATGGTGGTCAGCCGCTCTACCTTCTTGCACTGTATGGCTATCGCATAGTCTGCGGATGCCTTCCCTATGGATGTGGCACACTGCCGCATGGCTGCCTGCTGTTTGAGTAGCCACCGTGTGAACAGTTCAGTATGAGCAACAGGGTCAGGGGCTGTTACAGGTTGGAAGTAGTCCTTTGGTATTTGAAGGACTGGTCGGAGATGATCACCACTCTTCATCAGTTCATACCACACACAAGGGTCAGCCGAGGCCAGTGCCTTTTTCTATACCACCTTCACAAGTGGTTTGAAAGGTACCGTGGCCGGGATGATGTTTGTTGAGGTTGTTGGAGTGGTGACAGTTTTCGGTGTCGTCACCGGAGCAGTTGTGATCAGTGGGGTAGTCACAGGGTTCGAAGTGGTCACTGGGACTGGGTCCATCACAGTCTTAGTATCGACCGGTGCTGACTTCGAAGTGGCGGTAGAGGCAGGAACCTTAGGTTCTACCTTCACACTGGGACTTGTCACTTCCGAAGTTGCCCTCTTTGCTACCTGAGGAGTGTTGATGGTGGCGGTAACCACCATGTCCAGTTTCCCAGGTAGGACATATTTCTTTGAATCCTCAATCATCTCCACATCGCTAGAATGTTGCCAATGAATCACATCTTCCACACAGATAACTAATGGTAGATCCTTGTAGGGATCTTTCTGTGTCTGTCGTTCCGGCCCTGGAGGATCAATAGGGGGTACTCAGCCTTACTGACCAAGTTCCCTGGGGTCAGAGTGCAGATGGTTTGGGGATTTGAACAACCTCTCAGTGCAGAGAAATCCGGGCCATAATCGGGTCGCAATGCCTGGAGGGGCGACGGATGCTCAATCATTACTCTTCTTCCTCTGCCAGGGGCTGGAGCTCGAGGACGCGGGACTTCTGATTTCACCCTCTTACTTTCAGGTTTGGAATTTGCCGGACTCCTGTTGGACTCTTAGCGTTTCCCTGGAAGTGGGTGAGCAGTCCTCTATGCGGCCATGTCCGCATGGATATCCGAGTTGAGATCTAGGTGTCCCTTCCGGTCGGTACTTCCGAAGTAGGCTGTTTGCTTCGAGTTCCTAGCAATCTGAACTTTCCCATGGCACTGTATCAGATGTTCGATCATATGTCCTCTTCAAAGTGTTCGTAGCCCATTGCACCGCTGATTGCTCTTCCAGGTATCCGAACAGACATACACCGCCTTATGGTGCACGTGGCATTCCACCAGGTGCCTCATAAACCGTAGTGGGTTGGTATAGGACAATTCTCGTGCTTGTAATGGTGCACCCAGGAATCGAATGGGCATTCTTTATTTGTTCCTTGTCTATACCTCGCCAGGGCAGACCGGATCTTGGGGCAGCCCTCATGGTTGTAATATGTCTCAGGGAACTGTTTACTATCCATGAGGCGTCCGAACCAGTTTTTGGTCCACCGAAAGGAGCTGATAGACAAAGTGCTGGATATAATCCATTCTTCATCATCAGATAGGCCTTCAAAGTCAGTTGCCTCGGGACAGGAATGCATTCCCCGGGATCGTTTAAAGTGTTCAATACACTCCGGTCTGAATATTTTAAAACCCCCATTGGCGTTTTGCCAAATCATTTCTTCAACTTTTGAATTAGGTTGTTCCTGGGGGCTGCTGGGGTGGCTGCTGTTGCTGCCGCTGAGGTAGGAGTCGCTGGGCTTGAAGGATTTGAGTGCCAGGACACAGAGGGCATTGGTGGCGATGCAGGCGGAGGGGTCTTTGCTGAAGCCTAAGCCGGGGTTCTCGGCGGTGTCGAAGGGGAAACTGCTGTTGTTACTTCACCCTTCGAAACCACATCCACCAGTCTCATGGTGGGAGACATATTTATTGCAGTCGTTTGCTGTGGTAGAGGGTGCTCAACACAAGGCTGTTGGGCTTCAGCTTTCTTGGCTTTGCGTCGCTGGTTCTGAGGCTATTTAAACTGACCCTCATCAACATCCGAATTGGCTGCTGAGGAGTCAATTGAGGCACGCCCCTTCTTCATATTTGGGTTTTTCTGTGCCTGAGCCCGAGTGAGAGGGACACTCGGAGTAGCCTTAAGAGCATCCAGTGTTTGTCTCAACTGGTCATTTACTGCCCTCAAGTCGGATTCCTTCAACCCCTGAGCATAGCGAGCTTCCTGCTCTGCTTGGTCCAGTGTAAAGGAAGTAATATCCATGGGTGTTGGCTTGAGGGAGTCCATAGACTGTTTGAATTGAACCTTGGCCGGTTCAGAAGTCACTGGAGGGGATTTGATTTGAGTCTGAGTAGACTCAGTTGCAGGAGTATGTACTTCAAATTGAGCCAGGGTCTACTCAGGAGGACTCAAAATGAATTCAAATTGATCCAGAGTAGGCTCAGGTGCTTCTGGTGTCAGTAGAGTGGCCGGAGGGGTACTCGAATTGGAGTTTTTGAATTATGTTTTTCCTCCCTTTCGTACTTTTCCTACTCCCATCGTTAGACAAGGGTGGTTCTACAGCCTGTGGGGCTTTGTTAAGAGCTCAAAAGTCCTCACCACAAAGCAGAAGGATTTGGCCGAAGATATCATTCTTGTAGGCGACACGGATGGCTCTTTCATAACTCTCCAGCCAGGTTCCATCATGGTGATAGAAACCATGCTCTTCCAGCTTGTCCAACACCATCGCCGTCAGGGTTGGGTGGAGGTGGAGTAAGGTGTCGAAGGGCGGCTCGCACTCCAGCACCTCCATCAGCTGCTCCTGAACCAAGGATTTGCGGACGGCATCCTCCATCTCAGCTTCAGACACAGTATGGATGGACATTCGGCTTACCTCCTCCAACTCTGGTTCTCGCTTTCCTCCAGGTCACCCGCCGGATTCATCTCCATGGAGTTTTCAATGTCTTTTGCCGGGACGCACCTCAGGGTGTTGCGCCAGGGCGAAGGTCCCAGATTCACCTTAGCCGGCGGCGGCATGGCCCTAGCGTCCTGCTCGGTCGTCGAATGGGGGCCACTCCAGCCATTTGGACCATGGCGGTTGAGCTCCCAGTCGACTCCTGTTCCTCCTCCATCGAAATCGAAGTTGCTTTCACAGTTGATCGAAGATTACGTGGGAACCGGAGGTCCTCATGATGACACGCAAAAGTGGAGCTAACTGTCTTTCGGCGTCTTAGGATATGGTTTTCCAAGAACCTTAACGGTATCAGGACCCCTGTTCCTCCTCCTTTATCCTAGATGCGGGTGTGAGTCGTCCGGCGAGATTTCAAAATGGCAACTGCCCTTCTTGTCTCCTAATGCCACGCCCGCCACGGGAGCAAGGGTCAGCCAATCAACGTTAACGCTTCACCAGATAGCCCTTTTCCAACGGATAACGCAGCGGGAGACGCTCACTTTTCCCGCCACTAATCAAATGGGTAGCTCACCGGAGTGAAGTCGTTATTGAGTCAATTCCACAGAGCTGTAGCTGCTGCTGGTTATGAATTCATTGGGAGTGTAGGCAAATGTCATTACTGGTATCATTAGAATACCTGCCGGATCAATCCGTCTGCCACCCTCTGGTTCATTCATTCTCCAGCACCGCCTTAGTCCTGATCACTCGACGGTTATTAGGTCTGCACTACCACCATAGGATCGAATCTTTTGTTGTGTATACAAATTAGGTCACATCAGCATCCTGACCTAACCGGGGACTGCGTCTCAACCCCAACTTGGGTTCTTTAGACCTGGTCTTCCCGGGAGATTCAATAGGATGTCCAGCAGTCAATTAGACAGCCCTCCTCCCCTTCAGACCTTCATTTGCCAAGACTTTTTTTTACATATCTTATCCTTCTTGCCAGAAGCTCCAATTTTAGTACCGGTATATTTCTTTTTTAGGCCTGCCACGGCCCCTCTTGATTTTACCAGTAACCGAAGGCAATGATTTCACTTCACACGAGGGTTCAGCCACCACTTTCCTAGGTCTACGAGGACCATGCTGTTCCTGGGTAGTCGCCCTCCGCTCAGTGTCATTTGATTTTGAATGCTCCCCGGTCTTTGAATGCGCTGAAACATCACCAGGCCACGGATGTAGTCTAGCTACATTGGATTTAAACAGGCGCCCCAACAACGATTTGATCACTACCGTAGATTCAGAAACAATCCGAACGACAGTAAATGGACCATCCCAGTTGGGTGATAGTTTCAGCTGCTGTAGTGGATCATGTAGCCTGACTACTTCATCCCCTACTCGAAAGGATCTGAGTCTCAGATGCGGATCCCTCAATGCTTCTACGAACATTACCTGACAAGGTGTTTCAGCGTTTATCCCAGCTACGCAGAACACCAAGTCAGCAGGCACAATCAAATCCTCTCCGAACACCAACAGATTGGGGGAACGACCCGTGGATGCATGCATCATACTATTGTAAGCATGTAGCACAAATTCACATTGTTCATCCCAGTCATCCATCTGACTGTTGACCAGAGGCTTCAGGACTTGTATTAAGGTTCTATTGAACCGTTCTACTTGTCCGTCAGACTGAGGTCTGCACAGATTCATTCTGGTTTTGCATATAGCAAGGTTATGACACATTGCCGCCCATAATTCAGATTCCAATTCTCTTCCTTGATCACTGTGCAACATCAAGGGTACACCTAGATGCAGCACCCAGCCTTTTACAAATGCACGGGCACATGTGTGGGCCTTATGATCCTTCAGAGGAAACACTCTTGTGCATAGTTCTTGAGTATGTGGTAATTTCCGTAGGCCTTCACCTGGCTTCTTCAAACAGCAGTCTGGACAAGCTGAGATCCACCGGAGTAGATCTTTACTCATACCGGGCGAGTAGTACCTCCTGGAGAGTCTCCCAAGCGAATGTTTCTTTCCAAAATGTCCACTGGTCTGATGTCCATGTACGAAATACATGATATTCCTTCACATAGCAGTGGGTATCACGATTTGTTGAAGTTTGGCCTTATAAGGTGTAATATTCCACTTATATCCTTAGCACAACCATAACGGGCCAAAGTGTATAGTAAAAAGGGCCCCCTGAAAGCCAAGATTTTGCGTTTGCATTGGAAACAATACGCTATGGCAGTGTGCCTCGAGAAAGTACTGGCAGTCCTAAGTTTGAAAGATTTGCCCATTGAGCAAGTAGTTCTCTCGTTTCTCGGTTTTCAATCGAAATTGTTGGTCTTTGTGTTTGGATAACACTATAGACCTGTTCTTTCAATCTTGAAATGACACTGTCACCCTTCTGGAATTGCCTGATAGTTTGAGTAGACCACTCCATAGCTTTGGAGTGTCCCACATCACACAGCCCTCAAATTCCAGCCACCACAGCATTATGGGCTCCACAGTCATCACAATCCATTCTAGAACATTTCCCCATGGGCCTTCTCGAAAGGGCATCAGCATTGATATGTTTACTCCCTGCCCGGTGTTAGATTTGGCTGTTTTCAAACCCGAACTCTGACAGATGGGTTAACTACCGACCAATCATTCCTTCTGCTTCCTTAAAGTTGAGCAACCTCCTTAAAGAGGAATGATCTGTCCTTAAAGTAAAATCACCTCCCCAAAGGAAGTGTTTAAACTTCTTTGTATAGACTACTACAGCCAACAACTCGCGTTTAGTAGTACAGTAATTCCTCTGGGCCTTATTGAGGGTATTACTTGCAAATGCCAGCGGTACCTCTTTCCCATCTTGCATCTGGGAAAAGGCAGCACCTATACTATCATTACTGGCATCAGTATCCAGTATGAAATGACCCTCCGCTATGGGATATCGAAAGACTGGAGTAGTTCGAAATAGGCTCTTCACAGCTTCAAATGATAGATCTTGTTAAGGACCCCATGGAAAAGGCTCCTTCCTTCTACCCTGAGTCCAGTGAGCTAGAGCCTGCATAGGCTGAGCTTTTCTGGCATACCCCAGAAGGAAGTCCCTGTAGTAACTACAGAAGCCGATAAAGGACAGTTTGTCTTTAGGTCTTTCTGGCTTTTCCTATTCCAACACAACATCTAATTTTTCGGGATGCGCTTTAATGCCCTCATTGGATATTATCCAACCGAGATAGTTAATTGAAGTCCTAAATAGGTTGCATTTCTTTGGTTTCAATTTCAAACCATTGATTCTCAACCTCTCGCAGATCTTAGCTAAACTAGCCGGACATGATTCGAAGGTTTTTCCAAATACAATCACATCGTCCAGGTACACCAAACATTCCTCCCATAACAGGTCGCTCAATAGAGATTCCATCAGGGCTTCGAATGTTGCTGGGGCGTAACACACCCAAACGGCATTACATTGTATTGAAAAAGATCGACATGGCTCGAAAATCCTCTTCTTTCATTCCAACCTGCTAGTATCTGGACTGTAAGTCTAGCGTACAGAATCATTGATTTCCGCCCAGGGAGTCAGTAGCCTTGTCTATACGGGGTAGAGGATAGGAGTTTTTCTTTGTGCAACCATTCAACTTCGATAATCGATATAGAAGTGAATTGTGCCGTCCTTCTTAGTTACCATCTGAACAGGACTGGACCAGGGGCTAGTGCTGGGAACAATCACCACTAATCTCAGCTGATCAGCGATCTCCTTCTCGGCCATCAATTTCTTCTTCAAGGGTAGGCATCTACAAGGGATTTTGAAAGGTACAGCATCCTCTGTATTGATGGAATGTAACACCATATCAGTTCGACCCAACCCAGTGGGTTCCCCGAAGGCTACATTGTATTCCATCAATAATCAACTCAACTGATCTTTCAGGTCTCCCATCACCAAGCTCGAATCCTCCACCAACTTTTGAAGTTCTGGACGCAAATCGAAAAATACCCCCAAGGTTCGGTTTGGTATCTTCTGAGAGGTTCGATTACTGCCATTTAGTCCTGGAAGATACTGTCACATGAAAACAGAACATCACAAGTCTGTCCTGGAGGTATCTTAACTGTCTGTACCACCCAGGCTACAGAAGATACCTTTCTCAACACGCATTGTTCGGCCATCTTGTACAGATGTTCTATCTTCAACATCCACTTACAAGGTTCCAACATTGCGCCGTACAATGCAGCGAAATCTAATCCAATGATGCCATCATCACTTAGATCAGCAATGGTAGGCGACAAAAGGTAATTCCATCTACCTATATTGACTTTGAAAAACACTTAACCAAACGTCTGCATGTAGCTACCATCGGCTGAATGAGCTTTTACCCTTGTTTTGAGGTTATCCGACTCCTCAGCTACAAGAGTATGCAATCTTTTGGAGATCATAGAGTGACTAGCTCCAGTATCAACGTAAAAATTCCGCAGATCTACCCTTCACTGCTACAGTCAAATACCACCTTTTCCCATCCAGTGCTGATGGGTTGATGGTGAAAAGTTCGAAATCCTTGGTAACACCAAGATCCACCCCTCGCCGCTTCAAATGTTTCAGGCAGGGGTGATCCGGGGACAATTGGGTACTGCTGACCTACTCCAGCTTCTGTATCCAACTTGCCACTTTCCCAGTACTTCCTTCCCGGACATCTTCTTCACTGGGTTCACTGGACATCCCTGGAAGGAACTGATCAGGTCCCTCCTCAAAGCTTCCAGTCTTCAGAGAGGTGACCATTGGTGATAAGCCGGCACACATTCACCTTAGGGGTTACTTCCTTGCCATCATGAGCAACCCCCTCTTGTTTTCCGTCTTCTTATCTTCAGGTTTCGGCACTGGCTTCTCAGCTGGACATTCTGCTGCAAAGTGTCCCAGTGCCTGACATCTGTCACACTTGCGGTTGGTTTTATCCACCCTTTGAATTCCTCGCTGCAGGTTGCTGATTTCCAGAAATCAGGTCAGTCAACCGTAACAGAAGTCCTTCTACAGAACTAGGAGTTGAGGGTGTAGTCGAAGGTGTGCTTGTGGTTCCAGAGGTTGCAGGAGGTGTTTTCCTGTCTGCCTTCGAATGGCGCTTCGAATTCGAATTGGAATAAGATTTGCCGCTGTTCTTTTGAGAAACTGTGCCAATCTCCTCCTTTCTTCCAGAATCTTCTTCCTCTGAATCAGAGGTAGGTGGATTTTGTATCACACTAGAAGTTCTCGAAAACACTTTCAAAGATAGCAGATGCCATTTCCTGTCATAGTCTTCTATGGCCATGAACAAATATGTTAGAGAAGGCCGAACACACAATGAGACTCATTAGAGTCCTTTTTCGAAACAGACAAAGCGGATCTTCATTACCCACAATACCAACCAGGTTACTGGTGCATACCACTAACTGGGTAAACAATGCGGCACCATGCATCGTTCTCCATCTTGAAACAGCTAACTTGCCTGGCCAATTTCTGAGCACTCGAAGTAGCTCGTCCAACGATTCCTGCTCAGACCACCGGTTGTACCTCATATCGTCCGCAAACCATTCCTGCCATAGCTGTCTGCCAGTGAAAGGAATCAGAGTGCTTGCTTTATGTCTTGCAGCATTATGGTTGTCCCTTTGCCAGCGGTACCTCTTTCCCATCTTGCATCTGGGAAAAGGCAGCACCTATACTATCATTACTGGCATCAGTATCCAGTATGAAATGACCCTCCGCTATGGGATATCGAAAGACTGGAGTAGTTCGAAATAGGCTCTTCACAGCTTCAAATGATAGATCTTGTTAAGGACCCCATGGAAAAGGCTCCTTCCTTCTACCCTGAGTCCAGTGAGCTAGAGCCTGCATAGGCTGAGCTTTTCTGGCATACCCCAGAAGGAAGTCCCTGTAGTAACTACAGAAGCCGATAAAGGACAGTTTGTCTTTAGGTCTTTCTGGCTTTTCCTATTCCAACACAACATCTAATTTTTCGGGATGCGCTTTAACGCCCTCATTGGATATTATCCAACCGAGATAGTTAATTGAAGTCCTAAATAGGTTGCATTTCTTTGGTTTCAATTTCAAACCATTGATTCTCAACCTCTCGCAGATCTTAGCTAAACTAGCCGGACATGATTCGAAGGTTTTTCCACCTCGTCCAACGATTCCTGCTCAGACCACCGGTTGTACCTCATATCGTCCGCAAACCATTCCTGCCATAGCTGTCTGCCAGTGAAAGGAATCAGAGTGCTTGCTTTATGTCTTGCAGCATTATGGTTGTCCCTTTGCAACAAACATGACTGTTCAACGCTCAAATCTACAATATCAGCATTGTCAGTATGTCTCCTTACACAGTCGACCCCCATCTCAGCAATGCAGGGATTCGAATTGTAAATCAACTTCATCCCTTGGGACATTGATTCACGCTGGGAAACTTGTCTACCTGCATTGGTAGGAGACCTCCCTGTCTTCCCAGCAGAGGAACTTGAACGTTAGAACCGAAATGGCTGGTTCTATCATGAGAACCTGTCCGGCTGGCGGGATTCTAATTGTCATCATCATATGACGTTGCAGTCTGTCTATGACCAGATGACCTTCCAACTCCATCCAAACCTCCTGTGTTAATGGTCACCCGTCTAGTTCTTCCTCTGGATGAGGGAATGTCACCTCCACCAGATGATGAGTCGTAAACTCAATCGTTGACATGGTTGAATCCTGCAAAACCGGGTTGAGAACTCTCCTTATCACGTTTTGATTGTAATTCCTCCAGTTCACGGGCTACAGATTCACTTTCTTCCATCATAGCTTTGGTTGTCTCCCTCAAAGTCTCATGGAGCTCATCCAAATCCTGTACGCCGTTCAAGGATCTCAGTTCTTCGTCGCAGGGCAACTTGTTGTTGGGAGAATTGATCTTCAATCTGAACAAGTTCTGCCCTCTTCGAATCTAAGCGACTTTATTTTTCCCTTGATTGGCCATCCAACTCATCATTCTTCATACAGAGTTGGCTAATCAATGACTCAAGGCTTTGAACTCTGCATTCCTGTCCATCTCTGCAATCCTTGCTTCTTTGAACCGACTTTTTCCTTCTGCAAAGTGATGATGTGTGACCTCTTGTCTTTGATGTTGTTTAGCATGTAATATGCTCATGCCCTCAGTTGGCATTGCAGCCACATGCCTCTTTGAACCGCCAGTTTCGAACAATGTCTCCTCTTGGTTTGACCCCAGATCTTTTCGATTAGAATCAGGATTGCCTCTCCTTGGTTCTGGTGTGGAACTCGAACAACTTGGCGGATAGTGCTTTTCAAGGGCTGCAACTACCTCCGGATCTGGACTCGAAATAGGGTGAAGTGACGCTCCAACCTTTGCCTGTTCAACCATGTTCATTCGAGCCAACTGTGCTATTCAATATTTCACCCGAACTGGTCACGGCACCAATGTAGGGGTTGTGGAAGTATCACGCAAACACAGGTTCCAAATCCGGATTGAATGCAAAACAGTGATTAACTAATTAATTACCCTTGTATTCTTGTAAATTGGGAAAACATAGGAACAAATAAAACTAGATCAATGACACTCAGTAGACTTATGCTTACTAACATGAAAAGGAATTTAAAACTTGGGGTCAGTCAATTTCAAATTCCTATCAAATATGGCCGCCATATTCCTAGAGGGCTTTTCACAAAAACTTGAAAGACTTCTTTGTTTTTGACTAACTAAGAAACACAAATAACAATTTGAAGAGTGCAAGTAAGAGGTCAGGGAATTCAATCAAACCATTTTGGAGACCCTATGTGGCAGCCATCTTGGATTTTGAGATACTTTTCAATACAAAACCTTCAGAAAATTAAGCTTCCTGCCCTGTATACTATGTTATCTATATGTCTTACTGTTTCATACTGATGCTTATACTACTCAGCAATGTGTTTGAGGTCAGTTTTACATTAAAGAGGGTATACGCCTACAGGTATAGATATGATTTATTTATGCTGTTGCTCCAGAATTGTCCTGAAAGGGCCTCAACATCTCTGACTGGCAACCTAGCATAAAGTCCAAGCCTCCCCTCCTCGTAGACTGAGAGAATGAAAATTTGCTGCCCTCCACAACAGCAAGCCCACACTAACAATTATTGACTAGAATATATCAAGAGCTGCTAATCAATGCACCCAAGGCTGAATCATACTCTTTCTATACAGTTATGGAGTTTTAGTATCAGTTTTGAGTCATGCAAATGAGACAAGTCACACTCAAATGATCTAGGGACATATTGGCATTGAAGCCTATAGTTCCTACCAGCATGACGCATGTACCCCTACTTAAGGTAATTTGAAAGTGACAGGTATGGGGCCTATGATTTATTGCTACGTGGGGAACCTTATTTTGCATATTTAAACCGTAACCTACATACATTTTAAAACCTTTGGAAAATGGGTTCATTATTACCTATAATTTGCTAAAAATACCTGCAACTTAATAACCTATTTTCGTTTCATTGTGCTACTGAAAATAGGTCCTGGGTTGGATAAAATGTCTACATATTGTATAGTAAGGGCCATCTAGTGTCATGTTCCAGAACTATCACATAAGTTTGATCTGTCAACACTCCACCTCAGCCCACACCAGGTAGCCTACTTTGAAACTGATCTGCACCCACATCAGGCAGATGTCATGGGGCCGCATGACCAAATGACCAAAACCTATGGGCTCAAAACGAGCTTTGATCGGTTTTCCTCATTTGGGCAACCTGTTTGGGCTGTGCTTGAATCCAGCCACTAGCCCAGGTAAAACCCATGTACTGAGAGCTGCCCCAGCAAAATTTGGCCTGATGGGGGCTTGCTACTAGGGATATTCCAATGGCCTACTGCCTCAAACAGCAGCATTTCTAGAGATCCAATTCAAATATATCTGTGAACAAAGATATCATTCTCTCCCAGTCAGTTATAGCATGCTACACAGCCCTCTATAATTCTTTTTTAGTTATTGTAAGGCACAATAATGGGCAACATTGAAACAATGCTAGTGGTAATCATGTGCAATGATGTCCATAGCACTCTACCTATTGCCCTAATTAGGGAAATTTATTAATGTTTCTATACCAGAGGAAGATGATTTGCAAGCAAGAATTGTTATAGATTACTGGACTTAAATTAAAGGCAGGCACTGAGCCTAAATGGAGACCTTTAATCATTCTGAACATCTGATCACCGATAGTAAAAATATATAAAAAACTCATAATCTGCTCTGAATCTATGTGTGGGCTAGCTCTAGGTACAAAAGCACATACCTGAGTACCTTTACTTTAACCAAAATACCCTTTACTTTAACCAAAATACCCCATTAGTATGTACCATATCATAACTTAAAAGCAATCAATTATTCATATCTAAAGTCTCCAAATGATGAAGATAGCTTTGATTGATTGATTGATTGGATGATAATTTGTTTATTTATACTGTCAAACAGTGGAGCCAGGCCCCGTTAGCGAATGGCAGTTCATGCTGCAGCATATGGAAGATAATTATCCAATATGATACATATAGTTGCCTTAGTGGCTAGTTATATAATACATTTCTTATTATAACAATATATTAAGGTCTCAGGCCTACGTGAGTAGCTTTACAGAGCCCCCAATAGAAAGAAAAAGAGATCAATTCTCTATAATACAGAAAAATAAATGAACAATAAGGGCTGTTGTGTTTGCCCTTCGATGGTGTTATTTCCTAATTGGATGGTGTTATTTCCAAAAATGATGGGATGATGGTTTTTCCCAAAGACTGATGTTATTGTCCAATTTTGAGTATGAACTATATTGTGATAATTTTCTTCCTAAGCTTGAGTGATGGGGTAGAGGGTGTGAGTGAAGAGAAAAAGGACACAAAAATTCTGGTTTGTGGGTGGAGGGGGCGGCCCAGATGGTCCTTGAACCTTTTCTATTTCTATAATATTTCTTGTATCCTCTTTAAAGGAGTTCCAGAGAGTTGGTAGCCTGAATTCCAAACTTTTCCTGTCAAAGGTTTTTTTTGGCCTTTTTATTGTCAGCAATTTGCCATCATGAGCTCTTGTCCTGCTATCTCTCTCATTAATCCAATTATCACCTTGAGACAGTTTAAAAGCAGACTGGCTTAGATGCATCCCTCTTCTGTCAGATAGGGTATTTACCTTTAGCTTTGCAAGGTAGGGGGCTTCATGAAATTCTTGTTTATTATAAGTGGCTTTTAGGTCCCTGTTGAAAGCAGTTTGCAAATTCTCCAAAATAGTTTTTGGGGCTACATCATAGACCATGTCACCATAATCTAAGCTGGGATGTATCATGCGCTTAAGTACCTTTTCACTTGCTGTAGTGCTGATTTTCCTCCTATATCTCCTGAACATGTGAGTCTTGTGATTTAGACTTCTGTTAACCCCTTTAACATGTGCTTTAAAATTTGAATTTGTATCTATAGTAATGCCTAGGTATCTATATGTGTAGGTTTTTGTTAGTGGAGTGTTTTCTATTTTGATAGATGTCTTAGGCATCTGTTTTAGTAGTGCATCTGTTCAAAAGTTCATTACTCGAGTCTTTTTTCGCATTTAAGGAGAGTTTGTTTGCTTTAACGTTATTCAATCTATAAAAGTAGGTCAAGGTCAAATGGCCCAAAGAATGTTTTTTAAAAATCATGTCATGTAAGATGTTTGTCGCTACTATGTGTCATAAGGTGGCAATCACCCAGCATATTAATTTTGAGTATTACTAATTTTCAAAGGTTTCATATTTCTTCACATATACTAATAATTTCCTATGTTTATGTTAAAATAAGTGTTACCTATACATTAGTACCTTAAATAAGAGGATCATCTTGTGAGGCAAAGCACCTAAAGGCATTCACTCACTTTTAGCTTATAAGAAATAGTATATATAAGAAATGGTTGAACTATTCCCAGAAATCATAAAGTATCAGGTACCCCTTATGATATCAAAATATATGTAATTTATGGACTGGGCAAAATTTGGGCCCTTGGTCATTGATGTCTTGAAATTTACCACAACAGCCCTGACCACTACCCCTGGCTCTGCCCCCAAGGGTAAGTAGCGTAACCATGTGGTCTAAATTTTGTCACCAGAAAAACATGACTTTCCAACGGCCGCAATACAGAGGTCAAAGCTGCTAGCATTGTTTTTTTGGGTTGCCTGAAGCTTGCATAATCTTTGACAAGCCTATTGCATATCTATATCAAGCTGAATATTTGCAGATAAACTCAATATATTCAATATATTTGTTTGTTTGAAATTCCATAAATAGCCCACTATTTAGTAGGATAACATTGAGTATACTGTACCCTATTTTGCCATTAGTTGTACTTGTAATGGCCGTGGGTGGCAGTGTATAACATAGCAAAGCACCATGTAGGAGCAGGGTAATGAGTAGTGGACTGACACACTTATTACCTCCGATTACCTCTGAAAGGTGGTATGGAAGGGCCAGAGGAAAGTTACACTTCATGCCATTTCCTGCTTTATTCAACCTGGGGATTATCAAGCAGGCGATGTGCACTGGTGGGAAACAGGAACGCGTTCCAGTGCCAAATTTTGGGTTATTGTCACGGACCCCTCCGAGAAGTATAAATACCCCTCCCCCAGTGCCCGTTCACTACATATCGAAGCAAACGCTATTGAAGATCCTCAAATACAACCCAATAGAGTACACAGGGTACAAGAAATATATATAAAAACATGATTAAACACTAGAAAGGCTATAATGCTTGGAGGCGTCCATGACAGCAACTCGAGTTCCAATACACTATATTGCCAATAAGAGAGAGAAAAAGTTGGCTTGACTCAATTTTTTTCCATGAGCACACCCATTGAGAGACTCTAGATTGCTGGTAGTAAGGATTTTTAGAGAATACTATTAATAAAGATATAGGCCCTTTTATTAATGTCACAGACGCCCCAAAACATGTAGTTGCTCCACTTGAAGGTCACTGTTGAAAAATTCGCGTGGGATATGAAAGTGCAACGAGCTGATTTGTTCACAAGACATATATGGCTACTAGGAAATGCTGTTTAGTGATAGTTTTTGATGTGTCAGTTGACAAGAGGGCCTTGTTTAACAGATTCCTATTCTTTTCGTCCTCGAAGTTGACTTTTTTACAGGCGAGTCAGCGAGTTCACTGACTCGTCTCGCTTGAAGTCCATTTTCCACGACTTATCATTGTTTCTCCTGCCTTAAAAGCTGACAACGTAAAGAAAACATATTATTCTTTCATAATCCGCAATAAAATTCAACTCAAATGTCCAAATAGAAGAGGATTGATTGATTTTCGACAAAGTTTAGTCGCCGAAACTTGACTCGTCGGAGTCTTGAGAAAAGGTTTCCCGTTCTACGACAACCAAAGGGGTCACAATCGAGTTTTTTTTTTTTTTCATTTTTGCCGCTTTATTGTTACAAATGACATCTGAAATGATGGATGTAACAGTTAAACGCTGTAATATTATGTTTTTATTAGTTATCACCATATTCACGACAGTGTTGTACGTAAATCGTCATGTTGTCAAGGTGACTTGCATAAATTAACGTAAATCGTCATGTTGTCAAGGTGAAGGTCAACGCGGCCGAGGGAGAATCATTGTTTACAAAATGTCTTAGCGTTCTTCTGTGTCAACAACGTGTTGTTATCATCAATAAGGTATCCAAAATAAAATGAAAGTGGTATTCTTTCTATATTATTGTTTCAAAATAGGTTAAAATGATTCAAGTGGACGAAAACTATTATTAATTTGCCAGTCGGGGAAGACATACGCAACGTATGCTCCCCGCGGTCGCTGTTGGCCGCCTTAAGTAGGTCAAATCCTGCGCAGACTGGATGCGCATCAACTACCGTCGCTGTCAGTTCTGAAAGTCGGCGGCGTCTCACTTTCTAAATATGTTATCCATGTATTTCAGTCTAATGGCAATGTGTAAATACACCCAGTATATCTATTTACCTCTGTTCTGCAAGTGGTGTGTGCTTTTTAGACTAAAAACAATAAAGAAACGTCTGTTATCTATCGTTCTGCGAACCCGGTGTCTGCGCTAAAACGTAAACAATGCTGTCAATCTCAGCCCGGCAATTTCCAAAAGCCAAAACCCGATCGTTTCCTTCCAGGGAATTAACTATAATTTATATACTGGACCACAACACTACATTCAACTGTTGCCAAGTCATGGGGAATATAGTTTTATAAAGCATACGTCAAATCCAGTTGTTTTTATTGGCTTGGCAACCCCTGGCATGAAAAAGTTGTCTCTCGGTCTAGGGAGCCGGTCTAGGCCTACGAATTGAATTTTTCAGTCATTCCGTCAGCTAGTCTCATATTGTGGAATGTCACCACAACATATTTTTTTTAGGGGACTAGGCCTATTTACACATACATCAATATAGCTTATTTGCAAGTAGGGGGGGGGGGGGGTAAACTGGGGGTGAATAGAGATATTGAATCTGAACCTTTAGTATAGATTGGGGGTCCTTAAAAGGACCTTTGTTGGGGGGGGGGGGGGGTTACTCTTCAATTGATTTTTTTTTGGACACACAGTCAGGACAGTCCGGACAGTATGCTGCTCTACCTCTGTTTTGAAAGTCTTTCAAGGCAGTCTCCCTCCTTTCTAACTCATCATCCATATGCTTCTTTATTTTCTTTGCAAACTGCAGAATTCTGTCCTTCCTTTCCTTCTCCTTCCTTTCTTCTTCCTTGATCTTTTCCCTGTCCTTTCTCTTCTCTTCCTTGAACTTCCTCACCTCCTCCCTCTCTCTTATCATGGCTGCCTGCCTTTCCAACCTCACTTGTCTCCGCTCCTCCATTTCTCTATCCATGTCTGGCTCATGCCACCCATACTCATAGCTAGTATCTAGCCATGGTGGTAAATATCCTAGCTCTCCTACTACACCGTCGTCTAATACTTTTTTCAGGAAATCGTCCATACTGACGCAAGTCACCAAATGACACTTGTGTCTGTGTGGAGTGTGCTTTTATAGGCCTAGCGTCTATGAGCGCGGACGTTTGTGTACTCCCCCCTCTCCTCCAAATTTTTTTTTTTACTGAACCTGACATAACCTAAAGTTGTGTTTCTTGCGGAGCACACTTTGATATGTTGCACTGTGTTGTGTCCTCAATAAAATACCATTTGAAGTGCATAAAATACATCATAAGTTACATGTATGTATGCAAAAAAAATTAAAAAAAAATTATCGTCTTTGTTAAAGTTATTTAGATATTATTTCCATGGAGTTTCGATGGTTGTGGTCATGTTCATATAATGTTGGCCATAAGGTACACATAAAGTACTAACATAAACTTATAATAACATTAATGTGGTATATTTTATTCTAACAGTAAATAGCAAACTCAAATTAGAACACATAAGATTAAATATTATTGATAATATTAGGTATTTCATTTATAAACAAGCACAGCTTGCAAGACCCAGTCGACTTCAGTTGACAACGTTCAACTAATCCATCTTGTGCTGTATGCCATACACGTTTAAAATAATCTTATTTGTATTCATGTCTCAATATTTGAATTCCTATTTACATTATGCTTTATTTCTTTCATTGCTTTGTTGTTCATCCAAATACAATGGTAATAGTAAAACTGGGCGTAAACCGGCCATTGAGTAGGAAAGAAAACATCAAGAGTCGTGCGGTATCATTAAGCCCCGCCCCCATCTCCAAATATGGCACACCAACCAAAGGCGTGCGGTATCATTAAGCCCCGCCCACATTTCCAAATATGGCACGCCATCCAGTGGACGCCCATCAATCACAGGACACTGCCGCACGCTCATTGGTTGATGTGTCAGTGACGTCAGAGAAGTAGCGACAAAGTTTCACCGCCTGAGGGTCATCAAAGTGTACTTTTGAAGAAATAAAACTATTTTTCATCAAAATATAGGTGTCAATGCATATTACATCCTAAAATAAGTCTTATTTTCGCTTTTCAATGGTTATTTTTGATGGAGAGTTGATGAAACGAGCAATTTATAGACCGTCACCGCCACTTCGGGTTTGTTGACATCGGACTATAAGAGAGCGCTTCAGACAAGTTTGAAGGCATTCTGAGTTCTTTCAAGGTGAGTGTCAAGACGTGCGCACTGTTGGTTATTATTTTTGCTGTGGAAATGTCATGTAAATCTCAAGTAAATTTTGTGAAATTCCGGTAAAATTCAATTAACAACAAATTTATGCTACCTACGGTTATTTTAATGTGAATAACTTCGGTAAATAATGTTAATTAAACACATATGTGGTTCATTCATTCATTCATTCATTCACACATTCTTTCTTTTTTCTTGGACACCCAGTTCCCAGAATACAGCCTCGGCATTCTCCAAGTCAATTCACAGTTCAACATCATCATCATCATCATCATCAAGTCAATTTCCAATTCAAGTTCTGAGATCAAGACACTCCACGTCAATCACTGTGTCAACTTCAAGTGTATATCAAGATCAAGACACTCCACGTCAATCATCGTAAGTTGTTTTCTTCAATATACAAAGAAATAGGAGAGTAAGTGTGTGTGTGTGAGTGGGGGGGGGGGGGGGGGGTCAGATGCTAACACGTCACATCTCACAGTTCCTGTCCTATTTTAGGGTTATTGAGTTGTTGGTTTAAAGCAAACACTTTTCAAAAAAAATTGTCCGCATTTTCTGAATCATTTAGTCTGTATATCCTTCTTCTGGGCTTAAAGTTGAGAAGTATAATATGGCTAACTTATGAATAAGAATAAATTCATATTCCGTTGTAAAATGGAGCCACCTTTTTGCAAATTACTCTTTTAAAAAAAACTACCGTAAATTCAGTGCAGTGTGTTTGCTTTTACACCATCTCAAGTTGTTTGTTTTATGTTTTCATGTGCATATCATTTTCTGGTGTCATGTAAGATGTATTCAAGTATGAAGTCGCCAAAATGCACTGACTCACAAGGTCAACACTAGGTCTTACCAGACCACAGTTTATGATCTTTGGACGGTGGTGTTTATGCACATATCATGACGAACCTTTTGAGAGTGTATCAATCCCATAGCATTGGTATCATGCATAAATGCAGTCCTCACGAGTTCATGTCACTCTGCAAAGAAAGGGCATACTCCATCAACCCTTGAATGACAGCATCATGGCCCAATGTATCATCCTCTTTTGTCGTCATTATGCATGAATGCAGCAAGTAACTCGTGAGGCGTGCATTCAAGCACTATGCCAACCCTACATGGTTGAGACACTCCGGGTCTGCATCATAACACTCTCTGGGGTTGGGGCTGCATTGGTGCATCATTCCATCAAATGTTAGCTTTCAGTGACATGCCATCCTTAAAGGGTTAAAGCACTCTGCTGTCTTAAAGGGTTAACAAGTGTATTATTATGTTTAATTTGTTACTTGAAATAATCTATAAAGAATTTATGGCAAGCATGTTCTAGCGGTACTATTATTATGATATCATCTCTATAATTTCAAAATTCTCAGATTTCAAAATTCCCCAACCCCCCCCACTGAAGTAAAAAATTGACCCATTTTCCTGGAAATATTTTTTTCTGTAATTTCAAGGTCTATATTAGATTGTGTACAAGTGTCATATTTGAGAAATAGGCCTAACTCCCCGAAATGGGCACTTTAGTTTTGGTCACATTGGTCTGTCAGTCCATACCGGTACTGTGTAGTTTAAGTTGTGCTCAGATTTCAAAATTCCCCAACCCCCCCCACTGAAGTAAAAAATTGACCCATTTTCCTGGAAATATTTTTTTCTGTAATTTCAAGGTCTATATTAGATTGTGTACAAGTGTCATATTTGAGAAATAGGCCTAACTCCCCGAAATGGGCACTTTAGTTTTGGTCACATTGGTCTGTCAGTCCATACCGGTACTGTGTAGTTTAAGTTGTGCTCAGATTTCAAAATTCACCAACCCCCCCCACTGAAGTAAACAATTGACCCATTTTCCTGGAAATATTTTTTTCTGTAATTTCAAGGTCTATATTAGATTGTGTACAAGTGTCATATTTGAGAAATAGGCCTAACTCCCCGAAATGGGCACTTTAGTTTTGGTCACATTGGTCTGTGAGTTCATACCGGTACTGTATAGTTTAAGTTGTGCTCAAATTTCAAAATTCCCCAACCCCCCCCCTCCCCGCAAGTAACAAATTTCAAGGTCTATATTAGATTGTGTGCAGGTGTGATATTGGAGATATAGGCCTAACCCTTTATATGATATGTTTATAGGTCAATCCTAAATTAACAAATTCTCCACTCAAATTTTCTCACTCTACACATAAGTACCGGTATCATAATTTCCATTATAAAAACTGGGACGCTAGAGAACTCATCAAAAATGCTAGCTACAATATAATGGGTATTTATATTTCAGAAGACCTATTCATGCAACTTGCACATACCTTAGTACACTACTTAACTGTTCAGGGGTGGCATCATCTATTTATGTATCATCCCTTTTGCCCTCATTATACATCAATTTATGCATAAATGCATTTCTAGAAATGTGTATGTGTAACTGGCATGTGAAGCAACAATCTCATTCTGGCCAGTGCCATAGTCTATATGTAAAAAAAAAAAAAGTGGGCGTAGTGTGCCCTGTATAGTATAGGGGGCGCCACGTCAAGAATACATATCAGGCAGTAGCATTGCCTATGTAAAATCTCAAGATATAATTTTACAGTGTATTTCAGTCACACACGGGACGTATTTCTAGCACGCTGAAACTATAAGTACACATGTCAGCCAGTAGCCTTGCATATGTAGAAATTCAATATATAAGTCATGTAACTATGCATGGTTCTATTCAACAATATTTTGGTCTGCCATCGTCACAAGTGTAACAGTCCAGTTACTCTGAAAATATCAAGGTTGTATCCATCTTTCAGAAATAATAACTAACAATTAAACTAATAACAGTTGTCTGCTTGGTTGACATGTCCTTTAGTTCATTCAAGTCCCTAAAGTGATAACTGTGCTGTATCAATTTAAATGCAGTGTTGTTGGGTTGTGTATTGAATCAAGCGTAGTGTTCCTGAGTTGTTTGAAATATCTTCCTTAGTTTTATGTTAGTAAGAAAGTAAATCCCGAGTTGGTCTTAAACCAAGGTTATGTGAGTAGGTGCATGGTAAACTGGGTGTACTCACAGTTAATGTCCCTGCCACTCTCCGGTAAATCCATGTCATGTCACATATTTCACATGCCACTGCCACTGCCAGTAACTCACAGGTATATTTCCTTTAGCACTTTGCAAGTGTGTTTATTTACCTTTAATGTGAGTTATGGCTTGCAGGTGGGCCTTTTTATCACATATCACCACATGTATTACCCACTGCCAAACACAGAAGTGTTCGTTTTCACAATCATTTCATGTGATTATAGCTGGCTTTCAAGGTGGGTCTAAAACACTATCATGCACAACACACTCATATCCCACTGCCAAAAATTTCATCTTAATGTAACATCTCCTTGATGTGTTAATTAATGGCTTTCAAGGTGGGTAGTGATGTACGTGGTCTTTTGACCTGGCTGAATTGCATACACACATCTGCTCGGTCAACATCTCCTTGATGGGATACTGAGCAAGACCTTCTTGAATAAACTCATGACTTGACATGCTTTTGATGACGTCGCAGGCCAGTATGGTTGGGGTTGTGTCGTATACTGCATATCTGAAGGTCGGCAGGTCATTTTAGTCTTCTGTGGGTGGTAGTTCCATCTATAATAACAAGAGAAATTCAATTAAACATGGCGTTAATACTAATACTAAAAATAATAATAATTATATATTTTATTCTATGGCTGTATACAATTCATCGAAAAGTATAAAAGTAAAGACATTCTTTAATAAAAATAATTCCCTTTACAGGTGTCAATATGAGCTGCGACGATTTATACCTGTTTACTGTGAGAGCACATGTTGAAATTACATATGCGCAAGAGATATGGGAGTTTATCTCAAAGGGACAAAAAGAAGGGGAACCTTTCCAGAGTTACAATAGTGAGTGTCATTATTGGTATTGTGCTATCAACAACATTATAAATACTCTGCAGAAGGAGGGAGTGTTTTACCAAGTAGCTATCCACAAAGACAGCACTTGCCTCCTGTCCGACATGGAGAAAGGTTGGGGTTGTATCCACATAATATTTCAAGATCGTTTCTGTCCATTGTTCCATAAGTGGACACTAATGGACAACTGCGGTCTGAGTTATCTCAGCTCGCTGTCAAGGGAGACTGCTTACATGTTTGAGCCCATGCAAGACAACGGAGAATTTTATGTCATGGAGACAGGCAGCACAGTCGCGATGGGGAACTTTTAAGTCAACTGGGTAGGTACGTTGTATTGTTGTTCGTCTGTTCTGGTGGGTAACACCTAACATGGTCAACTGTCTTCTTTTCTCAAAACCCACAGTCACAGTCACGACATGTTTCCCAAATTGAGAGACCTTGCTGCTGCAGCTCTTCCTGTATGTCAGCAGGATCACTGGCTTACTAAGCGTCTGTACGCCGATGTTTTCGCCGATGAATTGCAGGTTGTGGAGATTGAGCGACCGTCTACAGAGCTTCATGTCAATGGTCCACTTACTATTAGTCCTCTTGCCTATGGGGTCGGGTGTTTTGTCTCTCTGAACGAGGATGTGACCTATCTTTTCCCGCATTGTGAATATCATTTTCATTCTAAAACAATTTCAAACATGTGCCAGGACGACGTTACAATGTTCATTCAGGTGTACATACGGTCGCGTGTTGTTTCGGGAGATGACTTTCTCAAGTCCACTGACCTTCACTTATTCCCCATGACTGAAGCTGTCACCCTTCGTCTTCAGCAAGCTACAGTGCTGAGGTGTGCAGAGTATAGTTCTGTGGTCAAACGCACCATACGAATAATACCCCTGAACGATATCTCTGTTACCTGTGTCGAAACATCCATATCCGAAGACCTGTGGTTTTCAAAGAGTGCGGACGAAGAATGAACATATGTCTATTCTTCCCTCTTCCATTTTTCAGATAAAAGTCATGCCTCTTTTCCCCACACTGAAACTGTTGGCATTAAATGCTGTGGTGGATAACGGATTGGAAATGTCTCCTCTGCTTGTGGCTTCCAATCCCTTTCATACCAAAACAATTTTGGCAGTGGTCAAGCAGCCCATCTTTTCACCTGTAAAAATTGCCCTACCTCGACACGTTCAGGTCAAGTCTACAGCATTTGAATTGGGGGTATATTTTTGTTTGTCTCCTGGCATTGATGTTGTCTGTCAACTGGCTGAGTACAACAAGGAAGACAATATAATATCTTACGGCCACACGGACAAGTCTGTACAGGCTGAGGCCTGTGGATACATGGTGGAGGTGTACTATGATTCCAGCCTTTTGCGACCGCGAGAAATTGTTGCTGAAATGTTCACCCTTGGATTTAACACGTCCATCCCCCAGTATGCTGTGTCAGAGTACATCTCTGTTCAATATGGCTACTTCACCGATGATGACACAAGGCAGACCGAGGGGGAGTGTTCAGAGGGTGATCTGAGTTCAATTCAGTCGGCGGACTATTGCGTGGACATGTTCCCCACTCCCGAATCTCCAGGTAGTCTGCCACCGAATATGGTAGTGGAGTTTGAGGACAGAGAATTGGAGCAGTATCTGAACCAAATTGTCGACATGGATGAGTCTGTCTGGCAGGCCTGTGATTGGGGTTCATTACCTGCGGAGGCATTTCAAATTGGCAACTCAGCTATGTACCCTGAAAGCGAAGGATGGGGTGAAGTAGAGGAAAACCTAGAAGAGCAGTTGGAAGTCTCCACACGGACTACTATACTCCACAAAATGACCTTTCTTTCCACGGGGGAAGTATTATTTTCCCCGTCTTCTAGAGGGTTATCTCAACAGTGTTGTGAACTGTTGTATGGTGTGTACAACAGCGACAATATAAATTAAAATAATTTCTCTGCTCCCTCTTTCTTGCAGCCTTCTCTGCGTTGTGCAAGGCAACATAATTAGCCATACAATACCAGTACTACAGTTGCTATGGAGTCTGGAGTGTTCCATGAGCAATCTTCTCAGGAAAATGGTGAAAAGTGGACTGCCGATATGTGTGGAGTCCTCCGTAATGTCTATGCGGACGTGGTAGAACGCAGAAATTTAGCGCTCAGTCCAGCCGAGTTATCAGCCATGATGGAAGATCAATGGAACGTAATGTATCCTGATAGTCCCGTGAGTGGCCTCTCCTTAATTCGTATTTACCACCTGTTAGAGGAGAAAACCCCTGCTTACTTTAATATCAGACCACCTGCCTATTCAGAATGTGTCAAGAAAGAGCCGTCAGAGAAGAATAAGACAGTCTACACAAAGTGGACCGAGGCCATGACTGAAAACCTGGAAATGTGTGGTGCGGCAGCGTTGAAAATCCAAGCAGAGTTGAGGTTTACGGAGGAATCTAGGCCAATTTTACGTAACCTGATTTTGGTGCAATGGAAGAAAATTTACCCAGACTCCAAGCAGTCGTGCACGGCACTCGTAAGGCGTTACCAAAAGCTCAGGGAGAATGCAGAGCTCAGGGGATCGGTACAGTTCCCACGCAACGCTGAGTGGTTCGCAAAAAGAGACGCAGCCATTCGGTCTCATGGTCCAGGTGGAGATGCGGGGTCAGAAGAGCAGTCAGACGTTCCTCTGTTGCCCAAAGGACCAGGTGGAGACGGGTGTACAGATGGCGTGGATTATTTCAACAAAGACAAGAAGCGCAATAGAAGGGGAAAACCTACAGTATGTTATTATGAATCTTCCCAATCTGAGGACCAATCTCAGGAACAGGCTAAGCGTAGAGCATGTGACATGGATGTTGACTTTGTTTTGGACGAGCCCTTTCTGCAACAAAATTCACATGTGGTGGGTGTAGACGTTTCTGCAGAAGAGGAGGTCGATCCCCCGGTCAAATACAAGCGAAAGACAAAAGGTCCAGTTGTTTTTGATGAGGACGAAGATGTTGAAGACGACCATGAGCAGGAAGACGTCAACGCTCCGGTGGCTGATGGAACGGCCATAGTTAAGGTAGTGAAGGCGCGAGTCAAGTGGACTCCTCATTTGGTGGAAATGCTGAAGCTTGCTATGCAGCGTACAGAAGAGCAAATTTGCATGCCCAACATCAATAGCTTCCATGGAATGAGGTCACATCTACTTGCTGCACATTTCAATAATCTTGTGCCAGAGTCTAATGTACACCAATCAAAAATAGTCAGTAAGGCCAGTAAGCTTAAGAAGGAAAGAAAGAAAGCCAAATGGTCTGATTTACCAGGTGAAGGAAAAGAGGCTGAGACGGGAGATAACGCCGGCCAGGCTGACATGCCTAATGACATGTGTTTCAATTTAAGCATTCTTAGTACTATTGTGTATAACCGTCTAATCGATACGCAGGTAGAGCGTAGCCGAGATCGGCTGTTTCAGGCAGTTTGCTTTAATTGTGGCATGTTGCTTTATGGCAATTTAAAGTATGGTCATTTGTTCCACCGCAAGAAAGGACCGAATGAACCCCCTGCGCGTATAACATATTCGATGAGTGACTACGAGTTTGAGCTTCCCTACGAGTTCACCTATTTGGATGGAAACACGGTGGTACATAAGTTCTATGCCTGTTATCAGTGTAGACGTCGTCCTATGAATTACTACCCATGCACTGCCAACATCAATCCGGATCCATCTCATCCTGCCATCTTTCGGTTGCCTGAGGTTGTCAGTGCACTGCGCAACGATCACGAGAAGGGCAATGCTTCTCTTGCCAACATATTTTCTACTACCCAGAAGGCTAACAACAAGGCACGACGTATTTGGGTTCACAAAGTTGGAGAAGTCAATGTTTTGCCGAGAGTTGCACATAACTACGCAGGCCTGTACGGTTACATGGTCAGACGTCCGGACGAGGAGGCGCAGAATGTCTCTGATGAGAGAATAGTTGCAGCTGTGAAATTCTTTGGTCGAAACAATTTTCTGTTCAAAGATTTCAAATCAAACTATGAGACACTGTACCGGCATGCCGACATAGATCTACTTCCCACTGAGACAGACTGTCCAGATGCTCGAGGCCACCCTATATGTGAACACCTCAACGATGAATCAGTAGCATGGGCTGTCCCTCTGGACCCTGAAAGGGGTTTGCCACGTCTTAATCCACATGAGGACATCATCGGTGTCCAACATTCACGCGAATTTGCTGTGGACCTCAATAAGGGCATCTCATACAGGGATAAGCACTTGGAGGCAAAGGCATGGACATGGCTATTTCCATATGGTCATGGGAGTTGGTTTGAGCGTTCCGATCTCAAACCAATGCAGTACATCAAGCTCCGGGTTCTCTGCTATGATTCCCGGTGGAGATCCGACATCAACTATTCGTTCTTTTGGGTGGACCGCTTGATTAAAGATCGCTTATTCTATGTGGCGAAAACCAGAGTCATTACTACAGAGCCGGGTACCGAGGTTCCCAATGTGGGTCAGCTACGAGAGAGTAATTCGAGCACCGAAGGGAAGTTCTCGCAGTTTGGAAGTACACTGCCAAACACTGTGGTCGGCAGTAAGTCATATTGGAAGGCGAGGCTGCTTGAGCTGGTGGCCGTCAGTACGGAATTGGGACAGCCAGACTTCTTCATCACACTCACACAGAACGACGGATGGCCCGAACTGCAAACGGTGGTGAAGCATGGCTATGGGGCCTATCCAACAGTACCTGATGGTCGAATCTGTACAGATTCAAACACGTCGTCGACGGTTCTCTTCTCGGTGGAGACAACTGTCGCATTCTTCAAACGTTTCGCACAGTTCAAGTCTTATGTGCTGCAGAACGAAAACGGCCCCATTGGTAAGGTCCGTGATTCGTGGTACAGAGTAGAATTTCAAGGGCGCGGAGCTATTCATATTCACATGGTGGTGTGGTGTGAGCCCGGCACTATTCCAGCGGATGCGGTGAGAGCTGAATTTCCCCGGCCGGAGAGCCGTGAACAGCACAAGGACTCTGTAAAGGAAATGCGGAATGTGGTGGGCCAGTTCCAAATCCACGAGTGTCGTCCAGCCAGATGTTTCCCTCGAGTGGCAGGCAAAATCATCAGAAAGTGTAAGTACGGATTCCCATTTGAACTGACAGACGAGGATGGGACTGCCGAGGGTGGCATCCGCTACAACTACAAGAGACGTCATGAGGAAGACGTCAGGGTATCGTCGTACAACCTGTCTATTCTTTTGACTTGGCAGGCACATATGAACATTCAGCGAGTGACCCATTCTGGTTGGGAGATGTACTTAGCCAAGTACATCAGTAAAGCCGAGCCGTCCTTTGACATGCTCTTGCCCGAGGAGACAAGCGAGGTGGAGAGGTTCCTGCGCACACGTCTCATCGGCAGATTGGAAGCTGACTGCATACTTCTGGGGTACAACATGTGTCGCTGCACCCGTGAGGTTGTCTTCTGTCCGACCTCCATCAATCCGAGCATGCGGTGCATGAAGAGAAATATTCACCTTAAAGGAGATCCCGACTCAACCGACATCTACTACGACAATGGATTGATGAAGTATCTGGATCGTCCTTCCCAGTTGAAGGACATGCTGTATGCCGAATATGTCAAGTGTTACAGATTCGTAGCGAGTGTAACGTCCGATCTACATGAGGAACAGGAAGAGTATCATCCAGAGTTTGAAGATGACGCTCCTCCACTGAAAGATGCCAAGGGACGTTTACTCAAGAGACGCAAGCAAGGCAAAGAAGCCGTCCCGCGCTGGCGGTTCTGTCTGCCTTATGGTGAATCTCAGGAGGCGTATTATGAGCAAATTCTCGTCCAAAGGTTCCCTTGGACTACAGACACAATCGGCAGCATCATTTCACCCGATAATGTGTCAAAGACTTATCAGGAGGAGTGTGCCATCCGTGACCTCATTGACAAGCAGTCAGACGCTGAGACTATGTTGCGTGAGGCTGCCGTCCGTGGATTTGATATTCGATTCATTAAGACCATAGCTCAGCATATGGTGGACAAGGAGTGGATGACCACTGAGGAGACTGACGCGTTGCTTGGGGAAATTGAGCAAAACCGTCCTCCAGTGGTCGAAAGACGTAAGCAGGTTGAGGTGGACGACGAGGATGAATTTGATATGGGAGACATGGGAGTGAGAGCGCCACCTATGGAGGACATAGATGCTTTGAAAGCTCAGTTGAATGCCGACCAAAGGCGAGCTCTGGACTACATGAATGGTGAAATAGCTGCAGAAAGACAGTTACTCGTCAACGTAGTTGGTGCTGCCGGCACTGGGAAGTCCTTCTTGCTGAAAACATTTATTGCATGCTGCCGACAACAACACCATCTCACTGTCAAGGTTATGGCCAGTACAGGCATAGCAGCTCATCTGATAGGAGGCTGTACTGTTCACAGTGCTTTTAAAATGGATATAAAAGCCCAATCCTTTCTGTACAAGGGCAGAGTTATTGCCAAAATGATGAGGGAAACTGATGTCTTTATCATTGACGAGTTCTCGCTGTTGGAGGCGAAAGTCATGATGGAAATAGATCACGTCATGAAGGGCATGTCCTGTGGGAAGTATAACCATAGACCATTCGGTCACAGACATGTGGTATTGTTGGGGGATCCGGCTCAGCTGCCAGCCATTGATTTGGATATTTATGGCATTTGGACGTGGAACGGTTTCTTCAAATCTATTATACTGAATGAGGTCATGCGTCAAGACGACCCAGAGTTCCTGGCCATGTTACAGGACGTCAGGCGTGGTAACCTCAATCAAACATCTTTGGCCACACTGCGAAAACGTGTAGTCCCTCCTTCTTCCTACCCGAAACATGCAGCAGAATATGGCGTAAACGATGCGGTCATCGTGTCTCATCGTGTCGACAGGGATTCAATAAACAACGCCATACTTGAGAACATGGAGGGAGAGGAAACAGTTTTTACGGCCATCGACCTCAACAAGCAAGGCAATCCTGCCACGGCTGAGGAGTCAAAAAACATTGACATTTTCCAGAAAAGTTCTTTCCCGCGAGAGATACGTCTCAAGGTTGGAGCTCGGGTCATTCTCCTGAGAAACATGGAAATAGAGGCTGGATGGGTCAATGGCACTAGGGCTGAGGTTGTGCGAATTGTCAGCCAGAACTGTATTATCATACGTCATCTGGTCGACGGTACGGAGTTGTTGTTGGGACGTGTTGAACAAGATGTCGCATACGAGCATGCAACTGGCTCGCTAATGAGGAACCAGCTGCCTATTACACTGGGATGGTGTCTTACAACTCACAAGGTCCAAGGTATGACACTGGATCGGGCGTATGTTAAAATGGACGGTAAATTCTTTGCCAGTGGTCAGGCGTACACCGCACTGAGCAGAGTGCGACGGTGTTCTGATCTCACTCTGTTTGCCTTCGAACCAGTGGCAGTACGTCTCAGCCCGAGACATGCCTTAGTGCTGCAATATATGGAGTCTACTAATGTCCTTTCTCCTGACGCCAAAGACATCAAGAGTAAAGAGATGAGGGCTCTGGTGGATCTCATAAAAAGAACACCGTATGACCCAGAAAAAGAGCTGAAAAGGCAGGCCCGAAGTAAGAAATTCAAAAAGTTTATCAAAGACTCTGTCAAGAGGGCCAATGGAATTCCAGTTTCAAATCCTAGGAATAAATCCAAAACGTCGAAAAGGCCAGCTCCAAGTTCAAGTCCTAGCAAGAAATCAAAGACGTCGAAAAGGCCAGCTCCAAGTTCAAGTCCTAGCAATAAATCAAAGACGTCGAAAAGGCCAGCTCCAAGTTCAAGTCCAAGCAAGCCAAATAAGCGAAAGAGGGCGTCGGATCCTCCTCCTACTAAGGTTGCCGACGAGGCTGGTCATGATAATGCCGCAGAGCAGCCAATACCTGGATCTGGTCAAGCTGGGGAATCCTGCCACTCTCCGCCTGTTTCCAAAGGTGTTTGTCGAACTATTCCCAAGGTGCGACAAGGAGGCATAGTGCGTTACCAAGCCAGGGCCGGTCCCCTCTCTGACGCCCCAGAAGTGTTCATGTGGAAGAAGTCTCTGGCTAACCACATGCTGAACGAGGACTGTCATCGTACTCCCCTCATACCAGTCGACCGGTTTCCTTCTATGGTGCCCCAAAGTCATGTCACATCTCTCAATGATGCTGGCATGGGACTTGACGTCATAAAAGGTGATGGAAACTGCTTCTACAGAGCGATATCAAAGGAGTTGTTTGGCACACAGGAATACTACCACGTTATAAGGTTGCATGCCATTCACTTTCTGCAGCTCCATCTGGACGTCCATATGCCTGTTATCACTGATGACATGGCCATCCAACGTCTGCTGCGTAATCCTGATGTGTTGATAAGTCGACAGGATGCTGCTGACTATGTAGATAGGCATTACGAAGACAGGACATGGGCGTATAGCGCAAACTGCTATGCTGTGGCGGGCATGCTGGGTTGTGACATCCGAGTACTTAAACTCAATCCAAAAGGTGACTCGGTTTGGCACGTGGTCTCTCCGTTGGTGGCACTGGACGACAGGATTGTCCCCGCCCCGCCACAGCATTACACTCCTGTTATCTATAATGAACAGGTTGAAGGTCAGGGCACACATTTCACTCGTTGTTACAAAATGGCACCGCTGCCTGATGTAGAGTAGCACGTCTGGAACAGTCATTGTGTATATGTAGTCAGCCACTCAAAAATATTTCTAAACCAATTAAAAACTGCAGTCCTCACCTATGTCAAACGGTGTGTTTGTGCATCATCAATGCAGTCCTGGCCGAAAACACAGTTCAATTTGTGTGGCCAGTTTGTGCATCTGCAGTCCTGGTGTGGCATACGGCTAATGTCAACCAGATTGTGCATACAGTATAAACCATAACAAAAATCAAAGCATGGCTACAGACATCTTTCATGTAGGTGGGTAAAAAGTCAAATAAGTGTTACCGTTTATTTATTTATTTACTATTCATAATAAACGCTCATTTGAAATACGCACAAATGTTATTAAAGAAAAGAAATATTTCATTTGCTGATATCTTAGCTGTATTTATCTGTCAACTGTGTAAGAATGTTTTATCTTGATAGTCATTGTACTAATACTACTACTACAGCTACTAATAAGTTATCGGTAGCTGTAATTGTCTTACCATATTGTTAAAGTCTGCTTGTGTTGAATGGCAGATGAGTGACGTGTGTACGGCTGCAGACCTTGGACATGTGCGAGGGGTGGTGGTGGGCGACTCCCTGCTGAGGTGGGCCGAGCTCCCGGGCTTTGTATACATACCAGTGGCAACGAGCGCACAGTTAAGATGCAATCTGCAGAAAGTTCGTAAGGAGCTTGGAAACTGCCTCGTGGTATGTTGCGGGTCCAACGACCTGGCGGACGGATCAAGTTACCAGGATGTGGTATCACATTTAATCGAGTTCAAAAATGAGGTAACTATCTAGTCTTCACAGTATTATACGTTAAAGTACTATAATCTAATAATAATACTACTATCCTATAATATAATAATATAAGTCATAGGTAATGTATTGTACAAAGTAGTAGCGGCCTGATAATTTACGAAAAACTACATTTTTTATGAGAAAGGGTTAAAAAATATGGAATATTCAGCAGACACGGTTTGTTATCTTCCACATATCTCTGTTTGTGACCGTGAAATTTTGGTGAAGGGCAGGGGCAAGAGTAAGCGGGAAAATTTTCACTTTGAATATTTTGTGTCGTGGCTATGCGGACTACGACAATCGTGTACCAAATATCATAATTTACAAAAAACTTTATTGGGTGAGAAATGTTTGGGGGGGGGGGGGGGGGAAATGCAATCTTTACCATAATCAGTGTGTGAATAATATTATTGTCAATATTTTTAGGCCAGCAGGCTTTTCGATGAAGTTTTAATATGTACTGTGCCACGGCGCCGACAGCTCAAACCCTTCGTGCGGAAGACTCTGAACAAGTGAGTGCAATGTTTTTCAAGTCGGTCAAATATAAAACATGGAATACAGTTTACTTTAGGAATGCGTACATGTCTGTGTTGCCAGTAGTTTAATTTTTTTTTTTAAAGAAAAATGCAATTGGTCAAGAAATTAAATTATCTTTAAGAAAGTTGGTGTTCACTTTCAACACATCAACATTTCATTGCCTTGAAATTTGGTGTAGTAAATGAAACGCTAAGTTTTAATAAGTGACTCATCTTAACAATATCTGAATTTTCAGACGCATCCGTTCCCACTTCGAGGGCAGGGTGATTGACTTGGATCGTGCCCTGCCCGAGTTTCGGCTGTTCCGCAACGACCGCATCCATCCATTGCGGGCGGGTCTAGTCAGAATCGAGAAAGCAGTGAGTGATGTGGTTAAGGTAAGTCTTAAGCACTATAACATTGAATCATTTAAAGAACAAATGCCAAATTTTGCACCATAGTGAAAACTGTTATTTTCATTTTATAAAAATAATAAAAAATAAGCAGACATAATAATAAAAGTAGCATTGATCTATATGAATAGTATAAATTTCATTCTGCCATCTATTTCTGCCATGTATTATTAAGTCTACACATTTTCTGCCACCAGCCTCTTAGCATCGCTGACAAGCCGGAGGCAGCCAAAGAGGAGGCTGAGGTGCCCATGGAAGCCGACAATGGGGTGGCAGTAGGGGTAGACGATGGGTCGTTCGACCAGGTTCAAGAGGTAACTATAAATCTATGTTTTTAATGCTTCATACAGTAACACTGAATTAACTAAATGGTCAAACAGCACTACAAGGCACATGTTTCTTATCTCATCATAGTTGAAATGCTGCGTGCTCATTTTTCACCGGTAAAAAGGTCATCTATTTTTTCCTGTGCTGTTCTTTTCAGACAGTTGTTTGTATATTTGTTGCTATTTGTTATCAATTCAGATCAGTCAGACAGGTGGAGACGGAGCAGCACGGGTTGGTCAGATGCTAAGAGGGGGGGGACGGGGTATCATCAGGAGCCGACTCGGCCACAAATCAGTAAGTATCTCACATATAGAACTTCTTTGGTTTACTTTGTCTGTTATTTGTTAACGTGTATAACATGCATTACAGTTCTTTACTTCTGTATGCAGTTGCTCTTTGTAATACAGGGTCAGTTTACACGTACAGTGCTTTTGGACTTACTTTGGTTTTCTTTACAGAGGGGTGGCGTACATAAACGCCAGAACCACAAGAGGCGACATGCTCGTGGTGCTCGTGGTGCTCGTGGTGGTCGGGTCCCGCCAACTCGTGGTCATGCTGGATATGGTGACGCCAACCACAAGCGGGTCCTGGGAAGTCGTGGTGCAGGGCCAGTTCACTCCGTTGCGCATCCAGGGCCAGTTCACTCCGTTGCACGTCCAGTGGCAGTTCCAGTTCCTGCGCCGCTGCCGCGTTCAGCCAAACCAACAATTGTGATCGAAAATGTAAGTGCTTTTATTACAAACTTATTGAGTAAGCGCAAGTGGTGTATTTCTTTTTTTAAATTCATTTTGAAGTATTATGGTATGGAAGGGTGTTTAATGTGACAAATAGAATCGTCCATTCAATATTAATCATTTAATACATTAAATCATTTAATACATTCTCACTATGCACCGCTATGTGGTATATCCTGCCATTGTTTAATGTGAAACATCACAATGTTAAACTTACCTGTGGTTCACTTTCTCTTTATTGTAGGCCACGTTCTACTGGGGTACAGAGATGTGAATAAGTCACCATGAGCCATTGAGCTGCAATCAAAACCGTCATGTATATAATATATTATAAGTTATCTTCTCCACACCTATGTATATATATCACTACCATACATCTTATATTTTTTCATCTATTTATATATTGTATTTAATCTATGTATATATATCAGCTAATGTCAGCCAGAAAAATTATCAGAATAATGGAAATAAAATTAATTCTTAAATTATATTGAACTCAACGACTTTGTTGCCTTCTTTGCCACACATTGAATATAGATCAGAAAAAGGAAAATAAATAAAAATTGCGGACTTACCTTGATAAATTCCAAAAAAAATCCTAGGTTTAGAAAAATTTTAAAACAAAAAAGGTCAAAGGTAAAACACATGGCTCATTCGGGCTAACTCCCGGGGGGGGGGGGGGGCACTCTCACATTTATGTATACCATGTGTGTACATCACCCTTAATTTAGACCCCTTTTACCGGGACAAAATCCACAAGCAACACTACTGTTTTGGCGGCATAACTCCCAGAAATGTGCAAAAATCAGGACCTTTTTCATGGGACATCACCCCAAATTTGCCAAAATCAACCCCTTATTTAACAGAAACTGTGGGACATTTTGGGTGGATATTCCAGGCCTAAAAACATATCCCTTTTCGCTCAAAATTGGCTGAAAAAGGACGCACAATGGCGGGTTGGCCGGTACCCGCCTGTGGGGCTAAAAAAGCACCCCTTTCCCGGTATTTTGTGTACGCATATAGTTACTATAGATGACATAGGGAGTCCCCCCCCCCCCCGGGGGGCTCACTGGAAAATGATAGAAGTTTGAAAATGACAGCGTGGCTACCCGGTAGTGCTTTAACATAGGGAGTTTATGGGTGCCGACTGACAGTGGCTCAATGCTGTGGGCGGGGATATTGGAGCGCCAAATTGGTTCATCATATAGAGTAATAAACTGCACTTACGGTTAGTTGAACTAAGTAAGTCCTGTCTCTGTTGTTCAATCATGCTGTAACGGCAATCTTGCACTCATACTAATTCAAATATACTTAGTAAATAACTGTTCAACATGGATATAGCCTAATCGTGTTGTTTACTTGAAGCCGTTAGAAACCGGAAGTGACAGTCGCGCTGGTACCCGGGTTCAAATAACAGCGGGCCCAGCGTCCCAACTCAACTTTTCCCGCCTCCTTTTTTTCATGTTTTGGAGTAGTCGTCTAGCATGAATACTTAACCAAATGAACTATAATAATGCAACAAAACAGTATGAATAACGTAGAAATCTAATAACGTGCTGGCCCACGCTAGTCGCTACCTAGAAGAAACACATGTATTGTATTTGACGGCTTTCTGTCTGCTATGGAAAAACGCTGTTATCCGGTCAGCTTTGTGACGTCATGAAAGGCATGTCAAGTCAGGATCCTACATCCAAAAAGCAACATGTCGGCACCACTGCACAATTGCCAAGTTTTCCTCATGGGCAACCTTGCCGTGTATCGGCCCGTGGTGGAGCCGTGGCCCGGCTCGCCGGGAGGCATCTACCGAATACTTCACCGTTATCAAGAGATCACTACTGGGACGTAAGTATCATATAACAACTAGACAATCAGTATTTTATGGGCGCCGTCCACAAATTTGCGCTATGGCTATCTTATAAAAAGTCGGCCATTTTTAAATACCGGCACCCACCCAGTAATCCCTGCTATATTTCTAACAGTGTTAGAAAGGTGCCTGCAGAGGGGTAAAAAATAACCCTTACGTACGTTTCCAGTTTTTGAGGAACGCTTGAATTGTGGTATTCACCTTTTTTCTTTGGAAATGTGCATGTGTCACTATGCTTCAATGGGTCCTTCCATTATAAGGCCCCCAGACGGGGGGGGGGGGGGGGGGGGTGGCTGTGTCAATTGTTGAATTCAAGAAATGCCAATGTCCCTTGTCGATTATAAGAAATAGGTCTTGTCCCTTGTCACTAGACCCATGTCGATTTGTCGATTTTACCTGTCTGGAGCCCTATTATATACCTTTAAGGGAGTGATCATTTTTTAACAACAAGGGGGGGGGGCGGTGTTCTTCCGCGGGATTCCCCCCCCCCCCCCCCCGGTAAAGGGGTTCAAATCGCCCCCCACCTAAAGGGGTGTAAAAAAACGGAAAGCCAACCCCATTTAGGGGGGGGGGTGCTGTTTGGAAAAAGAAAAATACGTCTCTTTATTCTTTTTCTTTTATTCAATTGTAATGCATGTACTAAATCACCTATTTTTCTCTCCACTTTCCACAGAGTTTTCTACTCGTACGAGGTCTTAATCACCCCCACGTGTCCCTGGGCCCCGCCTGGATGGCACCTGCCATCTACCCCTCCTAACGCACAGGCCTTTGGCCCCATGGGCCCTTTTGGGTTGCCAGCTTTTGTGTGGGGGCCAACCCCCCAACTACAAAATGGAAATTGAGGTAGGTTTTTTTGAATAGAATAATTCATTATGAACTCCACACTACTGCTTTATCCTGTAAGGGAGTGTTCATTTATTATTTACAGGGGGGGGGGGTGGTGGGTATGTGGGGGGGGGGGGGGGCGTAAACATTTCCCACCCCTTCTCAGGGGGGTGGGTAAACAATTCTTAATCCTCTTAAAGGGGGGGGGGGGCGTAAAAATTTAATTCCCTTTTTACCCAAGAAGCCTGCCCGTTACTATAGTTCAAATGGGGGGGGGGGGGGGTTCGGCTAGGGAGGCGCGAAACATTACACGTGCTCTAGAAGGGGGGGGGCGTAATTATTTTTTCCCCCTTCCGCATGAAATCTCACCACCCTCCCCCCCTGTAACTGTAATGTGGAATTCAATGCTGGACAGAAATACCAAATTTCTCTCCCCCCCACTCCCTGAGTTAGAAAATTAAGCAAATGAGCTAGGAATATTTTTAAACATTAATTGAGGGTCTATATTTACGTCTGTGTAAGTGGCAGTTTTTAGAATTTGGGCTAACTCCCTCAAAAAGTAAGATTACTTTTGGTCAAATTGCAGTCTAAGGCAGTACTTAGGAGTTCAATTCTGCACAGAGATACCACATTTCTCTACCCATATCCCCTGAGTCAAAAAATTAACCAAATGAGCTAGGAATACTTTTAAACCTAAATTTAGGGTCTATATTTACATGTGTGTAAGTGGCAGTTTTTAGAATTTGGGCTAACCTCCTAAGAAAAAAAGATTACTTTTGATCACATTGGACGCTCAGGCAAATACCAAATTTCTCTCCCCCCAGGCCCGAGTCAAAAATCAAGCAATTCTGTCTCATCTTTTTCAGCCACCAGCACTGGCCACAGCTTATCAAGCCCCTAAGAGCTAGACCTTTTTTTCTGCTCTTCTCCAAACCAGCCTATTTATCTCCGACTATCCTGCAAGCCTCAGCAGAAAGGCCCCCCAAGAATAATGATGCGCTCGCCATACGATAACCGGAAGTCTACACTCGTCGTCGGGTCCCAGGATGGGGCCTGTGTATTCTGTCTGCGTGTTCCTGCTGCGTGCGCACCCTCCCCGTCCACCACCGCGCAGGAGGGGCGTTTCCTGTAGCTTTTTGGCTGACCTTTTAAGACTTAGGGTGGGCCGGCGCAGCCCTGTCACCCGCCATCATGGTAGATCGGACTGCTCTGGAGTATTGAAATGTCTCCTAAAGATCACATGAAAGCTGATGATTATGATAACTCATAATGGCGTTGAGTGTTTTTGCTCCATGCACATTCCATAATTATTATATGAGGACGATAGAACATAAAATGTGGTCATAATGTCGTAGTGCTTTAGTAGAAATTGGGTCATGATAGCCTTTGTACGATAAATAGACATAGTACAGTTTTGCTCTATGGGGTCCTTAACCCTTGAAGGACAGCATGTCTCTAAAAGGTAATATTTGTCTCTATGATGCACCCACCCCCTGTAACACCGTATTAATCAGATACGGTATATCGTATAAAAGTACAATTAAACACTAAGTAGCGATTACAAACTTTGATACCATTGAGTAACAATTACAAACTGTGTCACTATTGATTAAGCCTGTGATTAGTTTGTGCTTTATGTTTAGCTGTTTTCTTAAAAATGTATATAGTGCTATCATGTAAGACTATATTACTGAGATACCGTATATCATATAAAATATCACTAATTAAAACCTATGTAAGCATTTTCCCTGACGTATACAACGCTGTTAATTACTGAGACACCGTATATCATATACAAGAACACTAATTAAGGTCAATGTAAGCATTTTCCCTGACGTTTACAATGCCGCTGCTGATAACTAACGTGACAAGTAACACTTATAACTATAACGCCCTTTGTCCAAATAGACATAGTACAGTTTTGCTCTATGGGGTCCTTAACCCTTGAAGGACAGCATGTCTCTAAAAGGTAATATTTGTCTCTATGATGCACCCACCCCCTGTAACTAATACATGAGTACTTGCTAAGAAAGCTTTGACCTTGGGTTAACGTCTATGTATTAGGGCGTAATATTGACCGATATCTTAAACAACATATGCCGAAAAGATGTGGTAATTGCAGGCTACATATGAGAGAACCTGGGCATAGTATAGATTCAACTTGAGTGGACCATATATCTTGAAACGGACACTTGATTGAATTTGTGCTTATTCAAACATTCTTTTCTATATTCTTGTGAATAATGATAAGTTTAAGTCTCGTTCTTTCCAACCAATCACCACTACACGTCTGATAACACAGGAGGGATTAGAAATACCAGTGTCCAACTCATTGTGAGTCTACCCTACCTGGGCCACCTAGGCCATGCATGCAGGATAAAGTAAACCCTTGATATGATGTGGTAACTCTAGACTACATTAGAGAAGTTATACGCCATACCTAAGCCATGTAGACCATGCTTATATAAGGAACTCATAAAACCCTAAAGATGTAAGATTCAATAAGTTTATGTGTATACATTGTTACATATTTAAACCTGTCTGGCTAACAGAGGTCTATTACAAATACATGTTCATAACACTTGAGGCTTGAATAATGATCACTGGCTCCTTCACCTAAATGTCATATTATCATAATATCTTTACCTTATTGATGATATTTCATCTCCACGAGGGAGAGCTATATGATAGACAAGCTATTGAGACAGTCCCAATAATTAGAAATGTCAACTATAACCTATTACATGTTACTCAATATTTATGTATCTATTTTTTATTGCTAATACTAATTAAAATATAAACAATCACTGTATTATGGTACTTGGATATGTTTTACTTTCAACAAATAAAGGCTATGTTCTTATGATAATCTAAACTTTTAATTTGTCCTTGTGTCCTGGTGTGTGTTCTGGCCAGTACTATAGTCTATATACAAAGTGGGTGTAGTGTGCTCTGTATAGTATAGGGGGCGCCACATCAACAATACATATCAGCCAGTAGCATTGCCTATGTAAAATCTCAAGATATAATTTTGTTATGGGTTAACCCTTTTGTGGAGGGTGGTGGGTCTGGACTGGGGGACAATATGGGTGGAGGAGGGTGGTGTAGCAAGACGAGAGGGTTTTTTTCAGTGTGGAGACTATGAGGGGTTTTCTCATGTGGATTTTTAAATACATAAAATAAAAAATTGCATATGTTAGATTGAGATAACTTAAACTTTTGTGAAAAATGGTTGGCCCTGAAAAGGGCCTTTAGTAGAGTGGGTGAGGTGGGAGAGCTCACGTCGAGTACTCCTCAAGCATCTGTATCACTTCAGCGGGTATCTCTTGCTCCATACAGACGTCGAGCTTGGTCCTCTCGACGGCCTCTCTGATGAGTTGATCCGTCAGCTCACGGATCAGCTCATCCACCACCTCCTCCTGCACCTTTGCCACCTCCTGCTCTCGCTGGTGATCTGCTGAAAACAGCTTCTCAACCATCTCATCTATGACTGCTCGCGGAACGGCAACGTATCCTATCCCCGCCATTTTTACAAGTTGTCTGACTCCCCAGTTGAGATCAGCTGACGTCACACAATTTTAAATTTCAATGACGTTGTGACGTCATCAGTGTAGGTTATTATCCGGGTTAGTATTAGTATAAGAGAACATTATTTTTCTTACATCTAGGTCTATCTGAGGGTTCGTAACTAGACCACACTGGACCTCATCCTACCAAAACCCTGCTTTACACACCTTTTATGTGGGTTCTGTCACATAGTCGCGTAGTGTGCCCTGTATAGTATAGGGGGCGCCACGTCAAGAATACATATCAGGCAGTAGCATTGGCTATGTAAAATCTCAAGATATAATTTTACAGGCTATTTCAGTCAGCCACCACCAACCACCCACCACCCACCACCCACCGACCACCCACCACCCACCACCACCCACCACCCACCACCACCCACCACCCACCACCACCCACCACCCACCCAGCACCAACCAGCACCACCCACCACCCACCCAGCACCACCCACCCACCACCCACCACCACCCACCCACCACCCACCACCACCCACCACCCAGCACCACCCACCACCCAGTACCACCCACCACCACCCACCACCCACCACCACCCACCACCACCCACCACCACCCACCACCCACCACCCAGCACCCACCACCCAGTACCACCCACCACCCAGCAACACCCGCCCAGCACCACCCACCACCCACCCAGCATCACCCACCCAGCACCCCCCACCACCCCCCATAGCCTACATAGTGCAAGACCCGTTTGGAGAGTGCTCATTTTTTCAGAAAAAGGGGGGGGGGTGGTGAAATTCTACACAGAGCAATGAAATAGAGTAAAAGGGCACGCGCTGGTGGTGCAGGCATCGAGGTAGATCTTTGTGTGACATACGGTGCTTGGTGTATGTGTCATGTACCTGCGTATATGTCAGATACCTGCGCCTTGCCCGCCTATCACCCGCCTACCACACCTCTCCACCCAGCGGGCCCTCCTACAAGGCCATATGTGTACGCTCTTTATATACTACATCATACAGCCAGACCACAGAAAAGGTGTCCAGTCAGTTCCACCGTTTTACACCAGATGGCATAGCGGTATACATACGTATGCACTACGTTTTCTGACGCAGTTACCTTCGTTTCACCTCGTTTTCAGTGTTATTTACTGCGAAAATGTCCTATATATTTCAAAAACCATACAACAATTAACTGCAATACAAGGACATATGTTTGTAATTCGGGGGAAAATGAAACAGAAGAAAGGGAAGGGGTTTCTACTGTGGCCGACAGCTTGCACACCTATTCTGTGGAATTTGAATGACACTGTAGTATATATAGAGAGAGACTACACGCGCTGATTGAGTTGCCGTTGTGGTGGTGGTATGGCGTGGAGGTAGATCTTTGTGTCACGACCAGTGCTTGGGTTGTGTGTGCCAGATACTTGCGCCTTGCCTGCATATGACACGCCCAACGCAACTCTCTATTATTGGAATTTTTGGCTGAAATCTGACCACCCACCCAGCACCACCCACCCAGCACCACCCACCACCCACCACCACCCACCACCAACCAGCACCACCCACCACCCACCACCCACCACCACCCACCACTCACCACCCACCGACCACCCACCACCCACCACCACCCACCACCCACCACCACCCACGGCCACCCACCACCACCCACCACCAACCAGCACCACCCACCACCCACCACCAACCACCACCCACCACCCACCACCCACCGACCACCCACCACCCACCACCACCCACCACCCACCACCACCCACCACCCACCACCACCCACCACCCACCCAGCACCACTCACCCAGCACCACCCACCCAGCACCACCCACCCAGCACCACCCACCCAGCACCACCCACCCAGCACCACCCACCCAGCACCACCCACCCCAGCACCACCCACCCAGCACCACCCACCCAGCACCACCCACCACCCACCACCACCCACCACCAACCAGCACCACCCACCACCCACCCAGCACCACCCACCCACCACCCACCACCCACCACCACCCACCACCCACCACCCACCACCCACCAAGCACCACCCACCACCCAGTACCACCCACCACCACCCACCACCCACCACCACCCACCACCACCCACCACCACCCACCACCCACCACCCAGCACCACCCACCACCCAGTACCACCCACCACCCAGCAACACCCGCCCAGCACCACCCACCACCCACCCAGCATCACCCACCCAGCACCCCCCCACCACCCCCCATAGCCTACATAGTGCAAGACCCGTTTGGAGAGTGCTCATTTTTTCAGAAAAAGGGGGGGGGGGTGGTGAAATTCTACACAGAGTCGTTGTGACGTCATCAGTGTAGGTTATTATCCGGGTTAGTATTAGTATAAGAGAACATTATTTTTCTTACATCTAGGTCTATCTGAGGGTTCGTAACTAGACCAAACTGGACCTCATCCGACCAAAACCCTGCTTTACACACCTTTTATGTGGGTTCTGTCACATAGTCGCGTAGTGTGCCCTGTATAGTATAGGGGGCGCCACGTCAAGAATACATATCAGGCAGTAGCATTGCCTATGTAAAATCTCAAGATATAATTTTACAGGCTATTTCAGTCACACACAGGGCGTAGTTGTATGGTACAGGGGGCGCCACCCCAACAACACCTATCAGCCAGTACTATTGCCTATTTAAAAACTCATAATATAATTTCATAGGCTGTGTGAGTTACACACGGCACTTATTTGTTTTGTCTCCGCTCAAGTACCCAGGCTGTTTTCTTTTATTGAAATTTGTGGCTGAAATCTGACCAGCAGAATTCAGCTTGCAAAAATTGTCTCCGCATCAAGTCGACTTGGCTCACCATCGGTGGGCCAATATCGCCAAGACTGCGAGGAACAGGCGCAGAATAAGCATGCTCCACCTACACAACATGCAATGTGAGGTGGAGCCCAACACACAACATGCAATGTGAGTTGGAGCTTGCCGAGTGTTGGTGGTGTCCGGTCCTATATGTTCTGGCAACATCCAGACATGGGGTGTTTTACATCAGGCACGCCCTAAAGCTAGGATTTACAGTGTATTTTTAGTTCCTGTTTCAACAACAGTCCAACAGAATAAAAGAGCAGTACATGGTGTCCTTTTTGATGAAACACATCAGGTCTTGTGAACTTTATTTCCGCAAATACCAGATGTTTTCTGACGTAGAAGCAACTTGCCAGTCATATTTCCCGCGTGGAGCTCAAAATATACCTGTCGCCACCATGTGGCAAAAATTGGTATCGACCCCAGTTTTCACACCAGGTGGCACTTCTGGTGCGTTTTGGTTTACTTTGTATTTGCGTCTGCACGTCTTCTGCTAAAACAGCATCACAATACCTAACAATTCACATGTTGGCCGTACATTTAGTATCAAAATACATCATTTTCTCTACTGCACTGCTATGATAGACAAGAACAGTTGGTTAGTGTCAGAGTTAACTGAAAATCAGTCATTCAGTTGACGCACTGCTTTTTACACCTCTCCTGTGGGTTTTTGTTATCAATAAGAAAGGCAAGCAGTGTCAGTATAGGTACTTACTTGGTGGGCCTCACCGCCCACCGTCCTTCATCACATTTTTGGTGATTTCTTGTGGACTTACCAGGATGGCTTTGTCAAGCCATCCACCTATTGCGGCTTCCCCATCAAGATAGTTTATGTCTTGCGGGACAGAGAGCTAATTTTTTTTAAGGCCTAGACTGTTGAGTTTAGGCCGACCAGAAAAATAAAAATAACTCTCCTATTACAATCCTTACTCAAGTCAATAAATTTGTTTATTCATTAGTTACAGGGGAGTGTGTGTTGGGGGGGGGGGCAAAGATCATTCACCCTTCCCTGGGGGGGGGGGGGGGGGGGTTAAAATTGAATCCCCTTTCTAGCAAAAAGGTCTGCGCGTCAGTATGGTTCAACCCGGGACACAAGAGCTCAAAATATACAAGTCTCGCCACCATGTGTCAAATATTGGTATCAACACCAGTTTCCACACCAGGTGGCACTTCTGGTGTGTTTTGTTTACTTTGTGTTTGCGTTTACACGTCTTCTGCTAAAACAGCATCACAATACCTAACAATTCACATGTTGGCCCTACATTTAGTATCAAAATCCACCATTTTCTCTACTGCACTGCTATGATAGACAAGAACAGTTGGTTAGTGTCAGAGTTAACTGAAAATCAGTCATTCAGTTGACGCACTGCTTTTTACACCTCTCCTGTGGGTTTTTGTTATCAATAAGAAAGGCAAGCAGTGTCAGTTTGGTTACTTACCTGGTGCCTCACCGCCCACATACATAGCCGTCCTCGACTTTATAGTCTCTTGCATACCATGCATTGACTTACTACTTACCAGGATGGCTTTGTAAAGCCATCCAATTTCCATAGTTGCTTCCCCTTCAAGGTAATTGATACCTGAGAGGGCAGACAGCTAATTTTTTTTTAAGGCCTAGACTATTGAGTTTAGGCCGACCAGAAAAATTAAAATCACTCTCCGATAACAATCCTTACTCAAGTCAATAAATTTGTTATGTTTTCAAGTCAACAAAACCCCTGTTCTTAATTATAGATCTTCAAGAAATAAATGCCCGCACCAATATCAAATCCAGGTATCATTAGGCAGTGTGTTTGGGGGCTGCTCAAATATCAGACCTGCAACAAAAAAATGTTTCCAACCACAACCCTGCATAAATATTAAATCCAGTATCTTCTCAAACAAGTGAGGGCTAGCAAACAGATGGAATCTGTTTGCGCCCTCACTTGTTAAACATATATAATTAGTTACAAAAACATAGATTTTGGCCATTTTTTCAACTTTGGAGGCTCATAAATTGGCAAAAAATCAGTGTTTATGCAAAATTTTACTTTTTTTCGAAAGCCTAGAGTCTGCCCCCTAATGAAAAACCAACAGGTGCCACAGGTGGCACCACATCCCGCTTCAGTCCAGGTAGAGAAGTAGAGGGTCACTGGGAATGCAAGGTATCAGAACAGGTTATGTATATTGAACTTGTGATTTTTAAGCATTTTGTAAGCAATTTTCATATTGGTTTGATAACATCATCAACTTTTATTTCAAATCAATTATGCTCAAACATGTAATATGAATTTCATTATGAGACTTTAAAAAATGTCTCATTATAAAATATGGTGATAAACATGGGCTAGTTTAGGCCCTAATGCCTGAGTTTCAGCTTCTGTCTGACACTATCCATGTTTTAACTGGCATGACACTGACGTCCTTTGTTTGAGAAACAAGACATTTTTTTTTGATAAACAAGTCAGTGGAAGGGGGGAATTTTTTTCACTTTATTCTCAGCAAGGTTTTGACAGTTAATAAATGTTCTAGACACTCATTACTGTATTTTGCATCTCTCGGCCCTTGGTAAGCTACAAAAGGGTTTGTATTCCAAAATGTCATTGTAATAGAAAAGAGGGTTACTTTTTCGACTTCTAAACTCCCTGCTTTTAACATGAAAAATGTGCTCTTTTATTCTAAAATCTGTGGAAAGGGGGTATATTTTGAGCAAAGGTATTATAAGTATAGGTTGCTAGGAGTGAGGGGATCGGGGCCTAAACCCAAAATACTCGTAGCCCCAGGTCCTGCCCCCTCGGACAAGTAGCGTGTCCATATGACCCAAATTTAGTCACCTACTGGCAATTTCCATAAAGCATCCCGCAGCACTAACAGGGTTATTTTCATGGAGTTAGGTGAACTTACCACATCCACCTTGCCTACCCGTCCAACTCGGGTCACAGTCACAGTACACATTTTAGGCCAGTTAGGTATATAAGGGATAAGGGCAAGTTAAGATTTTAAACTCTTTAGGTATATTAGATCACTGCATAGAGTTTGAGGGATAAGGGCAAGTCAATATTTTGGACTAGTTTGGTATATTAGATCGCTATATAACGTTCGAGGGATAAGGGCAAGTTGATTTCTTTTGGGCCAGTTAGGTATAAAAAATCACTACATAGCGATTGAGGGATAAGGGCAAGTTGATCTTTCAGAACAGTTAGGTGTTTAAGGGAATTTCAGTATATTAAATCACCATATATGCTGTTTGAGGGATAAGTGCAAGGTTATATATTGATGTTATATACCTAAATCCCTAAAATATCAACTTGCCCTTATTCCTCAAACCATAAAGAGTCTTCTTCTATGCCTAATTGCCCATGAACATATACCTCGCCTTATCCCTCAAACGCTATATAGTGATCTTATATACCTAACTAGTCTTAAATATAACCTTGCCCTTATCCCTCAAACAGCATATGGCTCACTCTCACCAAACCAGTGCAACTAAAAAGTGACGTACATGATCGGCGGAAGTACATGATCGGCGGACGTACATGATCGGTGACGTACATGATCGGTGACGTACATGATCGGTGATCTATTGACTGCCCTACCCTTTCTGAAGATAATAAAACATAAATAAACCTTACCAAGGTGTACATACGATGTGTCTCTTGAAATGTAATATGTTAGCAATGTATAGATGCGACTATTAAGGTCATTTTTCATGGCATTTTAATACTGATCATGTACGTCATGTGACGTACATGATCTGTGACGTACATGATCGGTGATTTATTGACTGCCCTACCCTTTATGAACATGATAAAACATGAATAAACCTTACCAACGTGTACATATGATGTGTGTATTGAAATGTTATGTGTTAGAAATGTATAGATGCGACTATTAAAATCATTTTACATGACATTTCGATCCCGATCATGTACGTCATGTGACGTACATGATCGGCCATTATTTATTGACTGTCTTAATTACCCTTTCTGACCATATATAAACCATAAATCAATCATAGCAAGGTGTACATATGTTGTAGGTCTAAATATGTATAATCATAGACATGTGAAGCAGTGGGTAATGAGGAAATGTTACATGACATTCCAAGCCGATCATGTACGTCATGTGACGTACATGATCGGTTACACATTGAGCCCCCCCCCTCCGGCCCCTATAAATATTTTGGGAGGTTTTTTTTTCTAATAAACTCCCCAAAGATACATTACAGCCTGTAGGTATGGTTGGGAGAGTTAAACATCGTAGTGCAGGGGGTAAAAGATGGGTTTTGTACTCTGCCGATCATGTACGTCCGCCGATCATGTACGTCCGCCGATCATGTACGTCACTTTTTTAGTTGCACTGATTTGGTGAGAGTGAGCCATATACGGTGATTTAATATACTTGAATTCCCTTAAACATCTAGCTGCCCTTATCCCTCAAACGCTATATGGTGATATTATATACCTAACTAGTCTAAAATATCAACTTGCCCTTATCCCTCAAACACTATATCTTTAATATTATAGTGATCATATATATATATATATATATATATATATATATATATATATATATATATATATATATATATATATATATACATATATATATACCTAGCACCACTTGTGTATCAGTCTGCGCCTATCCCTAATATAATGATCTATTATACCTAACTGTCCCCAAACATTAAACCGCCTTATCCCTCAAACACTATGTAGTGATTTAATATACACCAGCCCCTTCTGGGGCCGGGATTGTGGCTGGGGGTATCTATACGCTAGGCCTATTCCTTGACATTTCCAATTCCCTGTCCCTCCCTGTCTACTCTCATTGTAGTCTCATGCCCTCTCCCCCCCCCCCCACCCCCACCTCGCCCTGCCCCCCGCCCCCCCCCCCCCGACACACCCCGCCCCCGCTCCCCACCACCACGGCCTGGCGCGGGAACTGACTGAGCTGCATCCCTCTGCGGGGCTTCTGCTGGGAGAGTGAGAAATTGTGACCTACATTGCCATGGCGCCCTGTGCTACTTTAGCAATGGCATTCTCCCAGCAGATTCTCCTGGAGCTGCCCGCTCAGAATTTTGTGTGTATCAATCCTGATAATTTGTGTTTTATATAAACCCCAAAATGGAATTTCAGGTGGATAGGCATTTGTACAGTAGAATTATGTTTTATGTGGTCTCCATTGTTAAATGTTCATCTTATTGTAGTGGCATGATGGAAAAGAAAAAAATGGCAGACATTTTGCAAAAGTGTTCCTCTCTTGTTTTTTGGTTCACTGCGAGAGTATTGCCTATTCAAATATTCTTTTTCTTTTGTGCACAATTAAATTCCGACAACTTTGGGGTTATTGGGAAGGCTCATAACATAGAAAGGTCTGAAAATATTTATTGAAATGGAAGTAAGAGAAAGATCGAGTTAGCTAACGAAAAAATACATACTTTCATTTAGCCTCGTTTGCTTTATCTATTCCCGGCAAGCACTCAAGCCTATTTGAATGGGGTCATTCGCTGGTGCCAAAAAATCCCTTTTTATAAATAGGGTAATAACTAGATCCCTTGCCCTTATCCCTGAAACGCTATGTAGCGATTTAAAATCCCTTACTTTCCCTTATGCCTCACACACTACCTAGTGATCTAATGAGTAATGTACCTAACTAATCCAAAAAATTAACCTGCCCTCATCCCTCAGATGCTATATGGCGAGCAAACATACCTAGTACCACCTGCGTACTAACCTGCCCTTATTCCTCAAACCCTATATAGTTGACATGTGTAGTGTACATCTGAGGGTGTTTGATGCTTAAGGTGGGTCGCTACCTCTTGAATATGGACACATTGCGCAGGTATCTGCGCATATAGCTTCAATGGCTTAGAATGAGCTGATATTTGATCACTAGGTACATATAAATATGCTAACTAAGCAATATCCAAAAATTAGACGGTTTTGAGAAAAATTGAGCTTTATATTGGACTTTGAATATTTGATATATTTGTAGCTGATAATATTTCCTATTTTTGACATCAGCTAAAAAATTGGAATTATTAATCAATAAATCATTATCTAGATTGATATAAATGCCATTACATTGCTTGAAGTAACCAAGGGTATGTAGTACAACCATTTTATACCCTGATTCTTGCCATTTTATCCAACATTCTAGGCATTAAATATGAGATTTAGACCATTTTTGCACTATTTTTTAACTTCAAAGACCAAAAAACCTAAAAATATGCCCGGGACCCCCTATCAAAAGCACTTCTATATGTTAGCAAATGATATTAACTATTTTTTGACAGAGTTTAAAAAAATTCTGTTAACTTTGAATACCATTTTTAGCCAATAAAGCTACAAAATAATGAAAATTTGTTCCTATTCTTTCCGGAAACATCATATTTTTACCCAGAATGCCATTGCTAACAACTGTAAAATTATTTTTGCAGTAAAGTGGGACATATAGGCGTTTCACATTTGAAGTTTTACATTTCTGTGCATAATTGTTGATATGAAAAAAAAACATGGAAGTTTTCACTTTTTTTTTTATTTTTTTTTAAAATGAAAATACTTCAATTTTTCAAAATTCTGTAATTTAAAAAGTAGCTCGGGACCCCCCATTTTTCTTTTCATTTTCCGATTCTAAATGATGTAGACTGCATGTAGGAAAAAAATAGAGAGATTTTGTTAACTTTGATCAAAGGGTAGCGACCCACCTTAAGGCCGTTTATGGGTTAAGGCTGTTTGAGGGATAAGGCCATTTGAGAGATAAGGCTGTTTGAGCTTTTACCCCATATGTGAGGGATAAGGGCCTGTGGTGAGTCCCTATCCCTCAAACGGTCACTTATTTGAAGGTATAGGGCTTGTTTGAGGGATAAGGCCCCATCACGGCAGTCCCTGCCACATGGCTGTTCAGGGGAAGTCCCTGCCTTGCCTGGTATGGGAAGATTAGGCACAGTGCAATGTTAATGAGCTGAGTGTTATAGTTACCTGTGCAGTCACCCACGGTCCCACTTCCTGTGTAGCCATCCTTACAGGCGAAGGTGTAGGACCCATCCGTGTCTGTGCAATCTGGGTTTGTGTCACAGGGGCTAGTGGAGGCAGCACATTCATCCACATCTGATAATGATCAAAAGTTTACTGATCAATTTGTGTGGGGAAAATCCTGTCATTGCACTATTTGGATAATGTCTTCAATTATGAATTAGAATTCCTCAGCAATTGAGAAAAAATATACAGACCATGTCCGGAAACGCTATTTTTTCTGTACATGCGTAAACGGATTCCCGTATTCAAATTCTGTATCTAGATGAGATGATGAGTATCTAGATGTTGGTGCTGCTAGGTTTGCTTCCCTATTTCTTATATATAGTTATATATGCCAATTCCTGTTACTTTATAGTACATCAGATGGAATGCTTTTGTGAATTTGGTCTCAATGCTAGTCAATCTTCACATAGACAAGGACAGATAGCCATAACCACAATGAAAATTGACATATTGCTGCAATTGTATTACTGTTAGGCACTGGAACATTCTATCGTAGTGTGAATTTAAGAGAAAATAATACTTTTAGTTTTACTGAGTGTATACTCCACTGCAGGTAGAATGACATTGCTCTCCACGGTATGGCTAGCAATTATTCAAGTAATAGGACCTTCTTAGTCATGCTGGTAGACAGATTGCTGCAAGTGTTTAATGGTAGGGGCAATAAGGACGGAAATAAACTCCCCTGCTTTCCATTTGTGATGTTTTCTGATGTCAGCCCCTGTCATGTGACTGGTCAGGGGGCGGTCCCTGCCATGTGACTGGTCAGGGGGCAGTCCCTGCCATGTGACCGGTCAGGGTGTAGTCCCTGCCATGTGACTGGTCAGGGGGCAGTCCCTGCCACGTGACCGGTCAGGGGGCAGTCCATGCCACGTGACCGGTCAGGGGGCAGTCCCTGCCCTGTGACTGGTCAGGGGGCAGTCCCTGCCTTGCCTGGTATGGGTAAATTAGGCACAGTGCAATGGTTATTGTAGGGACATAAGGAGAGTGTTATAGTTACCTGTGCAGTCACCAACGGTCCCACTTCCTGTGTAGCCATCCTTACAGGCGCAGGTGTAGGACCAATCCGTGTCTGTGCAATCTGCGTTTGTGTCACAGGGGCTAGTGGAGGCAGCACATTCATCCACATCTGATAATGATCAAAAGTTTACTGATCAATTTGTGTGGGGAAAATCCTGTCATTGCACTATTTGGATAATGTCTTCAATTATGAATTAGAATTCCTCAGCAATTGAGAAAAAATATACAGACGATGTCCGGAAACGCTATTTTTTCCGTACATGCGTAAACGGATTCCCGTATTCAAATTCTGTATGGGTAAAAAAAAATTCCCGTATCCAATGAGGAAAAATGCTTTTCACTAGAATGTAGCATACTGACCCCTGTATGCTGCATGCAGAGGTAAAAACCGATGGGGAAAAACGGCTTCCTGGTAGTACATTTTTACCATGGGATGACCTATGGCAGCCGTTTGAGTTAAAACATATGAAAGAAATAGTTATGATATGAATCAAACTAAAAATATAGTTTACTGCTGCCACCTACTGGCCGTTTCTATAAAGCAGCTTGCAACACTAACAGGGTTATTTTTACGGACTAAGGTTAACTTACCAGTTTCACATTGCTCACCCGTCCATCCCGGGTTGCAGGCACAATACATACCGGGTACACCAGGAGGGTGGTGTGTACAGGCACCATAACCGTTACACTGAACTTGTCCTTTGCCCATATTGCCTGCCGATGCCCCCAGAGCCATAGCCCTGTCGTCCCCCCAGGGTGCCAGGGTGAGAGGGGACGGCCCCCTGGTGGAACTCCCTGCGGAGTCAGCGAGGTGTGGTGCTGCGGAGTCAGTCTGCTCAGTTTGTTGTGGAGCTGCGGAGTCAATTAGCTGCGGAGCTGCGGAGTCCGTCAGCTGCGGAGCTGCGGAGTCAATCGGCCGTGGAGCTGCGGAACCCCCTCCTGCGGCCGCCGTGGAGTCCACCTGCGGAGCTGCGGAGTGAAGGAACGTTCCTGCTCCCCGCGGCTGCGGAGCTGAGTAGCTCGCTGTCCTCCATTCCACTGTTTCATCCAGCTCTTCGCTCCTCCTGCCCACTCTAGTGGGAGAGCTCCATGCCGACTCCCTCCTTTCTCCCTTCTCTTTTTCCTTCCTTCCATCCCCCACTGCTCCTACGGCCAGAGATCTCCCAAACTGGTTGGAGAGCTCCTCCCATTTCTTCTCCTGCTCCTTCCTGTTCCTGGCCATCTCTTCCATTCTCCTCGCCTCCTCCTCCCTCCAGTCCATTACCCAGGCCTGCTGCCTCTCTGCCTCCCTGGCTTGCACCCTCTCCTTGTCCAGGGCACTCACCTGCGGTGCCGGTGAGTTGAATCCTGGGGGAGGTCTCCTATCTCCCATGTCCCCTCCACTTGCCGTGGATCCTTCCCTTCCCTGCACGGTCGACCTACCTTCCATCGTCTCAAAAAGGCGTATGTCCACAGTTTTTACTGGCTGTCACCACTGTAATAGGAAACTAGGTGATCGCTTAGGTCTAGGAAGAAGAATGATAAGAGGAAGTAAGGTACAATAAAAGGGTTGTATTCAACAAGTAAGCAGTTACATAGTCTTCAATGATATCAGTTGCAGGAACACCTCCTGCTCCTTCAGACCCTGGAGTAAGACTAACCCCTGCTCCGCAGGCGCCCCTATATATAGCCCGCCCTGCGGAGCCAACGACCCCCTGCCGGCGAGTATCCGAACTTGGTGCTCCGCAGGCTCCGCAGGGACTGCGGAGCCTGCGGAGCCCCCCCCCGGCTCCGCTACAGTACTTTAAGATGACTTCTCGTTTTTATGAGGAAAGGGGGTATATTTAGAGGTCAAGTTCTCGGATTTATCAGAAAGGGGGTATTTCATAGGCTGAACTACCACACTGAATAAAGGGTGTAGGAGGATTTCCAACGTGCGCTCTAAAATCAACATACAAGGGAAATGTTAGAACCAGACAGGGTGGAGACCTTTCAGAAAAAGGGGGTGGTGAAAAATGTCAGCGTTTGTAGAAAAAAGGGGTACATTTTTACCATTAAATGTCAGAGTTTTTCCACGAAAGGAGGTTATTTTCTGACCCAAAGTCAGTGGAAAAGGGAGTAACCTTGAGAGGAGGGAATGAGCATGATGTTATTTCTGTCTGGGAGTGTGGGGGCCGGGCAAATGCCGCTCCATCATCCACACCTAATGGTATCCTCACCTCAGTATGGCACGGTGGGCACAGAATTCAGTTCATCATTGAATGAATGTTGAATGAACATTGAGAACCAGCTGTCAATGTTGCTTCAATGTTCTGTACACACTGGGACCTCAGTATTGGATCTTCATCTCAGTAGACAGAACAGAAGGATACTCATGGACCAGTTTATGGTATCTTTACATCGGTAAACAGAATAAAAGGCTATTCACTGACCTGGTTCGTAGTATCTATCCTCATAGGGACAGGTGTAGTCTGTGCCACCATCACTGATAATGATATTACGTATCAGGGTCGTCCCACTTTTCCGCCAGTCAGTCCATCTCCAGTCTGTTCAAATATACAACAGAACTGTGAAAAAGTTTATGTTACCTTGAAGAATACAATGACATAGTTTTAAATCTAAAAGTAAAATAAAAAGTACTAAAAGGCCTAAAAAAAAGTTGTCTTCCGATATCCTGACCGTAATTAGGACCGACCCTAATTTTGTTAGACATTTTTTTAACTTTTGAGAGATCTTTGAGGATTTTACCACTATAATCACTTTTTTTAACCACAAAAGAATTGCTCAAGAAAGGAAAAATCAACCTACTGACCCTTTTTTTTTGGCTATATTACCGGAACACAACAAATTTTTTATATTAGGCACTATGACTATTATAAGCTTTAAAAAAAGGCTTTAGATCAATCGTGAGAATGGTCGCTGATACAAAACAAGACCGCTTACTTTGTAGTGGGCGTACTTGTGTAGAAACACAGTCGGCATCCATCTCCTTCTTAAGGGCTGCACAAATGTGGTTTCTGGGTATTGCAGTTCCACCACCAATGATCTAAAAAGAGTAAAAACAATCATCTTTTAATGATTTTGCTCAGCTCTGGTTTTGAAAATCCTACTTAACAGGAACTGACAGTATAAAAAGCTGCATATGGGTAAGATGAATTCCATATTATGCACCATTTCAGACTTTGATTAGCAAAATGGTGAGATGAGTTAGTATTATTTTAGGCTTAAGAGGGTCCTCCATCAAACCAAATCCAGCAATTAGGAGCCTTAGAGGCAAACATTTTCATCCACCTAATAAATCAGTTACGCCTGACATTTCAGAACTGATTATTTCATCAGTCGTACTGGTATTTATTAAGAACTGATTCAACCATCATTTGAAAAAAATTGCCTTCCAGCAGAAGCAATTGAAAAGAGGCTACAAAAAGTTCACACTTGTTTCATGTTATCAGACAGACTTTTCAAATGGTGCCCAATGGTGTCAGATTTGAAAACAAATAATCAGTCCTTCACCGGCCAGTTTGACATTCAGGTTTAGTGGAAGAGCCACTTAAAAAAATCTTTAGACATTCAACATGCAGACGGATTAACTCACCTTTGCTGCAATTAACACATCTGTGTCCTTCTGGCCTCTCACAAGGCAGGGTTTGACGTGGTTGCTTTCCAATTTGCTGCAAGCCGTGCGGAAATTCTCATTAAGGAGAACCTTCATACACTTAGTCACAGACCCATGGCAGAATCTGAGACATGTGATGAGCACCAAGGCTCTAACCACAGATATCACTGCCATACTGAGGACCTGAGGATCCTATATCTCAGGTCTCTATGCCAGATAAGAACACAGCATAGTTACATTTTGATAAAGGAACACTCAACTGATCTTTATGACTTGCCTCGTTAGTGTAATGAACACGACTGTGTTGTGAGTAATCAGTGACATGCTACGTATCCATGGTGAGCAGTGGTGCATGGTGACGGAGTAAATATATCATTACCTTTCCCTTGTTTAACGCAGCCTTCCACGAAACACTAAATTCACTCAACCATGCCTCTCACCGTAGGGATAGTTAAATAGGGAGACAGGACGGGAATGTCAATCTATTCCCACTGTATCCATGTTGAGCTGTGGTGCATGGTGACACAGTGTAAATATAGCATTACCTCCCCCATTTTTACTGCAGTCTTCCAGGAACCAGTAAATCCAATCAACCATGCCTCTCGCTGTGGGTAGTTAAACATGGAAACAGTGAGTGAATGTCCTTGGTCCTTGATAAGGTCCTTGGTGCATATATGAATATAGTTTAGCTTGCACACAAAAAAAAGTGAACGTCAGCTCTATTCAGCCATAGTCATATAATGATGGACCCTTTTTACAGTCAAAGTGCGCCTAACTCTCACAGGAGGGTGTTTTCCGGCGATACATGCCTGACTGTGGTATGGGAGTCCAGCTGACTGTCACTTTTTCTCTGTGGGCTGAAGATTATTTCAATCTTATCAATTCTTTTGAAAATTAACCAACTTCTTCTGCTAACATAAGAGACAATATTACCATATAATGTAAGTATTTGGTTATTTGAGACTGATCTTGGCTACCCCTGTCATAAGTGTTAGCAGGTCATTGCTGTTGAAAGGTCATGCCCGTCAGCCGAACATAGGCCTAGATTATAAGGTTGTATCAATTTGGTAGGAGTCAGTCTTATAATGAATGATTTATTTAACTGACAAGGGCCCCTCTATTCACACATATCCCAGTGGGCACAGCATCACTTATTAAGTGACTAATAAGTGCTACACTTCAGTGGGTACTAACCAGCTCCAACAGTGCTAAAACGACATGCTCGTGTAACACTAATGTGCAGCACTTATTAGTCACTTAGCCTTAAACACTTATTAAGCAATTCATCTGCAGCAATTATTAAAATCAATTACACCTCTCATTGGCCATAGCCATGTTCATGACTAACTATAACTAAAATTATTTTAGGCAATTCAGGCAATTCTTATTATGCACTGCTTATTGATATCATGGTAAACCAAGTCCTAGCATTTTTTAGTAAGCACTAAATGTGCAGGCATTATTCAACCCTTCATGATCAGTCCTTATCATGCACTGCATTTGCACCATTTTGAACAGTTTGCTGCTCTGTATAAGAGCTTAACTGTAGCTCTGCTTAAACGCTGCTAATTCAGCCCTTTTTAGCCAACTGAAAGTATTGACTGATAAGCAGTAATTATGAATGCCTTACTAGCAGTCATAAAAACAGCCCTTAATATGAACTGTTTCTGCAGCCCTGCAACTGGAGCTACTAATCAGGGCTGTACCACCCCACTTAGTAGGGGCTGCACTTGAATCAGTGCATATGCACCAGATATTAGAAGCTTGATAATATGCTCTTATACTTTGGCAAATATATTGCAATACATAACCAACTATTGAGTGCTGCCTTAATTACTGATAAGGGCTGCAAGGCCACTAACCACTCAGGCAACGACTACTAAGTGCTGGTGTGCCCACTGGGATCAATGTCATAATGCCATTTAAATTATTGAACTACAATTAGGAGAAGTTAAACTGATTGGTAAGATATTCCCTTGTCAGTGTTATGAACACAGTTTTAGCATGAGCATCCAGTTTTGAGCTCTGTATCCATGGTGAGCAGCGGCACATGGTGACACAGTGTAAATAAATCATTACCTCCCTTGGTCATACCAGAGTTTTCCACGAAACACTAAATCGACTTCACCGTGATTTCAATAACTTCTTCTCAGCCAAGGGTGGGGTTCAAGGTATGGATGATATGTTTATGAAGAATATGCATTTTTATGCAGAAGCGGGTAAGCATAAGAGATCTGTTAAAAAATTCTCAGAGATGTCTCTATGAGAGTTATCATACAGCACGCAGGGCAAATATCAAATGTTACTGGAGAGGGATATCCCTGAAATTCCATCCTCCTCATACATTAAGCACATGAGGTATGTCAAGCTGAAGGCATAGACTAACCTCTTCCCGGTCCTCCAGCTCAAGCTTTACGTACAGAAGGTGGTTACCAGGGTCTTGGAGTGCAAAATCTCGGGCTTCGTAGGAGGAGATGAGATGTCGGTACAGGCCCATCTCAGTGGCAAACACATGATTACAGCTGGTAGTCAGGGTAACCAGCATGCTTGTAACCAGGGGTCGTGAAAGCGCAACAAGCGCGGGGCCAATGTAGGCCCGAGGTTTGATGAGAAAGACAGTGACCAGAAGGGTAACACTAACATGTGCCTTTACTGGAACTTCTTGGAGTGCAAATATGTGACAAAATACTCTATGATCCAATTCCAGATCCTCCAAACTCAAAGTCAGATGTCTCAAACTAGCTCAGGAACCCCCTGTTTTCTTTACACTAATTGAGAATACTTATAATTTGGTCTTCATGACAGAAATCTTGACCAAAAGTTAATTACACTGTGTTATACACTATGATGATTGGCAATGTCTTATTGTATGTTCATTGATTACTGGGACCTATTTTATATTACATACGCGCTAAGTCTGTTATTGTCACTACTCTGTTACTTACTCTATCTGGTCATTGCTTCTTTTTGTACATGTATAGTCTGACCGTGTTCGTTGTGTATATGTCGTCCTGTATCGTGTATCGCCACTTATCATTATTTCTCAACTCATACTTCATTCTTTACACTGTCTTAACTTGTGTGCACTTGTTGAAACTGATAATGTATGATATTTTTGATTATTATTGTTCTTCAACCTACCACTTTTCTGTATATTGTGAGAGGATCAATAAATCTCCATTCAAAACATTAAAAAAAAATTCTGGGATGGGCATGGCTGAGTGGCCTTAGTGGTTCATGTAAGGCTGCTGCTCAAGTATTAACTATTGGCCACGATGTGCCATGGCTAATCATTAATAAATTAAGACATTAATGTATTAGAGATCTGGTTAGTTACCGCAAACAGGACTGTGAATGCCAACCATTGAGATTTATTTTTTAACCTTTACATTTTTAAATCCAACAGGCAGCAATTATGGATATCCCTTCAGCAGAGTTTGTTTTATACATATTCCCCAGTGATACCCTTGATTTAGTCCTTGTAAATTAGTAAAGAAGTATTTTCTACCCAAGATGAGATAAAATCCACACCAACTCATATGCCATCTCATTTGCTAATTATATATCAGTTTTGCTTGGGAATCTAACTGGTATTATCAAATAAAGTATCCCCTCAGGTAGGTACCTGTGTATTTACTAATGGATTGATTGTTTGGAAAATAGGAATATTGAGAATTCAACACATGTCCTCTAATCCCAAGCCTCCAGAGCCATAGTCTACAGTAGAGATGATTTTAGAATAAATATCTTGAGGTTGACCCCATAAATGGTAGCGCCACCAATTTACACTATGCTGCGTAGTGTGAATTGGTGGCGCTACCAATTTTCACAACGATATGTGATTCAGGTTTATCTGCAACCTGATAAGGCAATTACATCAGCCTATCATGAAATTGCATTGTTGCGTGAATTTGGTTATGAGTATGCACAGTTTCGTTTTCTTTTATGGGACTTCTTCAGGCAGATGGTCTTTATCACACAGTACAACCTTATATCCTATGGCTATCATTTTGGGAATTAAGGGGGCAAAAATCTGGTTTGTAACTTAGGATTTCAAAAGATAACTATTCATATGTTAGAAAAATGAAAAGAGTTTTAACTTTTATTGCCAATAAAGATAATCCAACTTTAATTACATTCAGATTCAGTTGTTGGGTTGAAGACAAATACAACAATGGTTATAATCAATGTACCAGTGTAACATGTCAGGTTAGATGGTTAATATATGCATATATAGGTTCATCATGATGTTAAATGCATGAAAAGTAAGTTATTCTATAAAAGTGGTGGTTGTTCTTTCTTGCATTACTTTAAAATCTCAATGTGTAAAGAAATAAAAAGATGATAGCATTATAAAGATAATCCAACTTTGATTACATTGAGATTCAGTTGTTGGGTTGAAGACAAATATAATAATTGTTATAATCAATGTACCAGTATAACATGTCAGGTTAGATGGTTAATATACGCATGTATAAGTTCGTCATGATGTTAAATGCATGAAAAGTAAGTTATTCTACAAACGTGGTGGTTGTTCTTTCTTGCTTTACTTTAAAATCTCAATGTTTAAAGAAATAAAAAGATAATAGCATCAGTGAACAAAATTCTTTCTTTGACTTAGGGATAGTGCCGAGCATACATCCCCTGGCAAAACTTTTTAATTCAAGAATTCTTATATATTTCTAGCATTAGATTCCATAGAATCCTACATCTGTGCATATGTAACTTGAGGAGAATTTTTAAAAGCAGTACAATGAATCATGGTGGCATTATACCTGGTTATCTTTTTTTCTTCTTTACCAAACTTAGGATTCTAAGCTCTCCTGCCTTTTGAGCTTTCCTTACCATCTTTAAAATTTCCTTATTTCTTCTAAGACAGGGAGACAAGCTTATTTGTGAACATCATTAGGGGAGTGCAACAGGTGTTAATTTAAACATATTTTAAGACATTTCTTTTGATAGTGCTGTAATTGATTTCATATTACTTACTCAGGCTACCCAAGTGCCTATCTAGTGAAAAGGCTACAAAGTGCCTTTTTTGAAGTCTAATTATAAGTCTTTTAGTCTTCACTGTTTGTAAACTAACATAGTCAATGTAAAACTGTAGACCAAGGTTACCCCATTACCTTTTGCGGTTCCATCTAATTCAAACCACTTAATGTATAAATACTAGCCTGCTAAAATCTAAATGAACTTGTACATCTGCATTCAGGCAGTTCAACCTGAGTCTTGTTGACACAAGTTACCATGGTTACCGGTACTTCATGCTAACTAGATGATCATATAGTGTACCTCAGTCACTGTCTTAACTCATTTTGAGCATCTTGCCTGATGAAGGGTATTAAATCTATCCGAGACATAGCAAAAAAAAAGATCATTCCATCAAATAACACCAGAAAATGTCATCAAATAATTGAAACATAAAATTAAAATATCTGATATGAATAGAAAAATTCAATTCCTCCTCAACTCTGACCCCCAGATAGTATGATTTGACATTCAGAACAGTCTCATTATCTATTGGAATTTTGGGTTATAGGAGTTTTTCCTAAGTCACTATTATCAACCAACCTATGGGGAAAGGAGCCATGTTGTTAAAGATTCAGTTACCTGCCTAGGTTACTTCCTCATCCTCTCTTACTATGCCGTGGCAATATCACGTTTGATGGCAATGTGATTGGCAATGATTAAAGAGTCCCAATTGTTAAAGTTTCTTCATAGATGGCTTTTACAGAAATGGAACTTGATTGGTTGTCGTCCGTTTTAGTTTCCATCTACTTGTGTAGAATTTCACATATCTTCACCTTTATACGCCAGCTATTAAAGAAAATGGTTTATATTAGTTAACGGTTAATGAATCAATGAGCAACGATGGTAACTAAAATAATATAAACATCTAAAATGTCTTTCTTGTATATCTTTTATTGTTTCAAATTGGTCAACTTTGGTGAAGTTTGTGCATAACAAAATTTGGCAACATTAGTGAGTTTTGGCCACAACCAAATATTGCAACCCTAAAGCCAAATTTTGGCAGGCTGGCAAAGTATGACCACAATTTGCTGGAAAATTAAGAAACCTTAGAAACTCTTAACAGTTAGGCTTCTCTGTAGATTGCACATAGATGATGCGTTGACCTTTAAGTTGATTAAATATCACATATCATTTAGTAGAACTATGTTAATCTAGGAAACTCTATAACTTTAAACCTCTGGATGAATCTCTTCGAATGAGGGAATCTCTGCTAATTTTCGTCAGTGGAATACACACTAAAGACGTGGCATAATACAGTGATGTTTTGAAATCAATCAAATAAATTAGGCAATATAAAATTATGCTAATACACTATAAAGATTTGAAGCAATAAGTAAATGAGAAAACAATAAAAGATAATATTATTATGATATAAGGCCATTCAAAAGAGTGGGTTTTCCTCACTGCACAAGTCATAGAAATCAAATTTTTGAGAATTTCTTTAGTTTTGCTTATCTTTAATGGAAAAGGATATTGACATATAAAGCTAATACTGCCAGGAATTCAGTGGCATATTTTACCTTACATTTTCTCCAGATTTGAATTTTGGTTAAAAAAGCAACTATTATCCTGGACATTCAAGCCTGTGAGTAAAAAAAAGAAACGAGAATCCTCCCTCATCATATTTTTCAGCAATTGGTAATGAGAAAACAGTTGCTATTTTTTAGTACAAAAAATAAACGAGCGTGTGTCTAACAAATAAATTAGTTTATTGTTGCACAAAGCAGCAAGGATTATTTTGAGCTTTGATACTTACGACAAATACTAAAACATGTCCCATGGCAATTATAACAGGATTCTGCAAAAGTGTAAAATTTAAGCAAAACATGACTGACAGGAATATTTTACAACTTTGAACAATTGATCATGCATTTATTAAAGTTACTGCCCTTCACAGAATAAATGAATGATTCTTTTCTATGTTTGTCAGAACTTACCAGGGGAATCACAAGCTCCACAAAATGCGTCACACCCACAGCTAACTGCAAAATTGTAACAAAGTACAATATGAACACAAAGGCATATTCAAACTACTAACTGCTCTTTTTAACCCTTTAAGGATGCATGTCTCTGAAAGATAACAACTGTCATCATGATGACCTGGCGAGTGACTTACCGGTGCTGCATTGATCCATCATACTAGCCTTTTGGAGAGTCTCAACCTCATCCAGTCAACATGATTCTTGAATGCAGTGAGTTGCTCACCAGGGCTGCATTCATGCACCATAGGTATTAGTAGAAATATGGTGTGTATGACATAATGCTAAATTGATAGCCTGTACTTATTTTTAGGGAAAACATACTGGTACTGCATGTTAATTATTAAATCAGCTACAATATTGTAGAAAAGGGTTAGTAGCTCATTGCCAGTTCTTACTGCATAGTGTTTTCAAACAAAGGAAAATTGGGGCCTAGGCAGGAGATGTTACACCGACATGATTTTTAAATTAAGTCATGTGACTTTTATGAATAATAGCATATGTCAAGTTATCATGTCTTAGGTCAGTTGTTTCTCACCATACATTTTCTGCATCTCACTCATGAGTCACAGATATACTTTCATGGACCTTACATTTGTGTTTAGTTTGCTCCACATATAATATGCCACGTCTTGATAATCTAGCACTGGTAGTATCATTGTTTTTTCTATGTCGCAAGCAGTTTTGGTTGGTACTTTTTTTCTTTTTTTTTTCAAAATGTATTCTGTGAAACAGAGCCTTTGCCCTAGAGGCTTGGAATGACCGTGTATATTTCTTGTGTAATCTCTTCTGTGACTGTTAGAAAGGATTTTTGACATGGCAACCAAAAGAAAACAATGAACCATGGGAATGATCAAAACACTCAACACAGTCCGTTGACATTGTTTTTATGGATCAAAGTAAAGCAAAGAGTACTAGGTGCTTACCACATGGTTGACCACAGGCATTCTGGACGCAACTTGCATGACACCAACCTTTAATAGAAAATCGTTGGTAATTTTTGTGAATAAAAGGCTGTCATAGGGCGATTTCGTTGAGGAATGAATGCTTGCTTGGGACTTCTAGCTGAAAAAGTACCATTGACAACCAGACATCTACAAATGTTTAAATAAGGTACCAGTATCCTAGGTTCTGAGGAGGTTTGACACTGTATTAATTATACTTGTGAATTCTGGCTACCTGATTATAAAAACCTTGATTTTTCAAAATCTTAGAACAGCTACCCTCTGCATTTCGCTTCCCTGGCTAGTGTACTGTTTACTTCAAATACCCTTCTTATAGAGCAAAACGATGCTGCCATCAGTTGATACTGGCCCGTCAACCAATGCTACATATACGGTTGAGTCCAGGCTCGCAGTTTTCCACTCTTCCTCTTCATAAACTATGCCTCAACAGGGATAACACCAATGATGGAGGGGAGCTGTGTACACAGATAATCTAAATGCTCCGGCCCTTAGTCTGTCGTGGCTATCCTAGGTTGGTCATAGGGGCATTGGTCTGGGATGACCAAGTGGAATCTAAATATGACATAACCGCATATGACATAACTGCATATAACTTTCTAGCAAAATACCTTTCTAGCCTAAAATGGACAGACTAAGATGAGTTGGTCAGTCTGACCAACCTGACAATATAAACTGACCTTGGTTGGTCTTATGGGAGCCAAAGAATTTCAGTGTAGACTGCAGCCTGCCCCCTTCAACACTAGGATATATACACATACCATATTCGACGTAATAAGCATTAAGTGCGTTTAACAGATAATTCTGGCAACATTTTTATTAGTTAGAAGTTAATTTCGGCTCAACATTTGACATATTTTTGGAATTTCACTGTCCAAAATCTGCCTTAACATGGGCATGTGCACTTATTAGGGGATGTGTGCTTATTAGGTCGAATACAGCGTTTATATATAATATATATATATATATATAAATATATGAACGAGTTTGTTTATGACACATTGAACCAACAAAAATAATATATTTAAATATTATGTTATTTGTATAAATATTCTCTGAGTTGCCCCAGGCTGCAGGGGTTGCTGTGCGCAGAATCCGCTGCCATTTTGTTGGGGAAAGGAAAGCACTGAATTTGATAGGCACCCCCCGAAAAAAATCGCTGATTGTGGCAAAATTATACGGAGCCCTGGAAGTGACATCTGAAATATCTTTTATTGTCTGACCATTACACTGCACGAACTTTGCCTTTTACATTTGATTTACATTTGGTGTAAAGGCCGATTTTACAGACCATTACAGATAATAACGGACATTTACAATTAAATTTACCACAAATGTAAAGCTGATCAAAGTTGATCTTTGTATGGCTTTACCACCTCGATCAAAGCTGGTAATGGCTGTATTTACACTTTGTGTAATGGACTGTAAATATAAGTAATTTTGATCTTTACACCTTGTACAAAACCCTGTAAATATGAGTAATTTTGATCATTACACCTTGTACAAAACCCTGTAAATATGAGTCAATCTATCAAGATAGATACATATTTCTCGATCCATATGAAAGTATTTTCAAATTTACACACATATATAAACATGCAAAAACTTACTGCCTGGTCCACATCCGCCAAATGTACACCCTAACACACATTGAGAAGGACAGAGTGCTGAAATATCAAAAGAGAACATTGGAAACTATTCAAGTTGATGAGTATCTAGATGTTGGTGCTGCTAGGTTTGCTTCCCTATTTCTTATATATAGTTATATATGCCAATTCCTGTTACTTTATAGTACATCAGCTGTAATGCTTTTGTGAATTTGGTCTCAATGCTAGTCAATCTTTTCATAGACAAGGACAGATAGCCATAACCACAATGAAAATTGACATATTGCTGCAGTTGTATTACTGTTAGGCACTGGGACATTCTATAGCAGTGTGCATTTAAAAGAAAATAACACTTTTAGTTTTACTGAGTGTATACTCCACTGCAGGTAGAATAACATTGCTCTCCACGGTACGGCTAGCAATTATTCAAGCAATAGGACCTTCTTAGTCATGCTGGTAGACAGATTGCTGCAAGTGTTTAAAGGTATAGGGGAAATAAGGACGGAAATAAACTCCCCTGCTTTCCATTTGTGATGTTTTTTGATGTCAGTCCCTGCCACGTGACTGGTCAGGGGGCGGTCCCTGCCATGTGACTGGTCAGGGGGCAGTCCCTGCCACGTGACTGGTCAGGGGGCAGTCCCTGCCATGTGACTGGTCAGGGGGCAGTCCCTGCCTTGCCTGGTATGGGTAAATTAGGCACAGTGCAATGGTTATTGTAGGGACATAAGGAGAGTGTTATAGTTACCTGTGCAGTCACCAACGGTCCCACTTCCTGTGTAGCCATCCTTACAGGCGCAGGTGTAGGACCCATCCGTGTCTGTGCAATCTGCGTTTGTGTCACAGGGGCTAGTGGAGGCAGCACATTCATCCACATCTGATAATGATCAAAAGTTTAGTGATCAATTTGTGTGGGGAAAATCCTGTCATTGCACTATTTGGATAATGTCTTCAATTATGAATTAGAATTCCTCAGCAATTGAGAAAAAATATACAGACGATGTCCGGAAACGCTATTTTTTCTGTACATGCGTAAACGGATTCCCGTATTCAAATTCTGTATCTAGATGAGATGATGAGTATCTAGATGTTGGTGCTGCTAGGTTTGCTTCCCTATTTCTTATATATAGTTATATATGCCAATTCCTGTTACTTTATAGTACATCAGATGGAATGCTTTTGTGAATTTGGTCTCAATGCTGGTCAATCTTCACATAGACAAGGACAGATAGCCATAACCACAATGAAAATTGACATATTGCTGCAATTGTATTACTGTTAGGCACTGGAACATTCTATCGTAGTGTGAATTTAAGAGAAAATAATACTTTTAGTTTTACTGAGTGTATACTCCACTGCAGGTAGAATGACATTGCTCTCCACGGTACGGCTAGCAATTATTCAAGTAATAGGACCTTCTTAGTCATGCTGGTAGACAGATTGCTGCAAGTGTTTAAAGGTAGGGGCAATAAGGACGGAAATAAACTCCCCTGCTTTCCATTTGTGATGTTTTCTGATGTCAGCCCCTGTCATGTGACTGGTCAGGGGGCGGTCCCTGCCATGTGACTGGTCAGGGGGCAGTCCCTGCCATGTGACTGGTCAGGGTGTAGTCCCTGCCATGTGACTGGTCAGGGGGCAGTCCCTGCCACGTGACCGGTCAGGGGGCAGTCCCTGCCACGTGACTGGTCAGGGGGCAGTCCCTGCCACGTGACTGGTCAGGGGGCAGTCCCTGCCTTGCCTGGTATGGGTAAATTAGGCACAGTGCAATGGTTATTGTAGGGACATAAGGAGAGTGTTATAGTTACCTGTGCAGTCACCAACGGTCCCACTTCCTGTGTAGCCATCCTTACAGGCGCAGGTGTAGGAGCCATCCGTGTCTGTGCAATCTGCGTTTGTGTCACAGGGGCTAGTGGAGGCAGCACATTCATCCACATCTGAAAAATGACCAATAGTTTAGTGATTAATTTGTGTGGGGTAAGTCCTGTCATTGCACCATTTGGATGTGAATTAGCATTATAGCTATGCTTACTGTACCGGTCAGCGTCATCAAATGAGAGCCCCCATTGTATTCAGTTTGCCCAGCCTGTATAGTTTAAAGGAAAATGCCATCTTTATGCAGAATTATCTCTCATCTGGAGTAATCTTGAATGGTTTCATTAACTTTTTCTCTTCCACTTGACTGGTCAGGGGAAGTCTTTGCCACATGTCTGGTCACAGTACAGTCCCTGCCATCTGACTGGTCAAGCGGCAGTCCTCGTCACATGACTGCTCAAGGGTTGTCCCTGCCGCGTGACTAGTCAGGGAGCAGTCCCTGCCTTGCCTGGTATGGCTAAATTAGGCACAGTGCAATGGTTATGGTAGGGACATGAGAAGAGTGTTACAATTACCTGTGCAGTCACCCACGGTCCCATTTCCCGAGTAGCCATCCTTACAGGCGCAAGTGAAGGAGCCATCCGTGTCTGTGCAATCTGCGTTTGTGTCACAGGGGCTAGTGGAGGCAGCACATTCATCCACATCTGAAAAATGACCAATAGTTTAGTGATCAAATTGTGTGGCAAAAGTCCTGTCATTGCACTATTCGGAGAACATCCTCATGAGTACAACAATTGTGAATTGGAATTATAGCTATACTTAATTTACCAGTCAGTGTTATGAAATAAGACGCAGTATTATATTCAACTTGCCTGGTATATATTATTCAAAGGAAAACAGCATTTTCAACCGGAGCTATCTAGTATCTGGAGTTTTCTAAAATGGTTGCATTATTTCATTTTTTTTGCCTGATGTGACTGGTCAGGGAGAAGTCCCTGCCATGTGACTGGTCAGAGGGAAGTGTTGGGCATATAACCCACAAAATGGCCCTTATCTACCAAAAGAGTATAGTTTTGTTAGATACAGGTTGACAATATGCCTTTTTCCCCCAAGAGTTGTGCTGAAACATGATAAGGCTTTATCCGAGAAAGAAAATGCCTTTAAACACAAACCTATATGCTCCTCTAATATGCCATGCCCTCAGTGGGCTGGACATCACTTCTTAAGTGACTAATAAGTGCTGCACTGCAGTGGGTACTTACCAGTTCCAACGGTGCTTTTATCCTACATCTGGTTATCAGTGTACAAAATATCAACTCACTAATTTAGGGCTAAGGGCAATATTGTGCAACCCTTACCAGTAGCTGTGCAAAAACCTGCCACTCCTTGTGGTTGATTTTGAAACAACTATTGTTCCTTGAACAAGGGTGACAAGGAAGCACGGTATAAGCTACTATTGCGACACTTAATTGTCAATTCATGATGCAGTGTGCACCACCATCAACTAGGCATAAGAAATGAAGTGAACTTCAAGTAATATTTTAGACACACTGAAATGGTGTCCATATCTAATCTCATTTAATCTATGTAATATATAGACCAATTATATTTATTGATGCAACAATTAACAGATGGTACATTTTCACCCAGTTAATACTATGGGAAGACCTATGCCAGCTCATCAAAGACTAAGTATCATACAAATCAAACTTAGAATAATATGGTCTACTGCTGCCACCTACCAGCAATTTCCATCGATGCCTTAAGAACAGCATTAAAGCAGCGTGCAGCACTAACAAGGTTATTTTCATGGAAAGGTAAACTTACTAGTTTCACATTCCTCCCCCGTCCACCCCGGGCTACAGATACAATGTAGACGAGGTTGACCGTCTTGGTTAAGTTCACAGGTGCCATGACCGCTACACTGATCTTGTTCATGTCCTGGTCTTCTGCTTTTATTGCATAAAGGGCGCCCTGCATGAGCTGTAAATAAATAATGAATATGACTTAAGAGCCTGTTACAGAAACAATATTCCATTTCAATCGGATGTTTTTTCATTGATTTAAATTTACATTAATACACTGTATGATTATGTGGAGATTCTCTGTATATTTAATGGTTTATCTTTACAGTGTGGTGGTTAGTTGCCGCCACAACATTGTTAGATTTCCTACCCCAGAATTACAATGATTGACTATGGCATGAGCATCAATGTTTCATGTAACAGAAAAAGTTATTGACTTACCACTGACTACAAAGCCAGAGATCACTATGAATAGCATGCAAACCCTCATGTTCTCCTGCCAATTAGGAGATAATATACATATATACATTTACTTGTATTATTTAAGTACATGTAAAAAATGTTTCCTCATAGGATGGTCCAGCTGTGTGCATTTCCGACCTCTGACCTTGCTTTCGACCTCAACCCCCTAAATAGCATCACACAGCAAAGGCTGAGCCTGACCAAGTGACCTCTGGGACCAGGTGAACTCTTTGACTGGGTGACCTCTTTGACCGGCAAGTGTCAAAACTTCTGAAATGGGAGCTATGTAGACAGAGATACTAGGAAAAGTTAAGGTGTATTTCAACACTATATATATTACAATTTTCTTTTTCAATTTGGTTATAAATATATGCATTTTCACGCTTGCTGGTCAAAGAGGTAACATGATCAGCGAAGTCACCGGGTCAAAGACCATGAACTTGTATCAAGTTGGTGAGACTTAGCCACAACATATTTGAAATCAGCATCACCATACCTAGTCCAGCACTAGGACAAATTTATGTATCAAATATACGTGGCTGATTCTCAGGGATTGTTTCTTACTCAGCTTGAAGCGAGTTGAAAAAAAAGTGTATAGTTCAAATACAGTGGCGCAACAGGGCCAAAAAGTGAACTTTTTTCTCGCACTCAGCTTTTTTTTGTTGAAAATCTACATATCTTGCGATCTCGACCTTTTTTTTCACCAAAGTCAGCCATTTTGGGGGAAATGAACTTTTTTAGCATCAGTTCAATACTAGTTAGTCATGGATATAGTCTATGAACACTGTTGAATACTATCACACACAAAGCTCCTTTGATATCAAGGTACATTTATAGCATAGTGATAATCAATTCAATTTCAATTTCAATTTCAATTTGCAAGGTTTTTATTCTGCAATCACGAAAAATATAAAAGTATATACAATTATATTTGTTTCAATCGAATTACAGAGAAGGTTGATACTTACAATGAAATAACTAATTACATTTGCATTTTTGACTACAGCACCTCCATTTCATTATTACCGCATGAGAACTTACAAAAAGTCAGTTATGGTGATATTACTTGGGGTTAAGGGGAAGGGGATGGGGCGGGGAGATGAATATGGAGTGATACCAAATTCTCATAATTGACACAATCTTGTAGAGGAATACCGTACTTATATGAGGGTAATGTTTATCTGACTAAAAAACATGGACAGGGTATTTCACAATTAGAATCAGCATTTCATATTACATACCCCACTGTCAGGTGATCAAGATACATTTTTATAAGGCACATTCTGGACAGCTGACAATCATACAATGATGTGATACTTGATTAGATGGAGATAGATGTGTGAGTATGATACATCTCGAAAACCCGCATTACTAATACAATACAAAGACTTTGTAGGTTATGTATATATTTAAGTTTGCCAGCCAAGTTGAATAAATTCAACGAAAAAGTTCATTTGCAGTATGTTCATCGCTGGGCTTTTGGGGTGACAAGAGAGAATATGTGGCACAAATCATCATTCACTATAATTACAAGTTTGTGAATTGGAGCTCATAGCTCCAGGTGGTATCAAAGTACTTGAATAAGCTACTTTTAAGCATACTCTTAAATGTGACATTGTTGTCAGCCATTCTGATAGTAGCTGAGATATTGTTCCAACTGTTATAGGTATTAAAAGGCGGAGAAAATTGGACTCGTCTGGTATGCGGTATATATAATTTCATCAGAGGCCCATCCGCGGCTCGAGTGACTCTGTCACTCATGCATATGCATACATGCATAATAGTATGCATGGAAGCTATTGTAGGGGCACGAAAAATATGTGTACATATGGGTTCGGATACTAGGTGGCAACACCTACCCCATGTCCTTTCGGTTATCCGGTAGCGGAGCCAGGCAGGGCAGTCCAGACGGCGCTACAGAGGAGTGCCACGTCGACGCTGCTTGGTCCGCGCTCAGGGTATATAAGAGGCCGAGGTTGGCTACCTCAGGGAGTTTGTCCCAGGACGAGCTCAGACCCACACCTTTCGATACCTTCGTTACCTTATTGATCACGGGGCACCTACACCCCTCCCACTCTCTGGTTCCTGCACCAGCCATGCTGGCTCCGGACCAGTTCATCCAGCTTTGCTGACTTCGAACTAAGGGAGTGGTCATTTTTTAACAACAGTGGGGAGTTGGTGGATTTCGGGGGGATCAAAAAAATTTGGACCCCTTGAAGGGGGGGGACCAAAAAAATTTGGACCCCTTGAAAGGGGGGGACCAAAAAAATTTGGACCCCTCCTGAGGGGGGGTTAAAAAAAAGAAAAGCCCGCGCATTACTATAGCTCAAAGGGGTCGACCGCGCTCAATTTCAACCTGCCTGGAGGGGGGGACTGAAAAAATGTCGACCCCTCTCGCGGGGGGACCAAAAAATTTCTGGTAGAAAGGGTAGAACGCTGTACATCTCCGACTTGGTTATCTGATTGAACCGAGCAAACCTTCGTGTCACTTTGAGGCTGTGATCATGACTGAATAAAACCTGTTGCATTCAAACCGAATTTGGAACCTGTGTTCGTGTGATACTTCCACAACCCTTACATTGGTGCGTGACCAGTTCGGGTGAAACACTGAATAGCACAGTCGGTTTGGGTGAACATGGCTGAACAGGCAAAGGGTGGAGCGTCACTTCACCCTATTTCGAGTCCGGATCCAGAGGTAGTCGCGGCCCTTGAGGAACACTATGGGCCGAGCCGTTTGAGTTCCACACCAGAACCAAGGACAGGCAATCCTGATTCTATTCGAAAAGATCTAGGTACGAACCTGGAGGATTCATTGTTCGAGACTCGCGGTTCGAAGAGGCACATAGCTCCAATGCCAACACAGCGCATGAGCATTTTGCATGCTGAACGACACCAGAGACAAAAAGTGAAAAGAATCAATTCGAGGAGGCAAGGATTGCTAAGTTGGAAAGAATGAATACAGAGTTTGAAGCCTTGAATCATCGGTTGGCACAACTCCATACCAAGAATGAGGAATTGGATAGCACGACAATGGAGAAACAGAATCGCTTGGATACAGCAAAGGCAGAGCTGGTTCATATGGAAGATCAGTTCTCCCATCAGCAAGATGTCCTGCAACGGCGAACTGAGGTTCTTGAGCGGCGACAAGACAAAGCCGTACAAGAATAATACGAACTCCATGAGACGATCAGAGAAGCAACCAAGGCTATGATGGAAGGAAAGGACTGTGTCAGCCAGGAACTACAAGAGTTACATTTGACACGAAAGAATGAGGCAACTCAAAGTGGCTATTCCGGGTTCGATCATGTCAATGATGGGGTCTTTGACTCAGCGTCTGGTGGGGGTGGTATTGCCTCATCCAGAGGAAGATCGAGACGGGTGACCATTAACACAGGTGATTCGGATGGAAGGTCGTCGGTGCGTGGACAAACTGCAACGTCATACGATGATGACAATTCGAATTCCCCCAGCCGGTCAAGCTCTCGACAGAGACCAAACCGTTTCGGTTCTGGTGATAGATCCCAATGAACATTCGAGTTCCTCCACAAGGAGGACAGGGAGATCTCCTACTAATGCAGGTAGACAAATTTTCCGGCGTGAATCAATGTCCCCAGGGATGAAGTTGATTAACGATTCAAATCCCTGCGTTGCTGAGATCGGGGTTGACTGTGTTAGCAGACAGGCTGATAATGATGATATCATTGATTGGAGCATTGAACAGTCTCGCTTGTTACACAGGGACAACCACAATGCTGCAAGATGCACAGCGAGCACTCCAGTTCCTTTCATGGGCAGACAGCCATGGCAGGATTGGTTTGCAGACTTCATGGATGACATGAGGTATAACCGGTGGTCTGAGCAGGAATAGTTGGACGAGCTACTTTGGGCACTGAGAAATGGGCTAGGGAAGTTAGCAGTTTCGAGATGGAGAACGATGCATTGTGCAGGATTGTTTACCCAGTTGGTGGAATGCGCCAGGTACCTGATTCACTTGTTTCGAAAGAGGACTCAAAAGCCAAATGAGTCTCATCGCGTGTTTGGCCTAAAACTGCAAGGTCTCTTGCAAAAGGCTAGACCACAACGGAAATTGGATGACCCCCAGTTCCTTGACGACTTGTTTTCACAATTCAGGTTTGAGGGACTCTGATGAACAAACAGCAGCCTGTGATAGTTGGAAAGCTGGAACTTCTCTTACCGATTTGTTCATGACCATAGAAGACCATGACAGGAAACAGAATCTGCTATCTTCGAAAGTGTTTTCGAGAACTTCCAGTGGGGTGCAAGACCCCCCTGCCTCTGATACAGAGGAAGGTGATTCTGGAAGGGAGGAGGAGATTGGCGCGGTTTCTCAAAAGAACAACGGCAAATCTTATTCCAATTCAAATTCGAAGCGCTATCCGAAGGTGGACAGAAAAACACCCCCTGCAACCCTCTGGAGCTACAAGCGCACCTTCGACTACATCCTCAACTCCTAGTTCTATGGAAGAACTTCTGTTACGGTTGACTGACTTGATGTCCGGGAATCAGCAACCTGCAGTGAGGAATTCGAAACCCAAGGCGGATAAATCTACCCGAAAGTGTTATAGGTGTCAGGCGCTGGGACACTTTGCAGCAGAATGTCCAGCTGAGAAGCCAGTGCCAAAACCTGAAGAAAAGAAGACGGTAAACTAGAGGGGGTTGCTCGAGATGGCAAGGTGGTAGCCCCTGAGGTAAATGTGTGCCAACCTATCACCAACGGTGCAAGCGATGAGACCCGAGGTACAGAAGAGATTGGAAGCCTGGAGGAGGAACCTGATCAGTTCCTTCCAGGGATGTCCAATAAACCAAGTGAAGAAGACGTCCGGGGAGGAAGTACTGGGGGAGTGACAAATTGGATACAGGAGCTGGAGATGATCAGCAGTGCCCGATTGTCCCCGGATCACCCCTGCTTGAAACATTTGAAGCGGCGTTGGGTGGATCTTGGTGTCACCAAGGATTTCGAATGCTACACCGTAAACCCATCACCACTGGATGGGAAAAGTTGGTATTTGACTGTAGCAGTGAGGGGAAGATCTGCAGGTTTTTTGGTTGATACTGGAGCTAGTCACTCCATGATCTCCAAATGATTCCATGATCTTGTAGCCGATGAACCAGATAACTTCACAACGAGGGTAAAAGCTCATTTGGCCGACGGTAGCTGCATGCAGACTTTTGGTAAAGCCTTTTTCGAAGTCAATATAGGTGGAAAGGATTACCTCCTGTCGCCTACTATTGCTGATCTAAGTGATGATGGCATCATTGGATTAGATTTCGCTGCATTGTACGTGGCAATGTTGGAACCTTGTAGGGGGATGTTGAAAATAGAGCATCCGTACAAGATGGCCGTGCAATGCGTTTTGAGGAAGGTATCTTCTGTAGCCTCAGTGGTACAGATGGTTAAGATACCTCCAGGACAGACAGGTTATGTCCTGTTTTTGAGTGACAGTATCTTCCAGGACCAAATGGCGGTAGTCTAACCTGATGTGGTGAGATTGGCGTCCATAGGGCTCGAGAGTGCAGATACTTTCGCTGGCAGTGGCAGCAGCAAATTGATTCCTATTTCGAATCCTGGAGGTGAAGTCCAATATCTGATGAAAGGTCCTCCCGTGGGGCAGGTGATCGTTGCACAGGCAAGCACCAGTAGACTCTCAGAAGATACCAAACCAAACCTTGAAGGGATGTTTGATTAGTGTCCAGAACTCCAGAAGTTGGTGGACGATTCGAGTTTGGTAACGGGGGGCCAGAAAGATCAGTTGAGACGATTATTGATGAAGTATGATGTAGCATTCGGGCAGCCCACTGGGCTAGGCCGAACAGATATGGTGCTACATGCAACCAATAGGGACGATGCTGTACCTTTCAAAATCCCTTATAGACGCCTACTGCCCCTGGTCCAGTCCTGTTCAGATGGTAACCAAGAAAGACGGCACAATTCTTTTCTGTATCAATTATCGAAAGTTGAATGGTTGCACAAAGAAAAACTCACGTTGCAACCGAGGTCTTCCTATATATAGGCAGGGCCATACAGCCCGGGTTAGGCTTAATTCAAGAGATTCAAACCGGCTACCCGGTAAAAGACCCGGTAAAAGACCCCCAGCAGTTATTTCATGAATACCTGTACCTGTACACCCCTACCAATGTACAGGTGTGTCAGGTGGTGTGTGCAGCTGTACACCCGAAAAGTATACAGGTGCGTGAGGTGGTGTGTATGACAAAACAACCCAACCGCTGTACAGGTGGTGTGTGTGTATATGTATAAGGGGATTTTCCAACTTCCGATGACTCTCAAGCATTCAATGCTGGATTTATCAAGATTCAGTTTTTGACCTCTTGGGTGCATATTTTTAATATGATGTATGGTAATTATCTAATTTATAATGGAACTCCTCTTGCTTTAGTTTAGAGGCTGTTTAGGTTAGTACAACGACCATAGTTTCAAACATAGCTGAAGCCACGTGCATGACGCAATTTTGACTTAAGGACAGACAGGTCCAGCTTTCTAATTCCACCCAAAAATAGTTCCAAGAGGGCTTCCATAAAGTATGTGCACACCCAGGGGATGGGGATTATGGTAGATGCATACAAAAAGGTACAGGGCCATTTCAGCATACTCTTTATACATGTGCAGGGGTAGACATTAACTTTTTCAGCCTTGGGCCACCCCTGCCCATAGCATCAGAAATCTTCTGGCCCGGACAATAATCTGCGAGCCCGGTTTGATTATTTTACTCGTCTTAAAGAGCAAAGCATAGGTAAGTAGTATTGTTTGTATCGGAAAGGGACTATGGTTAAGTACTGTTTATTACTCATTGGACTTGCAGCCAATCAGAGGCCTCCATTTGACTCGAAGTGACGTCCCATGCCAATATAAGGGCATACCGGAAGTGACGTCATGTGACCTTGACCTACTTAGAGGTCAAGGCCATGACCCCAGCCAATCAGAGGCCTCCATTACTCCGATACATATTATTATTATTATTATCATTATTATACCCACCCTGGATTCAAATCTTGTTTTTGATCTGGAGGTGTGTTACATCTATAAAAGGATCAAGTGTCATTAGGGGATTAAGGTGGTGTTCAACGAGAGCGTATACAAAAAACTTCATACAGCAAACAGCAGGTGATCATCCTGCAGACAAGTTAACTAGGTGGTCACTTCCAATCACGTGACCACATTTTTTTAAAATTGGGTCACTTCTGTCACTTCCGGTCATCGCTAATCCCCCCTAAGTAGGTCACATGACGTCACGTCCGGTCATCTTAAGTAGGTCACTTCCGGTCATGGGGGTGTAGTCTATTATGCAAATGAGGGGGTCACTTCCGGTCAAATGGAGGCCTCTGATTGGCTAGTACACCGGAAGTGACACATTATGCAAATGAGGGGTCACTTCTGGTCAAATGGAGGCCTCTGATTGGCTGCAAGTCCAATGAGTAATAAACAGTACTTAACCATAGTTCCGTTCCAATACAAACAATACTACTTAGGTATCCCTGGTTGATTTATATCAGGGCCTAACCAAAATGATCCTTTTATCTATAGATTTCCTCTTTCCAATGACATATGACAAGACTATATTGGTAAAAATATATATTCTCCTAGAAATTCATTTACCCACTCCTGTGGGCCACCTGGGCCCATAGGAAGGTAATTCTATAGAAAACTGTGGACCCGGACACAAAACTACGGGCCATTGGCTCCCGGGCCAGCATCATAGTCTACCCCTGCAGGGTTTACTAATATAACATCGTGGCGGGCTCTGTTGGGAGTGTGAGTGAATGAGAACAAACACATCCAGTCATGTTTTTCTATACCTTGGCTAAGACAAATGATTGGTAATACCATTCTCAGCCATGGGAATTTTATGGGAATCATTGATAATGGTTTGGACCCCCCCATGGCCTTAATTCGACTATCCATTGATCTACCTTACAGTGTCTTTTGATCAGGAACGGAACCGGATTATCAAGGGGTGACTGTCTCACATGTATTGATGATATACTAAACACACCTAATGAATCAAACCATCTTAAAGAACAATAGCAATAACAACACACACCTCTTAATTTCCAAGTGAAAAAATAGAGATCACAAGCAAGCAAGCAAACAACCAACCAACCAACCAACCAACCAAGTATGCGACGTTGTCTTGTTGCAATTTTTAAATTTTTTTCCAACACCAATTCACCTCTTTTCTTTCATAACTCTAAAGGACTCGTTGTAACTCCGTCAGAATGCACGCAACGCCTAAAATATAAGTATCGCACTCCAGTTTTCTTTATTGTGTAAGTGACCATTTTGTTTCGTACCACTTTGGAATTTCTATTAGTAGTAAGGATAGATTTTCGGTCTATTTATGCCATGACTAAGCATGGGTTAATAATTGACACGGCTACACGGCCCTTTTAAAAATCGAGGACACGGATGACTCGGCACTTGTAAAATTAGATAGACACAATCAAAATGATGGGTATAGATCTAGACCCCTAAAATCGACATGCCAACATGGTCATTTCTTTAAACCGCCATGCAACATGGGGAACCCCCCATCTAAGCCTACCCCTCCCCCCCCAAAAAAAAATACTCCATAGCCTAGAGGTGTGAACATTTTTTACGCCACCCCCCCTTGAGTCGAGCGAGCGTGGGCTAAATCGTGCCCCCCTGCCCGAAGGTGCCGAATCCCTCCCGCCTTTTGAACCATAACCAACAACTTTTTAGCTTTTACTTTTACGACGCCGGCACGCCGTCCATGCCCCTCGATCTCTTTCCCAAATTCCTGGATGCACATAGGGCCTGCATAAAGTAGGCTTATTTTTAGGATACATAGGTACCCGCTGACCTATTATTAGTTACAGGGGGGTGGTGGGTGTTTGGGGGGGGGCATAACAATTTCCGACTCCTCCTGCAGACTCATTTAGCTACATGGCACCCCCTCCTACGACCGCATATTGAGCAGTATTTATCTACAAATGTGTCAACACCGTTGTCCCTCCTGGCGCCAACTTCGGCGGTGTAGCCTATCTAAGTATTTAGGGGCAGCATCAATTTCCTATGCTGATTTATCCTCATGATGCACCACACTGTAATAGTGTAAGATGCGACCCTTTTGGGAGTGTATCAAGCCCATAGAGTCTGCACGATGCATGGTTACAGCACTGGCGAGTTACTCGCCAGAGTTACATTCTGGTATGATGATGACAAAGGAACACAGAATAGCAAATTGTCATGCTGTCCATAAGGGGTTAGGACTTGCGACGGTAGGCGGGCCTCGGCAAAACAGGTGGCATGACCAGCGTGATCAGCAGAAACCTACCCTTACCCTGTCTGTTCGGGGAATCTTCATAAACACTCTTATGAAGGTTACCTTCCCAGGATACCATACTAAAAAATAATTCTAATAGCCTATTTAGGTCTTGTATGATGGCTCAAGTTTTCAGGACAATTACATAGGTATACAGTCAAGTCTCGATATCCTGGGCGGGTCCGTTGGTAGTCAAAGTCGACCGATGTGGGAATCGACCGGATGGGTGAAATAGCGGTTACAGGATGTGTAGGGAAGGGGGGAGGGGCGGTCCCCTTGATGTCACCATGTCATTATCAATATAACCCCCCCCCCCGACACACACACGCACATACCTCCCGGGACACACCCATGCACCCATGTGGATATGGAGGACGAGGGCTGGGTGTATAGGCCGCCAACTTATCAAAGGAGATTATAATGTAATCAGTACTCCGACTTATCGCAGACAGGGAAATCGATGCCTGGACTACATGAATGCATTATGCTGAAGCCTCAGGAGTGTATCAACCCTATGTAATTGGTAGATTGGGGATTACTGTGTATCATTGATTTAAAGAAATGCCAATGTCTATTGTCGATTTCAAGAATTAGGCCTAGGTCTTGTCCCTTGACCCTGGTTAAACAGTCATGGAGACAGGGAGGGAGGGAACGAAAAAGAGATAGGGGCCTAGCGGGGGTCTTCTAAGAGAGGGGAGCATGAAAGAGGAACAGGGGAGGGAAAGAAAAGGAAGGAGGATCAGAGGAAAGAAGGAAGAGAGGGGAGGGGAGGGGATGGGAGAGGAGGGTAGGGGAGGGCAGGGGAGGTGGCCCCTTTTGACTTCAGATTCTTCCGTGAGGCTTGCTGTGTTTCATAGATCATAGCAGTCAACCTCAAAAGAAGTTCCTCCATGGAATTAGGGCTTGGGGTTTGGTAGGAGTAGTGCCTGCAGTACTAGGGGCTGAAGGTGTTGTTTTCCTATCTGCTTTTGAAAAGCATTTCGAATTCGTATTGGGATACATTTTGCCACCATTCTTATTAAAAAAACGTGCCAATCTCCTCCTCTCTTTCAGGATCACCTTCCTCTAAGAAAGAGGCAGCTGTATCCTCCACAACACACAAAGTTCACGAAAGTGCCTTAGATGACAACAGATGACGTTTCCTGTCATAGTCGTCTATGGCCATGAACAAATCTGTCAAAGATGTTCCAGCTTTCCAACTATCACAGGCACCTTGCCGCTCATCCAATCATTGTGTCGCATACGAGACTGTCCAACGCCCCAATTTACTATGTCTGTGTTATCAGTATGTCCACTCAGACAGTCAACTGCCATCTCTGTGATGCACTGATTCAAATCATAAATTAATATATATATATTACACGTGTGTTACAGAGCATCCATAGCCTAGCAGGGCTATGGCCTCCGTCGGAACCAACCTGCTAGGGCTGCAGGGAGGGACTCTGTCAGGAAGTGGTCCTGTTTATCAGATGACGGAGTGGTGGTAGTGTTCACCTTATGTTATTTTCTTAAACGTCATAGCTAAGGTGTGCTACGTTAATCGAGGCTTAATCTTACGCTAGCTTAGTTTCTATCTCAAGGAAAAGTAATCCAACATATCTCATATACATTGCATAAACGTCTGATGTATATTAGAAGTGACGTTTCTGTCTATTTGTACTTCAATATACGTCAATGCGTGCGCGAACCTCACGAGAAAGTATAGAGATGGAACGATGGTGCCATCTGTTGGAATAGCGGGTAACTACAACAAGTCACCTGGATCCAAAGAGTTGCTACGCATACTCATACACACTGAACCTATGCGAGACAGGTCAGCTAATTCATGTCCTTCAGCACGCCCAGCATCACGGTGAATAGAAAAAAAGCACTTGTCATGATAAGTAGTGGAGTTGGTGGTTTAGTGTTGTGTTTTTTAATATTGGTCATTACCAGACGGGCAGACCGTGCACACTCTTTAAAGCTTGACCGTCATGGTTGAGGTGAGGTTGGGTCTCTTAAGCTATGGTTAGGAGTTGAGGAGCTCTTACAGACATAAGATAGAGTGAATATGTTGTAGCTAGACCACGGTCACAGCTGGGCGTGCTCCTTAAAGCGCAACCGTCATGGTTGAAGTGAGGTCGATAGTGCTTTTTTCTGGGGGATAAAGTTAAGTTTTTTCCTTCACAAGAGACCTCTTAAGAGGTTGAGCAGAGCTGAGCTCCTACATACACAAGCACAAGATAGGTTGAATATGTTGTAGCTAGACTACGCTCACAGACCTTTTGTTCAAACACTGCTACCCTGGTGGAAGTGTTATTTGAGTTCATGTATGACAAATGCTGAACTTATTCCCTGACGACCTAGCTTTTTTTTTTTTTTTTCTTTTTTAACAAGTGTAGGGGAGAGAGGGGCACGTTGAACCACTTCTGCACATTTGTTTTGTTCCTGACCGTATCAAGGTCATGTGAACATTGATTTTGCCTCTAGGAGCTACCTTATATCATTGCGCTATATGCCGACCTATGGCAAAGCAAGTATGGTCGTATTTTGTATTTCTTTTGATTTTCTGACAAAAAGTCTTTGGGTGGTTCAATGTGCCCCATGCCCTGGTTAGGTTGACCCACCCACTGAGGCACATTGAACCGCTCATATTAAATAGTTCAAACAATCAGTAATATGGATAAATCATTGAAAGTTAAAGTGGAATTATTTGCTATTGATAAATTTGCATAGGACTGAATGTGAAAAAACACTTATCTAATGCACACAAGTCAGTCAATTGTAGTTTCAAGAGTAATGACTGGGTTGGTGAGTTACAGATTTCCCTTAAGGTCAATACATGTATAAACCATCTTAAGAGGATTGCTGTTATTTGCCAGCTCTATATTGATCTTTGATTATATTCTTCTATGATGTAACAGGCTGTCCTGCTTCTGAAAAATGATACATCTACGAATAAAGACACTATGAATATGCCACAAAAGAATCTATAACCACAATCAGCAAATTATGTATTTTATCATAACTGTAGAGTAAAATTGTAACTTATTTGAGTGTGTTTCTCTGTGAGCCCTAGTTCTGATGAACTATGGGTTTAAAAATACAAGGGCCCACTGGTTAGGTTAGGCTATGGTAGACCCAAAGGTTTAACTAACTAACTTTTTGAATTTCCAGCCAAAAGGGAGCTCTCTGATTGGCTGCATGTCCAATGAGTAAAACCTGGTACTGTATATAGTCCTGTTCCGATACAAACTATACTACTATCACCCTAACAATCAGGTCTGCGTCAGCCATCACTGGGGGACCGTGTTCTGCTAGCCATGCCAATACAAACAGAAACCAAGCCTAATTGATTGTAATTATCATCACAGCTACTGTAGTGGACCAATAAATAAACTCTTCTTAACTAAAAAAAAGTGATTGTTTGGGGTTTACCTGCACTCTCCAATACGTATAGGGATCCAGGTAGCCTTTTCCTATTTACCTGTGTTACCGGGGCGCTCTCCAGAGGCAGCACCAGTCACCTTACCCTACTATACAAGGTGGGCCACTTCACCTGATCAGAGTCCTGTCTTTTGTCCAAGCCCGGCTATGCCCCACTGTCTGCCTGTGTGGTGGCCTCTGACCATCCCATCTCGTGGAAGCTCCAGCACCCAACCCCTTGTCCTTTGCGAGGTTCACTCCAGGCAGTGGGTTGTTGGGAACCAATTCATTGTTGGTTCTAAGTACATAAATGAACTCAAAGATCTTAAAGGTCTAAAGAGGGCTTCCATAAAGTATGTATGCACCCAGGGGATGGGGGTCATGGCAAATACATACAAAAGCGTACATCATGCTAATCCTTGTACATTGGGCATGGTGCATTACTGCAGTAGTCATGAGTTATCAGGTCAACAAAACAAAGGGGCATTGTGATTTAAAACGATATGCTACTCTTGAAGGGTTAAGAATATACACTTTCCTAAGGAATGATACAAAGAGGCAGGACCAAAGGCCTTTCCGATATTATCAAATCAAAAAAAAGACAAGTTAGTCAATATATATACAGTGGCTGAGTCTTTTGACTCTATTACTATACAAACTATTTTCGATGAAATGCTTTGGATACTAGTCCAATGCTATCTAAAACCATTTGCATCTAAAATGTCTTAAAGCATTTTCTGAGTATAGGCTTCTAGATACATATATACGTGTGTACATTACCGCTGTATAACTATCTATAACTTGCACTTTCCTCTCATAAATATATGACATTACACAGAATGTATATCGTCTTTGATGGTGTATCTTATGTTCTTGCATTGTAACTTGGTGAGTTCCCACAAGTCCCAATTTTGTAGCACTGATAACATGATTTAGGTGTTTAAGCAGAAATCAAGAAAAGATAGCTCAGTTTTAAAGTCATACTGCTGGCATCTTGCAGTAATTCTAGCTCAACCATTTTCTCTAAAAGAAACCAATCTTCATCGTTGGATGTGATGCCAACAATTCATAATTCAATTGATTCCAATCAATTTTTAAACAACTTTCTAGTATAGATATCTTCAGAATATGTATGATAGTGGCCAATGCTGAGAAATCATTTGGTTCAACTAGTAGTTAACAATAATGTATAGATCCTTGGACAAACCCCTTTTCTTAAAATACCCTATCCCCAATATCAGGCGAATATCCACAGATCCTTTGGCAAATTCCCTCCTCCAGTAACAGTATCTATAATGCTGGGCGAAAAAACTATTCACATGTTCACTAAAACATGGTGAGTAACTTACCAGTGCTACATTTATGCATTAGGTGATCCCTATGGGATTGATATGCTCAAGCTCAGCCCTCACATATTTATATATTTGTTTTGTCATTGGTTTGAAATTGAAAGGCTATTTCTAATCGGGCTTCATAGACTTTTACTTTTTACTATATTTGCAGTGTTACCCTATCAACATCTCTGGTTCAGTTCACCAAGAACTTTGACAATCCTATTTGATTAATTCATAATCCACATTCTGAATGTGTTAGCTTGCAACACCATTTCATAGCTTTAGAACACCTGCCTGAGTCAATATTTTCTCAATCGTTATATCAAACACATCTATTGGTTTCAAGTCAAAGGCAGTAGTTCCTACTGTTCCCGTAGGAGGGGGTGCAGTGTGTTGGTTACAGCTCACAGTTGCTTTTTTTTGTAAATCATACAAGGGAGTCCAAGGGACATATTGGCAGCATGTTCGGTACCATACAAAGGCGTCATAGGAGCTGGGAGGTAGATGTTAACTATTTAACAGTAACATGGTGAATCAATGCCTTGCATGAATACAGCCATGGTGAGTAACTTACCAGTGCTGCGTTAATACGGGATGGGATTGATACAATCCTAGAGGGTCGATATGATGCACTAATAAAGCAGTGCAGCAGAGTTACTTCCCAAAGATGTGTACATCATGCTGGCTAAAAGACATGAACTTTGAGGCTTCATGTGGTCTTTAAGGAGTAACCTGGTACGGCATGGTACAGGTACACCTCAGTGAACCAAACATAAAAGGTCCAAAGATTCACATCACATACAAGACTGCATCCCTTAGAACGTACTCCTACTTTTAAGATGAATGCTATGTGTAAGGGGGGGGGGTGAAAGGGAGAAGAGGCGGTATTGGAGCAACAATTTAAGTCATGTCTTTTATATAATTGTAATATAAAAATGTCATATTCACTGAACATAGTAGACACGAATATATAAAGAAGATTATGAAAAATAAGGGGGGGAAACAACAACAGTAAGCCTGGAAGTTCTCCTGTAGTGGATAATTTGAGGACGATATCTGATAGACAAGAAGAATATTGCTTTTACCACGGTCTGGTTTGCTGGCCGTGGTAAAAGGCACATTTCTCTTGCACTCAGTATGTCATAACATAATGCCCTGAGATAGTTTGCCATCTTACGTCATAATGAATGTTTAATTTACATGCAAGCACATACTTGTATTTTCATCTCAATTTCAAGTTCCTTGCTATAGCCTATACTGGTTCTATTGAAATGAAATTACTTCAAGGGTATTCATGAGAAATTTAACTTCCTAGGAATTCGGATTGAAACTACATTCAATTGGAGATTTAGAATGATATTCAAGTCTAAGATATTCAGTTAGGCTTAGACCAACATCATAATTATTCTAGCATTAACTGTGGATAGGTTCTATATTACATATTGGTCTCATACAAAGTATTTCCGAGTAACGCCTGTTGTTTACTCGGCTTCTCTACCTAAAGCTAGTGCACACAGTTTCCGGGAGAGGACTGGGCTCCTCTTCGAGTTACTGTGTGCCACTCTCAGGTGGGTGGCCGACCTTCCCACCTGGCCACATGACCAAATAACCAGTGGTAATATAAGACCTGTGTGTTTACTTGGTAGGGTAGTCAGTGCAGGCCCAGCTGATGACGAACTTCACCCTGTCCAACCGTGTGGACGAAGCTGTATATATCATTATCATACTGATTGGTTCCTATGTATATAGAAATGTGACGAAAGCTGTGTGTTACTTTTACAATGAGGGTTTCCTGTTCAGAATCGTGAGTGCTTTGTTATAAACGTCTGTTTATTTCCGCACCTGGAAACTGCTGTCCTTCTTGTTCCAATATTTCATTTTCATTTCTTTTATTCTCATTTCAATCAAAAACTTTTTTTTTCACTCAGTTCATGTCTTTTTCTTCTTACTCTTCGATTTGCAACCCAACAGACCGCAAAGCTTCACCTTGTCAGTCACACACCCACCGCACTTGCTCTCCAACATACATTGCACCACTTTGGATAAATGTAACACCATTTCGGTAGAAGGCAGAGTATCTTTGCCTGCATGAAACAACCACCATCGCAACACCCCGTTTCTCTGACTCACCGACCGATCTCTCAGCTTTAGGTTTTTGCTCATTCGCATGATGCATTTTGCGGGTTTCTTGTTTGGCATGCTTCAATTAGGAAATGAACGCAATGAGGTCCACAGGCGTCAGCAGAAGTGTCTTGGAGTTAAACACGGTTTTCTTTGCCACTTGAACGGAGCAGGGCATTTCAGGAAAGACAAGAACTCCCCACTCAGGGGCGGTAAGCCGAAGGAATCAAAGTAGTGCACTTCACAGGTCCTTGACAAGTAAAACGCCACACAATGCTGACCTGGTAAATGTTGAGGATCTGTGTTGCTCACGAAACAAGTGTCCTTGATAGGGTGCTTCAGAATAGTGTCACAAGAGAAAACACCTAGGAAACGATGTTTTGTGTGAATGTTTTCCTTCAACATTCTACTGCCGCCGCCACTGCCGCCGCTGCCCCCGCCGCTTCCGCCCCCGCCGCTGCCGCAGCTGCCGCAGTTCCCGCCACTACCGTGTCTTCAGTTCATGTGGTAGTTGGTGATGGAATGTTAATCTCTGGTCAGCTCGACGACGTTGTCGTACACCAAGTAGAGTAGCACCGTTGTTGTCTTCTCTAGCGACGTGCGGAAACTGACCTCCACCCTCAGCTGACCAGCTCTTATAAGGTTGATGTGACACCCGTCGTGCAACCTCTCTGGGGTTAAATCTAGCTAGAACACTTCCGTGTCTAGTACCAGGTACTCTCTCACGGCCGCCTTGCTTTTAAAGTCGGGTACGTAGGCGTTGTTCGGCACCTTCTGATCGTTCAATATCACTTGAAGCGAGCCGATGTCGTAATATTGCATCTCGAACGGGTTCTTCAGGTCATTACCCTTGAAGGCGTCGTGATCCAAGGAGCAAATCATCATCGACTTGGGTAGCTGATCTGTGTTGGAGTGTGTGTAGGTGTGATCTCTGTTGCCTTTAGGGATGGCGTACGTAATCACCTCCACTCTGTTGACTGGGTAGTCGAAGGGCCAGTGTTCTATGACAGCTCTTTCGTGCGTTTCCGCCACAGAATCCGCTACCAGCACTCGCAGCACGTAGAGCTTCACTTTGTAGATCTTGAATTTGTCACCCGAGTCAGCGGCGCACATGAGATAGAAAGAGGGGGCTGCCTGTTTGAGAGTGAGATTGATTTCCGTCTCTCCAAAGATCAGCTTCGGTTGATGAGCTAGGTCAAAGTGGAGTCGCGCCATCAGCAAAAGCGACCGTTGGAGATTAGCTTTCTGCGCGAAGTGTACCCGGTTTTCTCATCAGTTAACTTGTGAAAGTGACCGGGTGTATCTGGAGTGGCTCATGATACCAGCCTTCACATCTTTGTTGTAGTTGAGTAACCCTTCCAGGTAAGCCCGGTAAGGGTAGGTCTCGGTGGTACCAGAAACTTTGAAACCGCCGATGGAGACTTGGACGTCTTTGAAGAGCGAGTGAGCCAAGTTGTTCACCGGAGCCACTACGTTGGTAGCCTCTATTGCCCCACCGCTCACTTTCAGCACCTCACATTCTAGATGAAGCTTATTCTCGTTGAGATCCGTGTACTCTTGTGACTTGTTAATGGTGAAATTGATGTTACACCCATCCTCTTAAGAGTTTTTTGTTTCTAGCCCGACATCAGACGACTTTAGGATAGTCATCTGAGTCGGCGCTACGGTGTGCTTTTTTCTTGGCTGTGGTGGTGGTTTTTTCATCTGCAGAAAACGCCGTACTCGCCAGACTCTTCAGAGCGCCTACTCCTTGGTCGTTTAAGCTGTTCTTGAAAGTCCGCCCCTCCATCACATCTTTAGCCACACCCACGCCAGCGCTAAAGAGCGTTTTTCCTACCGACTTCAATTGGGGGGTAGCCGAGCGCATGAGACCTAATAGAGTGTTGTAAAAATCACTGTACCCTTGTCCGGTGGTGGGCTTGGGTGGAAAGTACGGAACGTGTTGAGGTATCATTTTTGTTGTTGTTTTTTTTAACGCTCAACGGGTCTCAGATGAAGTGTCAGGTCACCTCACCTTAACTGAATGGTATGGGATGACCGGATCTGTCTCTTAAGTAGACGCCGACCTCGTCCAACCTCTTGGATTTCAAGGCGAAATAATCCAAATGCGGAAAACTCATAGCTTCCATCCCACCTCGACCCTTTCCACTTCTGTCCACCGCGACGCAGCGTAACAGAGGGACTTGCATGTCACAAACACATCTCTCCTAAATGATGTTGATGTATACGTACACAGAGTACGCGTCCCTTAAGGGGTCCATCATGTAGACGCCGGTGGTCGGTGAGGAGGATGCAAGTGTGTCTCGGCAGGTCGATGGTGACGCGTCTCATCATCGAGTGGTACAAGAAGATGGACCTCTGGTTGAGCAGGAAGCTGTCACCCTGTAGTCTATCTAGCATGAGCTGATTCAAGCGCTTGATGAAGTGGATATTGTTTGCGGTGAAAATAGGGGGTATCGGGAATATGTTTAGCAGAAGGGAGCGCATGCTCATTTTTTTCTCCATCCGTTCAACTATGCTTTTTGTCTGAGTACTCATTTCCTCCTTCTTGCTGGTCGCGGACAGGAACTGTTTGTATACGGCATTTGTCTGTTTCAAGTCGACGTCTCTTTTGAACTTTTTTCTTCCCGGTTTCACTAGCTTGTGACGTGTCTGGCGCCTTTTCCACGATATAACTCGCCTCCGTCTTACTTAGCGGGTTTGCGCTAAAGATCAGCTTCTTCAGACCGATCGCATCGTTCACTTTGTTCCAGTCCACCTCGGGAGCTTTTCTCTTGGGATGTTTCCTTCTTTCCAAAACTCTTTTTGCCTCAGCCAGCGAACCCTTCATGGGCAGAGGCACAACTATGATCAAATCTGTCGGGAGGATGATCTCACTCAGAGCCGCTTCTTACGCTTCAGTCAGAAGGAGCAACGAGTCGAAGTGAGTTTGGTCAGGGTAATACTCCATAGAGCTGTTGCTAGGTAGGGTGATGTTGTTTTTTTTTTCTTTTTTCTATGTGATTTTTTTTGACAGGAATCCACTCGTTGAACTTGTCCTCGTAACCCAACCAACGTACGAAAGCTAGCTCTTTACCGTCCACGGTCTTGCGACGCAACACCTCGTCTATCAGGTAACTGTTGTTGTAACAACTCTTGTAGACCTTCTGAACCTCCTCTGGGTAGAACACACCCTTTATCTTCTCGCCGCTGCCGTCTTTTAGCTCTAACCCTCTGCTTCCCAACGTTTTAGCAACGTTCAACACTTCCTCGCGCCAGATTCCCTCGTACCCTTTGTCAAAGGTGCCTTAAGCCCTCAACATCCTCACTCTGTCACCTGGAGCGATGACGTCGGCATGTTTTTTTTCCTTTTCCATATTTCATCGATTTGTTTCTTATTTGGGAGATCATGTCTGTAGAAAACCTTTTCGCTGTTTTCCGAGCTGACGTAAGCGGGCGCCATTTTGTGGTAAGTGCGATTGTAAGAAGACACTACATTGTCCAGTATATCTAGGTAGCGATACGTGCGCTTGTGTGTGAAATAGTGCCACAGCTTCTCCTTCAGACTTCGGTTCAAGCGCTCCACTAGACTAGTTTTGATCTCGTCGTTCTCGCCGGTAAAAAACTCTATGCCCTCGCTGCTCAGGTGATCTTGAAGATCTTGTTGAGAAACTCTTTCCCTTTGTCTGTCTGAACGGAGCGCGGTTGTCTCTCCGCAGACATCGTTTGGAACAGTTCGCTGACAGCTGCGCCACTTTTGGATTTGGTGGGAGCGGCCCACATATACCTGGAGAAAACGTCGATTGCCATCACCACTTACCGGAAGCCGCCGTTGTGAGACGCCAAAGCTTGCATGTCCATCAGATCTAACTGCCACTACTGATCGATTGCGCCGGTTATCGTCTTGCTCCTTGCGAATTTTCTCTGAATGGGTTTAGTGTAGGTGTCCAGCGACACTAAGCCATCTCGGATGGCAGCCGGGTTTCGGTCACGAAAATGATGTTTCTGCAGTTTGGTGACGCTAGTGAAACTGGAGGGCGCTTTGATGTCTGTATTTTTAGCTACTATGCGCCTCCGTTCTTTTTCTTTCTTGGTCAGTCTCTTCACCGACTTACCCATGTGTGTGGGATAGCGTGGGGGTCTGCTATGCGATTGCACCCTTTTCTTTTCTTTCTCACTCGTCCTGAGGGTGGAGGGGGTATACTGGTAGCGCTGCATATTTGATGCTGATCTGTTGGTAGTCGGAGTTTGGAAAATGCATCGTTGTCGTCGGAAGCACCTAAGTGGAAGGGTGTAGCCACCGCACCGTACTGTGCTGTTTCTTCTTCCGCGTCGGAACTCACTCGTTTCTCTCCTCTGTCGGCAGTTCTTATGTCCAAAGGTCTCTTAGGACCGCTCAAGGAGCCAGTGGGATCTTCCGTGTGCAGCACCTCTTTGAATGAGGTGTAGCCCGCCGGTCTTGACGCCGTCTTCCTGAACCTACTGGTGTCGTTTAGTAAATCCACTATGTTAATTCAATGGGCGGGATCTGTTTTTCGACCCAACATCTCGCACACCGAACTGTCCTTGTTCCACTTGACCGAGGCTGCGTTTTGCAATCTCTTATACAGCATGGTGGTGGCGTTGCGTCTCCTCTGTGGAACTTGTTCGAGCAACCCCTCAAGCAGGGGGACGTGTTCACCAGTCTGATGGGGTTTGAGGGGGTCAGGTGGTGGCAAGGAGGAGTAGGATGTGAGGATCGTGCGGTTGTTGGGATTCGCGAGAAAAATTGCAACCTTTTCAACAACTTGCGGTATTTCAACATTTTCTCGCGCGATTCCAAAGTCCCTGTAGATAAACTGTAGCACCTGGTGTAATGCCGCCTTGGGATGAAGGGATTGTTCTGCCTGTCTCTAGTAATATTGGAAGGTAGGCCGGCGGCGGCGGTGGCGGCGGTGGCGGTGGTGGTAGAGAGGGTTTCACCACGCTCATCAGGATGAGGAAGAACACTTGGAGCAGTAGAAGTGCTAGCAGCAGTGACTGCAGTAGCACCAGCAGTAGTAGCAGTAGCAGCCTGGACATGATGAAGTGGTGACGCTTTCGAGAGCGTGTCAGGATCCACAAGCGCCAAGCGTTTGTAGTGTTGTTGCTGCTCTGAGTCCGTCATAGGGGCAGTGGTGGTGGTGGTGGTGGTAGTGGTGACGGTGAGGTGTGGAATGAGGTTTCTCATATACGGAGATTGCTTTTTATAAACGGTAAGGCCATCCCTATCAGAGCTGGAATAAGGAAACCTCCCTCTTGTACCAAGACGCTTCTCTTGTGGTCAGTGTGGGGGTATAGACAGGGTGAGGGTGTGGTCAGTGTGGGGGTATAGACAGGGTGGGGGTGTGGTCAGTTTGGGGGTATAGACACGAGTAGTATATAATGTATCGGAACGGGACTATGCTTAAGTACTGTTTATTACTCAATCGACATGCAGCCAATCAGAGGCCTCCATTTGGTCACGTGACCGGAAGTGACCTACTTAGGGGATTAGTGGTGACGTCACGTGACCTAGTTAGCCAATCAGAGGCCGCCATTTGGTCACGTGACCGGAAGTGACGTCATATGACCTACTTATGGACCGGAAGTGACGTCATATGACCTACTTAGGGGTCGGAAGTGACGTCATATGACCTAATTTAGGATCAAGTGACCGGAAGTGACCTGATGAGTCACGTGACCGGAAGTGACGTCACATGACCTAATGGACAACCGGAAGTGAGTGACCTCATTGAGGATCACGTGACCGGAAGTGACCTGATTGATCACGTGACCGGAAGAAGAAGTGATGTCACGCGACTTAATGAAGAGATGAGCGTCTTTAAGGGGTCACGCGCTTTAAAATGTGATATATATTTTTTTTGGAGGAGGAGGAGGAGGCGAGTCTCTTATTTTTTTTTTGTAAACCAATAAAAAACACAACAATATAAGTTTGTTTTTTCATTTTATTTTTTTATGAGCGACTGGAAGTGACTTATTGAACTAGGTAGAAGTGTTCTTTAGAGTGTATAAGGGGGGAGGGGAGGGGAGGGGAGGGGAGGGGAGGGGAGGGGAGGGGGTAGGGGGGAGGGGGGCCCCTTTAAGATGCATGGGGAGGGGGGCGCTTTTAGGGGGGCACTCTAGGGGGGTGGGGGGGGCACTCTAAGGGGCGTTTGTCTCTTTTAAGAAAAAAAAAGAAAGAAAAGAATTTAATCGAGAGACACTCTTCTTCCTCTCGAGAGGAAGAAGTGTGTCTCTTAATTTTTTTTGTTTATCATATGCCCTGATGAGGCACTTGACTAGAAGTGACGTCGTCACATGAGTGACACTTTAAGAGGTCACGCGACTTACTAATAAAAGAAGACGTATGAAAATAAAAACACAACAATAATTTTATTTTATTTTTTTATTTATTTTTTTTTCAATCTTGATAAACACTCTATTTTTGAAAAGATGCACTCAATCAATCAATAACACACTTATTTATTTTTTTCATATCTCTAAAGGACTCGTTATCACACCGTCAGAATGCACGCGACGCTTATAATACAAGTAGCGCACGCCGTCTTTCTCTATGGTGTAGGTGACCATTTTGTTTCGCACCACTTTGAAATTTCTATTTACCGCAAGGAGAGTTTTTCGTTGGCGAAGAACATCCAAGAAGTCATCTGGTTCTTTAGGGTTTTGTTTCTTCTGTACACCTTTTGCACTCCATTTTTTGGATTTTCTTTCACCGGTGCCGCTGACTCGATCGTAGCAAATGTAAGTCTTAAGGTTGAGACTTAGGATCCCGTCACCTTCCCACTCCGCTTTCATAAGCCCCAAAGTTCTCAGATCGTGAAGGTAACGTCTCTCACAACATCCGCCGGGCGGCGGACACCATTCTCGCACTCTTTCCGTTTTTCTCTTCACGAAAAGCTCTAAGTGATCGTCGCACACCGCTGTCGGAATCCACTTTTGTTTCTCTCTGAAGTACGTCTCTCTCAGGCGAGGTTTGACTAGGTCATCCAACGTGTCACCACTGAGAGCCATGTAAAGACTGTCGGTGTCCATTTGACAAAGAGCATAATCGCGCCGATCGACGAATCTATCCAAGAAGTCGTATGTGAACTCTAACATTTTCAACTTCGCATACTGGTATACCATGAACCCTATTTGAATAGGGAGGTTGTTCTTGCCTGTTTTCGGTTGTAGTTCGACTTCAAACAGATCAGAACTCAACTCGGACGCCTTATTGAAGCGCCACGAATTGGCCAATAGTTCGAACTTCCGACTGTCAGTGTATCTCACCGCCGTGTGTTTTTCTTTGTTGCAGATTGTTTTACCGTACGTGGCGTTTCCCATTAACTTGTTACAGTCTGACAGAATTTTCTCGTTCTCGTTCACGTCGCCACGTCTTCGCGCCGCCGTTACTTCGTCCGCGAAACTGGCAAAGGAGCGTTTAGGTAGGTATTCTACGACCAGCTGCACTTTGGTGACTATCAAACCGTGCTCTAAATACCACTTGAGGGGCGTTCCCAAGAGAATATTTTTTCCGTGGTAACTCCCTATCAGACATGTCTGAGGCGTGTTCAACAGCTTTTCTTCCTGCGCAAAGTCTGACATGTGAGGTCCTATGTCTGATTTTGAAACGGACACGTTCTTGAAAAGGGGGGTCATTTCTTCGAAGTAGTCTCATAGGTGAGGCGGCGTAGTGATGTCCACTTGAACTAAACCGAACATTTTTCTCTCTTTGACAGCGGAAAGGATGTCGCTCCCGCTCATTGCGTTTCGAGACACTTTCAAAGCGTCAACCTTCCAGTGTTGTTGGGAGGCCTTAACCCGCTCATCTCGACGCTTCAGCTCTCTCCATTCGCACTCCCACACGACGACACAGCTTGTGACCTAGCGCTTTCAAGTAAGCGCTTACTCTAGCCATTCTGTCGCGTCTCTCCTCCCTCAGTGAAGCACACTGATATCGGTGCAACGGTATGCACTCGTGAGCGTGGAACCAACACCCATGAGACTGGAAAACCGTATTAGAGGCCGCGTGAAACCCGTCCACGCGAATTCTTCGACAGCCTAGAACCATCTCGCCGCCGTTGAAAGTGTGGCGCAGTTTCACGTCGCGGTCGTGCTCTACGAAGCGTAACCACTCCAAAGCGCTGTGAGAGTTTCTTTGCCTAATTTCGGGCTTGAACTCGGTCTCAGGTCGTCTCACCGCGTAATAGCCCGTGCAGTGCGCTTCGCTCATGCAGTGCAAGTACAGAGAGTTAGCGTCTAGGCCTAGGATGTGCTGGCACAGTCTCGCTTCTTCGCCGTACTTGTGCTCCCTTATCCGCGTGGTGCCCTTCTCGTGAAATCTATGAAAGATGATGGAAGGACCGCCGACTAGATTTTCGTTGATCAGAGCGTGGAGGACGGCGTCGAACTGGGGGAACGTTGTGAAAGCGTCTTCTAGGTTTTGGAAGAGGAACCGTAAAGTCAAACCGGCGAGAGAAATCCCGTCTTTCAACATGTCAATGCCGCGATCTTGGAAAAATTTAGCGTGATTTTTCAGAGCTTCTATGAAAGGTTTGATGTCTTTGTTGTTGTAGTGGATCAAGTAATCGCCCATAGTTTGCATCTTCTCGTCAGACCAAACTTTCTGACATGCGGCGTAGTCGGATTCCGACATTTTGACGCCCGTCAGTTCGCTGTCAAAAGCGGATCTCGGTGGCAGTGTTCTGTTTCCCAGTTTCCTGGTAGACGTCATCCATTCGTAAGGAAAGTGACCTTTCTCTTCGTTTCTGGTGAAAGCTCGCAAATAGTTCGCGTAGTTGTAACCGGGTGCCAAATAGTTGACTACGTCCAAGAAAACCGTGTGCTGTGTGTAAACCGCCAAATATTGATTGCTTCTCTTTATGATGCTGAATTCTTGGTTTCTTCGGCCTCCGGAGGCAAAGAACGAGTGAAGGCGTATTTTGATCAGGTTCAAGTCGTAACGCCCCAAGTTGAAGCCCACGACTGGAGCTTGACGGATGTATCTCAGAAGCCGCTTCTTCAGTTGAACTAACGGGTGTCTGGTCTGAGCCGCAGCGAAGCCGCCTGGAGAAGGGGTGAATGTCGCCTCCTCCAGCAGGAGAGCTTCACCTATAGCCGCATCTAACTTCGCTAACGTCGGTCGGTAAAGTTCTAGCACAGCTTCCCCGATGACTTTGGCGTTCTCGTTTATGTGATTTAAAACTCGGTCCAACAAGGGGTCGGAATCTGCGTCGGATTCTCTGACGAAGCAGACTGGCCCCTCCCACCCTGGAAAGTCTGATGCGACGCTAGCCGACAAAGGGACATGATCCCACAGCAGGGACACGTGTTCCGTCGACGGTTCTCTGCAAGGTCTGAAGAAAGCCTCGAAATCGAAGGTGATCTTGTCGGGGTAGATTCCGGAATGTCCGTCGGGAGGAAAAATGGAGAAGTCTGCTAGCGCTTTGAAAATCGTTCTCGAATTTTGGTAGATGCCACCTACGTAGCGCAACTTGACTTGTCGGCAAGAGGAAAGCTGGTTCCTGTGTCTCTTCAGCAAGAACTCGGTGGTGAACGCCGCCTTACACTTGCAACATTCGTATATGCCCGCGTACGCGTTGAAGTCCGTGACCAGAGAGACGTGCAAACGGCCTTTCGCTGTCAGGTGTAGGTTGACTTTACCTCGGGTGGCCTGAGTTCTGGAAGGCGGTCTGATCAGAGTAACGCGTCTTCTCAACTTCCGCCCCGGCACCTGACGCGACGCGGTGTAAACCGCTATTTGTACGTCAAACAAGTTCTCTAACGCGGGTAAGTCGCGGATGTTCAAACCCGGAAAGGTTTCAGGTGTGGCAGCGGGACAGAACTGACATAACAAATCTGAAGCGCGCTTGCTGGTGTTGTATAAGCGAAAGGAAATGCAGCGGAAGACGCAGAGGTTGTCCTTGTTGGGAAAATCTAACACGCCGTTTCTCTTTCCAACTCGACCGGCCTGAGTGATCCTACCGCCTATGGGAAATTCCCCCGGTCCCATGTAAACGCAAATGTTCAAATTGGTAGGAAAAAGAACGTGCCACTTGGTGTCAGCGTCGCAAAGTTTCCGTACTTCCTCGCAAGCGATGGTGTTTTCCATGTTTGAGAGGAGCTCTTCCAAAGTTTCTGAATTAGTTATAGTAGGGAGCGGTTGTATGAGAGTTGCGTTGTTCTGGGAGGCGTGAAAGTAGCGCAGTTTGCTCTTGTCTTCTCTGTGTTGTAAGAGTAAGCCTACCGAGAAACCCACTTTGTATCTGAATCTTTGCGTGAAGTGAATGCGACGCATAGTATCTACAGCGTCACTCAACTCGCCGGTTGGTAGCCTGAAGTTTGTTACACTCACGCGAGTCCCGTGCATCCTGACGCCCGTTTGTATTGCAGGCCAATTCGCCGTGAACGTTTCCTCACCGTTCGGTACAGCACATATGCGCGGAGGGATAGTCACCCCGTCCAGAGATTCGCGTCGACAGGTGATCTTTCGGCAATCGCCTTCGCCGCATAGAGGGCAAAACTTAGGTATTACTCTACATTTTTCTACATGTCTCTCGTGATTGTACGGTCTTTTAAAAATTTTGAAACACTTTTCGCAGACGTACTGCGTCATGTTTTTTTTGTTTTTTTTGTTTTTTCACTTAGTTACCAATTAAAAAAAGTTTTTTCCCAACTACTTAGCCGTCTATCTATCTATCTATCAATCTATCTGTCTATCTATCTATCTATCTATCTATCTATCTATCTATCTATCTATCTATCTATCTATCTATCTGTCTGCTGTCTGTGTATCCGTCTGTCTGTCTCATACAGCGTACGTCAATCACTGTGTGTGTGCGCGCGTGAGCGTTGAGCGTCTCTCATTCCAAATCTATACCGAGAAATTTGAGAATAATCTCTGTTTTGTCATCCAACTCTTTGAGCGCTCTGGCGGACAGCGTCACCCCCTGCTGTGTGGGTTTTTTGTCAGGACCTTCGTACTTGCGCACGTGGATGAGGTTCTTACCGCTGTAGTAGCTCACAGCTGCGTACACTTCGCCCTCCTCATCCAGCACTGTGAACCAGGGGGTGTGATTAGGTCTTCCTTGCGCGGACGCTGTGTCGCGTATGCGCACCACTGCGCGGATATCGGCGATGCGCGCTATTAGCTCGCGCAGCGCGTCGGCAGTGAAGTGCACTCGCTTGCTTCTGGTCAGAGATGCCTCTTTCACCTGGCCGTCTTTTGTGTAGCGCGGCCTCCTAGACAGTCTAGCCACGTCCTCCCAGATCTCCAGCGTCAAAGTCCCGTCTAAGCAGAACTCTAACCCGAGAGGACGGGGGGTTTTCTCTGCTTCTTCTCGTCCATCTCTTTCTTTTTCTTGTATTTTTCTCTTCTTAGTAGGCCTTGTTGTTCTGGAACCCGCCTTAGAACGTTTCAGACCCGCAAGAAGAGTAACACCATCAGCGTGAGCTGAATCAGCAGCAGAACCAATAACAGGAGCAGCGTCAGCGCTGGTATCCGACGACTCGTTGTTGGAACAGAGCAGCCACACGCCGTCGGTGCTGAGTGTAGCGGTAGAAGATGAAGCGCCGCCACCCTCGTAAGGTGGCGGTGAGGGCAGTCGCCACGGACAGGACGCGCTACCAGTGGAAGTTCGTACGCCTCGTCGTCAGCGTCGTTCTCTGTCTCACCCTGTTGCTGCTGCTGCTCCTCCTCCTCTTCTTCTTGGTTTAGGGGCTGAGTGTCCGAATAGCTGTAAGTCTCAGCGCGAGCGGCGTCGATGGCGTCGGTTGATGTAGTGGTGGAGAGGGGCTGTGCAACGTGCGGCAGGTCATCAAAATCATCAACAGTAGTGGGGAGGTAAAAACCCGGTTGCCAGTACTGAGCTGTGCCAGGAGCGTTGTCGTCAGTAGTAGTAGCGGTAGCAGCAGGTGCAGCAGCAGCAGCAGCAGCAGCAGGCGCAACAGTAGCAGGCGCAGCAGCCTCAGCAGGCGCAGCAATAGCAGGCGCAGCAGTAGCAGGCGCAGCAGCAGCAGCAGCACGAAGAGCACCAGCAGCACGAGGATCACCAGCACCAGCAGCAGCAGCACGAGGAGCAGCAGCAGCAGCAGCAGGCGGGGCAGCAGTAGCAGCGGCAGCGCGCTTAGCAGCAACGTGTACCGTCGCGAGTGTAACAACATCGCTAGCACGACGACTACTACCAGTAGTACTGCTACTACTACCACTACTACTACTACTACTACTACCGCTACTACTACTACTACTACTGCTGCGAGCGCTCGCTACAGCAGGAGGGTGATAAGACCAAGCGGTTGCGGCGGTAGTCTCATCTTCAGTAGCAAGAGGAGGCACTGACGCTAAATGAGCGCTGTTCCGCGTAGTCTTCTTGTTCTTGAACTTGCTTAGATCCTTGGACGGCGCTAGGTGTTGTCTTTTGCTCATGGTGGTGACTGTAGAGAGCGGCAAAAGACTGAGTGAGTGAATGGGGGTTTCCAGTCCCCTTATATACGCCTTCTCGTTTCTAGAGCTAAGCTACTTACTGCCCTGTTCAGCTGCCGCCGGCTGACCGGCGGCCATTCACAAAGAGAAACAAAAGACATAATGCATGACGTTTTCAGCTGGATCCCTTTCCCCCCTTTTGAGAGATCGACTGTCATGAGCTAAGCTACTTACCACCCTGTTCAGCAATTCAACATGCATTAGCTGTATAAAGGATTAACGGTCATGAGCTTAGAGTGTGTATACAAAAAAACTACAGGAGGCGTGTGGCGTGAAGCAGGACCCCCTAAGACGAGTGTGTCTGTTTGTGAGTAGAGTCGTGTGCATGTGGTGAGCGACTTAAGTGTAAAACAAAAAAAAATCACCGCCTCCTGCCGTGGTGAGTAGACCGGGCCGGCCGGCGGCGGCCGGCTAGTTCAATAGGGGTGACAGCTGACTAAGGCTGTGCATGAAAAAATCCGATTTTCACCTGACCTCTGACGTTTGTTACAATGAATGTCACAGGGAGAGAGAGTCGTCCTCAGGTAGGGGGTAGGAGGTAAGGCTATGGATGAGGAAAAAACATAATTTTCAGCTGGTCTCCACCGATAGCGATGACATACTCCTCGTCATCTAAGCTCTTAAGGAGCTCTTAAGGAGCTCTTAAGGAGCGGAGCGGCTGAAAAGCGTCATGCGGACAGGTCGCTAGACAGCTGGGGTGCTGTTGGAAATAGGATTAAACTGCCTCTGTATAAAAGCTCTGATTTCTGTTGGAAAAAAACCATATCGCCTCTGACCACAGTAACGTCTACTACCACCACCACCGCCACCACCGCCGCCACCGCCGCCGCCGCCGCCGCCGCCAAGACGAGACGAGATGGCTCAAGCTATTCCACTTTCAAGCTCGCCTTCACCCCCTTGTCCACCTGAAAAGTTAATGCGGCTTGACGACGTGAGACGCGCGGTGCAGACCGATGGGGAGAATAGAGAGGTAGGACAGCGGCGCTTAGCATATAGCGACGCCTTGCTTCGTCAACTAGGTAAAGAGTTGAGCAGATCTTGGAGAGATTTGGGCAGTAGCTTAAAAGTTACCGCCACCCGTATGGATGCTCTAGTAGAGCGCAGTGTCAAGACACCGGAGGAGCTGTGTATGGCGATGAAAAAAATATATATCACATTTTAAAGCGCGTGACCCCTTAAAGACGCTCATCTCTTCATTAAGTCGCGTGACGTCACTTCTTCTTCCGGTCACGTGATCAATCAGGTCACTTCTGGTCACGTGATCCTCAATGAGGTCACTCACTTCCGGTTGTCCATTAGGTCATGTGACGTCACTTCCGGTCACGTGACTCATCAGGTCACTTCCGGTCACGTGATCCTAAATTAGGTCATATGACGTCACTTCCGGTCCCCTAAGTAGGTCATATGACGTCACTTCCGGTCCATAAGTAGGTCATATGACGTCACTTCCGGTCACGTGACCAAATGGCGGCCTCTGATTGGCTAACTAGGTCACGTGACGTCACCACTAATCCCCTAAGTAGGTCACTTCCGGTCACGTGACCAAATGGAGGCCTCTGATTGGCTGCATGTCGATTGAGTAATAAACAATTTGTGACATATGCATAATAATTATGGGACATCTACAGGATTTTAGACATCCTAGACTAATTTTGTCAATATGGTTACGTTGATTCAATGGTCAACTACAATAATAGGCATATCACTCAGGTGTTAAACCTTTATTTGATATACATATCTCCAATAGATGCAATAGTTATGTTTAATACTTTGTTATGAATTAGCCTCTGGAGGCAGTAGAATGATTTAAAATATGCTTGAATAATTCATTGGGTATTTGCATCGAATATTTGTTGTGGTTATAGATGTGGAAACCCAAGAAATTGTAATAATTTTGGGTTCAATGTCATTAGTTTCCAGGATTTTCCCTTTGCAAACATGGTTAAATTGATATGTCATTGTTATGCAGCAAAATGTGTTATTTTTAAGCTATTATTTCAACAGTTTTTGTTCGTCGAGATAGATGTGTGTCATTCTTTTGCATTTTGATTTGAACCAAGGGTCTAAACAATTGATTAGACTAACCACATAATTGTATCTACTAGTTATTGATGTTTTGATTATCATCAAGGTGTGATTATTTTTGATTTTCTTTTCAAGTAGTTTGATGTCTTGCAAATAAGGCTACCCAGGTATATTATCAACCTTGTAGATTGTTTCTGAAACAGACAGTTTGACAAAAGCGTCAACAAAATAGCTCACAATAGATGTTATGTAATAATGTTTACAATAGCCTCCCCTCACAGGCTACAAATAGGACTTTATTGCTAGCGTCTACCTTTATGTAGGAGGAGCACCAGCACCTAGATGGCTATCTAGGAAACACCCCTCACCTATTTCCCCTATGCAGACACACATTCAACCCTGTATTTAGTATATATAGCTCAGATGCAGCAATGAAGTATCACATTGAACAAAAATCTTTTCTATATAACACATTTCCTATATTTTAGAACATATTTTCTCTAAACATCATAAGGTGTTTATACCTACTATTGTCCATGTGTTTGGGCTCTGTAGTAACATACATTACTTACTGATAGCATTGTAATCGTTCAGGTGTTGGTAGAATTTAATATCATAATATGTCTCTGATCACTATTAGAACATTAACAAATCTTTAGTGGACCTATAGTAGGTTAGTGTTGTTGTTGTTGTTTGGTAGTTACTAAGTCCTTAATACTACAAAGGAAACAGGATTTCAGATACTCATATGGCATCTCCTTTATCAAAATGTTAACTGCTCGGATTTCCATGAAATACTAACATTCATTTCTATTCTGGTAACTAACAAAATACAGACACTAACTAATAAATTCATCTGAGTTCTGACTGTACATTGCATGAGACGAAAGTAGTGCTTCAATGCTATTGAACAAGCATAGGCCATGTTGCTTTAATGAAGTTGTGAAGTAGATTTCCTCCTTCAAGTCCATCCCATGTCTACCAGCAATAATAACCCTCACTTATTTACTAGATAGAAATAATTATACACCATTTACACCATTCATCATCTCATGGATAGCCGATCTGCAGGTTTCTAGGGTAGGCCATATAAGTCAAAGATGTGGGGCCTGGTCTTTCAATGGGGCATTGTAAAGAAAGAAAAATGTAGGTAAACTGCTTGGGATGCACGGCCTGGAGGTTGAATCACCAAAGTAATACATCACAAAAGGATAGAAAGGTTTGTTCAACAACCACCCATGTACCCATGAAGGGATGCTGGACTTGAGTCAATGCAGTGATGACCTCGATGAAGTGCGCATCCGACAGGACAGACTGGCATTGCCACGAGTGACACAGCTTTAGTTTGAACTAACAGCATTATCGTACAAAACACTCCTGATTTTCGGTATTTTACACCAGCCAGCGACATCATGTGGTAAGTGGGCAAGGTTGGCATCATGTTATATAGGTGCTATAGGGACATAATCCTAAGAGCAAAATGTGAATGTTTGGTGAGAAGATATCCCTGCAGTGCTACCATACAGGAGGGATGACACCCTATCATCCTAACCTATATACATTGTCCTAATTTCAAATGCCTCTCCTTGCCATCAACATGTGGTTTATCTGCGGGACTGAGATCCCCTTGACTAACCAGAAGTAGGATGTTTTTGTGTCATGATAGAATAGTTCCTATATTTATACACTTTTGTTATATCCTAATCATGAGTAATGTGGTTCCGCTTTCCTTAACAGAGGAAAGGCATCCCAAACTGGGAATTTGGGATATGGGTTTTTTATCTTTTGACCATATATTTAGAGGGCACACTCGGATATTTGATGGCCACACTTATTTTGTGACTGTATATATATTGGAGCAAACTTGGATAATTGTAATTAATGAGTGTTTATTACGGGCTAGAATCGCCAACTAGAAAACGTAACATTCACTCTACCCACTAATGTCTTTCTATGGACAGGAGATCAGTGAGTCATTGCCTTCTTGATGAAGGATGATATCTGGCTGAATGAGATTCACCCTAATACATAGCATTATGGACGGATTCTGCTCTGTTTTTCTCCACAACTGAAAGGACTATCATATGATCTTTGATGCTCCTTATTAACCCTCATGTGTTTGCAGTGGGCAAGATCAGCCTCTCAGAAGCTTATTGTGGTGTCAGGGATTGTGAACCGAACATGTGTCATTCATTGGGAAATGTCTCTTGAAGTCTGATCTAAATTGATATTTCTATTTTGATACAGGCAAATTACCCAAAATTTAATTCAATAATCTGGTTATAGGAGAAAACTTTTATGCATCCTATCATTGGAGTGTATTTTTTTTTCTCTCATTCAGCTTTTAAGTCTCCATAATCAAGTTCCCATGGAAGGGGAGACTCAAGTCACTAATATACTAATGCTAATTTGGTACAGGTATTGTCTAATCAATAATCTTACTAAAGTATATTGTGTTTTATCTCCTTCAAATTCATGTAACGTGTTTTTAATAAATATAATTATTCAATTAAGGTCTCGCATAAAATAGGTTTGAAAAATAATCAATTGAAAATGTATAAGTCACATTTACATTATATAATTTCTAGGAACTGTAATGATGCAGATAGATATGTGTGTTTTATATTTGTGTAATAATCTTCAGATCATTTCTTAGTTAGAAAAAAAAGGGGAATGTAAATCTAGGTTCCACAAAAACATTGTTGTATGCATAAATGTTGTATTACTCACTGACTGTACGTGCTTTATGAGAAGTTGTACTGAATGATAATAGCATTGTATTCTCCCACAGTCAAGATCTTTTTTTTTCTCTTTTTTTTAAGACAGGAGAAGATAATGTCATATATAGGTGGGACAGTTAGTCACACCTATTGTCATGCATGAGTGGTGCGCAGCCTGGAGGGTTGTGGCCACTGAGTATACCCAGTCAGTTGGGGAATAAACACCTAACCCTACACACCTGTTCCTGCCTCCTTCCTTACATCTACCATCTATAGGAGCCCCCTTATAGTTATTATCAATATGGGCCAGTAGCCTGTAACAAAGAAACCCTTCCCTGAACCAAATTGGTATACTGGTTAGGAAGCTGATAAAGAAAGCTGAAGAATGATGGTAACTATGTTAAGATCCGTTCAGTAGTTAATTTTATATAGGATTTGCATAGACAAATAACTATGATTTAATTTTGCCACTGCACCATCCATAGGATTGCTTAGCTCTCTTCACATAGTTGTAATAACTATTTTAAACTTCAGTGTGAGGGGCGGGGCGAACATTTTCTTTCAATAATAATATGTTTTTTAACCTATTATTTTCTATCAAATGCTACAAAAGTAATAATTTTTAATCATTTTTGTATGTCCTGGGGGCCACAGTGAAGCCTGATGTGTATCCTAATCAACGGTGCTGGTATATTTCATGTGCAGTGTATGGTGCAATGGAAAATCCAATTAGCCGATCCATATCTTTTTATTGAGAGGATTGAGATTTCTGTCCATTAATTTTCCTGGTCTCTGGAGGCTTGTAAAGATTGACATTTTTTCTCTGGGGATCGGCGATTTCGCCGCTATCCCAGTGGGCACACTACCACTTACTAAACGCTTACTAGCCAGTGCATTGCACTGGTTGCACTGGCTGCTAGCTGTCTAATTATGGGCTAAATGTTATGCTATTTAGCTCATAATAAGCACTTATAAGTACTTATTAATTACTTATTGTGAAAGACATATTAGCCACTGCAGAAAAGCTTCTAATAAGTACTTCAAATGAAGCTTTTAATATGTGCTAAATGTTACACTACGCAGTACTGCAAAATAAGTACTTATTAACTACTTATAGTGCAACATTTATTAGCCACTGCAGAAAAGCTACTAATAAGTGCTTTATATGCAGCTCTTATAAGCTGGCTAATGTTGTGCTAAATGTTGTACTAGGCAGTACTGCAAAATAAGCACTTATAAGGAGCTTATTGTGCAACATTTATTAGTCACTGCCGAAAAGCTACTAATAAGTGTTAAAATTCATCACTTTAGTTGACTACTTCATGCTAGAAAATGTAACATTGTAGTCAACTAGTCCATAAGGAGTGATTCAACAGAGTGATCTCCAATCATCAAGTAATATGTTCTTACACACAACAATGGTGTCTATACCAAAATTGGCTAGTATCTACATCATTAAAATTGTTATTTCTCAATTAACGTTGTATTATATATATGTGTTACATGCTTACACATTTTTCAACTTTAGAAGAACATTGACAGTCATTAGGAAAATGATTATGTAAATGAGTATCATAAGTATATATCTTTAAGAATAGTATACTGCTGCCACATGTTGGGAATTAATAAGTGTCCCTGAGCACCAGCTAGTAAGCCATTCATTAGCAACCCTTAATAACCAGTGCCTCTGCAGCAATGCATTTCAAGCAACTATGCTCCACTTAATAGGCGCCACTTTTGCAGCACTTGGCATACACCAAATAATAATAACTCAATAGGCACTTCTTGATTGTACACATATGGCTCAATAAATACATACCTGAAATGATCCGAGAAAAATTATTCATGCTCTATGTAACATGTACCGTAAAACCTCGCGTATAAGCCTAAGGCTGTGTCTCACGACCTTGGGCCAATGTTTTTGTCTCTGACCGGGTGCCAGCTCTGACCGGGTGCCAGCTCTGACCGGGTGCCAGCTCTGACTGGCCTGAATAAAATCGGGTTATTTAGGGCAGATGGAGATAGAATTTGGCTGAAAAGGTTAATGGATGTTATAATTCTCTAAACTAGTCATTAGTTGTCCATTTTTATCATCATCTGCCCTAAATAACCCGTTTTTATTCAGGCCGGTCAGAGCTGGCACCCGGTCAGAGCTGGCACCCGGTCAGAGCTGGCACCCAGTCAGAGACAAAAACATTGGCCCAAGGTCGTGAGACACAGCCCTAACTTGCGTATAAGCCGCACCCCGAGTTTGGTGTAATCCTATAAGCCGCAGAGGCCATCTGAGAATTGTTAATTTGGTACTGTAGTATACTTATAAAAACTCTCATATAAGCCGCACCCTATATGGGCATGTTTGGTATCAAAAGAAAGTTGAGTCTGATTCGCGTACAAGCCGCGGCTTATACGCGAGGTTTTACGGTAGACACATTATATGTATTACCAGAATTCTCAAGTATGTATTCCTTAAGGTTGATCGCTACTCTTAACTTTTTGTCCACAGAATTCCCTAATTTTTTGCCTCAGGGTAGTTTAGAACGTTAAGAAATGGAACATGTAAAAATAATAGGGGGGGGGGGCGTCTCGAGCTACTTTTTTTATTATAGATTTTTGATACACCAGAAATTGTAAAGTTTTCTCGATTTTTGTTCTTAGTAAATGTTATATTTGAAATGATTAAATAGGAAAAATAAAATGATGGTTTGTGAAAAAAGTGGTGGTTTAAGGACAATTAATTAAATTAGATGCTAGATTTGTCAACAATTTTTTAAAAAATAGCAAAAAAAAATCCATAGACGTTTTTTTTTACTTTCTCAAAAAATTGTTTAGATGATTTGAATAAAAAAAGTAATTTTGATACAGGGTCCCCTGTACAATTTTTAGGGTTTATAAAATGTATATATTCTATACCCTTAGTTGTGTAGGGGTTTCGTTTACGTACAACGCGAACACAGGTTCCAAATTCGGTTTGAATGCAACAGGTTTTTATTCGATCACAGCCTCAAAAGTACACAAAGGTTTCTACTCGGTTCACTTGCTCTTTTAACCATTCGAAGACACACAGGATTCTATCGATAGTTCGAAGGTTAGCAATACCGGACAGTCAGGCCCTGAGCCAGCATAGCTGGTGCAGGAACCATAGTGAGGGAGGGGTGTAGGTGCCCCTATCAAAGCGAAGGTACGAAAGGTGTGGGTCAGAGCTCGTCCTGGGACGAACTCCCTGAGGTAGCCAACCTCGGCCTCTTATATACCCTGAGCGCGGACCAAGCAGTGTCGACGTGGCACTCCTCCGTAGCGCCGTCTGGAGTGCCCTGCCTGGCTCCGCTACCGGATAACCGAAAGGACATGGCATAGGTGTTGCCACCTAGTGTCCGTTGGAGGCACTTCCCGCTCTGACTCCACGGACCTATATGTACATGTATTATTCGTGCCCCTACATCACCCCCACCAGATTATACCAAGGGTCGTAATACATCTGATATAATATAATATACTCGAATATAGGAGAATGATATCAGTGTACATGATAACAATACTGGGGTACATTCGAAGGTACGAATTACGTTTTAAACATACATGTAGAAAGTACAATTTTTTTAGATTTAGACTGACCTGTCACATCAAACAACACTTACATTTCTATGTACATAACAGGGATCTTACAGATCCAACACCATAACGACAAGATAGATACGTGAGTATCCATCTTTAATAAAGATATGAATATATATGTGAATATATATGTTCTATACTACTTCTAACTACCGTGATCACAGACCTGTATGGTTTTTTTTTTGTTTTTTTGTTGAGATACAATATTGATTACTACATTAATTATATTAAGGTAGGTAAGAGATGCACAATATGTGACTTTTTAGGACGGAATGACACAGAAGTAATGGCTCGAAAATATTTATGTGGGCGAACCGTCCCTGGAGAGGGAACTATTGGAATTACAAAAATGTACATGGAACCAACACAAGTGTGACATTAACTCTTATTACCAAGGAATGTAGTAATTTTGGCCTCCACCTGAGGTAATAGATACATGACTATATATCCAGTGAAATAGATATATTCTCGAAATCCGAATACCAGGTAGGTATCGAACACTATGTATAGTTTTTGGTTCGAATCATAGTATACAGTATAAGCCACACTCTTTAAAGTATGAACACCTTTTCATAATTTTTCTTTTTTTTTTAGACAACGAAGACATTTCTTGACAATTATGCATTTCACACCTGGTTTATGTTTTTTTGTTTTTTTTTCCCGAATCATGATTTCAATCATGGACGTTCTGTAATTACGAACACAATTATTAAGATATCATCGAAACATCATATGCACAAGTCATCAAAAACACCACTGAACAAACGAACACTCGAATTATCATTACAAGTCCTTCACCAAGCCTTGGAGCTCTTCGAGGGACCCACTCCATTGGGTAAGCCCGATTCCGAATACTCGGATGAACTTAAAGTTCAGCGCCTTCATAGTTCTGGCCTGATCGTCCAGTGAGTCCTCCGCAGCTTTTTGGAAGGCACGGGACGTTGTAAGTTCCCTCTTCAAATGTTCTAGCTGTTTGGTGAGTTCAATCACTTATCCGGCTCTGCCTGCTCGTTGATTCGTTGTTGTTCAAAGATCTGCCTCAGTCTCTCGACCTCCTTGCCCTGCATGGTGATGGCATAGTCGGCGGATGCCCTTGCCACACAGGCGGCATACTGCTGCATGCCAACTTGGTGTTCATGCAGCCATCGTTCATACAGCTCCTTATGCAACACTGCATCAGGAGCCTTCACAGGCTCGAAGTAGTCCTTTGGAAACCGCACACTAGGACGAATGTTCTCACCACTTATCATGAGGTCATACCACCTATCCGGGCCTACTGCCGGTTCTTCTCGTACGTTGGGCCTGAAAGGCACAGTGGCTGTGGTGGTAGTAGTGGTGAGCACTCCTCTAGTAGCTGTCGTTGGTGTGGTGGTAACCGGGTTCGAAGTGGTCACTGGAACCGGGTCCACCACAGGCTCAGATTTCACGGATGATGGATTCGAACTAGTGGCAGGGGTTTTACGCCCCACCGACTTTGTAGAGCTGTCAGCCTTCGGTTTCGCCTCTTCCACTACCTGGGGAGTGTGGATGGTGGCAGTGACCACCAAGTCCTTTTTCCCAGGCAGCACAAAGTGATCCGAATCCCCCATCTCCACGTTCCGGAAGTCCGGTTGGCGAAGGGCATCCTCTACAGGGATACCCGTGGGGAGGTTCCTGTACGGATCCCGCTCAGTCTGTCCTTCCGGACCAGGAGAATCCATTGAAGGGTACTCGGTCCTGCTAGCCAGGTTACCAGGAGTCAGAGGACGAAGGGTTTGTAGTTGGGAACGACCTTTCGGTGCCGAAAAGTCCGGACCATAGTCAGGACGCAAGTCCTGCAGTGGGGACCGGTGTTCAAACGTTGTCGCTCGCCCTCGTGCTGCAGTTGGAACTCTTGGAGCCGGAGCTTCCGATTTGACCTTTTTACAGTCAGGTTCGGAAGTGGCCGGACTCCTGGTTTCACTTCGTTTTCCCGTAAGGGGGTTGGCCGCTCTCCAGGTGTACAACTCCTGATACAGGTCAGGTGTTCAGGTCTAGTCGACCCCGCCGATCTGTACTCTGGAAGACAGCTGACTGCTTCGAATTCCTCGTCACTTGGACCTTTCCAAACTGGAGGGTCTCAATCGTGATGTTGTCGAATTTCACTTTGGCCAGGCCCGCCACCAGTGTTGCATGGAGGTCCTCCACGTTCTTCCTGGCTAACGTCATGGACTGGCCATGACATTGTATCAGGTGCTCGATCATCCTGCCTCTTCGGAGGGTCCACAGTCCCGAACACTTCTTGTTTGCCTTGCCAATGTCAGTGCAGATATAATGCGCCCGGTGGTGCATGTGGCATTCGACCAGGTGCCCCATAAATCGAAGACGAGTGGGCATGGGACGGTTCTCGTGTTTGTAATATGTGCGACAGGAATCGAAAGGACAATCCTCCCTCTCCCCTGCCTTGTACCGGGCCATAGCCCATCGAATTTTGGGGCGTCCCTCATGGTTGTAGTAGGACTCGGGGAACTGTTTGCGATCCTTTAGCCGATTGAACCAATTTTCTGTCCATGCGAAGGTGCTGGGTGAGGTGGTGTTGGACCTGATCCATTCCTCATCATCAGACAGATCCTCACAGTCTGTTGCCTTAGGACACGAATACATGTCCCTGGAACGTCTGCAATGCTCCATACACTCGGGCCTAAACTTTTTGAAACCCCCGGTAGCATTGCGCCAGACCATTTCCTCTGCCCGTGAGTTGGGAACATCTACTGAGGCGATTGCCCCAGCAGCCGGAGGGGGTGAAGAGACCACGGGTGACGTGTTCTAATGTCCTGATTCTGAGGACGTGGATGGGGATACAGGTATTGCAACCTGCACCGGAGTCCTGGTCGGAGTTGTTGGAGAATTCGAAAGCGTCTTGGCTGGTGTCCCAGGAGGCGTTGAAGGAGTGGAAGCCGTACTGGATACCACATCTACCAACCTCACAGTTGGAGACATATTTATCGCAGTAGTTTGGGGGACACAGGGCTGTCGTGCCTCACCCTTCTTTACCTTACGCCTCTGGCTTTTAGGAAGTTCAAATTGTACCTCCTCCACATCCGAAGCGTCTGACTGGGCTCGGGTGAGTGGAACTCTGGGGGCAGCTTGCATTGCCTCCAGGGTTAGCCGTAACTGTTCATTGGCAGCCCGAAGTTCATCGGACTCCCTTACCACCTGCGCAAACCGAGCTTCCTGCCCAGCCGATTCTGATGTATCCGAGTTGATTTCCATATCAGTCAACTCTACGATGGCTGAAGCCTTTTCGAATGGGACTGGTGGAGGTCCCGGAGCTTTCGGAAGAGGTTCGGATTGAGACTCAGTAGTCCCAGTTGTAGTGGTTGGTTCTTCGAATGACGTTGAATGGGGAGTACTCGAAGAGCAGTCGGACCGAGCTGGGGCAGGTTCAGATACTTCGGACATGGGCGGAGTAGCTGGAGGGGTACTCGAATGGGAAGTTTTACGATTACCTCGGGTTTTGGTAAGTTTCTTTTTCTTCCCCTTTGTGCTTGTGGTGCTCCCATCACTCGAGGGCACCGATTCCTCCATTTGTTTTCCTCGTTGGAGATTTCGAAAGTTCTTACCACATCTCAGTAGGATCTGTCCGAAGATTTCGTTTTTGTACGCACCCCGAATGGCTCCCTCGTAGCTCTCTAGCCATTTCCCCTCGTGGTGGTAGAACTCGTGTTCTTCCAGCTTGTCCAGTACCATCGCCATTAGTGTGGGATGGAGCTGCAGCGAGGTGTCGAATGGCGGATCGCACTCCAGCACCTCCATAAGTTGTTGCTGGGCCAGCGATTTTCATACGAAGTCTTCCATCTCTCCGTCAGACACTGCTTGAATGGGCAATTTCTGACTCACCTCCTCTAGCTCCGGCATGTCGTCTTCCTCCGAATCACCTGCTGCATTGAGCCGCGTGGATGTGGATTTGTCAATGTCCTTCGAAGCTACACGTTTTTGGGGTGTTGCGCCACGGCAACGGCCCCATGTTGACTGTCGCTGGAGGTGGCATGGCCACGGCGTCCTGCTCAGCCGTCGAATAGGAGCCGATCTCCGCCACACGGACGGTAATCGCACTCCCGGTGGATTCGGAGGCGGATTCATAATCCGATTCCTGAGCGTTGTCGAATTGGCCATCATCCATCCCGAACAGGTCCAGCTCGTCGGACTGGAGGCCCTCACCGGGGGTGTACTGCTCCTCCATCGAAGTCGAATGTTTTCCACGAAAACAAAGTTTAAATCAAAGATATTGCGGAGTACGAAGCTCCGCGTGTCCAAATGACACTATGAGCGGGAACTAACCAGGTTGGCGCGTGTTATGATGTGGTTTTGGAGACTTTTGGTCGGTAACAAGACCCCTCTTCCTCCTTCTTTGCCCTGCAGCGTCCGCGCGTCTTCTTGGCGCTGATCCAATATGGCGGCCGCCCTTCTTGTCTCGTGTCGCCACGCCCGCCGCGGGAGCAGAGGTCAACCAATCAGCGTTCACGCCTCACCGGAAGCCCTTTTCTAACGGATAACGCAGCGGGAGACGCTCGCGTTTCCCGCCACTGGTGGAATGGGTAGCTCACCGGAGTGTAATCCTTATTGAGTCTGTTCCACAGAACCAAGGGTACCACTAATCATGAATTCTTCAGGAGTGTATGCAAATGTCATTACGGGTAACATAAGAATACCCGCCGGATAGATCCGTCTGCCACCCTCGGGGACATTCACGATTAGCACCCGCCCTAGTTCTGCTCACTCGACAGCAATTAGGTCTGTACTACCATCATGGGATCGAAACTTCTTGTTGTGTATACAAATTAGGTCACAGCAGTCCCTTGGCCATGCCGTGGACTGCGCCTTAACCCTACCCTGGGTTCTTTAGACCTGGTCGTCCGAGAAGATTCGACAGGATGTCCAGTAGTCAATTGGACAGCCCTCCTCCCCTTCAGACCTTCATTTGCCGAGACTTTTTTTACGCACTTTTTATCCTTCTTGCTAGAAGCTCGAATTGGTAAATTTTTTTTAGGCCTACCCCGGCCCCTCTTTAATTTACCAATACCAGGAGGCATAGGTTTCTTCTCATCTGAGGGTATAACTAGTTTCCTAGGTCTACCAGGACCAAGTCGTTCCGGGGTGGTCGCTCTCCGCTCAGTGTCATCTGACTTCGAATGCTCCCCTGACTTCGAATGCGCTGAAGCATCACCCTGTCACCGACGTAGACGAGCTACATTGGATTTATACAAGCGTCCCAACAAGGATTTGATCACCACTGTAGATTCTGAAACAATCCGAACCACAGTGAATGGTCCATCCCAGTTGGGTGACAGCTTCAACTGCTGTAGGGGCTCGTGTAGCCTAACTACTTCATCCCCTACTCGAAAGGACCTAAGTTTCAAACCCACGTCATAGCCCACTTTTTGCCATGAAGCAGATTTGCTTAGCTCACATCGAACCATCTCGTATGCGGACTTGAAATGATCCCTCAATGCCTCCACGAACATCACCTGACAGGGTATTTCAGCGTTTATCCCAGCTACGCCAAACACCAAGTCAGCAGGCATAATCAAGTCCTCTCCGAATACTAACAGATTGGGGGAGCAACCGGTGGAAGCATGCACCGTACTATTATAAGCATGTACCACGAACTTGCATTGCTCGTCCCAATCATCCATCTGACTGTTGACCAGAGGCTTCAGGACTTGTATCAAGGTTCTGTTGAACCTTTTTACTTGACCATCCGACTGAGGTCTGTACGGATTCGTTCTTGTTTTGCATATAGCAAGGTTATGGCACATTGCTGCCCATAACTCAGATTCGAATTCTCTGCCTTGATCACTATGCAACATCAAGGGCACGCCTAGATGAAGCACCCAGCCTTTTACAAATGCACGAGCACATGTATGGGCCTTATGATCCTTCAGAGGGAACACTCGAGTGTACTTCGAATAGTAGTCAGAGATCACCATCATGCACGTGTTTCCATCAGGAGTGGTTTTAAGGCCACTAATGATATCAACCGCTATGCGTGCAAATCTAACTCCCCAAAGCTCTTGAGTTAGTGGCAATTTCCCCAAGCCTTCATCTGGTTTATTCAGACAACAATCTGGACAAGTAGAGATCCACCTAAGTAGATCTTTACTCATGCCAGGCCAGTAATACCGTCTGGAGAGCCGCGCAAGGGAGTGCTTCTTCCCAAAATGTCCACTGGTCTGGTGCCCGTGTACAAAAAACATGATATCCCGTCCCATAGCTGTGGGTATCACGATTTGCTGAAGTTTGGTCTTGTATGGTGTTATCTTCCACCTACATAAGATACCGTCAACAACAGTTAGCTCAGACCATTGAGCAAGTAGTTGTCTCATTTCCCGGTTCTCAATCGAAATGGCTGGTCTTTGTGGTTGGACACCACTGGAGACCTGTTCTATTAGTCTTGACATGACAGCATCACCCTTCTGGAATTGCCTGATAGTTTCAGTGGACCATTCCATTGCTTTAGAATGTCCTACATCATACGGCATTCGAACTCCAGCTATTATAGCGTTATGGGCTCCACAATCATTACAATCCATTCTAGAACATTTCCGTATGGGTCTTCTCGAAAGGGCGTCAGCATTAATATGCTTGCTCCCTGCTCTATGTTGGATTTGGCTATTTTCCAACCGGAACTCGGACAAATGGGTCAGCCATCGACCGATCATTCCTTCCGCTTCCTTAAAGTTCAGCAGCCACCTTAAGGAGGAGTGATCTGTCCGCAGAGTAAAGTCACCTCCCCAAAGGAAGTGCTTAAACTTCTTTGTATATACCACTACCGCCAACAATTCGCGCTTAGTGGTACAGTAATTCCTCTGGGCCTTATTGAGGGTATTACTAGCGAAAGCCAGTGGCACTTCTATCCCCTCTTGCATCTGAGACTGAGCAGCACCTATACTGTCGTTACTGGCGTCAGTGTCCAGTATGAAATGTCCATCAGCTGTTGGATATTTCAAAACTAGGGTGGTTCGAAATAGGTTCTTCACGGCTTCGAATGCTAGATCTTGTTCCGGACCCCATGGAAAAGGCTCCTTCCTTCTACCCGGAGTCCAGTGAGCTAGAGCCTGCATAGGCTGAGCTATTCTGGCATACCCTGGTAGGAAGTCCCTGTAGTAACTACAGAAGCCCAGGAAGGACCGTATGTCTTTAGGTCCTTCTGGCTTTTCCCATTCCGACACAACATCTAGTTTCTCAGGATCCGCCTTAACTCCCTCAGTGGATATTATCCGACCGAGATAGTTAATTGAAGTCCTAAATAGGTGACACTTCTATGGTTTCAATTTCAAACCATTGGTTATCAACCTCTCGAAAATTTTGACTAGAGTAGCCAGGCACGATTCGAAGGTCTTCCCAAAGACAATTACGTCGTCCAGGTACACCAAACACTCCTTCCACAACAGATCACTCAACAGAGATTCCATCATGGCTTCGAATGTCGCAGGTGCGTTACACAATCCGAACGGCATCACATTGTACTGGAAAAGACCGACATGGCTCGAAAAGGCTGTCTTTTCCTGATCCTCCTCCTTCATTCCAACCTGCCAGTATCCGGATTGCAAATCCAGCGTACAGAACCATTGGTTTCCGCCCAGGGAATCAATAGTCTTGTCTATACGGGAAGAGGATAGGAGTTTTTCTTTGTACAACCATTCAATTTTCGATAATCGATACAGAAGCGAATTGTGCCGTCTTTCTTGGTCACCATCTGAACAGGACTGGACCAGGGGCTAGTGCCGGGAACAATCACCCCTAATCTCAGCTGATCAGCGATTTCCTTCTCGGCCATCAATTTCTTCTTCAAAGGTAGGCGTCTATAAGGGATTTTGAAAGGTACAGCTTCATCTGTATTAATGGAATGTAGCACCATATCAGTTCGTCCAAAACCAGTGGGCTCCCCGAAGGCTGCATCATATTCTACTAATACCCGTCTCAACTGATCTTTCTGTTCCCCCGTCACCAGGCTCGAATCGTCCACCAACTTCTGGAGTTCTGGACGCAAATCGAACATCCCTTCAAGGTTCGGTTTGGTATCTTCTGAGAGTATACTGGTGCTTGCCTGTGCAACGATCACCTGCCCCACGGGAGTACCTTTCATCAGATAACGGACTTCACCACCAGGATTCGAAATAGGAATCAAATTCCGGCTGCCACTGCCTACGAAAGTATCTGCACTCTCGAGTCCAATGGATGCAAGTCTCACCACATCGGGTTCGACCACCGCCATCTGATCTTGGAAGATACTGTCACTCGAAAACAGAACATCACATGTCTGTCCTGGGGGTATCTTAACCGTCTGTACCACCGAGGCTACAGAAGATACCTTCCTCAACACGCATTGCACGGCCACCTTGTAAGGATGTTCTATCTTCAACATCCCCCTACAAGGTTCCAACATTGCCCCGTACAACGCAGCAAAATCTTATCCGATGATGCCATCATCACTCAGATCAGCAATAGTAGGCGACAGGAGATAATCCTGTCCACCTATATTGATTTCGAAAAGCGCTTTACCAAACGTCTGCATGCAGCTACCGTCGGCCGAATGAGCTTTTACCCTCGTTGTGAAGTTATCTGGTTCATCGGCTACAAGGTCGTGGAATCTCTTGGAGATCATGGAGTAACTAGCCCCAGTATCCACCAGAAATTCCGCAGACCTTCCCTTCACTGCTACAGTCAAATACCACCTCTTCCCATCCAGTGGTCATGGGTTGACGGTGAAACATTCGAAATCCTTAGTGACACCAAGATCTACCCCCCGTCGTTTCAAGTGTCTTAAACAGGGATGATCCGGGGACAATCGGGCACTGCTGACTACTTCTACCTCCTGTATCCAATTCGCCGCTTCCCCAGTACTTCCTTCCCGGATGTCTACTTCTCTGGGTTCATTGGACATACTTAGAAGGGACTGATCAGGCCCCTCCCCTAAGCTTCCAATCTCTACTGCACCTCGGACTTCCTCGCTTGCACCGCTGGTGATAAGCTGGCTTTCATTCACCTTAGGGTTCACTACATTGCCATCCTGAGCAACCCCCTCTAGTTTTCCGTTTTCTTCTCCTCAGGCTTTGGTACCGGCTTCTCGGCTGGGCATTCTGCTGCAAAGTGTCCCAGGGCCTGACACCTTTAACACTTCCTAGTGGTCTTGTCCACTCTTGGCTTCGAATTCCTCCCTGCTGATTGCTGGTTTCCAGACATCAAGTCGGTCAACCTTAACAAGAGTTCTGCCATAGAACTGGGAGTTGAGGATGTCGTCGAAGGTGCGCTGGTAGTTCCTGGGGTCACAGGTGGTGTTTTCCTGTCAGCCTTCGGATAGCGCTTCGAATTTGAATCGGAATAAGATTTGCCGCTGTTCTTTTGAGCAACTGCGCAAATCTCCTCCTCCCTTCCAGAATCACCTTCCTCTGTATCAGAGGCTGGTGGGTCTTGTACCATCCTGGAAGTTCTAGAAAGTACTCTCGAAGATAGCAGATGCCGTTTTCTGTCATAGTCTTCTATGGCCATGAACAAATCGGTAAGAGAAGTTCCAGCTTTCCAACTATCACAGGCTGCGGTCCGTTCATCCAAATCCCTTAATCCCTCAATGAATTGCGAGAACAAATCATCTAGGAACTGTGGGTCATCCAACTGCCATCGTGGTCTAGCCCTTTGTGAGAGAGCTTGCAACTCTAGACCAAACACACGATGAGACTCATTTGGTTTCTGAGTCCTTTTTCGAAACAACCGAAGCGGATCCTCATTACCCACATTACCGATCAGATAACTGGCGCATTCCACCAATTGGGTAAACGATCCGGCACCATGCATCGTTCTCCATCTCGAAACAGCTAGCTTGCCTGGGCCATTTCGCAATGCCCGAAGAAGCTCGTCCAATGCTTCCTGCTCTGACCACCGATTATACCTCATATCGTCCATGAAGTCTGCAAACCAGTCCTGCCATGGCTGTCTGCCTGTGAACGGAACCGGAGTGCTTGCAGTGCGTCGAGCAGCATTGTGGTTGTCTCTGTGCAACAGAAGAGACTGCTCAATGCTCCAATCAACGATATCGGTATTATCAGCCTGTCTGCTAACACAGTCAACTCCCATCTCAGCAATGCAGGGGTTCGAATCGTAAATCAATTTCATCCCAGGGGACATTGATTCGCGTCGAGAGACTCGTCTACCTGCATTTGTAGGAGATCTCCCTGACCTCCTTGTGGGGCCACTCGAATGCTCGTTCGGATCAGATCTCGAAGATCTATCATTCGAACTGAAACGGCTTGGTCTCTCTCGAGAGTTCGACCGGCTGGGGGGATTCGAATAGTCATTATTGTATGACGTTGGACGTTGTTCACGCCGTGACGACCTCTCATCCGAATCACCTGCATCAATGGTCACCCGCTTCGGTCTCCCTCCGGATGAGGTAGTAGCACCACCCCCACCAGACGCCGAGTTGTAGATGCCACCATTGACACGATCGAAACCCGAATGGCCACTTCGAGTTGACTCCTTCTCTCGTTTCAACTGTAAATCTTTCACTTCCCGAACCAGACGCTCCTCTTCTTCCATCATTGCTTTGGTTGCCTCTCGTATCGTATCATGGAGCTCGTCCGATTCTTGTACGGTCTTATCCTGACGCTGTTCAAGAACCTCAGTACGTCGCCGCAAGACATTCTGCTGATGAGAGAACTGGTCTTCCATATGTTCCAGTTCTGCCTTTGCCGTCTCTAAGCGGTTCTGCTTCTCCATTGTTTCCCCGTCCAACTCTTCATTCTTGTTTCGGAGCTGTATTAACCGATGACTCAAGGCTTCAAACTCCGCATTCATCCTGTCCATCTCTGCAATCCTTGCTTCCCTGAATCGATTCTTCTCTTCGGCGAAGTGACGGCATGTCACCTCTTGCCGTTGGTGTCGTTCACCATGCAGAATGCTCATGCCCTGTGTTGGCATAGGAGCAATGTGCCTCTTCGAACCGCCAGTCTCGAACAAAGAATCCTCCAGGTTTGACCCCAGATCCTTTCGAATAGAATCAGGATTGCCTCTCCTTGGTTCTGGTGTCGAACTCGAACGGCTTGGCCCATAGTGTTTCTCAAGGGCTGCCACCACCTCCGGATCCGGACTCGAAATGGGATGAAGGGACGCTCCACCCTTTGCCTGTTCAGCCATGTTCACCCGAACCGACTGTGCTATTCTGTGTTTCACCCGAACTGGTCACGGCACCAATGTAGGGGTTTCGTTTACGTACAACGCGAACACAGGTTCCAAATTTGGTTTGAATGCAACAGGTTTTTATTCGATCACAGCCTCAAAAGTACACGAAGGTTTCTACTCGGTTCATTTGCTCTTTTAACCATTCGAAGACACACAGGATTCTATCGATAGTTCGAAGGTTAGCAATACCGGACAGTCAGGCCCTGAGCCAGCATAGCTGGTGCAGGAACCATAGTGAGGGAGGGGTGTAGGTGCCCCTTTCAAAGCGAAGGTACGAAAGGTGTGGGTCAGAGCTCGTCCTGGGACGAACTCCCTGAGGTAGCCAACCTCGGCCTCTTATATACCCTGAGCGCGGACCAAGCAGTGTCGACATGGCACTCCTCCGTAGCGCCGTCTGGAGTGCCCTGCCTGGCTCCGCTACCGGATAACCGAAAGGACATGGCGTAGGTGTTGCCACCTAGTGTCCGTTGGAGGCACTTCCCGCTCTGACTCCACGGACCTATATGTACACGTATTATTCATGCCCCTACAGTTGTTTTAAGGACAGTGATGAGATTTATATCAATCTCAATAATAATTTATTTGTAGATAATTCCAATATTCTAATTTATATTAAATATATCAAATATCACTGGCTCCAAATATATCAAATGTTTAAAGTGCAATAAAATGTTTTGCTTGGAATTGTCCAATATTCGGATATGGCTTAGTATGCAAGTATCATGTATCCAGTTTCTTAATATTAGCCTATTCTGATAGTTTTGAGCTATTTGCACAGAGAGCTATGCAGAAGTCCATATTCAATGAGTAGTAATCAACCTTAAGATGGCTATATTGGGTCAAAATGGCGGAATGGCCATTTTCAGTGGTTAGGGATTGACAACTCTGCAATGTTAGGGGGTACAGTATTTCAATACACATGTTTCTAAACATATTCTGAAGATATTCGTATAGATACATGTAATGTCCATATATAGTTGATTGGGAAATATATATTTTTTTATCTGCATATTGACATCAAAATGTATATATCATCACTCTGAATATAGCCCATTGGCTATTGAGAAGGAAAGGTGTTAAATGGCTGAAACTTTTATTTTTGGAAAATTCATATAAAATAAACTACTGAACGGATCTTAACATAGTTACTACCATTCTTCATCATTCTTAATCAGCTTCCTAACCAGTATAAAAGATTTCTTCAGGGAAGGGTTTCTTCAAACTATCCGTGGTACCTACTCCCACAGCTTCCTGGGGGCGGGGTAGGCCGGGTAGAGAAGCCCTACACCTCCCACAGCTGTGTTTATATATGCAGCATGAGGGAGGGGCAGGTAGGGACATACCATACACTATACCACCACTCTCCAGGATGGCTCAGGGTAACACGGGATGGAGGATGGCGCCCCTACACATGCCACACAATACAACCACTACAGGAGTCTACTTACAGTCCTGGGTGGCTCAGGATATTTGAAGGAGGAGCCTCAAAACAAGCCCCAAAACAAGCCATAGTTAATTTATCATTGTGCATTGATATAATGTACTGCGGTTGCAACTACAGTCAACTCCCTCTACAACGACCACCTCACTATTGGGACCAGTTTTGGATAGTCCCAACCATTTTCCCCTTTGTTTTAATATAAAAAACTCCCCCTAAGGCAACCACCCCTTTAATGCGACCACCCCACCCTCCGACCACTAAAATTCCGGTCCCAAAAGATGTTTTACTCCCTCTAAGGCGACCAGTTCAGAGGCCCAGAGGCCCCCTCCCTGCCCTCTCTTGTCTTCACCTCTCCAGAAGCACTCCCCACCGCCATGCACAAACCTGACTGGTGGTTGCACATTATAGGGCCGGCTAGAAGCCCTCCCCCCCCTCCACCGCCATGCACATCACAGGGCCGGCTAGAAGCCCTCCCCCCCTCTACCGCCATGCACATCAGAGGGCCGGCTAGAAGCCCTCCCCCCTCCACCGCCATGCACATCGGAGGGCCGGCTAGAACCCCCCCCCCTCTCCAGCGCCATGCACATCAGAGGGCCGGCTAGAAGCCCCCCTCCCCTCTCCACCGCCATTCACTCACCTAGCTAGTGAGAGGACCCTCAAAAAGCCCCTACTGCCTACACCAACAGGGCCCATCGCCTAGCATTTTATCCCGACTTTTTTCAATTTAAATCATTAAAATTTGAACATTCATAGTTTCTAAATTGTACCAAACATTTTATTAAGTACATGTGACTCACTCCTGCGATTTCTAACATTAAAAAGCAAAGTTCGACCTGATTAGGACTATGTTGCTTGAATCACACCTCTTTTCTTGTATCTACCTTTCAAATGGCCCCATGTACATACCTCAGACTCCCCCTACTGCGACCACCTCGCCATTGCGACCACTTTGAGATAGTCCCAAAGGTGGTCACAATAGACGGAGTTGACTGTACTACTAAATGCTGCTTTGCTCCAGCTAGTAGGAGCTGCTTTTGCAGCACTGCACACACACCGCTTAGAAATCCCTTAATATGCACTACTTAAAATCTATCTATCTATCTATTTATCCATCTATCTATCCATCTTTTTATCTATCTATCTATCTATCTATCTATCTATCTATCTATCTATCTATCTTTCATCTATCTACCTATCTATATGTATTGTGAAACAAGTATATTATTCGGACTGGCCTAATGGTCGGAAACGGAGGTGTGGACGCCCCCTCCCCTCCCTGATTACTCCCTTCAAAGAGCAAATAACACTAAGAGGGTCCACTGAGGTGTTCTCCCATAGGTTAGCATTGTCCCTCAGCAATCGGAACACCTTAAATACCAAGGTGCTTAGAAATCTCAATATTTGCCAACAATAGGTGAGCTCAGGGAGGGCCAAAATAATTACTTTTGTGATTACGAGAACCCGCGTGCCTGTACCCTCAGGCTAGCCCCTGCAACGAATCAGCTTCAGCTGCTGAAGCTGGTGCTGTGCAGGAGTTTACCCCAAGGTTCAGGCAAGCTGGCTCTCGTAATCATGAAAGTAATTATTTTGGCCCTCCCTGAACTCACCATATACTGTTAACGTATTTTATTTCGCGCTGTGAATATTTTCGCGGATTTTAAAATATGTAAGAGCGAAAATTAATCCAATATAGTTATAGAACAGCAATATTTCAATATCAGCGAATTCAAATCCCAGCGAAATTGTACTTTTTAGCAAATCCGCGCAAATTTATACCAGCAAAAATATACATGAACGTTTACAGTATACGTGTACATGGTGAACTCGCAAGGAAAAGGTATGGCAATGAACTCATTTATTGGCTGAGTATAACGATCTGCATGGTCTCCTGGCTTAGGCCACTCAAAAAAATAAAATGGTTTCTCATCACCGCGCACATCATAAAAATCAGGTTCTGGAAAAAACTTCTTTTTTTTCTTTGCCAAATTTTGATGAAAAACCTCATCAAAATGGACGAAATTGGTCATATTTGGTATCAAATTAAAGCTAATAATGCCTGCAATGCAGTGGTATAGAAATAACTTACATTTTCCGCACTTTAAATATCAATTAATTCTTAACCAATTAAATGTGAATTTTGGCCAAAGAAACCTGTAAATAAACCTTTACATTTTGGCCTGCAAGTTTAAAAAAAAAAAAAAAAAGCCTCCCTCGTCAGATTTCTCAGACCTTGGTGATGAGAAACCACTTTTTTTTTTGAGTGGCCTTATTGATATTTTCACTGTAAACATTTCAATCCGCTATAATCAGGTTATATGTAAGTTACTGCCTACCTGGTGGTGAGTTGTAGAATAGCGTGCTTTGGGACAGCTGAGAGAGGACCTGGGTCGGCGTTGGAGATGTTTGAAGTCTGTGCACGTTGGAGGTGCGCGGTGACTCTGGTGGGAGCTGAAGGTACTGAGTTTACTGCGATTTACCTTGGTCTTTTATACCATACATGTTTACGAGTTGTGCAATCACTGTGACAGAGCATGGGTGGCCAGGATCCAGGAGAGTGTAGCGTATATTACATCTCTATTCAATGAGTTTCTGAAAGAGGTGATTGGACTGAGGCCACTCAGGCATCTAATATGACCATGAACTATATGCACAGCATAGTGTGTGTGTCTGTCTGTCTGTGTGTGTGTGGGGGGGGGGGGGTTATATACATGAGGAGGTTGATAGACTTAGTCCACTCAGGCATCTAATATGAACATGAACCATGCACAGAACAGTGTGTGTGGGGGGGGGGGTCGGCTTCAAACGAGCATATTCTGTGCCAAACATGCCCTTTTGTGCCATGTTATACATTCATAATAGCTATTTTGATGCACATTCTTTTGGTGCGACACCTACATGGACAACACCGATACGGTGTCCAGACCAGGTACGATCCCTGGCCCCACTAACGTCCAATCCCTGGCCATACCAACCTCTGGACACAGGTCATACTAAAGTCCAAGTATAGCCTTGGGTGCAGCGTGGGTGCAGCATGGGTGCAGCATGGGTGCAGCATGGGTGCAGCGTGGGTGCAGTGTGGATGAAGTATGGGTGCAGTGTGGGTGCAGCGTGGGTGCAGCCTGGGTGCAGCATGGGTGCAGCGTGGGTGCAGCGTGGATTGGGAATGGGTGTAGTATGGGTGCAGCGTGGGTGCAGCGTTGGTGCAGCATTGGTGCAGCGTGGGTGCAGTGTGGGTGCAGTGTGGGTGCATCGTGGATTGGGAATGGGTGTAGTTTGGGTGCAGCTTGGGTGCAGCGTTGGTGCAGCATGGGTGCAGCATGGAGAAGGAATTGGTGTAGTATGGTTGCAGCGTTGTTGCAGCATGGGTGCAGTGTGGGTGCAGACTGGATGCAGCGTGGATGCAGCGTGGGTGCAGCTTGGGTGCAGCGTTGGTGCAGCGTTGGTGCAGCGTGGGTGCAGCCTGGATGCAGTGTGGGTGCAGCCATGCTGCAGCGTGGGTGCAGTGTTGGTGCAGCATGGGTGCAGCCTGGGTGCAGCTTGGGTGCAGCTTGGGTGCAGGGTGGATTGGGAATGGGTGTAGGATGGGTGCAGCATGGGTGCAGTGTGGGTGCAGCATGGATTGGGAATGGGTGCAGTGTGGGTGCAGTGTGGGTGCAGGGTGGGTGCAGCGTGGGTGTAGTATGGGTGCAGTGTGGGTGCAGCATGGGTGCAGTGCGGGTGCAGCATGGGTGCAGTGTGGGTGCTGCATGGGTGCAGCGTGGGTGTAGTATGGGTGCAGTATGGGTGCAGCGTGGGTGCAGCATGGGTGCAATGTGGGTGTAGTATGGGTGTAGTGTGGGTGCAGTGTGGGTGTAGTGTGGGTGCAGCGTGGGTGCAGTGTAAGTGCAGTTCGGGTGCAGCGTGGGTGAAGTATGGGTGCAGCGTGGGTGCAGTGTGGGTGCAGCGTGGGTGTAGTATGTGTGCAGCGTGGTTGCAGCGAGGGTGCAGCGAGGGTGCAGCGAGGGTGGTCTTTATACCATACATGTTTACGAGAGCATGGATGGCCAGGATCCAGGAGAGTGTAGTGTATATTACATCCCTATTCAATGAGTTTCTGAAGGGGGTGAATGGACTGAGTCCACTCAGGCATATAATATGACCACAAACTATATTCACAGGATAGTGTGTGTGTGTGTGTCTGTGTGTGTGTGTGTGGGGGGGTGATATAAATGTTTCGGCATCATATCTATAGCGATTTACTGGCGTTTGTTCAAAATATTCCTGTGGACCAGGCCCCGGAGGACCAGGTGCATGTTAAAAACAGTCCAGGTAATATCACACCATGACAATGGGAGCTGGCAACTAACTGGTGTACGCCTAGAGAAAATTGCACCATTTTCCTGATGTTACTACAGTAATACTCTTGCACTTTGTAAGCTTATCCGTAACCAATCTGTAATATTGTGAACAAAATACCCAGTAACTGTACACTTTTATAAGGTCAGTATCAGATTCACATTTTCTGTCAGTTTCAAAATGGTAAAATGCACACGATTAAACTCTCTTTCTGACCAACAGCGGGATGAGGGTGGTTTTGGTGGGCGAAGGAGGATGAAACTGTTTCAACATAATTATGCTATAAACCATATTTTGAGTCCAGACAGGCGTTCAGTTTGAGTCTGAGTTGAGTTTGAGTTTGGATTGTTTTTATTATAGACTTCCATTTACATCATTTTGATGTGTAATTTTGGGCCAATACGAACCCCCTAAAGATAAATGAAAGTATGGGTTACAGTAAATGTGTGTCAATAAATGTCTTACAACAATCATCAATGGGTCAAATAAACCTCCAGTTTGTGTAGCTATAAATGTAGAATTGAATCACAAAACCCCAACCTAGGAATAGTCAGTCGCAGCTGCGCCAACTCTGTGGGCACATGACTGCGCTATTACGTAACACTGTGCACAGTGCAGAGTGAGGGCTGACCAAAATAGTACAATGCCCATGTGTGATTTCGGAATTGGCCTGTTACTGTGAACAATAAATTATGCCTTAATCTCTATCCCATAGTAATGTGTAGTCAGTTGGTGGCATCATGGTTTTGCCGGGATCCTGAAGATCCCCTGGTTGCTGGTGACCTGACCAAACAGTGATTAGGTATGAGCCTGTCCAGACACTCTACTGAGTGTGCTGCCGTTAGAGTTGACTGGGTTCGAAACTGAGGAATGGTGTGTGTACTCACCTGGGCGGAAAGGTCAGGTGTGTTACCCACCTGGGGCAGGCAGGCACCAGTAAGCCCTATACTGATTGGTCACTCACCTGTGACTGCATTTGACCATATAGGTGCCTGCAGCCGCTAGAGATCGGACGGATATACGAACATCACAGAATTTTTTCTTTTACTTTGCCGGTGTTATTACGCCCTGTACTGCTACACAGGCCTGGTAATAAATATATTACGCCAAACCAAATTGCACATGTTGACTCACCATTGTAGTATGTATGTAATATTTATCTTTGAATATATCTCATATACTAAAAGAGAAGAAACTGTGTCCTTCAAAAATAGATACTTTGTGGTCATATGTGCTCATGAAAATATGTGGTTCCCGTGGTAGTGTGTATCACTAGTTTCATATGTGTCTCAATTCATGCCAAACATGATAGTTAGTAAACATGAATTTTAACATCGTACATATGCAGGTGTAGTATATACCTACCATAGTGTCGTTTATAAGTGCTCCTGCTTCGCCTCGTGAATTAACCCTCAATGAGGAACTCTACAAGTGCTCCTTTGTGTTTATTTCATGTCTTTATTAACAATTCTTTTGAAAATTCCATTTAATTGCCCTGAAAAAGCTACTGTATAATGGTTAAATCAATAATTTTGATGATTTGACAGGCAGTGAAATATGGGCAAGGGTTATTTCACGGGGGGTGTTAAATACGGCCTCCCTTGGTTAAGTCAATGGGAGTGCCGTATTCACTATTGTAGAGTTTGTCTGTATTAGTAATTAGGATTCGAAATAAAAGACACGAACCGCTGACTTCTTGGTGAGATGCGAAGAATAGGATATGTTTTACTAGTGCTTCAACCTGTACAAAGAGGCTAAACGTTCAGGCCTAGCATTCGCTATTATAGTCTTTCAATATAATTCGGTATCGTTCAATGAGTAATCGTTCGGGGCATGAGACCTGAAGGGGTCTGCCTGAACCGGGCGAAGGGGAGCAGCTTTTATACTAACTGTTGACACTCGTAGCGACCCCTGGTTCAGGCTAGACACACTACTGAGTAGGCGTCCGATTCATAACATAAGTATTCATGCCCCTACACTCCCCCCCTAGACAAAACATAACTATATAAATATATACACAACTCATCAACATAGTAATCCTAGCGTAATGTATTATGTCTAATAACATTTTAGGGTAAAATTTTCTTGTGAACTTTTTAGACACAAATATTATTATATATATACAAGTGAGGGCGCAAACAGATTCCATCTGTTTGCTAGCCCTCACTTGTAGGAGAAGATACTGGATTTAATATTTATGCAGGGTTGTGGCATTTGGAGGGGTGTTTGGGATTTATTTAAGAGTTAGTGAGGAAATTTGTTTACTTGATGAGGTTATAAATGACAACAAAGGAATTCCTTCTGTTATAATGGAAACTGATTTTATTAATAATGAAAAGGGCAGCAATCAATTGACTTGGATGAAGATTGATATATTGAAGAGTTCCTAGACTTTCTAAATGTCTAGTGGAATTCCTATACATAGAGTTTCTAGACCCATTGATGAGTTTAGATACACATGTTGAAGAGTTCCTAAACATGTGGATGAGTTTCCTAGATATGTGGAACAGTTTCTAGATGGGTTTCACGCCTGACTTGTATCTGAAATTCCCTCTCATGAAGTCCATATTTAAAGGGCTAGTATGAGTGTTGTGGGGCCCCTAGTCATGTTGTGGAGCCCCTAGGTGTGGTATGGAGCCCCTACACGTGTTGTGGAGCCCCTACACGTGTTGTGGGGACCCTAGTCATGTTGTGGAGCCCCTAGGCGTGTTGTGGAGCCCCTACACGTGTTGTGGGGCCCCTGATCAATGTTCTGAGTGCTGTGTCCACATGGCCAAGGCTCCCGCTCCTGCGACTCCGGCGACTCCCGCTCCCATGGCTCCCACCTGTGCGACTCCTGCTCGTACCACTCACGTTCACTGGGAAATATAAAAATTTACATATAAAATGGCAGAAAAAGAACTTTAAACTTCTGAAGAACCATGGCCTTTTATTTAAAGTCACTACCGGGTATTTACATGTATTAAAGCACAGACAGCTCTATTAACCTTTCTGAGTGTTAAATACCGGGTATTTACATCTATTAAAGCACAGGCAACTCTAATAACATTTCTGAGGCAGTACTGTGGAGTTTAAGGTCGGACATGTATCAAACCTGGGGGCGGGGGGAACAAAAGGTTACTAATATGCACCTAGCTCTGGAACTAAACATGATAGAGAGATAAATTGAACATTTCTGAACTCCTCTCGCCAAGACGCATCATTTGGAGCCATAATTTAGTCTCGATTTTCACAATATTCTTCATTCTGCTCTTTTAAATTTTGAGGTACCTAGACATGATATTTGAGAATTTCCTTTTGCTGGGACTACCACTAATGTCCAAAGAATGAGAATTTCTGGGAGATATTGCATAATATGCAGTAGTTATTTATGAACTGAACTCGTTTGGTGTGAACTGGGGCGCGCGCAAATTTTTTCGCCCCCCCCCGCATGGGCCCTTTGGAAATGTTCAATTTTGAGGTACTTAGACACAATATTTGAGAAATTCTTTTTGCGAGGACTACCATAGATGTGTATAGTAAAGAATGCAAACATGCCCATAGCTCTGGAACTAAACATGATAGAGAGATAAATTGAACATTTCTGAACTCCTCTCGCCAAGACGCTTCGTTTGGCACTATATTTGGCTCTGAAGAAACATTTCCGAGACCCCCCCTGAAGTCAAAAATTGGGTAAATGACCTGGGAATTGTTTTTTATATAAATTCAAGGTCTATATTTAGCAGTGCGTTAGTGGCAGTACTGAGAATTAGGCCTAACTCCCTGAAAGTATCCCATGAAAATTGGTCACATTGGGCGCTCAGTCAGTACTGTGGAGTTTAAGATTTGCTCTGAAGACCAAATTTCAGAGACCCCCCCTGAAGTAAAAAATTGGGTAAATGCTGACCCGAGGAGGAGTGGTTGGAGCCCCTAGACGTGTTGAAGAGCCCCTGATCAAGGTTCTGAGTGCTGTGTCCATGAGGCCAAGGCTCCCGCTCCTGCAACTCCGGCGACTCCCGCTCCCGTGGCTCCCGTTTGTGCGACTCCTGCTCGTACCGCTCACGTTCACTGGAAAATATAAGAATTTACATATAAAATGGCAGAAAAAGAACTTTAACTTCTGAAGAACCATGGCCTTTACTACCGGGTATTTACATGTATTAAAGCACAGACAGCTCTATTAACCTTTCTGAGTGTTAAATACCGGGTATTTACATCTTTTAAAGCACAGGCAACTCTAATAACCTTTCTGAGGCAGTACTGTGGAGTTTAAGGTCGGACATGTATCAAACCAGGGGGGGGGGGGACAAAAAGTCACTAATATCCACGTAGCTCTGAAACTAAACATGATAGAGAGATAAATTGAACATTTCTGAACTCCTCTCGCCAGGACGCATCATTTGGAGCCATTATTTAGTCTCGATTTTCACAATATTCTTCATTCTGCTCTTTTAAATTTTGAGGTACCTAGACATGATATTTGAGAATTTCCTTTTGCTGGGACTACCACTAATGTCCAAAGAATGAGAATTTCTGGGAGATATTGCATAATATGCTGTAGTTATTTAGTAAACATGCACTGAACTCGTTTGGTGTTAACTGGGGCGCGCGCAAATTTTTTCGCCCCCCCCCCATGGGCCCTTTGGAAATGTTCAATTTTGAGGTACTTAGACACAATATTTGAGAAATTCTTTTTGCGAGGACTACCATATATGTGTATAGTAAAGAATGCAAACATGCCTATAGCTCTGGAACTAAACATGATAGAGAGATAAATTGAACATTTCTGAACTCCTCTCGCCAAGACGCTTCGTTTGGCACTATAATTGGCTCTGAAGAAACATTTCCGAGACCCCCCCTGAAGTCAAAAATTGGGTAAATGACCTGGGAAAGGTTTTTTATATAAATTCAAGGTCTATATTTAGCAGTGCGTTAGTGGCAGTACTGAGAATTAGGCCTAACTACCTGAAAGTATCCCATGAAAATTGGTCACATTGGGCGCTCAGTCAGTACTGTGGAGTTTAAGATTTGCTCTGAAGACCAAATTTCAGAGACCCCCCCTGAAGTAAAAAATTGGGTAAATGCTGACCCGAGGAGGAGTGGTTGAAGCCCCTAGACGTGTTGAAGAGCCCCTGATCAAGGTTCTGAGTGCTGTGTCCACGAGGCCTAGGCTCCCGCTCCTGCAACTCCGGCGACTCCCGCTCCCGTGGCTCCCGTTTGTGCGACTCCTGCTCGTACCGCTCACGTTCACTGGAAAATATAAGAATTTACATATAAAATGGCAGAAAAAGAACTTTAACTTCTGAAGAACCATGGCCTTTACTACCGGGTATTTACATGTATTAAAGCACAGACAGCTCTATTAACCTTTCTGAGTGTTAAATACCGGGTATTTACATCTTTTAAAGCACAGGCAACTCTAATAACCTTTCTGAGGCAGTACTGTGGAGTTTAAGGTCGGACATGTATCAAACCAGGGGGGGGGGACAAAAAGTCACTAATATGCACCAAGCTCTGAAACTAAACATGATAGAGAGATAAATTGAACATTTCTGAACTCCTCTCGCCAAGACGCATCATTTGGAGCCATAATTTAGTCTCGATTTTCACAATATTCTTCATTCTGCTCTTTTAAATTTTGAGGTACCTAGACATGATATTTGAGAATTTCCTTTTGCTGGGACTACCACTAATGTCCAAAGAATGAGAATTTCTGGGAGATATTGCATAATATGCAGTAGTTATTTAGTAAACATGCACTGAACTCGTTTGGTGTTAACTGGGGCGCGCGCAAATTTTTTCGCCCCCCCCCCCCATGGGCCCTTTGGAAATGTTCAATTTTGAGGTTCTTAGACATGATATTTGAGAAAGTCCTTTTGCTGGGACTAGTGTAGTACATTGTTAACCCGGGGGGGCACGGGGTCCCTTAGATAAAAGTTCATAGAGTCTATCCTGGTTCTGACAGGTTGGTCTCACAACTGTAAAAAGTAGACCAGACATCAAAATGCTTTTATTTTTTGTGAGATACTTAGGAACCAAATTAAAATCTATCCTTCGCACACAGTATAGTAAACATGTTTATCTACTTTCTCATGTCCATCCCATATAAAATGCTTTAACATTTAGGCCATACCCCCCCCCCTCACACAGCCAATTAAAAAGAAATGTGGCTTTCGTCAGATTTCAGTAACAGTTCCAAGAATGTCAAATTATATAATTTAGGCTCCGAGTTCTCAGTTGGGACTAAAGCAGCTTATTCACAAGGAAGGGGGGGGGCAAAAGGTTAATAGTAGAGAGATAAATTAAACATTTCTGAACTCCTCTCGCCAAGACGCATCATTTGGAGCCATAATTTAGTCTCGATTTTCACAATATTCTTCATTCTGCTCTTTTAAATTTTGAGGTACCTAGACATGATATTTGAGAATTTCCTTTTGCTGGGACTACCACTAATGTCCAAAGAATGAGAATTTCTGGGAGATATTGCATAATATGCAGTAGTTATTTAGTAAACATGCACTGAACTCGTTTGGTGTTAACTGGGGCGCGCACAAATTTTTTCGCCCCCCCCCCATAGGCCCTTTGGAAATGTTCAATTTTGAGGTACTTAGACATGATATTTGAGAAAATCCTTTTGCTGGGACTAGTGTAGTACATTGTTAACCCGGGGGGGGGGGCACGGGGTCCCTTAGATAAAAGTTCATAGAGTCTATCCTGGTTCTGACAGGTTGGTCTCACAACTGTAAAAAGTAGACCAGACATCAAAATGCTTATATTTTTTGGGAGATACTTAGGAACCATATTAAAATCTTTCCTTCGCACACAGTATAGTAAACATGTTTATCTACTTTCTCATGTCCATCCCATATAAAATGCTTTAACATTTAGGCCATCCCCCCCCCTCACACAGCCAATTTTGAAAATTGTGGATTTCGTCAGATTTCAGTGACAGTTCCAAGAATGTCAAATTATATAATTTAGGCTCCGAATTTTTAGTTGGGACTAAAGCAGCTTATTCACAAGGAAGGGGGGGGGGGGCAAAAGGTTACTTATATGCACCTAACTCTGGAACTAAACATGATAGAGACAAATTTTACGCCCCCCCCCCTCCCAAACCCACCATGCCATATTTTAGTTTCGATTTTCACAATATTCTTCATAAATTGAAAAAATGAAATCTTGTCCAATTTGGAACTGTAAATAGTGCATTTTTATCAGAATTTTGTCAGGGTTTCATTTCTTGCCTCAGCCAAGACCTAAGTAGAGTGGAACATGCTTTTTACGGACATCGCGGTACTCGGAAATTCTACTTTTTGATCGAAAAGTTCAACCCTGAAACTTGACACGGGGGGGGGGGGTCAATTTTTTTTTCTTCAAGGGATGCCCTGCCCCAAATACCTGTAGCTATGGAACTAAACATGATAGAGAGACAAATTTTACATTTCTGAAATCCTCTCGCCGAGACGCTTTGTTTGGCGCTATGCAAAAGAGTCTAAGTCGAAGCGTTCTACTCGCCAAAATTCCCAAACAAAGTCAAATTTCGCAAAAAGTAGTGGGGGTGGAGGACTGACACACTAGGGCCTAATAAAAATGACATTTCTGCACCTAACGAGCCTAATAAGGTGAATATTGGTTGAGATTTACCTTCGATATGAGCCATTTTCAAGAAATTTGATTCAAGTTGAGAAATGACAGTGCGGTCTGCGTCGGTTTCAAGTCACCCCCAACCACATAAGGCTAAAGGGATATCGGGCTGGGGGGTATCACGAAACTGCTTGGCGCTTGGATCAGCTGATCGTTGACCTATATTCAGATTGAGACGATATCTCTTTTTTTTCATTGACATCGTTTGGGGGTTAAAATAGCATATTTTGGCTTGAAACCAGGCCTAAGCTCTACAATACATCCCATTTTTAAACCTACAATAGCTGAATTAGGCCCTAGCCCCCCAAAAAATTTGGTTGAGGCTTATTTAGTTGATTGATCGGCGAAAAATTGAGACGATAAAAATATACCCGGTGTGGTGGTTCGTAATTAACTCTAGGTTAAAGAACAACGATCACGGCAGTTTCCAGGTGCGAGAATATATCTATCTTTATTCACAAGAATAACAACTCTAGTTCCTTTACTAGGGAACGATCAGTGTAGAATGAATACACACAGGTAGATCAGGTTTCTCTATAAATAGAGGAAACGGTCAGTATACAACTCTTAGCATACAACTCTGTCCGCACGGTTGGACATGTGAAGTCTCTCGTCAGTCGGGCCTGCACTGACTGCCGTTCCAGGTAAACACATGGGTCTTATATAACACCGGCTCTTAGGTCACGTGGCCAGGTGGGTGGGTCGGCCGCCCACCTGAGAGCGGCACACGGTCACCTGAAGAGGACCTGCGCCCTCTCCCGGGAACTGTGTGCACTAGCTCCAGGTGGAGAAGCCGAGTAAACAGACGTTACCCGGAAATACCGTGTATGAGATTAATATGTAATATCATGCCCCTACACTACCCCCCCTAGACAAAACTAGGTGGTAACGAATATAAATACTGTTTTCCTAGTACATAGAAAACCTTTTAGAACAACGACTTTATAGTTATTGTCTATACAGTAACTAGGGGCGTAACATATTAACACGACACACTACACAAGCGAGATCATAAAACTCAATATAAATATGGCATTACACTGTAATAGCAACCATAATAGATGATTTAGGTATGTTTTATGACAAGTGAATATAATATCATACATACAATCGAACGGCTTGACACATTTCGATATGACTTCCTTATGAAGTTTCCTTACTCGGTTATTAAAAAAATGCGCGTGGGGTGTGTATATATTTAAGTTGAACAGAAAAGTTATTAAAAACCAGTCCTGATAAGGACTCACAACCACCAGCGTCTTACATTGATTTGTGATTTAATGAAAACATTCACACAATGGATAACAGTAACCACAGCCTTTGTTTTAAGCCGGGTAATCCGATTATATAACCGGAGTATTAATATCTCTCGCAACATACAACAGAGTCAACACACACGACAATACCTGGCGGTATATTTAGTATATACACATAGTCTTAACGACTTCATATAAACACTACGGGTAGCCACGTTTCCTAGCTTATCAGATCATACAATCTTCATATGTAGCATATTATGAAGCCTGATTCATTAGGTAAATATGAGAATACCTTATTGGAACACCTGAGGTGATATGTATCACATAATAATGATATATTTTATATATTAAAAACGTTTTAATGAGTAACCTGGCAGTGTACCCGGAAACCCTTACAATTAAATATAGCTTACTGGTGATCTAGTTGTGGTCAAGGTGCTCTCCGCTTCTAATAGACGAATGAGTGAGGTGCTCTCCTCTTCTTAATACTGTTTCTTGGATAAATATCACCCGAAGGTAAGTTCATATGTATACAGCTCGATAAGTATCCCGTCCTCGCTCCAGTAAAGTTCATGACATATACAACTATAATCCGGCTGGAAACCACGAGTACTGTCCGTTTAACACGTAATCCTAGCTCCAGGAATGTTCATGAAATATATAAGTAGATCTGGAACCACGAGCATTGTCTGTTTGACACGTAATCCTTTGGACGGGAACAGTTTATAACTCAGCATAATAGTATCAGGAACACATCATGGTAACGTATCCTAAAAGTTAGTTTCAGGGACGTTAGTTTGGTAGCTTCCCGGTGGAGTCCTGATTCTCCATCGGTAGGCTATAGTTGAGAGTTGAGTAGTTAGGTAAGTCCAGAGCTTCCACGGAAGGTTCCCCCCGCGTTGATCCATATGCATCTAAAAAGATGCCCCTCCCCTCAAAAAAGGGATACCCCGTCATAAACAATTTATGACGTCAGATTAAATGAAAGAACAATTAATCTATCCGGAAACCATTATAGTTCCCTCCTCTATTCCTAAAAAAAAATTAGAAATAGACTCAGAACCTTCTATTAGTCTTTTTAACCTAAAGGTTCATCTCTTGCCCTCATTAAAGCAAGCGCGTGCTCAGCTGTGCCATCCCAGGTATCGATAGTCACGCCGAACACCCCGTAAAATTTTACGTTCATGTCCTGTAACCGTTTGGTTAACTTCTCGTTCTCTTGCTGAACGAACCCTGCGGCGGCTTCAGCGGTCTTTTGGCCTGAAGCAGCTTCCCTTGACTTTTTAGCCAAGTAGTCAGCATTGCCGACAGCGACCAATGCTTTCTCCTCCCGATGGGCAATCTTTAGGCCATGCGTGAACAGGCCTAACATCTTGGTGTTATATTCCACCGCCAGCTCGCGTTGGGACTCCTGGAATTCTGTTACAATTCTCTGTCCCACTTCGCAGCTCGCCTTCTCTTCCCTAGAGAAGTAGTTGACTATCGGGACGTATTTTAACTTTACGCCACCGGTAGTCTCAGTGCGGGAGGTGCCCGCGACTGGCTGGATGACAACCGGATCCTGGGTTACAGGAATCACGGGTTTAACATCCGCTTGCGGCGCTTTCGCAACCGCTGCAGCCTTCGGGACAGTTATGCCCCGAGGCGTCACCACTGAGATTAGTGATTTTGGTTCCGTTTTCACGGTCAAGCCCTGCATGTCCCGAGTTGGGGTAGTGGGCGACCGGGCGTCCCTGGGGGTTAGCTTTGCAGTTGTCCCCAGATGGTACGTCAAAGGCAGGGAAGCCTTTGTTCTGGTAGCCGGTTCTTTAGGCCGGGCACCTCCACAGTCAGGTTGACTGGTGGCACTGTCTGAACTGCTCAGACGTCTGGAACGGTAATCCATGTTAGTCGCCGCCGCTTGACCACCGGAATCACGTTTCCGATCTTTCCGGTCTGTAAACAGCGGGTCTGGATACTCGCGATAATAGTCGCGACCTTCCGGGGCATGATAAATCCCATAGTAGGAATTATCGAGATCCTCTAAATTGGATCCGGCATGTCTCCGTTTTGGTCCAGGTGAGACCGCAGGAGATCGAGAGCGGTCGCGGGCGGACCGGCTCTTCCCCCGGGAACTACCCCGGGTTTCCGGCTGACGGAAACTACCGCCACCTCTGCGGGAAGTACGGGTAGTGCATAACACCGTATACTCCTCGTCATTCATGGCGAACTTATGTCGTCCGTCCACTCTGGCAATCCTGGCTTTGAACTTCCCATCTGCGACCTCGCAGTAGAAGGGAGTTGCCGGCCGGATCTTAGCCTTTTGTTCCTCCGTGAGTGACTTGTACTGGTCACATACGGCGTCATGTAGCGCATTCACACGATTGCGAGCTACACTGATTCCCATGTTATGGCAATCCTTCATGTGGCGCATAAGCTCACCTCTCCGGGGTTCTAAACACCCGTTACATAGCTGGGATTCCCTACCTACTGTGATATCACAGTGGTACACCACACAGTGGTGCATGTGATTTTCACAGAGGTGACGCAGAAACCGTTGCTTTGTTACAAACACGGTTCTGTCCGTGCCAATCGTGTTTACACATGTAGCGAATGGGCACCAATTCCTTTCCCGCTGGCTGTACCAGCGGTTAATCGCAAAAAGAAGTTTTTCCTTCTGCTCCTTACTGTAGTAAGTGTCCGGCAGGATCCTGAGTTGATCTAGCCACTGCTGATAAAAAGCAGACGGAGGACGGTCCCGGGGGGTATTCCGGATCCAATCCTCATCGTCACTTTGACCTTTACAGTTGGTCGCAAGTGGACATCCGAAATTGGTAGGACCAATCGGACACTGTTCCCATGAATTGGGAATAAACACGCGGAACTTATTGTTCGCGTTCTGCCAGACTCGCCTCATCACGTCATTAGGCGGGATGGGGTCCTCTGGGGCATTTCCTGGTTCCTCAGCGTTAGCCGGAACCTCTCCCTCTTCCGGATCCGAATGAGCCGGACTACGGAGAGGGCTGAGACGTGCTGGATTAAATACCAGCGCAGCCGCCACGGCGGCCGCTGCTCCCGCGGCGGCGGTCATATCTGCCACAAGGGCCGGGGTGGTGGTGGTGGTGTTGGAGGGTTCCGGAGTATTGGCTTCGTTTATGTCCATCGCCTCATCCGTTACCTCCTCAGCCCCGGGAATAACGGGCTGTCCTCCGGAAGGTTGTTCCGGTAATCCCTCTGCTAATACAGAGTCCGGCAAGTTAGCTAATCTTGCCTTCTCGTTCCAGCGAGCCTGACGTCCTCTCTCCTGGACAAACTCGTCCGACTGGTTGCTGTCGGCCGAGCTTGACCGGTTTGAGGCCCCCCTCTCACCTTTACTGCCGCGCCCCCTAGGTGTGGCTTTCAGCGCTTTTATTCGCGCCTTCTCCTCCGCACTGGAAGATCTGGTTCGTACTGTACGAACCGCCTCATCAACCAAACAAGATATGGCAATATCTCGTTTGACGTGGTGAGAATCCATGTAGTCTTCAATAGTGGCTACATCCAGGACATACGAAACTACCCCCTGCGTATTAGCGGCAGCAATCTCGTACTCCTTCCGGGTTTTCGGCTCTCGGAGTTTCCCGATTCGTGCCCGGTATCTGTTGACACCAGTCAACAACATCCCGGCAACTCCACAATTCGGGTCCAAAGACAGAATTGGGAGTGCGGGCATTAAGCGGTCTATGTCCGCGATATGCAAATCGAAGACAGCTCGTCGTAAGCAGTAGCATACGCGTAGTCCTTTCTGGAGTGCCTCCCAGTACACAAACCTGTCCGGGGGCATCTCCTCCTGCTCCTCCACTAACAGGAAGAGCAATATGGCCTGGCTCGTGAGTGAGTCAATCCGGCGGGGAGCTCCCTCCGCCGTGAGCCTTAGCACGTCCTCGTGCAGTTCTACTTCACGTCCATCGTAATTGGACATGAAGCCTCCCAGGGTTGGTACGGCCGGGCGGGGTTTTTCAACGTCCGCCGGCGGTTTCCCATGGTACAATAGACCCTGATCCTGATACTCAGCTTCACCGGTATCAGCGCGACCGTCAGCAGGGCTGATGGCCTCAATGTCTAGACCTTCCAAGTAATTGGCGGCGACATTAGCAGGGCGAAGCGGTGACTGAGAGTCAGCGTCGACGTCCATTATCTCCCCTTGTTCCAGGAAATCCAGAGATTCCTGGTCCACGAGGTCAGGTTGATTAACAACCACATTTCCTCCGCTAGCGGAGTCGCCCTCCTGAAGAGGGTCCACCTGTTGGTGGTCTGTCTCGGAAGACATGTTTTTGTGTCACACTCAAGAAAAGTGTTTGTTGATGGATTTATAGGGGATCCACCTCCCCACAGCGACAATGGTCGTGTCCGAGCTCTCACGTCTGCTCTGGACCGCCTCTCAACCCCAACTGGCGATTCCCGCCGCTCTGCGGGCCTTATATAAGGCGCGCCACCGCGCATGCGCAACCCCGCGCGTCCCGTGACCCAGTTCCTTGGAACCAGGTCACCGCGCGTTCAATTGTAAACAGGTACCCTTATTCCACGTGTTAATCCTTACGCTCTGTCAACTCGTCGAGAGTATCAATGAAATATATATGAATGGCATAATAAAGCACATTCACCGGATTATCCGTCCATCACCCATGGGATCCTTGACAGGGGGACTATCACGATCATTCTGACCGTACTTACTTCCACACATAACTGATTACAACATAAAAATATTTAACAAGATTACAGGACACCACACTCGTTGTGTACCGGCTTAGGTTATACCGTCCCTAGCTAGTAACCGGGGACTGCGTCTTATGTTTTTAGGCATAACATTAGACCTGGTTCTAGGACACGCCTTTTCCAGAGTGGATTTAGCCTTAACCACACTCTTCCGGGTCCTTTTCCCTTCAGCCAGCGAGACTTTATTAGCCGCCTTCTTCCCGGATCTTTTTGGGATGACGGGCTTCTGCACCATTAGTTTCCGGGAAACCTCCTTCCGCGGCCTTCCGCGTTTCCGGGGAGGTTCCTTCACTAATTTCCGCTGTTCACTTTCCTCTATCAAAGTATCAACTTCCAACTCATACGAGTCCAGGGACAAATCTCTCCCCTTCCACTCTCTTAGTCGAGCTACATTAGATTTATACATCTTTCCTTGTAATGAACGTATCACTACAGTACTGTCACTTACTATGCGGGTAACCACAAAGGGGCCGTCCCAATTACTAGCAAGTTTCAGAGTCGATAACGGCTCATGTAATCTTACTACCTGATCACCAACTTTGAATCGTCGCGGCTTAAGGCCTAGATCATAGCCGGTCTTCTGCCAGGTAGCATTCTTCTGCAGTTCAGTTCTCACCAATTCATAAGCATATTTGAATTGATCTCTTAATGACTCCACAAACATCACATGGCAGGGGGTTTCCGGGTTCATTCCAACCACCCCGAATACCAGATCCGCGGGCATTATCAAATCTTCCCCGAAAACTAATAGATTCGGGGAACAGGAAGTACTAGAATGGACAGTGCTATTATATGCATGGCATACATAATCACACTGCTCATCCCAGTCATCCATTCTATCATTCACCAGGGATTTCAACACCTGAATCAATGTACGATTGAATCTTTCAACCATTCCATCACTTTGTGGCCGATAGGGATTTGTTCTCGTCTTACAAATCGCCAGTCGGTGACACATTTCCTGCCAAAGATCAGATTCAAATTCCCGACCTTGGTCACTATGCATCATTAGGGGAACCCCAAGATGCAATACCCAACCTTTAACAAAAGCTTTTGCACAGGTTGCTGCTTTGTGATCCGCTAATGGAAACACTCTCGTATACTTAGTATAATAGTCAGTGACGACCATCATACAAGTATTACCCTCAGGGGTAGTTTTAAACCCACTGATAATATCTATGGCGACTCGCGCAAATCTTACACCAAACAACTCCTGGGACAAAGGCATTTTACCCATCCCAGGCCCAGGTTTGTTTTTACAACAATCCGGGCAAGTAGCAATCCATCTCAATAGATCACTACTCATCCCTGGCCAGTAATATCTCCTTTTCAGACGTTCCAGGGAACGTTTTTTTCCGAAATGTCCACTGGTCAGGTGTCCATGGCAATAATACATAACATCCCTCCTCATACCGGAAGGTATTACCACTTGCCGGACTCTCCTACCGGATGAATTAATCTTCCACCGGTAGATGATTCCGCTCTGGACCTCTAGCTCTGCCCATTGAGCTATTAGTCGTCTCATTTCCCGATTCTCCAGGGAAATCTCAGGCCGCGGGGGCCGTATCTTCCTAGGTAACAATACCAACAACCGGCTAAGGTTAGGATCCTTTTCCTGGAATTTCCGGATGGTTCCCATGGACCACTCCAGAACCCCAGTTCCCTTGATCTCAAAGGGAATCCTTGCTCCGGCTATGACAGCTTCATGCTGACCACAGTCATCACAGTTGGTGTTTTCGCACTTCCTGATAGGACGTCGGGAAAGTGCATCAGCATTTACATGCTTTACCCCAGCTCTATGCTGGATCTGACTTTGCTCCAAACCGAACTCGGAAAGGTGTGCTAGCCAACGTCCAATCATTCCTTCCGCATCTTTGAAATTCAATAACCATCTCAAAGAGGAATGATCTGTTCTTAGCGTAAAATCGGACCCCCAAAGGAAATGTTTGAACTTTTTAGTATATACTATCACAGCCAACAATTCCCTTTCAGTGGTACAGTAATTACGCTGGGTCTTACTCATAGTATTACTAGCAAAGGCAATGGGAACCTCCACTCCGCCTTGGACTTGACTGAGGGCGGCCCCAATACTCTCATTGCTAGCATCGGTATCCAATACAAAGTGACCATCCGGGGTAGGATACTTTAACACCGGGGTCTCTACAAACAACTTTTTTATTGCTAAGAAAGCTGTGTCCTGTTCCCTCCCCCATGGGAACTCCTCCTTCCTACTTCCGGGTGTCCAGTGTGACAAACACTGGATCGGATAGGCTACCCGGGAATACCCCGGCAGGAAATCCCTATAGTATGAGCAGAATCCTAGAAAGGATCGCACATCTTTAGGACCCCTGGGGACTTCCCATTCAGTTACACTCCTGATCTTTTCCGGATCCGCCTTAACCCCCTCGGTGGAAATAATCCGCCCTAGGTAGTTAATATCCTTCTTAAACAGATTGCATTTCTTTGGTTTCAATTTGAGACCGTTAGACATGATTCGGTTTAAGACTTCCTCTAAATTACTTAAACAATCCGCAAAGGTCTTTCCAAACACAATTACGTCATCCAGGTAAACTAGACATTTCCGCCATAATAAATCACTTAACAGCGTCTCCATCATGGCTTCAAAGGTGGCCGGCGCGTTACATAACCCGAACGGCATTACCTTATATTCAAACAACCCAATATGGCTAGAAAACGCGGTTTTCTCCATATCTTCAGGCTTCATGCCTACTTGCCAGTACCCGGACTGTAAATCCAGGGTACAAAACCATTCATTCCCTCCCAGGGAATCAATCGTCTCATCTATCCTAGGAAGAGGATAGGAGTTCTTCTTAGTCAACCCATTCAGTTTCCGGTAATCAATACAGAACCGTATGCTACCGTCCTTCTTGGTTACCATACACACAGGGGAGGACCAAGGGCTCATGCTGGGAACAATAACATTATCCTTCAGCATTTTCGCTATCTCTTCCTCAGCTACAATCTTCTTCTTGAGGGGTAATCTCCTATAAGGAATCTTAAAAGCGGGGTTATCCCCGGTTTTAATTTCATGCAATACCTTATTGGTTCTCCCCAGGGGTTCCCCTGGGGCGGCAAAAGCTTGCCTGCATCTCTTCAGCATAGCTTTTAGGGCTTCCTGATCATTCTCATCCGTTATGGACGATCCTGTTAACAACTTAGTTAACTCTTCATGCAATTCCTCTTCCCCTCCTTCTTCTAACCTCAGGTCTTGGTGGCTACCGGTGACTGCCTCCGCAAGTATCACTTTCCCAACTTCAGTGCCTTTCTCAAGATATACTGTGGAGTTTCCGGGGTTGGAAATGGGTGTCACTGTCCATCTGGAATTCCCTACTAGGGTATCCGCAGATTCCAATCCCTTCCGGGATAATACAGCCATATCCGGCTCGATTACCGCTAATCCTTTCTGGATTAGCCTCCCTGAACTGACTAACACGTCACAGGTCATTCCCGGGGGAATCTTCACAGTCTGTGCCACACTAGCGACACTACTTATCACTCTCAACTTACAGAGTATGGTCATATCATACGGGTATTCAATTTTCAACTTCCCACTTTTCGGATTCAAAGTCGCACCGAAAAGCGCCGCAAAATCCAAACCAAGAATACCATCATCTTCAATCTCAGCTATGGTCGGGGCCCAAACAAATTCTTTCCCGGCCACAGAGATTATCAGAAAAGTCCGTCCAAATGTCCTCATTCTGGTACCATCGGCCGTACATGCGTTTACCCTCATTGTGAGGTTCTCACACATATTCGGCAATAAGCTGATGAATCTCTTAGAGACCATGGAGTGGCTAGCTCCAGTATCCATAAGAAACTCCCCAGTCTTTCCTTGTACAGAACAGGAAACGTACCACCTCTTCCCATCAGTTACTGAGGGATTCCTAGTAAACCGGTGAAGGTCACTATCAGTGCCCAGGTCGAATCCACATCCTTTCAGGTGTTCCAGACAAGGATGGCCCGGGGGAAGCCTGGTTCCTCCAACCTTAACCAACTCTTTGGTTATTGACTCCTCTAAACTGGCACTAGGTTTCCCATACGCGCACCCCTGGGCGCCTGTTGTACCAGTCTCCCCAGCCTCATGGTTTCCGGGATGTACGGTCCCATCTCCCTTCTTGCTGGACGCATTCACTGCTAATGAATCTTCACCGTCAACGTCGGTGATAATCTGACATATTTCCTCAGGGGTTACCGTCCTGCCATCCCCGGTAACCCCCTCTAATTTCCCGAAACCTCACTTCTTAAAACAGGTTTCTCGGCTTTGCATTCAGATGCAAAGTGCCCTTTGACTTGACATCTGTAACACTGGACAGTGTTACGATCGACCCTAGGGCGGCGCCTGGTTTGATTATCAAACACCTCGTTCATGCGTTTAATCATGGACTCCATTAAGGTATTTAATGAGTTTCCTGACGCATTTGTTTTATCCGGAGTGGTCGTCTCCGGGGTCTGGGTTTTCTGACTGGGTACAGTCTGAGGCTCCCGAATGTCGGGTTTCCGGGTGGTTTCCGAATAACCTTTGTTACTAGGAAGTTTCCCGGAAGCTGGGGTTGAGTTAGATTTCTGTCGACCCTTGAATTTAAGGGCGTCTACTCTCTCCTCCCCTTCAGATTCTTCCGCGGAAGAATCGTCTCCATCTAAGGAATGTTCAATTCCAGAGACGCGCTGCCCCCTATTAGCGGGTATCATACCAGCCAACAGTATCTTCTTTTTGTCATGTTGATCAATCGCCATGAACAAATCTGCTAAGGAAGACCCAGCTTCCCAAGCTCTACCACAAACTTTAGCATGTTCAGGATCACTCAATCCACTAATAAATCTTACAAATAGGGATTCTATGTAATATTCAGCATCCCTACTCCATTCTGGCCTAGCCTGCCGCAATAATCGCTGCAATTCTAGCCCAAAAATTTTAGCAGATTCCTTTGGTTTCTGCGTTCTTCTCTGAAACAGAGTCCAGTGATCTACTGTCACCATTTTCCCAAAAGTATAACAAGCTAATACTTCTAACTGGTCGTATGTAGCTTCTGGCCCGTAAGTGTCCCTCCATTCTTCAACCACTATCTTACCCGGGCCGTCACTCAACCATATCACAAAAGCTCCCAAGGATTCCTCCTTGTTCCAGCAATTGTACTTACAATCATCTAGGAGTGATTGATATTCTTCCTTCCAGGGTCGTACACCCCTGTAAGGCTTAGTCACACGTGCAGTTCTTTTAGCGGCATAATTAGAATGCACTAATTGACCCGACATGCGTCTACTCCAAGCCAGTAGGTCTGTACCGTCTTGACCTCGGCTAGAGCAATCTAGTCCCAAATTACCTATGGCGGGGTCTCGATTATGTAATCGGTGCTCCGCCGGGGTCATTGTGACTCGCCGGTTCAAAGGAACCTTTCTCTTGGGTACATCGTCAGATGATTTATCTGATTCAGATTCTGAACCCTCATCAAAGCGTGGGCCTTGATAGCCTGACAATCCCTTAGTGTTTTTATGCACCGGGTTTGACCTTCCCTTTGTTCCCGGTTGGGTCCCCTTATTCATCCTATCCCTCGGCCTAATCTCAGTATCTTTATTGACTCCCGAGTGTGTTTCCGTGGCCGGAGGTGGGTACGAATAAGTTGCATCTGGGCAATACCTATAATTACCCTTGCTATCATAACCTCCCGGATTCCCATATAGAGCCGGGTCATCTCCCGCGAAGGGGTTCAATGAGCCATAACTATGATTCACCACTTCATCTCGAAATTTATTTTTATAATGTCGAGACACTTCCTCCTCTGGAGACATTTCCCTGTTAACTGGACCAATACTGGCATGATTAACTGGTTCCCATCCAAGAGAGCGCCCGGTAACATTCACTCTCCTTGAATCTTTCTCTCTGTTCTTATACACAGAGTCTTCCACATTCCTCAATCCATTATCATTAATAAATGGATCGAATTGAGGTAATGCTTCCCCCTTACTAGTAGTAGGAGTACTATCCGGAACAGTTTCCGGCCTGCCAGCTGGAATTTGTTCCTCCCCCTGCTGTTCCATTGCCTTCGACAATTCACCCCGCAGGAGAGTTTTCCTAGCTTCAAGGGAACAGACAGCTTCCACCTCAGCTTTCCGTTTCCTCTCTAACTCTTCCGTTTCTTCCAGGATTTGTATCCTGGTGGATTCGTTATCCTTGACCAACTGGTCTCTGCCCTTCTCGAGCTCTTCTGTCCCCTTCTTCAAGGCATACCATTCTCTAGAGTATTTTTTCAACTCCCTCTCATACCTCTCCTTAAGAGATTCGGAATGTTCATTCTCCTTCTGGTTCTCAGCAATCTTTGCCTGAATCTTTTGGTATTCATGCGATTCCTGAGCAACCTTCTTTTTCATATACCGGTTGTCCTCTATCAACCGTTCTCTCTCTTCTATCAGAGTTCCTTTTACCCTCTGATTCTCAGAGAGGATCTCGTCCCTTTCTTTTACCAGGGAATTCAATTCCTCAGTCAATGCAGCATACTGATCTTCCATTGACTGCTTGTCCAATCGGACATTTTCCCAGTAGAGGTCATCCTCTTCCCGAGCCAAACGCTCGTCATATTCCCTCTGGAATCTCTCATCCCCCACATAGGGTTCTACCCAGGAAAGATCCTGCAATTTCCTCTTCTTCTGTTCTGGCTTCAAGCCCTCCCCAGGGTCCATCCCTGGCACCTCCAGGCGAGTTGATTCCAACTCCCCTTCACTCAGCTCTGGGCCAGAGCCGCCCAGGCTACCACCGGTAGCCATTGTCCGTCCACTAAAGGACTGTCTGTCCACTCAAGGACTTCCTGTTCAGTATAACCCGAACATATTCTCGAACAACTAGCTTGTTCTGCTACCTTTACTGCTACTGGTCACGGCACCAGTGTGGTGGTTCGTAATTAACTCTAGGTTAAAGAACAACGATCACGGCAGTTTCCAGGTGCGAGAATATATCTATCTTTATTCACAAGAATAACAACTCTAGTTCCTTTACTAGGGAACGATCAGTGTAGAATGAATACACACAGGTAGATCAGGTTTCTCTATAAATAGAGGAAACGGTCAGTATACAACTCTTAGCATACAACTCTGTCCGCACGGTTGGACATGTGAAGTCTCTCGTCAGTCGGGCCTGCACTGACTGCCGTTCCAGGTAAACACATGGGTCTTATATAACACCGGCTCTTAGGTCACGTGGCCAGGTGGGTGGGTCGGCCGCCCACCTGAGAGCGGCACACGGTCACCTGAAGAGGACCTGCGCCCTCTCCCGGGAACTGTGTGCACTAGCTCCAGGTGGAGAAGCCGAGTAAACAGACGTTACCCGGAAATACCGTGTATGAGATTAATATGTAATATCATGCCCCTACACCGGTTTGATTTTTGCTTGACATTTGCCGGGGCTTGTCGATGGTCGAAATTCCCAGAAAGAAATATGCTGGTTTTTGGGTTAAAAATGGAGTTATATTGAACAAAAAATAGCGCACGCCAGAGAAAAGATCCTATATTTAGACACCTGATAGCTGAATTAGGCCCTACCCCCCCAGAAATTTTGGTTGAAGCGTTTTCAAACAGGGATGCCCAGCCACGCTGTCGCTGTCATTATCCAATTTCTATCATTTGATCATTGGCTCTGTTTTTTGGTCTTGGCAAGTTTAGAGCACAGTCTTTGTCATTTTGCGGAATAACCCGGCTACTGAGCTGTCCGCAATTTCACCCCCCAAATGAAGGGAGCCTAATCTATCGATAACAACATAATTTGCGGACTTACCTTTCATATTTTAGCTGTAATCCATGATTTCACTGAATTCGGAAGCGTATCATCGTCCCTCGGCGTTCTACTGCCCGCCATGTTGGATTTTCATACCGGAGATTGCCGAAGCGCTCGATAAACAAATTATTTTTTGATCAAGACGGTAATACTGTCCAAAATGTCCGCAACTGCCTATATATTACCTGTAGGAGTAATAATATTACCTTGAATGTCCACAATTTGCTCTATTTTGGAAGATAAAATGATACCCGAGCATTTCCGAGTCGCACTCTCGCGAGATCCCGTCAACCCGCGAGATGGCCATTTTGTTGACATTGTCGTCGTGTCGAACGATAGGAAATGCTTCATTATGGCATAATACGATTAAATATGGATGTCATCGTTATGCTGTATGGTAGGCAATGATGTTATAGATGTTTTTAGATGTTTTTTTAGTAATTATGAAAATAAAAAACTCGATCGTGACTTTGTGCGGATGTCGTAAAAAAATGCACAAATTTCAAGAATCCGACGAGTCAAGTTTCGGCGACTTAACTTGGCCGAAAATCAATCAATCCTCCTTAATTTGACCATGTAAGTAGTAAATTATTGCAGATTAACAAAGAATAATATGTTTTCTTTACGTTGTCAGCTTTTAAGGCAGGAGAAACAATGATAAGTCGTGGAAAATGGACTTCAAGTGAGACGAGTCAGTGAACCCGCTGACTCGCCTGTAAATTAGTGAAATTTCGAGAAATAGAATAGGAATCTGGATAATGAATACTATGGTGTAACATGATTTCGAATGGCTTGACACATTTCGAACAAACTGTATGACACACATAATACTACAGTTTTATATATATATATATATATATATATATGAACACACATCAGTATACCCGTAACATGTAAAAAAACCTTTTTGTAATGTTTATAACGTTCTCCTATCTCACTTAGAAATGTAAAAAAACAACAACAAAACTGAAGAGCCTGTCTGCTGTCCTGATTATAAATCGAAATCAGGCACGCTATTCTCTCAAAGAACGTGGGTATGTGGTGCTCTCCTCTTCACTTCGTTCCTTCTGTCATTCAGACTACAGACGATCACATTTAACAAAAATGAGCTCTCCGCTTCTAAATGTATGGTGCGATCCCTTGGACTCCTGATAAACTATCAGGCACATTCGAGACGAATGGGTGTTTCAGCGCTCTCCTCTTCACAACCGCTGATCAACATTTCATATATGTTATTCACCATACATTTCGTACATTCGATATCCAAGATACACGTTCGTTTCTATTAAGTCATGCTTACACAAAGATTTTATAACGAACTCATTCAAAATAGCCTTTTGCAATTCATTCCCCCTTGGCATTATCTTTCAGTAACTGTATTGCCGACTCTAGAGTTCCATCCCAGTTGTCTAGAAACACGCCAAACACTTGCTGAAACTTGACGTTCATGGCCTCATTCTTATCCTGACTCTCCTGCAACCTCTTCTTGCCTAATGCTGTTTGAGAGGCAGCAGTTTTCAGGTCATTCTTTACCTTCGCGGTTTAGCTCGCTAGAAAAGCCGCATTCTTACTCTCAATTTGTTCCTTCTGAGATCGTTCAATTTCCACAATGGAACTGGCAAACAGGTTCACAACCCCTTGGTTGTAGCAAACCGCCAGCTCCCTCCTGGAAGGTATCAACTGCCCCTTGGACAGTATCAAACGCTTTGTGGTCCGTCGATTCGAAATAGAATTCGACAGGTTTCGGAGTCATTCGTAAACGATTATCCGGAACCTGGGTCATTTTAGGTTCCGGTCGTTTCTGCGGAGTCCACCCCTCTGTCTTTCCTAATACGGGGTAATCGTCAGAAAACGAATCATGTTGAACTGACTTGCGTTTAGCCTTCACGAGAGCCACCCCCCACTCAACTTCCCATTTCGTGCATCTTGCACAAAATAGAAAGCATCTGTCCTGCCGTTGATGTTCTTGAAGTCCCTGATCGTCAATGTATCAAATTCGACCAGTACCTATCCCATGATTCTTTCTTTGGCTGCTGCCATGCCAGGACTATGACAGTACTTATGGTGCCTTATCATAGTCCCTCGTCTCAGGGTAATGCAACCATCACAGGTCGCGCTATCCCTCTGCCCCTCTCGGTTCGCACACTCATATACCACTGTGTGATGCATGTGGCGCTTACACAAGTGTCTCACGAATCTCTTATCCGACGAATAGGTTTTATCCATTCCATAGTCCTCCAGACATATGGTAAACGGACAGTACCTATTCTTTCTTGCCGATACCAGCTCTGCAACTCCCACCTCAGTTTCAATCTCTGGTCCCTGTTGTAGTATGTGTCGGGGAACTTCTTTATTTGCGCAAACTATTGCTCGTAATGTGACGAGGGGAGTGGATCTGTGTCAGTGTCACGCAACCAGTCTTCGTCATCACTTTCACCATTCTTATTTAACGGATGCGGGCAGCCGTACCTTATCTTCCCCTTCTCGCATTCCTCAAAGCTACCGGGAATAAAAAAATTAAAGTCCGCGGCAGCGTTCTTCCATATCTCCTTCTCTCTCTCACTCCCCTTTAGCGACTGCCCTTCCTTTTCCTCACCTTCTTCTACCTCTTCCTCCTCCTCTCCCTCCATATTCGCATCATCTTTCTCTTCGGTTTCGGGCTGTTCAGGTTCGTCTTTCTCCTCAGTTTTGGACTCCTCTATAGCCTCTTCCCCCTCGGTATCACTCCTCCTAACCAAATCGTGTTTCTTCGACTTGTCAATCACACTGCCCACCTTAGTGGCAGCAGCAGCCTGTACAGTGGCCAGATTACCCACATACAAAGGCGTTTCGGACTCCTTGTTTACAGTCTCAGTCACCTTCTCAATCACCTTACTCTGGACCATCATTTTGATATCTTTCTTCGTTTCTCGATGGTGACTTTTCTCTCTTGATGATAGAACCGTCTGGAATGCAGCCTGATCGCTGTCAGTGTCGCTTCCAGTCGAGACCTTCGAGCTAGACTTTCCCTTCACCTTTGACTTAGTGCATTTAGTATCACTGTCCGTGTCACTTTCTGTTGGTGCTCCCTTCTTACCCTTCGGTTTCTTCCCTGTTTTGTTCTTTCGAATGCTCGCCAACCGCTCCTTCTGTTGAGCAGCAGTCTGTTCCGCATGCATCTCTGGTACGTATACTTTCGTAGCATACGTTCCTTCTCGGATCATTTCAGAAATGACGTCATTCATCATTTCAGGCTGATCCTCACATTCGCTCATTCTGTGAATTAATTCTTTCCTCTTTAGGGTATACAGGCGAGGAACTCAGGTACGGCTTGCCAACTCCTCCCAATCCTCACTGCAGCTGGGCATTCGAACCTTTTCAGGTTTGCAAAAGAGCACATCTGCAGCTATGTCCAACCCCGTAATACCCATTCCTTCGTTATTGTCCATTGGTGGCTCCAGGGTGGGCAGCCTTTTCTGTCCGTACGCTACTTCACAGTCAAACATGGCTTGTCTCAGTCCTTGATGCACTTGTAATCCAGCCTCCCTGTATTTGTAGAACAATAACCAGTTCGACGGCAGGCTGGAATAAGATAAAAATTCTCGTATACAGTCTCGAACTTCCAGACGCATACGCCTTGCGGCTGCATCAGGCTTTCCGACTTTCAATAATTGAGCATAAATATGGACTTCTCGTTCATCATACCGCGAGACGAACCCTTCCATATTAGGTTCGTCCAGCATTGTCACCACCCGCACAGGTCTTTCGTCAATGTCCATTTTTTCTTCGTTCGAACTATCACCTCCTTCATCTCCTTCCAATACTTCCTCCTCGCTGCCAGTCACCCCCTCCTTGCCGTAATCGTTCCTATATATATTGGACTGATTATCCGGTGCGCCAGATAATTGGACAACATTTAACTGATTACATCGTTGTGTTTCAGGTTAGGTAACTGCACCCCTCAACCTCAGTCGTGGGCTACAACAAACCCCTACGGGATCCTTTTTGCACCCGACACTCAGAGCTGGTTTGACCTGTCCTTTCCCAGCCACAGTCGGAACAGTCCTACTCTTAGTATCTACACCTGCCGAGACTTTCTTATTTTGTTCTGGTCTTTTTTAACCTTTAACTTTACCATTGCCTTCTTCTCCGTTCTTGGCCTACCAGGCCCCCTCTTCTCCACAATCTTCTCCAACTCCTTTCACCTCTTTTTACCCCTCGTCCCCCATTTCAAACATTTCCGTGGAGTATTCCCTTCCCTTGCAAGGTTTCAGCCGGGCCACATTAGACTTCTGATTCCTTCCGAACGTGTCCCTCATCAGTACTGTCTCGTCACTGATTCGTCGGGTAATTCTCCACGGACCATCCCAGTTATCCTTTATTTTAATACCCACCAAAGGTTTGTGGTATCTCGCTACTAAGTCCCCTATTTCGAACCGCCGAACCTTCAGGTAAGTATCATAACCCACTTTCTGCCATCTTGCTGATTTTCCTAATTCATGCCTGACCGATTCATATGCCTTCTTAAATCGTTCCTTCAATGCTTCTACAAACATAATCTGGCACGGGACGTCCGGATTCATTCCTACCACCCCGAATCCGTGAACATTATCAGGTCTTCTCCGAACACTAACAAGTTAGGTGAACAATTTGTACTCGCATGCACCGTACTATTATACGCATGACACACGAAGTCGCATTGTTCATCCCAATCATCCATTTCTTGATTCACCAAGCCTTTCAGTACCTGGATCAGAGTTCGATTGAATCTTTCAACCTGGCCATCGCTCTGTGGCCTATACGGGTTGGTTCTGGTCTTACAAATGGCCAACTGGTGGCACATTTCCTGCCAAAGATTCGATTCGAATTCTCTACCCTGATCACTATGTAGCATCAAGGGTACTCCCAAATACAGTATCCACCCTTTCACCAACGCTCTTGCGCATGTAACAGTCTTATGATCCTTCATTGGGAAAACTTTCGTATACTTCGTATAATAATCGGTTACCACCATCATACAAGTGTTCCCCTCTGGGGTTGTTACAAATCCTGTGATTATATCAACCGCCACTCTAGCGAACCGAACCCCGAACAATTCCTGAGTTAGAGGCATTTTACCCAAACCCGGCCCAGGTTTACTGGTGCAACATTTCAGACAGGTTTCAATCCATCTCATTAGATCCGTACTCATACCCGGCCAATTATACTTTCTAGCCAACCATTCCAGGGACCGTTTCTTCCCGAAATGACCACTAGTTCGGTGCCCATGGCAAAAGAACATTATGTCCCTTCCCATGGCGGTACGAATAAAGATCTGTTTCATTTTGTTCCCTAAAGCGTTTGTCTTCCATCTATAGATTACACCCCCCACAACCTCTAGCTCTGTCCACTGAGCTATTCGTCGTCTCATCTACCGATTCTCCGGTGATAACGCTAGTCGAACTGGGATCCTTCCTTCCTGTATCAATGTCTTTAATCGGATGCAATTCTGATCTATACATAAGTAACTGTTAAAGGATGACTACCGTAATTTGGCTAGATAGGAGAATATACCTTTAACAATTGTATAATAAAAGTATCAAAAGCATGGCATAGATAATGGACAACAAATTGGGCTTAGCAAGGCCAAACTGACCCGCCAAACTACCAAACAACACCACCATCTTATAATCTACAATTTAAATTTCAATAATCTCTCACTGTAACCTCTCTCTTCATTGATCAAATTTTCCAAAGGCCCATTAAGGTATCCTAACACACACAAACTTTTCCAGTCACCTTTCTTCGATATTTCAGGCAGTCTTACACCAACCATTGACAAGGTAGTAGCGCCTCCATAACGGAAACTATGCGTACCAAAATGAACAACCAAACCCAATTTCCCACATATGAATTTCAATTTCTTAACAAACCAATCATAACTAGCCGGTACATACACAGCACCCACAGTCCACCCCCACAAAGGTAACCCAGGTCTAGAACCATTATACAATAATAACAATCTCAACCATTTCAATAGACATAATGGATTTCCTTTCACCTGAGCTACTGGTATCTCTAATACTCGTTGTTTAAATTGTATGGTCTTAGTCTAGTCCTAGATACCGAATCAAAGACAAACAGGTAATACATAGGGAAATTATATCAAATCATATGTATCCCCATATTTCAAATCATGGAGCATTGTACTCAGTGTATCATCGGAATCAGAAATGAAGCACTGTGAATCAGGAATAATATTTCTTGATCTCAACAGAAGTAGTGTTCCTGCACTATGATCCTGCATTTTGTCCTGGGCTGAGACCAGCAAGGTGGTGGACTTGTGAGTCTCAGAAGTGTCCTCTGGAATAGGGAACAGCTGAAGAAGAGGGTTGGTTAACAACTGAGTTACTGAAATGTTTACTGTGTCAAAGTAATTGGAAACCAACATGGAATCATCATCATCCAACATATTTGTAATTGTGTGGCCATGATAGTCAGCACAGGGAAATATGTATGTGAAGTCATCATTTACAGATACAAAGCATCCAACACCATATGCAAGGGAATGAATTCTTAGTGATTTGTCAATGGTGATGTCAGTAGGTGGGAGTTTCATGTCGATGGTTTCAAATGTCTCTGATGAAATGTGAGAAAACATTTGTGTGATCGGATGAAGAGCTGTCATGGATGGATCACATGCATAAAGTGTTGCTGCGGCGAGTTCCTTCAGTGACGGAAACATGGTGATGCTGTTGGTGATAAATAGACAAAGGCCCACAGCATTAGGGTAATTTTGGATTGTTCCTCCTGAGATGAGACTTGGGCAGTATCCCATGAAGGTTAAGGCTGAGTGGGATGCAGCACCAGTCTCACTGAAGGAGGTGATAGTAACATGTGCAGTAGGGTGGTTACGTGTATAGTGTGGTGGTTACATATGTAGTGTGGTGGTTACATGTATAATGTGCTGGTTACATATGTAGTGTGGTGGTTACATGTGTAGTGTGGCAGGTACATGTGTAGTGTGGCAGGTACATTTGTAGTGTGATGGTTGCATGTGTAGTGTGGTGGTAACATGTGTAGTGTGATGGTTACATGTGTAGTGTGTTGGTTACATGTGCAGTGTGGTGGTTACATGTGTAGTGTGGTGGTTACATATGTAGTGTGGTGGTTACATGTGTAGTGTGGCAGGTACATGTGTATTGTGGCAGGTACATGTGTAGTGTGATGGTTACATGTGTAGTGTGCTGGTTACATTGTATTGTGGTGGTTACAAGTGTTGTGTGGTGGTTACATGTGTAGTGTGGTCGTTACATGTGTAGTGTGGTGGTTACATTGTATTGTGGCAGGTACATTTGTAGTGTGATGGTTACATGTGTAGTGTGGTGGTTACATGTGTAGTGTGGCAGGTACATTTGTAGTGAAATAGTTATTGTATTGTGGTGGTTATATGTGTAGTGTGGAAGTTAATTGTGTAGTGGGGTGGTTACATGTGTATTCGGGTGGTTACATAAGTAGTTTAGTAGTTTGATGTGTAGTATGGTGGTTACATGTGTAGTGTGGTGGTTACATGTGTAGTGTGGTGGTAACATGTGTAGTGTGATGGTTACATGTGTAGTGTGGTGGTTACATGTGCAGTGTGATGGTTGCATGTGTAGTGTGGTGGTAACATTGTATTGTGGTGGTTACATTGTATTGTGGTGGTTACAAGTGTAGAATGACCCTACACATGTACACACAGGTACATATGGGCCAGGCACCACAAGTGCACTATTAAAGCCCTGATGAGGGCACTTTTAAGTGCCGCTCTGTGTTTATTTCAGGGTTTATCAATATATATTTGTTTACTTTAAAGGCATTTCGTTACTTCCGTGGCATCTGTTTACTTCCGTCAGCCGCCATTTCGAATTCCACACAGGTCACGTGACCCTTGGTAGCGTAACGACCACATGGTGACCCCCGACCTCCCTTGGGAAGGTGCAATACTGTCAAAGCGTGCAATACGACCGAGGGTTATTGCATGCTTTACTGGCATACAGCACCCCCATAGGTTTAACATTGACATTCCGTATTCACCATGAGGTAAATAGTATGTATGTACCTAGCACCACACACATCGTGTACCTGCACCCCCCCCCCTCCCAGGCTCCCCTGCCTACTGCATGTACCTAGCACCACACACATCGTGTACCCCCCCCCCCCCCAGGCTCCCTTACATACCTGTATGTACCCTGGTGGAGTACCAGCCTGATACCTTTACATCGTACCATAGGGCAATAGCCAGGTTAAAAATGAATAATTTTTGTAAAATTCCCCACCCCCCTCCCCTGACGTAAAAAATGCATATTTCTTTCTTGGAAGACTTTTTTCCGGTAATTTAAAGGTCTATATTTAGCTATGTGTAAGTGGCAGATTTGAGAAATAGGTCTAACGCCCCAAAATTAGAACTTTAGTTTTGGTAACATTGGACGATAAGTCAGTACTGTGTAGTCTGAGGTTAGCTCTTAAGACCAAATTTCAACCCTCCCCCCCCAAGTCAGAAATGCATATTCTTTTCTGGGAATATTTTTTCTGGGAATTTTAAGGTCTATATTTAGCTGTGTGTATGTGGCAGATTTGAGAAATAGGCCTGACCCCCCGAAATCTGAGATTTAGTTTTGGTTACTTTGGACGATAAGTAAGTATTGTGTAGTTTGAGGTTGGCTCTGAAGACCCTCCCCCCGAAGTGAAAATTGCATATTTTTTTCTGGGAATATTTTTTCTGGTAATTTAAAGGTCTATTATTAGCTGTATGTAAGTGGCAGATTTGAGAAATAGGCCTAAACCCCCGAAATCAGAAATTTCGTTTTGGTAACATTGGACGATAAGTCAGTTCTGTGAAGTTTGAAGTTGGCTCTAAGACCAAATTTCGACCCCCCCCCCTGAACTCAAAAACACAAAATTTTTCCTGGGAAAATGTATTCTATAATTTCAAGGTCTATATTTAACTATAATGTAAGTGGCAGCATTGAGACATAAACCCAACTCCCCAAATTAGGAGTTTAGTTTTGGTCATATTAGAGGCTGAGCTGTTACCGGTACTGTGTAGTTGAATGTTGGCTCAGAATACAAAATGTTCTCTGGTACCTTCTGGCCATCTGCCTTATCTCATACGTTACCCTATCATGCAATACTAACCAAACACACCACGAGTGAGCATATCCCAGCCATATGCCTACAAGTGGGCCTTCATAAGGCCCACAAGTAGGCATTTGGCTGGGATTTGCTCACGAGTTGTGTGTTTAATTTATTATACCTAGCATATGATAGTCCTATCTCTTAAAATGTTACTTTTTATCGTAGTATTTATCTTTAAAGCACAAGAAACTTGATGATTAGGCTCCTATATCCTTAGGAGCGCCAGTGCTTTCTGTCCTGGGACCCCCAGAACGTAGTGATGTGGGGTGTAAAAATGGCCCTCAAAACGCCAGTGCTTTTTGTCCTTGGACCCCCAGAACGTACTGATGTGGGGTATAAAAATGGCCCTCAAAACGCCAGTGCTTTCTGGCAAGGGACTGCCAGAGTGTATTATGTGTAATGGATTTTTGGCTACCAGAACGTAATAATGTGTATTCAAGGAATGATTTTCCTCTTTATTTAATTTAAATTTTCATGCCTGATACACATTTTCCTACTCTGGTAGCTCTAGTTGGAAAAGCAAAACGTTTTAGAACGTTTTGGCACTTCTGTTATGGAACCTAGTAGATACACATTATCTGGTCTGAAATAATTTCCAAATACACATTGGTACACTCTGGCCACATACTTGTTAAGACAAAACGTTTTAGAACGTTTTGGGACTTCTGGTATGGAACATATTGGATATACATTATCTGGTCTGATAGAGGCTCCAAATACACATGGGCCCACTATGGCAGCATGGTTGCAAAGACAAAACGTTTTAGAACGTTTTGGCACTTCTGGTATGAAACATATTGGATATACATTATCTGGTCTGATAGAGGCTCCAAATACACATGGGCCCACTATGGCAGCATGGTTGCAAAGACAAAATGTGTTGGTATGGTGGGGTCTTTGGTATGTAAGGGTTTTTGGTGTGGTCAGGTGTTTGGTATGGTGGGGTGTTTGGGAGGGGTATGGTCGGGTGTTTGATATGGTGGGGTGTTTGGTAGGGATATGGTGGGGTGTTTGATATGGTCGGGTGTTTGGTATTGCTGGGTGTTTGGTATGGTCGGGTATTTGGTAGGGTATGGTCGGGTGTTTGGTATGGTTGGGTGTTTGATATGTTGGCGTGTTTGGTAGGGTATAGTTGGGTTTTTAGTATGATCGGATGTTTGGTGTGGTGGGCTGTTTGGTATGGTTGGTTGAGGGCCACAGATGATGTTCATGAATTTAGTTTTGATACCAATAGAATCCAATAGTTACCAGTAGAATCCAATATTTATATCAATAGAATCGAATATATACAAATAAAATTATATTGGTACTAATAGAATCCTTTTGGATTCTATTGGTACCTACAGAATTTTATTGGTACCCATTGGATTCTATTGATCAGAGCATAAACAGCAACAATATTTGCAATTTCAGTTTTGGTACCAATAGAATGCATTAATTAATGATAGAATGCAAAACGTATGCATAGAATCCAATAGATACAAATAGAATTCTATTGGCACCAATAGAATCCAATAAGTACTAATAGAATCCAATGGGTACTTATGGGATTCGATTGGTACCCATTACATTTGATCCAAGCATGTTATTCTACATCAAAATAATGTTTTAAAACTTTATATAATGTTATGCCATAGTAAGTAGCCTAACAGAATCATTGTATAACGTTATCTGATAGAATGTTGCATAACGTTTTTTGTTTTACTGGGATTCTATTGATCAGAGCACAGACAGTAATGATATTTATGATTTTAGTTTTGGTACCAATAGAATCCGAAAGTTACCAATAGAATCCAATATGTATGAATAGAATCCAATAGATATACATAAAATTATATAGGTACCAAGATAATCCAATAGGTATCAATATAATCCAACAGCTACTAAAAGAATCCTATGGGATTGTATTGCTACCTATTGGTACCTATGGTGATCTGCAGAACAGATCCAAGCAGAACAGATTCCTGCAGAATGGAGATTTGCAGAATGGAGATTTGCAGTATGGACTTCAGCAGAACAGTGATTGGCAGAATGGAGAGGGGAAGAATGGAGAGCAGCAGTGCAGAGAAGGGCAGAATGGAAATTGGCAGAACAGGCAGGATACTATTCGCGATTTTAGTTTTGGTACCCATAGAATCTAACAGTTACCAATAGAATCCAATATGTATCAATAGAATTCAAATAGGTTTCTATTGGTACCAAGAAAATCCCATAGGTATCAATAGAATCTAATAGGAATTGATAGAATCCAATGGGTACATATCAGATTATATTGGAGAGCGGCAGAACAGAGGTCAGCAGAACGGAGATCAGCGAACAGAGATCGGCGAACGGAGATCGGCAAACAGAAATCGGCAGGACGGAAATCAGCGGAACGGAAATCGAAAGAACGGAGATCGCAAGAACGGAGATTGCAAGAACAGAGATCGCAAGAACGGAGATCGGCAGAACCGACATTGGCAGAACCGACATTGGCAAAACCGACATTGACACAAGGGACACCAGCATCATCAGAACAGAGATGGGGGAAGGGAGATCCTGAGGAGGGATATCGGGAGAAGGGATATCAGGAGAAGGGAGATCGGGAGAACCTGAGAAGGTAGATCAGCAGAACATACATTGGCAAAACACACAATGGCAGAACGGACATCCTCAGAACGGACATCAGCAGAGCGGCAGAACGGAGAGCGGAAGAACAAAAGTCCTCTGAACAGAGATCGGCAGAACGGAGATCGGCGAACGGAGAGCGGAAGAAAGAAAGTCCTCTGGCATACCTCTGGCATACGGAGATCGGCATACGGAGATCGGCATACGGAGATCGGCGAACGGAGATCGGCGAACGGAGATCGGCGAACGGAGATCGGCGAACGGAGATCGGCGAACGGAGATCGGCGAACGGAGATCGGCGAACGGAGATCGGCGAACGGAGATCGGCGAACGGAGATCGGCGAACAGAGATCGGCGAACGGAGATCGGCGAACGGAGATCGGCGAACGGAGATCGGAGATCGGCGAACGGAGATCGGCGAACGGAGATCGGCGAACGGAGATCGGCGAACGGAGATCGGCGAACGGAGATCGGCGAACGGAGATCGGCGAACGGAGATCGGCGAACGGAGATCGGCGAACGGAGATCGGCGAACGGAGATCGGCGAACGGAGATCGGCGAACGGAGATCGGCGAACGGAGATCGGCGAACGGAGATCGGCGAACGGAGATCGGCGAACGGAGATCAGTGAACGGAGATCGGTGAACGGAGATCAGTGAACGGAGATCGGCGAACGGAGATTGGTGAACGGAGATCGGCGAACGGAGATCAGCAAACGGAGATCGGCAGAACTGAGATCGGCAAACAGAGAATGGAGATCGGCAGAACGGAGAACGGCAGAACAGAGATCACAGAACAAAGATCACAGAACGGAGATAGCAGAACGGAGATCGCAGAATGGCAATCGGCAGAACGGAGATCGGCAGAAGGGAGATCGGAAGAACGGAGATAGGAAGAACAGAGATAGGAAGAACTGCGATCGGCAATACGGAGATTGGCAATACGGAGATTGGCTTCTATTGGATTCTATCAATCATAGCATGAACAGAGACAATATTTACAATTTTAGTTTTGGCCCTAACAGAATCCAATAGTTACAAATAGAATCCAATATGACGATTGCGTCAATAAAATCTAATTGATACAAATAAAATCCTATTGGTACCAATAGAATCCGAAAGGAGATCGGCGAACGGAGATCGACGAACGGAGATCGGCGAACGGAGATCGGCGAACGGAGATCGACGAACGGAGATCGGCGAACGGAGATCGGCGAACGGAGATCGGCGAACGGAGATCGGCAAACGGAGATCGGCGAACGGAGATCGGCGAACGGAGATCGGCGAACGGAGATCGGCAGAACGGAGTTCAGCAGAACGGACATTGGCAAAACGGACATTGCCAAAACGGACATTGCCAAAACGGACATTGGCAAAACGGACATTTCCAAAAGGGACATTTTCAAAAGGGACATCAGCATAGGCAGAACAGAGATCAGCAGAACAGAGATCGGGGGAAGGGAGATCAGGAGAAGGGAGATCGGGAGATCGGGAGAAGGGAGATCTGGAGAGCGGGAGAAGGGAGATCAGCAGAACAGGCATTGACAAAACAGACATTGTCAGAACGGACATTGTCAGAACGGACATCAGCAGAGCGGCAGAACGGAGAGCGGCAGAACGGAGAGCGGCAGAACAGAGATAGTCAGAACGGAGATCGGAGAACGGAGATCGGCGAACAGAGATAGGCGAACGGAGATCGGCAGGACGGAAATCGGCAGAACGGAGATTGCAAGAACAGAAACAGAAATCGGCAGAACGGAGATTGCAAGAACGGAGATCGCAAGAACGGAGATCAGCAGAACCCACATTGGCAGAACAGACATTGGCAAAACCGACATTGACACAAGGGACACCAGCATCAGTAGAACAGAGAAGGTGGGAAGGGAGATCCGGAGGAGGGATATTGGGAGAAGGGATATCAGGAGAAGGGATATCAGAAGAAGGGAGATCGGGAGAACAGGAGAAGGTAGATCAGCAGAACAGACATTGGCAAAAAACACAATGGCAGAACGGACATCCTCAGAACGGACATCAGCAGAGCGGCAGAACGAAGAGCGGTAAAACGAAGGTCCTCAGAACAGAGATCTTCAGAACGGAGATCAGCGAACGGAGATCGGTGAACGGAGATCGGGAGAACGGAGATCGGCAGAACAAAGAAGGGTGCGACGGAGATGGCAGAACGGAGATTGCAGAACAGAGATCTGCAGAATGGACATTGGCAAAACGGACATTGGCAAAACGGAGATTTTCAGAAGGGACATCAGCATAGGCAGAACAGAGATAGGGGGAAGGGAGAGCGGGGGAAGGGAGATCAGCAGAAAGGGAGATCGGGAGAACGGGAGAAGGGAGATCAGCAGAACAGGCATTGACAAAACACACATTGGCAGAACGGACATCCTCAGAACGGACATGAGCAGAGCGGCAGAACGGAAAGCGGCAGAAGGAAGGTCGTCAGAACAGATATCGTCAGAACGGAGAGTGGCGAACGGAGATCGGCAAAGAGAGATCGGCAGGACGGAAATCGGCAGAACGGAGATCCCAAGAACGGAGATTGTAAGAACGGAGATCAGCAGAACCGACATTGGCAGAACCGACATTGGCAGAACCGACATTGGCAGAACCGACATTGACACAGGGGACACCAGCATCAGCAGAACAGAGATGGGGGAAGGGATATCGGGACAAGGGATATTGGGAGAAGGGATATCAGGAGAAGGCATATCAGGAGAAGGGAGATCGGGAGAACAGGAGGAGGTAGATCAGCAGAACAGACATTGGCAAAACACACATTGGCAGAACGGACATCCTCAGAACGGACATCAGCAGAGCAGCAGAAAGGAGAATGGTAGAACGAAGGTCCTAAGAACAGAGATCGTCAGAACAGAGATCGTCAGAACAGAGATCAGCGAAAGGAGATCGACGAACGGAGATCGGCGAACGAAGATCGGCGAACGAAGATCGGCGAACGGAGATCGGCGAACGGAGATCGGCGAACGGAGATCGGCGAACGGAGATCGGCGAACGGAGATCGGCGAACGGAGATCGGCGAACGGAGATCGGCGAACGGAAATCGGCAGAACGGAAATCGGCAGAACGGAGATCGGCGAACGGAGATCGGCGAACGGAGATCGGCGAACGGAGATCGGCGAACGGAGATCGGCGAACGGAGATCGGCGAACGGAGATCGGCGAACGGAGATCGGCGAACGGAGATCGGCGAACGGAGATCGGCAGAACGGAGATCGGCAGAACGGAAATCTGCAGAACGGAGATCGGCGAACGGAAATCGGCGAACGGAAATCGGCGAACGGAAATCGGCAGAACGGAGATCGGCGAACGGAGATCGGCGAACGGAGATCGGCAGAACGGAGATCGGCGAACGGAGATCGGCAGAACGGAAATCTGCAGAACGGAGATCGGCGAACGGAGATCGGCGAACGGAGATCGGCGAACGGAAATCGGCGAACGGAAATCGGCGAACGGAAATCGGCAGAACGGAGATCGGCGAACGGAGATCGGCAGAACGGAGATCGGCGAACGGAAATCTGCAGAACGGAAATCTGCAGAACGGAAATCGGCAGAACGGATATCGGCAAAAGGAGATCGGCAGAATGGAGATTGGCAGAATGGAGATTGGCAAAACAGAGATCAGCAGAACAGAGATCGGGAGAATGGAGATTGGGAGAAGGGAGATCGGGAGATCGGGAGAAGGGAGATCTGGAGAGCGGGAGAAGGGAGATCAGCAGAACAGGCATTGACAAAACAGACATTGTCAGAACGGACATTGTCAGAACGGACATCAGCAGAGCGGCAGAACGGAGAGCGGCAGAACGGAGAGCGGCAGAACAGAGATAGTCAGAACGGAGATCAGCGAACGGAGATCGGCGAACGGAGATCGGCGAAAGGAGATCGGCAGGACGGAAATCGGCAGAACGGAGATTGCAAGAACAGAAACAGAAATCGGCAGAACGGAGATTGCAAGAACGGAGATCGCAAGAACGGAGATCAGCAGAACCCACATTGGCAGAACAGACATTGGCAAAACCGACATTGACACAAGGGACACCAGCATCAGTAGAACAGAGATGGGGGAAGGGAGATCCGGAGGAGGGATATTGGGAGAAGGGATATCAGGAGAAGGGATATCAGAAGAAGGGAGATCGGGAGAACAGGAGAAGGTAGATCAGCAGAACAGACATTGGCAAAAAACACAATGGCAGAACAGACATCCTCAGAACGGACATCAGCAGAGCGACAGAACGAAGTGCGGTAGAACGAAGGTCCTCAGAACAGAGATCTTCAGAACGGAGATCAGCGAACGGAGATCGGCGAACGGAGATCGGGAGAACGGAGATCGGCAGAACAAAGAAGGGTGCGACGGAGATGGCAGAACGGAGATTGCAGAACAGAGATCGGCAGAATGGACATTGGCAAAACGGACATTGGCAAAACGGACATTTTTAGAAGGGACATCAGCATAGGCAGAACAGAGAAAGGGGGAAGGGAGAGCGGGGGAAGGGAGATCAGCAGAAAGGGAGATCGGGAGAACGGGAGAACGGGAGATCAGCAGAACAGGCATTGACAAAACACACATTGGCAGAACGGACATCCTCAGAACGGACATGAGCAGAGCGGCAGAACAGAGAGCGGCAGTAGGAAGGTCGTCAGAACAGATATCGTCAGAACGGAGAGTGGCGAACGGAGATCGGCAAAGAGAGATCGGCAGAACGGAAATCGGCAGAACGGAGATCCCAAGAACGGAGATCGTAAGAACGGAGATCAGCAGAACCGACATTGGCAGAACCGACATTGGCAGAACCGACATTGGCAGAACCAACATTGGCAGAACCGACATTGGCAAAACCGACATTGACACAAGGGACACCAGCATCAGCAGAACAGAGATGGGGGAAGGGATATCGGGAGAAGGGATATTGGGAGAAGGGATATCAGGAGAAGGCATATCAGGAGAAGGGAGATCGGGAGAACAGGAGGAGGTAGATCAGCAGAACAGACATTGGCAAAACACACATTGGCAGAACGGACATCCTCAGAACGGACATCAGCAGAGCAGCAGAACGGAGAATGGTAGAACGAAGGTCCTCAGAACAGAGATCGTCAGAACAGAGATCGTCAGAACGGAGATCAGCGAACGGAGATTGGCGAACGGAGATCGGCGAACGGAGATCGGTGAACGGAGATCGGCGAACGGAGATCGACGAACGGAGATCGGCGAACGGAGATCGGCGAACGGAGATCGACGAACGGAGATCGGCGAACGGAGATCGGCGAACGGAGATCGGCGAACGGAGATCGGCGAACGGAGATCGGCGAACGGAGATCGGCGAACGGAAATCGGCAGAACGGAAATCGGCAGAACGGAGATCGGCGAACGGAGATCGGCAGAACGGAGATCGGCAGAACGGATATCGGCAAAAGGAGATCGGCAGAACGGAGATCGGCAGAACAGAGATCGGCAGAACAGAGAAGGGCGCAATGGAGATGGGAGAACGGAGATGGCAGAACGGAGATGGCAGAATGGAGATGGCAGAACGGAGATGGCAGAACGGAGATGGCAGAACGGAGATTGGCAATACGGAGATCGGCAATATGGAGATCGGCAATATGGAGATTGGCTTCTATTGGATTCTACCAATCAGAGCGTAAACAGAGACAATATTTACAATTTTAGTTTTGACCCTAACAGAATCCAATAGTTACAAATAGAATCCAATATGACGATTGCATCAATAAAATCTAGTTGATACAAATAAAATTCTATTGGTACCAATCAAATCCAATAGGATTCTTTAATAGTATTGGTACCTATGGTGATCGTCAGAACTGAAATCGTCAGAACAGAGATCGGGGGAAGGGAGATCGGGAGAAGAGAGATCGGGAGAATGGGAGAAGGTAGATCATCAGAACAGACATTAGCAAAACCGACATTGGCAAAACAGACATTGGCAGAACAGACATTCTCAGATAGGACATCAGCAGAGCGGCAGAATGGAGATTAACAGATCGGTGAACGGAGGTCGGCAGAAGAGAGATCGGCAGAACAGAGATCGAAAGAACAGAGATCAGCGAATGGAGATCGGCAGAACGGAGATCGGCGAATGGAGATTGGCAGAACAGAGATTGGAAAGCATGATTCTGCCATAACGTTCTAAACCATTTTACTTTCAATTTATAGTACAAGAGAATGATAGATATCATTCTGCCTTAACGTTCTAAAACGTTTTACTTTCACTTTATAGTACAAGAGAATGATAGATATCATTCTGCCATAACGTTCTAAACCGTTTTACTTTCAATTTATAGTACAAGAAAATGATAGATACCATTCTGCAATAACGTTCTAAAACGTTTTACTTTCAAGTTCTAGTATAGGAGCACTGTATATATCATTCTGCCATAACGTTCTAAAACGTTTTACTTTCAAGTTCTAGTATAGGAGCACTGTAGATATCATTCTGCCATAACGTTCTAAAACGTTTTACTTTCAAGATGGAGAATTAATATCTTGATCAAACGTACCAAAACGTGTTGAAGCCTTCTAATGCCGTGCTATGTATATCACATACAGAACTGCCAGATCCTGCTAAAGCGTAATGGGTGTAAATGCTAATTAGTATGAAATAGATCATATTACATGGTAATATAGATCAACTACAAATCTGATACACAACTTGAAGTGTTTGATTATATGAAAATCTCAAAATAACTTGAATTGAGATAATATGTCATCACGAAATGCAGTGCTAAAAATGACATGTTATATCAAATATTGCAAAATTAGGGATTTATCGATTTTCAAGGTCAATTACTCTAAGTAAATCATAAAGTTATGTAATATGGAAAGGCAGTACTTTTAGTACCTTATATCATAGATATATGTCATAGGAGAAAATGTAAAAAGTTCATGTAATCTAAGCCTTATAAATTACATTAAAATCCTTGAAATGTGTGAAAACTACTGGCGTTTGGGGCTCTCTAACCTCCAGAACATTGGCTTTTGGAGGGCCCTTTTTAGACCCCACATCAGTACGTTCTGGGGGTTCCCTGACAGAAAGCACTGGCGTTTTGAGGGCCCTTTTTAGACCCCACATCACTACGTTCTGGGGGTCCCCTGACAGAAAGCACTGGCGTTTAGAGGGCCCTTTTTAGACCCCACATCAGTACGCTATGGTTGTGCTAAGGATATAGAGAAACCTCTTGATCGCCGATGCATTGCCGATTGTTTTTGTTTTTAGTTTTTCCGATGGCCGCTAGGTGTCTCCCGATTTTTTACAGAAGAATTGTCTCTAAAAACCTCAGTTCTGCTCCGATTTACATGCTGTAAACTTTTATATGCACAGAAGCATATCCTATCTAGCATATCCAATCATTAAACCACCCTAAATATGTTGTTTAAGGTTCTAAAATCGGGATCCAAATCGGCAATCGGCGATTGTTTTGACATGAGAGATCTTCAGCATAGCTGCACTTTCATTGGTCAAGAGCTGGTCACGTGACATTCTGAATACGTCCACTGGGTGGGCATATTGCCGTAATACGCCACTGGAGTGAGCATACAGGTTTCAGTGCTTAAGAGATAGGACTATCATATGCTAGGTATAACAATGGCTATGTTAGTACCCTGCACTACACACAATGCGTACCTGTGCCTCTAGGCTCCCCTACCTCGTCGCTCCAAGGGGAAACTAAACACTGACAAAGAAACTGGATATTCTCTGAACTCATGTGTAATATGTACTTGCAATTGGGTCAAAACAAAGTATAATTGACTCACCTCCGGCGCCAACAACATGCCCAATTTAATTACAGTTCCACAGATCTCCTTCTCCATTGTGTATGCCCTGTTCTGACACATATGCTACTGATATACTGTATTAAAATGGGTCCTCCTTTAGTCGTTCTGTATGTGTCATTTACCACCTCTTCCCGTACCTGTATGTGCCAAGGGACCATGTACCTTTTGCTGTAAATACTGGTATGCTCCTAGATCTGCAGCCGTGCTACCATGTCTACAGGTGTATCTGTCCTTCTACACAATCATGTACCTAGCATTCCACACATGTACCATGCACCTTATGATGTGTGTATATATACCATGTACCTCCTGTGCCCCTGGTATCTATGTTTCTATGTACAGTGTAACTGCTTTATCCGTGATGTATGTAACCACCACACTACACAGGGACATACTGCATCCATGCTGCATCCTTGATGCATCCTTGCTGCATCCTTGCTGCATCCTTGCCGCATCCTTGCTGCATCCTTGATGCATCCTTGCTGCATCCTTGATGCATCCTTGCTGCATCCATGCTGCATCATTGCTGTGTCGATGCTGCATCCATGCTGCATTCATGCTGCCTCATGCTGCCTTATGCTGCTTCTATTCTGCATCATACTGCATCATGCTGCATCCATACTGCATCCCTGCTGCATCCATGCTGCATTCATGCTGCATCCATGGTACTTCCGGGTGATCCATGGTGCATCATAATGCATCATGCTGCATCAATGATGGATAGCTGCATCATGCTGCATCTCCTGCATCCATGCTGCATCAAAATGCATGCATACTGCATCCGTGCAGCATCCATGCTGCATCATACTGCATGCATGCAGCATTATAATGCCTCCATGCTGCATTATGATACATTATGCTGCATTTTGCTGCATCTATGTTTCATCAATGCCACGTCATGCTCCATCCTTGTTGCATCAATGCGGCATCCATGCAGCACTCATGCAGCACCCATGCTGCATCCATGCTGCATTCTTGCTGCATCCATACTGTGTAATTGCTGCATCCATGCTGCATCCAAGCTGTATTCATACTACATCCATGCTACATCCATGCTGCATCGATGGCATACTGCTTCATACTGCATCATGCTGCAACAATGATGCATATCTCATGCTGCATTATGCTGCACCACACTGCATCCCTGCTGCATTATACTGTCTCCATGCTGCATCCAGGCTGCATCATGCTGCATCCGTGCTGCATCCATGCTGCATCCATGCTGCATCCATCCAGTGTCCTAGCTCCATCCACACTTTTTCAGCACTGCATCTGTACTGCATCCATGCTGTACTGTATCAATACTGCATCATTGCTGCACAAACCAATGCATCCATGCTGCACCAATGGCCGTATGCTTGATATCATTGATTGACTCTTGATTGACCCGTTCATAGTGAATGCATAGTGGACACAATGTGAAATTAAAAAGTGCAAATCACTCGTTAGTAACATTTCACTGTTTGAACGCCATCGCTTTCAAACCCCAAGCATTCTTCACTATCTATTGCTGAGTACTTTGAAGGTTGTCTGTTGGTGCCAAGCTAACCACAGGAATTGCCTGAACTCAGAAAATATTAAGTTCAAGGTCAAATTGTGTGTGCAAGTGCCTTTTTGTACCAGAGTGACATTTGGAAACAAGTGTAAAACTCATTGGGTACAAACGGGGAAACAAACTGGGAACTACCCTGTGCTGCCACCTGGTAGATTCAGGTGAAACCTCAGAAGGTGGTTTCTCGTTTGGTCACCAGGTGGTCATTTAAAAGAGCAAGGTTCTGTCTACTTTCTTTGGAAAAATAGAAGTGGCCATTTTGTAATAACAAAGCATGGTTCATAAGTGGATTTATGACTGGGGGGCATGCTACCTCTGTGGGGTGTAATATTTGTCAACCTTTTTAACAAAAAAGAGTGTGGGTCACTATTGTTCAAAATATACATCAAAAGGATGTTGGTATACTCCAGAGAGTGGCCAAACAGTACCTTTATCTTTATGGAACTCCCTTACTATCTAGGACAACAACAAGGGCATTAAATATGGATCAAACACAGCATGACCAGGTAATGGCAACAATTCTGGTGGCATCCTATGTGCAGCCATGTGTCAAGTCTTTGACATGGGTAAAAGAATCAACAAAACACTGAAACATAGTTCTTCATCTTTTATATACTTTGGCACATAGTAATGACATGTCTATATGTGAGAGTGGTGACAGTATAGATGGGAGCTATTTGGAGGTGTTATCTCTAGGCTGGAGGGCCGCACTCTGACAGTCGGTCCTGCATGCATGATGTTTATATCTACAAGGGTCATAGGACATGCGCTTGGAGGGCATGGATACATGTCCATGGAGATATGTTAATTAGCTGATGGGAGCTGCGTTCCCATGCATTCCAATAGTCTGGTTCTATGCGTGGGACAACTATTTGTATAGACTACAGATAGGGGTTAAATGAGTGTTCTGAGCTGCTCGGTGGGAAAGTATGGTCACAGGAAGGTGTTAGTTCCGGTCACATGATGAGAATGGTACCTAGTCCATAATCTAGGTCCTGAAGGATTTGGGATGTCTTATATTATTATAAACTATACTATTGACAATATCCTTCCTTAAAATAATTAACTCCGCTTAATGTCAAAATTTATCCTTCCTTAAATATAGAATTCATTTCAAGTGAAACCATCCTTCCTTAATTTTGAATATACCTGTCTATAGTATAGTTTTTCTATCCTTCCTTAATTTTTGAAAATTAACTAAACAAAATTGACCGACAAACCTGTCTTGGCCTCACCCGGCAGATATACCGCAAAATATTACAAGCTAGATGCATATATCCGAAAAAGAGAGATCACTTTGGTGATTATATAATTGCACATAGAGTCATCAACCAATTGTGTTTGTATATAGAACGGTTTGCAAGTTTACTGTGTCTGTGCCTACAAGGGCACACAAATAACAGACTAGTATTGCATTAAGTCTAAGACCCGGGTACATTGGGTCATTAACCTCTAATATAGCAAGGCAAACTCTATATAGCGAGTCATATTAAGAAGCCACTTCTGAATACAACAGAAGTTTGTTCTAGTGACACGGCTGGTTATATGTGGACTCTTTGATTAATATCGTGCTTTGGATAAAATGCACAGAAAAGCGCTATAATGGCTTATCAGGCATTTTTAGAGATCTCTCAATCCGAAAATAAGCATCAACCAAATGTGAGAAACGGTATATGGTACCTGATCAGTCTACAGTGTCTGATCAAAGTCCCTCTATCTGCTAGATGATACCAGTCAGTTCTTAGGTATATATATGCATTAGTAATTCAAGAATTTCAAGAAAAGAAGGTTGTTCATAACGGAGTCAATGTTCAATAGACATAAGGGAATACTTAGGGGTCTAAAAACTGAATAAGGATGTATTTCTAAATATTGAACACAAGAGGGGGGAAATACATGACTTATGTATGGCTGTCACCACCCTCTCCATTTTTACACAATCAATTTTATACAATATAATTATATCACAATATAACATTACATGCAATACAATGTCCATTGCTTAGTCCATATGGCAACAATCCAATCAATGTTCATTGGTAAATTGTGTACGCCTGCACTGTTCATTGGTTATGAATATCACACTATAATTGTCATTCACTTGTCCATTACATTACTTAAGTTTGATTTGAAACATATCCATATGCAGTACATTTTTTTATGTTAATTCTTATAATAGCAATGTCAGTTCTGCTATAGGTCCTTGACTCCAATGTTAATGTACAAATAGTTGATCATATTAGTCCAGCACCTAATGCTATAGTCTGCATATTGGTACGATAGACCAACCACTTATACTCCGTATGTTTCAGTCAATGAGGCTGTAAAATAACACTGAGCCTTTTTGTGTGTATGAGCCTGCTAATAACACTGAGCCTTTTTGTGTTTATGCATCACAACAGCACAATGTCATTGATAGCACACTTCAAAATAGAGCTTCTTTATCCCTGGGGAAGCTGATTAGTCCTTAATATACGGCTATCTGGTCACCATGTGGGGACATGGTTCCTTGGGTCTGCTGTTGAGGTACCCTTGCCCAGGGTGGTTACCCTGGTCAGCTGCGTGTCAGGCCTATGGGGAATGCGCCCACCCCATAGACATACGTTGACATACCGCACGACCTCCAGGCTGACGTTAATGCTGTGGACACAACGAGCTATTATCCCCTGGCCATTCTTGTCATAAGGAGTGTCATCAGCACTATATTAAATATAGAAAATGGCATAATTAAATATATGTACAATAGACAAGAATCATGCTATGTAATTACTAAGGGTGCCTTAACAGTAATTTACCTTGTGTAAAACAAACCTTTAAATATTACTGTAAGGTAAAGGTATTGATTAAACATTTTACATACAGTGTCAGATTATTATATTGACAACAGTTTTTTTGTGAGATCTAACTTTATTACCATTACTGGCCCAAAACTTAGTGTTTGAGGCTTTTTAACACTTTTTATACAACGAATGCTGACAGTGATTTACGATAGTGAATAATAACAAAATTAAGTTTCTGACATATTGATAAATTTACAAAATTTGCGAATTCATATATTATTTTGCTTAATGATATAATTGTGTTTCACATTTTATGGTCTGGAAACTTAAAGACCTATTTGGATATTTGATACATTTGATAATCTAATATATTTGATTTGCATCAAATCTTTAAGTCCTTAAAAGTAAATGCAATTCTTAAAAATAGTGCATTCTATTAATTGTTTTAGTATGGTAGTGCTCTAATAGGCATATTTCATAAAAATGGCTCCACTGAGACTGTTGGATACCCTATATTAAGTCGTGACACTATTATGTAGGCAGTTATTTGATATCTATAATACATTATGTGTGATTTGAATCAAAACACAACGCCGGTAAATTCATATTGGTAACCTCTAAAAGTAGTTCAATTATTTCACGATGAACAAGGTTATACCAATTTAAGATCAAAACTACTAAAATCAAATATGTGATGCCTTTTGTGCAAAACTTATCTCTGATAGTATACGTTTCATTAGAAATGTTAGTCTTCGGGAATAAGAATGTTGCAACCATACAGCATGCTGCAAAATAACAATGCTTAACAATAACAAATGTGACCATATTCATTTAAAGTTGGTCTAACCCTTTATAAATGCAATCAATTGGTAATAATTATTATTATATAACTAACTGCAAAGTTCAGGCTATCTGTAAACCTGGTTTTGAATAAATTGATGCTATGGTATGCAGACATGATTTAGATAAGGATCTTTCATGACATAGTTATTTTTTTCCATAGTTTACACATGTAAACAATGCATATTGAACAGTTCTCATAGACATATACTTGTAATGTGCCTGATATGTATGGGGAAATGCCTATTGATGTTGATAGGTTATGGGTCTGTTGATTGGTGGATTATGGTTTTGTCTGAATCAAAGATTTGGATGCCTAACTCACACAGTCTTTAATATCTCAGCTATGTAATGTATACACCAGTATAGTGAATGCTTATACCAAATGCAAGAGGTCATGCCTATGCTCAGATTTTTATGTCTGAGAGATTGGTTCCCATAGCATGAAGGTCAAGAAACAGGGGTTTCTGCTCTATCCTTTTGATTATTGATGCATTTATAAAGATATAAGGTGTTTGTGATAAGATTAATAGCTATAATATTTAGCTTACTTTGTGCTGGTAACTGCCTAAAAATTAAACTGTAAAATGTCCTATGGCTGCTACTAGACTTTGGGCTGATTGATATTTTGGGTTCAAAATCTGCTCTCACACCAATTGATGAGGCCTAAGATGACAAACACTAATCAAAATATATGTATAATAACTAATTCACAATAGTGGCCACTAGCAGGGAGTAGATTACACACATGGACTTATGAGTCTTATTTCCACGCCTGGGATCGTACCGGAAAATAACGTCAATTACTAGGTAATCAAAACTCCTCTGTCATGAGCTAACTATCGAGGTCACAACTCCTACCTGTTGGCTAAACGCCCCCACGAGATTAGCACCTGACATATTCAGTGATACCTTGGGTCTGGCAAAATGACAGAAAGACCTGGGAATGCGGTTTGCAGAATGCCGTTTGCGGCGGTAGACCACACAATTAATATTTGTGATAAGATTTTTGATTTCTATCCGTCTAGCAGTATGATACGTCAGCTGGCTAATTCTGATAACTGTCTGCTAATGGACGTGTCTGACGGTAGTACCTAATTAACATATATTAATGTGGTTGAGGTGCCTGGCCGGACACTCTCCCCTCATGGTGGGTCAGGTCTGACTCCAGGGTGGTTCAAAAATATTTTATGATTTTACCCTATTTATTGGAGTTAAATATTTTTATGAAAATAGGTAATTTGCTCTCCTCACTTTAAGAGCCAAGAATACCCTCGATGCCAAGACTCGATAAAAACAGGAGGTTCGACATACTTTAGGTCCTCTGAACTCAAAACAGAAGTGCTAGGTGGTGCCGTTTCACCATGACTCTTACCCCAATACGTCTGAATCCAGGCATATGTGGGTGCTACGGCCATTAAAGCTCCCAACTCTAGTTTACTCCTATCATATTGGAATTCTTTTGTATTTGTCATAATGGCCTGTCATAGGGTGTGTGAAGACTCCAAATCCAGTAATATAAACCGTGTAATTATGTTTTTATTAGACTTTTTATAGGTATATATGTTGATGCTTTTTCATGTTCTTTTATATTATGTTATGCCATTTTGTACAATTTGGTTTTACTGTGGCAGTTTCATAGAATGACATTGTGTTTGGGTGCGGAGTGTTTTAGGTGCAGAGAAGTTAGCTCTACGTAATCTTTTTCAATCTTTATGGAACTCTTTTTTTTAAATATGAAAATTTAAGATGACCTCTATGAGAATTTTTTGATTTTTTTTTATAGAGATGAAATGTGAAATTTAAAAATTCAAAATTCAAAAACATTAATAACTGGAATGTTCCCTATCCCTCTGCTTGCATTCAGCTAGCATTCCCACAAGCAACTGGCTTCCATTACCATCCAAGCCCATCTAATACTTTTTTTTCCATAAGCATGAATATTAAAAACACATTAATTTTCCAAAATATGTCCATCTGAAATAGTTACTTGCTGTACATTATTTCCATTGAACTAAACCATTATAATCAATACATTATGTATCTACTCAAATTCAATTTCCACATTATGGTAGATATGGCTTTCCATAGCTCTAGGGGCATGGGTGGTCTGATACAGTGTGTTATGGTGTGGGGAGGTATTCTGTTACGACCTCTGGACTCCTGGCTGATTAGGGCTCCGCTGTAATAGATCTAAATGTGTGTGTGGATTCATATTGTTTATACTGCACATGTTACTCTAGATCTAACTGAGAGATCCACACTATGGCTTATTTAAAAGTGTAAAGGTTTTCATTTATAATACATGTTTAGATAATCTATTTACAGTGACATGCCAAACAAACCTGGTTTCCCTATTGGGAATGAGAGGGTTCTATGTATTTTATTTCTGCCACTTGGGCTTCTGCTATTGTCATTGTGGGACCTATGCTGAAATGAGGGCACTGGTGTGTTCCCAATGTTACACATACTAATTGAAATGCCCTTCTTTTTGAATTTATTGCCTCTGCTACGATACAGAGTCATATTTTGGTGTGGTAGCTTATTTCTGTTTTTGACAAAAGGACTTTCTCTCCAATTATGAGAGGTCTTTCTCTTGGGTTTCTTACCACCTATATATTTGAATTTTACCCTAGGCTTTTCCTTTTTCTTTGTCCTTCTGTGTTGCATGTCATATGCACTGCATAATGTTAACACAGAACTGTGTACAAGTATGGGGCTTTCCTCTTGTGGACATAAGGAGTTAGGTATGGGGCCTTCAGTATGGGAAATGGGCTTTGCTTGTGTATGTAAAGGCTGTTTCCATTGTGGGTCTGGTTTTATGGTTAAAGGCTGTTGGTCTGGTGGTCCTGGTTGTAGGTCTAATGGTTCTAGTGGTGGTGGGTCTGGATGTAGGTGTGGCTGTGGGTCTAAAGGTTCTAGGGATGGTGGGTCTGGCTGTAGGTGTGGCTGTGGGTCTAGGGGTGTTGGGTCTGGCTGTTGGTCTAAGGGGTCTAAGGGGTCTAAGGGTAGTGGGTCTGGCTGTGGGTCTAAGGGTTTGTGGAATGATGGGGCTGGCTCTGGACCTAAAGGCTCTAGGTTTAGTGCTTCAGGTTGGGGGTCTAGAGGTTCTTGGTTTTGTGGTTCTGCTGGTGGGCTCAAAGGCTCTAGGTGTAGTGGGGTTGTGTATTTTGAATCTGTTTCCCAATTGCCTGTCTCTGAAAAATCTACAGGTATTTCACAATCACCTGTATCTGAGGATTCTGAACATGTTTCCCAATCATTTGAGTCAAATCCATCCTCTGTATTTGAATAGCTGCCCCACTCTTGTGATACATATGGTACCTCTAAGACCTCTGGTCTCAATATACATGTGTGATAGTCTAATACTACAGGTTTAGTTGTGCATGGGGACTGGTTTGTTTTTGTTTGAGAGAACTCACTGACCCTGTCTGTTTTACATAGATAGGCTGTACTGCCGTCCTGACCTTTATTATAACTATGTGTGTGTGTTTTGATAGTTGTAGGGTAGGAGGTTTCACAGGGCTCCTGTGGTATCCGATGGGATATCTTGTTTTCGGATAGGGCAGGCAATGAGTGGTGTGTTGGTGTAGGTTGGGCTGTGTGTGCCTCCTGGTCTATATTGTAATGGGGGGACACAGCGGGACGTTCTCTATTGGGAAGGTTGTGTGTATGTGTATTGGTGGGTTGGGTAACAATGCTGTTTACACCTTGCAAATAAACCTGGTATTCTTTAAAGCAAATCAAAGATAAATTCAAGAACAGATATATACTTCTCCTAAGTAATTCAGTTTTGGCATTGTCAAAGCAATCATCCTGATAACCCATAAGTTCACTGCTTTTGGGCTTTTCTAAAATAATGCACACATTTCGATAGGCATTCTTCAATATGGGAAATACAATACCAAAAACTTTATCCCGATGAGCAAATTGGTAATCAATAATATCCTCAGGCAGCAAATGCAGATAATCAATAAATGTTGTTCCCTCATCTAGATTCTCCCAACCTGGTAATGCATGTATCAAACTTTCACTAGTTATTTGAAATTGGTAAAAAAGTTTGATTTTCTCTTCTAAAGTACACACATCCATGCTTTTAGTATCAGAATTTCAGATTTCCAAAAATATACAGTGTAGTAAACAGTTGTTATTGCCAGATTACTAGATGTTACTGCATTTTCTATACATATAACCTGCCTCTAAGGTTCTTCTAAGGCTTAAACATTGTCCAGTCCTGAAATGAATATGGCTGTTAGTAAGTGCAATACATGTATAAGTATACTTAACTTAATGATGCTGCCTCCATGGCATAACTGTATATACACCATGTAGCCCCCGAGTGACTCATAGATGTGGTGTCAGGCTGCATCACACGGCTGGTGCTGGGTAGTGGCCCGGTGGTGGTGGTGAGGCCTAATCTCCCATGGTAGTGTTCAGTGTTGCTGATCCGTGTGGACATTTCTTAGCAGAATATCCATATAAAATAGTTCTTTCCATATGCACTCCTTATTGTGAAAGGACAAGTATCTTGACGGTTCTCCACCAAATGTCAAGTCTTTGACATGGGTAAAAGAATCAACAAAACACTGAAACATAGTTCTTCATCTTTTATATACTTTGGCACATAGTAATGACATGTCTATATGTGAGAGTGGTGACAGTATAGATGGGAGCTATTTGGAGGTGTTATCTCTAGGCTGGAGGGCCGCACTCTGACAGTCGGTCCTGCATGCATGATGTTTATATCTACATGGATCATAGGACATGCGCTTGGAGGGCATGGATACATGTCCATGGAGATATGTTAATTAGCTGATGGGAGCTGCGTTCCCATGCATTCCAATAGTCTGGTTCTATGTGTGGGACAACTATTTGTATAGACTACAGATAGGGGTTAAATGAGTGTTCTGAGCTGCTCGGTGGGAAAGTATGGTCACAGGAAGGTGTTAGTTCCGGTCACATGATGAGAATGGTACCTAGTCCATAATCTAGGTCCTGAAGGATTTGGGATGTCTTATATTATTATAAACTATACTATTGACACATGTTAGTTTAATTAACATAATTTCTTATGATGTTTAGGCAGGGACCAGGCCTTTGAACACCATGCAATGTCAGGAACAAGCTTGTGAGAGCAGAAACAAGATTACACAAGATTGCTGGAGACTGTGTGAACAGGATGGTCACGGAAACAAGTCCACTCCCAGTACAGCGCTATAGCGCGGTAGAGACTGTGTGAGGATTACAAGAGCCAAATACGTATGGCTAGCTACCCCTAAAGTCTACATGCAGATGTGGGCGTTTTAAAAAAAAATTCATCAGAAAATTATTTTCCCTGCATAAACAAGAGACTGTAACGGGCAGCTATGACTGCTATATTATTTTGTATATCTATTTTGATGTGGTTGTTATGATGTAATACAACACGGTTCTATTATTGTTCATAACATGTTTTATTCATTCCTTAATGTGTACCAACAGTTTGTTAAAGACCCAAAAACCTACCAGCCACAGAGGAACCATCCAGCTAACCTGAAGCTGAGGAAGTAGGCAGTTTAGGTATCATCATCGAAGATGGTGGTACCACCTGTCAATACCACATCAACTTTGTACACTTCGGTGACACTTTCAGGTGTCCCTTTGAAAGTACACACTACGGTTCCTGGTTTGACAACCCATTTACCGATGGTACATACAACCAACATGATGGGTGCAAGCTACATACAGACTCCAGTCTGTGGTGGTACCTACGGAGGGGGGGGGGGTGGCAACACCTCCGCCGGGGTATGTGCACCCGTTGATCGGTTCAACAACATCGAGCCAGCAGAAGACCTCGGTCTCTGTTCCAGTTCCGAAGCTAGACTGGGTTTAACTCCTGTCCAGCGGGCTAAGTATGATAGGAACCTGGGCATAGAGAAGCTGGGGACAGACATTGTCCCGAGGGATATAGATGATCTGGATGACCGATTCTCTCCTTTTGACTTTGAGGAGATGAAGAATCCTGATGCAGCCCGTCCATAGGCCATCGACATTCCTCTTTTCACGGGGTCACCACCCGGAGAAAGTACAAAGTCTGGTTCAAGGCTATTGTGGAGAGCAATCGCTGGAACAATCAGCAAGCGCTGGTTGCTCTTAAGCAGGCTCTTTGCAACGGGCAAGGTGAACCAGCCCTTTTAGCATTTGAGAGAGTGAAGGTCAAGACTTTGAGCTCACTTGAGGAAACTGCTGAATGGGCTAGCCAATGCAAAGCCCCTGCACCTGTTGCTGCCAAAACTGAAAAGGAGACAGAAAACTGCATGGGGCCCATCCTCTTGGCAAGAATGGCGCCCCAACAGTTAGCCATGCCCGTAAGGGTTTAGTAGACGGTGTTAACACTTCGATGAACCAAGGCCACGCAGAGGCAGAAGGGTCTGATCCACCTGTAAGCGTCTGGCAAGGCGGGGCCAGCAAGGACAAACGGAATCCTGAGGATTCTATAGTCGCTTGCTGAGAGGAGTCTTGGTTAAAATCGATCGCTGAAAGCAGTGCAATTCAAGACTCCCCGAGCGATCCTTGTTGGGAATCCCTACTGACAAAAGCCATTGCTCTGGATGGAGGGGAAAGGCAGATCTATGCTGACTTCTGAGTGTGTTCCTTTATGGGGACAACGCTGGTATGGGAGTCTGGTTATTTCCGGGGCGTGTTGTGAATTTTTGGTCAACACAGGTGCATCACACACCCTGGTTGATCGGAAATTCATGGCCCGTCTTTGCAACCAGCCCGGTGCTCTGCTACTAGGAGTAAAAGCTAGGACTGCTACGGGAGATAGTGTGCAGACCCATGGCAGAACTGTGAAGCCTATGTTGGTGGATAGCAAGACATACTGGATATGTCCAACCATCACCAACATCACTGACGATGGCATATTGGGGATGGACTTTGCTGCTCTTTACGGAGTAACAATGAACACCGCAACGGGCCGTCTATAGATTAAACATCCCTATAAACAATCTGTACAGTGGGTATTAGGAGATGGATCATCTGTAGTGTTAGTGGCACAGGACACTAAGCTGGCACCAGGACATGTATCTGATGTCCTAGTTAGCTGTGTGGGAGTGCAAGCCAAACGGCCAGGAATGTTTGGACCAAAAGCTTGCCAAGCTAGGTCTCTCTGGTTATCATACATATTGTAGCGGAGGGGGTCTCCGCCACGGGGAGTCGCGGGGAGTCTCGCGGGGAGTATAGTGCGTCACCGTCCCGCAGGGGGGCGCCCCGCGTCGGAGTGCTATATAAACGAGCACGACGGCGCGGGCCGCCAGTCTTGCTTGGCTCTCGTTCGGGACGGACGTGCTGTGCTCCCTGAGAGACTCCCCGCCGAGCTTGACTCCCCGCCTTTATCAAGGCGAGTTCTAATAGACCTTAAGTCGTTATTGTGATATCCAGCAGCATTGGCCATAAAGGCTCCGGTAGCTCTTATCCTGTATCATCATTCCGTCAATAGAGAACTATCTTATATCACAACTCCTCCTCTCCTCGTTTTCCTTCTTAGTAATAAGCCAACATCTAATACCGTTACAGTGGTGACAGTCGGGTTTATTTCAGAGACGAACAACACGCCCGGTAGAAGATGGATGGTTTATCCTTAGATACAGGTCTGGAAGCAGTAGAAAGAAGGATGGTAGACCTGGCAGTGGGGAGAAGGAGGGAAGTGCCGGCAGGAGATGGCATCTACTTGAGGTTGCCGGAGGTGGAGGCACCGCCGGGGTTCGAAAATCCTATAGAGGGGCGCCCAACAGAGGACGTGGTGGCTGCCGGCGATGCAGGGGAAACTGAGAAACAGAGACAGTGGGTGATAGACTGGCGCACCGGCGAGGAAGAGCGTATTCGGAAGCTGGAGGAAGAAAGGAGGGCCCAAGAGGAGAGATGGCAGTTGCTCGCGGGTAATTTGGGCGGTCTGGGGGCCGTCGGTGAGGGGAGGCCTACCTCCGGCGCCAGTCTCGGGTCCAGCCAGGCCGATACCATCCCATGGGGAGCGGGGGGAGGTCAGCGAGAGACGGAAGGGGCCAGCCGGCCACCTCGAGAGGAAACCCCCCGAGAAGACTCACCCAGATTAGCATTGGCGACTCCCCGGGGCGGGGAGTCCGCTCGGGGCAGTCTAACCGGAGAGACAGCAACTCCCCCCGGCGGGGAGGCGACTCCCCGGGGCGGGGAGTCAGGGATAAGGGCCGGTAGTGCCCCCACCACGCCGGCTACCGAGGCAGGGGTGGATCCCGCTGTGCTAGAAGTGATCCGTCGACAGGTGAGGGAGTCGGCGGCCCGCCGGGAAGCTGAGAGGGTGGAGCAGGTTAACCAGCTTGAAGTAGCCAGGAGGGAAGTAGAGCGGAAGGCGGCGGAGAACAGTCTGAGAATGGCAGCCAGGGAGGAAGAACGGATGCTCCAGGAAGCAGAGGAGGATAGAAGGGAGATGGCTGAGGAGGTGGCGCTCCGCGCCGACTCAGTACAGAGGGAGATCGTGGCCGTGGAGGCAGCCCGAGCGGAGGTGACCCACCGGGAAGGGGCGTATAGGGAGGCCATCCGCAGCGAGGTGCAGAGGGGTGAGAAGGAGGCTTGGGGCGCATACCCCATACCGTCACCCCAGGGGGAGCTTCCCCGGCCACTCCCTTCTTACGCCGTTCAGAGCCGTAATAATAGAGGGGAAGTACCAACTAGGGAGAGTGGGGAACGTTACCCTTTTGGGCAGGGGGCTACGCCCACTCTACCGGCAGCAGCAACCGTGGCCATGCGCAATCCGGAGTCCCGGCAAATGGGGGGAAGCTTCGGGGGGTACGGCCCCGTCGGGCCCTCCATCTGGTCTCCGCACCCCCCGGTGGGGCTTCCGGTGCAACCCAGTACACTGCACCTGGGGAGAACTCCACCAGCCCTCCTGGGTAGGCCGAAGGAGGAGAAGGCGGGAACACCCACTGTGGCGGGGGAGACGGGTAAGGAATGGTCTAACGCGGAGCGCAAGGCCAAGCCGGTCTACACCCCGGCTAAGTTCGATGGAACAGGCTCCCTAACGGAATACCTCGCCCACTTTGAACTCTGCGCGGAAGTGAACGGCTGGGATGAGAGCACGGCAGGCCTCTTCCTGGGTCTGAGCCTAACGGGGATGGCACGCCGCCTGCTAGCAGGTATCCAGCCCAACTCCGAGAAGGGGTATCTCCGCCTGAAGGAGGCCCTCGTAGCACGCTTCCAGCCACCGAACCAAAGCGCGATGTACAAGGCCCTACTCCGCTCTAAGGAGAGGGGAAAAGGGGAGTGTTTGCAGTCGTACGCGGAGGATATCGCTCGGGTGACTCGTCTTGCCTACCCGCAAGCTGACCTGGCCACCATCGATTGTATGGCTAAAGATCGCTTCGTGGATAGCCTCAGAGATCACCAGCTCCAACTGTGGATACACCAGAGCACGGCCGCTACACTGTTGGAGGCCGTGCAAGTAGCGTTACATGCAGAGGCCTGTATGCGGCCACACGGGCAGCCTTCTCAGACGGTGTGAGCAACGGCTCAAACCATGGGAGAAGAGGTTCGAGTTCTGCGGGAAGACGCAGCGAAAGAGAGGGAAGCCGCTGCTCAATTCCGGGAGACGGTTACCAACGCTCTAGCCAACCCCTCTCACTCCTCGGCCGGGCAAGGGGGGGAGAGAAGGGGCAGAGGGGACCGTTCCGACCGGCCCCGCAATCCTTCCAGGACTCCCTTATCCGAGATGCGGTGCTACCATTGTGCTGCTTTGGGCCACCAGCGATCAGGTTGTCCGGTATGGAGGGACCAGATGGCAGCAGCTGACGCAAGAGCAGCGGGTCACACCGGAACCGTGCGGGCCGCAGGACAAATGATGGCCATGCCCTCCGCGCCGCCGGCGCCGATACCATTCACACCCGTGGGTCCCGAGGCGGGGCAGTTCGGCTACTCCGCGGCACCTCCATCCGCGCAGTTCGCGCCCACAATGACAGAGGGGGCGGGAAACTAGAAACAACCCTACAGGATAGCCACTGTAGGGTCGGCGATGGGATGAGGCAGAGAACAGAGATCGTGGTGGGCCGCCTGGAAAGGGGAGGGTCCGGCCTCCTGGTGGAGGGCAAGATAGAAGGGAGTGTTGCGGTGTGCTTGGTCGACACCGGGGCTTCCGTCAATCTGTTGGCCCTATCATGGTGGCGGACCCACGGGGAGCCAGGCCGCCTGGAGGACACCACGCAAGCTGTCTACTCGGTGGAGGGGCGGCCAATGAAGGTGCACGGGCGTGTACGGACGGCGGTGGTTATCGGAGACCGGCCGTGGCCTGTGATTTTTGAACTAACAGAGATTCCAACTGACGTCATATTGGGAACTAGCTTCCTATTACAATCTCGCTTCCTGGTGGACCTCGCTCGAGAACGGTTGGTCCTAGACGATCCTCCCGAGGAGGAGGAGGGCATCCGAGTGTGCCGAGTCATCAGCTGCGGGACGGCGGTGATCGAAGCAGGGGAGGAAGCGGTTATCAACGCGTACTTGGTAGGAGACTGGCAAGGCGAGGAGGAGGGCCTCGTGGAGGGGCTCCGGGAGGTGGAGGAGAAGCGGGGGTTCCTGGTAGGGCGGGGCCTGGTCGACGTCCGAGACGAGGGCTCCACACCCTTACGCATCTTCAACCCGGGGCAAGACTCCGTGATCATTTATAAAGATATGACGGTGGCCTCACTGGAGCCAGTAACGCTGCCACCTCCACCCGGGGGAGTGGAGACGGGAGAGAGCTGCCGGATGGTAGGAGATAAACCCCTACCCACGACAGAGGAAACCGAGGGAGTAATCCGACTTCTGACAGAAGGGGTGGAGGCGGAATGTCAGCAGCCCCTCAGTGAGCTGCTGAGGAGGCACAAGGGGGCATTCCAGCTGAATCCCGGGGATACCGGGAGGGCCACCGCCGTGCAGCACAAGATTGACACCGGGCATAGTCCCCCACTGCGGATGCCACCGAGGAGGCTGGCCCCCCATCGGCGGGCCGTGGTTGACATGGAGGTGGATAAAATGTTGGAGTCCGGGACCATCGAGCCAGGGGAGGGACCGTGGGCCTCCCCGGTAGTCCTGGTGAAGAAGAAGGATGGTAGCATGCGATTCTGCGTGGACTACCGCCGGCTCAACCATGTGACGAGGAAGGATGCGTACCCCTTACCCCGGATCGACGACTCCCTGGATACGCTGGCTGGATCCCGCTGGTTTAGCACCATGGATCTGGTCAGCGGCTACTGGCAGGTCGCCATGGCTCCTGAGGATAAGGAAAAGACAGCCTTCTCGACGCACCGGGGCCTCTTCCAGTTTACCGTAATGCCTTTCGGCTTATGCAATGCCCCGGGGACGCTCGAGCGGTTGATGGAGGTAGCCATGCGCGGCCTGCAGTGGACATCCTGTCTGGTTTACCTGGACGACATAGTGGTGTTTTCCAGGGACTTCGAGGGGCACTTAAAACGACTGGGGGAGGTGCTGAACCGGCTGGAGTCGGCTGGACTCAAGGTGAAGCCCTCAAAGTGTCACCTAGCAAGAAGAGAGGTGGCCTTCCTGGGTCACGTCGTGAACGAGAGGGGTATCTCCACCGATCCCGCCAAAATAGAGGCGGTGCAAAACTGGCCGATCCCTAACAGTCTGACGGAGGTGAGAAGCTTCATCGGCTTGGCGGGGTATTACCGCTCGTTCGTCCCCGAATTTGCCACCCTGGCCAAGCCACTCACCTCCTTAGCAGAGAAAGGACGGATGTTCCAGTGGCATGAAGGGTGCCAACGGTCCTTCGAGGAGCTGAGGAAGAGGCTGATCAAAGCACCCATCCTCAGGTACCCCCGGGAGGAGGGGCAAATCATCCTCGATACCGACGCTTCAGACAGTGGACTGGGTGCGGTACTCTCCCAAGATCAAGACGGGTCGGAGATCGTTCTCTCGTACGGTAGCAGGACGCTGAACCCAGCGGAGCGCAATTATTGCGTCACCCGACGGGAGCTCCTGGCAGTTATCTTCGGACTAAAAAAGTTCAGGCATTACTTGCTGGGCCGTAATGTGCGTGTACGTACCGACCACGCTGCGTTGAAGTGGGTAACCTCGTTCAAGGAGCCGGAGGGCCAGGTGGCACGGTGGATCTCAATCCTCGACACCTACGATTATACCATCGAGCACAGACCCGGTCGCTTGCACGGGAACGCAGACGGCCTCTCCCGTATACCGTTCCGGCAGTGCGGATGCACGAATGGGGAGGATGACGAAATGCCACCCTCCGTGAGGGCAGTCACCAGGCAGGGGGCCGCAGATCCAGAGGTATCGTCGGAAATCCGGGACGACTGGATCCGCGACCAGAGGGACGACCCAGTATTGGGGAGGGTTTTCCAGTGGGTGGAGACCGGCTCCACCCCCCCTCCCGCAGAACTGGCGGAAGGATCATACGCCTTGAAATCGTTGGCCAGCCAGCTAGGCCGTATCGAACTTCGCAAGGGTCTTCTGGGGAGATGGTGGTTTGTACCAGGGACGGTGCGGGCATTCCAGATCCTCGTGCCAGATAAGCGGAGGGAGGAGGCATGGGAGTCGTCCCACGGAGGCGGAATGATAGGCCATTTCGGTCGGGACCGGACTATAAGGAAGGTTCAGGAGAAATGGTACTGGCCGGAATTTCGTCGGGACGTCACCTACTGGACAGCCACCTGCCAGAAGTGTCTGCAGAGGAAGCCCCCTCCCCACCCACGGCGCGCCCCCATGGGACATATAGGGGTGGGTCTTCCGATGGAAAGACTGGCCATCGACGTGATGGGTCCGTTACCCATAACCCCACGAGACAACCGCTATGTGGTTGTCATCATCGACTACTTCACGAAGTGGGGGGAAGCCCTAGCCATACCAACCCAAGAGGCGGCGACCGTAGCAAAAGTGCTTGTGGAGAGCGTGGTCTGCCGCTTCGGAGCCCCCACCAGCCTCCACTCGGACCAGGGACGAAATTTTCAGTCGCACCTCTTCCGCAGGGTGGTGGAGCTTTTGGGGGTGAAGCAGTCTAGGACTTGTGCCTTCAATCCCCGCTCGGACGGACTGGTGGAGAGGGCCAACCGGACGATAGAAGCCCTCCTATCGGCGGTGGTGGCGGAGGACCAGAAGGATTGGGACGAGCATCTGCCCATGGTTATGTCCGCCTATCGATCCTCTGTCCACTCCACCACCGGCGTTACCCCCAATATGATGATGTTGGGGCGGGAGACTAATACCCCCCTCTCCTTGCTGTACCCCGATCCCGAAGAGAGGGTAGGAGAGGGCGAGGTGGGGTATGTGGCCCGACTCCAGAGGCAGACGGCCAAGGCACACGCCTTGGCTCGGGAGCACATCGGCACTTCGGTGGAGCGGCAGAGGCGCAATAATGACGGACGGGCCGTACTACGGGAGATACCAGTGGGGGCGGTGGTGTATTACCACCACCCTGGAAAGAAGGTTAGGCGGAGCCCCAAGTTCCAGCGTCTGTGGACCGGCCCTTGGCGAGTTACACACCAAGTGGCCGGATCCATTTACGAAATAAAACGGGACCGCACTACCAAGATAGTCCCCTTTGACCAGCTGAAGGTGGTCCCCGAGGCACCTTTGGGGGTGCCCGAAAGGGAGGGAGAAGCGTTAGCACACGTAAGGCTGGTGTGGAGCCATGGCAGCACCGCCAAACTAACTCCCCGTCACGGGGAGGTTGGAGCGGTGGCGCCACCTGGTAGGGGGAGGCATAACTCCCCGCCGACTCCCCGGCTACATACGGGCACTCACCAGCAAACTACTTCACTGCTGAGCGTCTGGCAGCGTCTCGGCCAGAAAATGACTAAGAAAAGGAGCAAGGCGGGGTTTACCATCCCCAAGGTACGGGGGGAAGCTAGAAGGAGCCCCATAGCACCCCGGCGGTCACCATTGGAGGAGCGGGAGCCAGCCGAAACTCCCCGGGGAGGGGAAAAGAGTGGGGGGAGTCGCGCAGACGATCGCGACTCCTCTCGCCACCTCTCGCGGAAGAACGAGAAGCCGCGAGAGGGGAGTGAGCGGGCCGCCATCTTGAAAAAAAACGAAAACAAGGACTCCCCGCATAGAAGCCGGTCCAAGGAAAGGCGTCCAAGTACCAAGCGGAGGTCTGACACCCCTCCCCGGCGAGACAGACATCGAAGAGAGGACAAGGGCGCTTCGGAGGTGAGAAGGCACGCGGGAGAATCCCGTACTATTACGAAAGGAGGACACGTGGGCAGAGCTGGCAGCCCGAACTCCCCGCGGCGGGGAGTCAGCGAAGCTGTTATGGCCTCAGCGAGTACCAGCAGTGCGGGTGGAGGGGGAGGAGACGGCCCCTGGAGGCCCCCGGGGGAGAAAGAGAAGCCACAGGACGCCCCCCCAGACTCCCCGCAAAAGGAGGATACGGAGGAGGACGCCCGAGGGAGGAAAAGTAAGTCGCCAGTAGGGCAGTTCCCTTGCCCCCACTGCGCCACCACCTTTACCAAAACGTGTAATCTGTTAAGGCACATCAAAACCATCCATGAGGAATACCCGCAGGACTGGCTGTGCCCCTTACTCAAATGCAAGGAGGGGGACAGCGGCTCCCGCTTTGCGAGCGTGCGGAAGTACGGGATACAGCAACACTTGAAGGAGGCGCATGGCATGGATCAGCATCCATGGGTGGGGGACAGTAGCCTCTTCCCCAAGAAGCGGAGCATAACCCCTACCTGCCGGGCGCAAAGCCGGAGCCGGTCCTCCTCATCGGACTCACGGGACGGGTCCGCGGATGGCTCCTCCATCATCACCCCCACTCCCTCCGGATCGCGGCCCCTACCGGAAGCGTCGGCTGCCGCCTCCAAGGCGCCTCCGCCTGACAAGAGAGTTGTGGTGCTGCACCAAACACCGCGCCGATCACCCCGCATCGCGCAGGAAGGGCAGCAAGCCGGGGAGGAGCTGCAGCCCCCACCACCTAAAAAGTGCCGGGTGGCAACAAAAGCTGAGAGGAAGGTGCCGCCCTCCCCCTTACCCGGTCCAGAGCCGAGAGTACGGCTGGAGAGGCTACCACTGCACCGGTCGCCCACCCCATCTGGCTCCACCCACGATACCCCCCCCTCCTTAGGAGCCTCGCCGGCCTTTAGTTTGGGTACCCCATCCTTGCTGGAGGTGCAGCGGCTCAGAGTGAGTGAGGAGGACGCCCAGCAGGCAGTGCAGCTCCTCCTCATGTCACCCCAAGAGGGGCAGGAGACACCCTCCATCCCCCACACTCCGGAGGAAACCGGGAGGCAGCACCAAGATACGGCGTCCGGGGAGCAGATACTCCGCCAGCCTCCGATAGAGCCGACGCTGGGGAGAGAGGAACCGTTCCAGGAAACGGTAACCCGGGCAACCCCTAGCAGGCCAGTGGCCCCACAGAGAGCGGGGGAGGAGACCGCAGCCCCTGCCCCCGTGAGCGGTGCGCTCCAGGTGGCTCGCGACCAAGCGGACAATATTAGCACCCTGAGCTGCGTGCTGGAGGCGATGGATTGTACGGTGGCTAGCGTACCGGCAGCAGACGGCGGGGAAGACATCGTGGCGATAGTACGGAAGTCCGCCCTACCCCCCCCCCCCACCCGGCACACCCTCCTTCCTCGTCACCATCGAGGAGACGGTCGAGGAAGAGGAGCTCCCTGCTGAAACGGCGGCCAAAGGGATGAGGCAGCCCTTCCTCCTCACTCTACCTCAGCTACCCCGGGGAGTAGCTGGGAGTTCGCCACGAAGGCCTCCAGCGGGGAGTCAACCCGGAGGGGTGAGGTAGCCCTTCTCCCGCACCCTACCTCAGCCACCCCGGGGAGTGGCGGGGAGTTCGCCACCAAGGCCTCCAGCAGCGGGTGTGTGGAGCCTCCCCCCAACCCGGCCGCGACCGCCACAGGGAGTGTCGGGGAGTCAGGCCCACCTACCTCTGCCGAAGCCACCCGATACCTACCCCTCTCCTTCGACGACGCTACGGAGTCGGACACAGATCCGGACAGTAAGGGGGTGGTGATCGACTTGCTGAGTGAGGAGGAGGAGACCAGCACGGAGGCCATACCTCCCCATGACCTCCCCACGTACGTACAGGCCCAGGAGAGGCGCCGGGGTCCCACCCCTTGGACTCTGCCAGCCGGGGTGCTGCAGCACATGTTAGCGGACCACGATGGGTCCTCTGCTGTGGTGGTGACACCGGGGTGCACCGAGACTGGCGAGTGGGACCGGTCCTTCTCGGTTCTGCTACCCCCCCACGACCCCCAGAGGGAAGTCACCTTCTACCCTTACGAGGAGTCCCGGGGAGTCGAAGTCACGCGGTTAGCTGAGCATTCAGCCACCGTTTCTCAGAGTGACACACGACTACCCGAGGGGTTAGACTCCTTCGTATCCGACGAAGTGCCCCCCACCGTGCTACCCGAGGAATGGAGGTCCCCGGAGCATCCCCCGCCCCCTCCCACCAAGCCCCGCGCGGCGCGAGCCGCCTGTGCGCAGGCATCAGCAACGGGACCGCCGCCAACCGACGCCGGACCGGCAGCACCAAATCACCCTGGGACATGGGGAAGACTACAGCCGCGACGAAAGTATGCGGAGAAGGCGGCCGCGGAGAACCGGTCCCCGCAGATCACCACAGCAAGCCAGCCCGGACGGGTCTCTGCTCCAGCCGCCTCTGGGGGGCCGCCCTTCTTCCGGGGGACACCTCCGGCGTCGCGGGGTCCAGGCACCTCCTTCCGCCGTACCCCACCCAGTGCGCGGAGGAGTACGCGGAGGCCCCGGTCGACCGGCGCAGCTACCCTCTTGGGTTCCCCCAGCCTGAGGACCCCACCGGTTCCTCCTCACCCAGCAGCCCCCGCCCCCGATACCCCTGCCGCCTGGATGCCCTGGTGGCTGGTGTCCGGACGGGACCCCACGCAGCTGGAACGGTGGGCAGCCTTCCTGCTCCCTCCCTTGTCCATGGGGGAGGACTATGACGCTACGGGGGGAGAGGTCAACTCCCGGTTGGTCGCCCTCGGAGACGACACCTTCGACGTCGTGGCGTCCGTCCGGACCCGGTATAGACTGCGGAGACGAGCAGCCACCGCAGCACCCCCACCCCCACCGGTGAGTTAAAAAGAGAGCTACCACTAGGGGTACGCGGGCAAGCATCATGACGGGAGGGGTCAATTTAACGGGAGGAGGGAAGTATACGATGCTGGTACATCATACACGTAAGCAGAGATGCGGGGTCCAGTACAGGACCGAGCCGGGCCAGAGAGGGAGATCGGTAAGGGGACGTAGGGAGAGGCGACCAAGTGCGCCGCGGGAGGACCTAAAAGGGAGATGACTTACCTGGCTCTTTGTGTTGCAGAAGAAGCAGTAGGCAGGGGCCTCGTCGCGGGGTTGGCGCCTACGCGTCACCCCCCTCCGGTTAGGAGCCTGGCTCACCGGTACCCTGTGTGGCCGTCACACCACACAGGGGGTCATAGCATCATCTTCATCCATCGATCCGGTCACCTATTCAAGTTCTGTTGCCCGCCGTCGGGCCTACCTGTGCCGTCCATGAGTTAAAGACAGGGATCCTTGTTCGTCGCCAACAGTGCCTTGTTCGTCGCCGACAGTACCAGGGTCGTCAACGGTCACCAGCCAGCCCGGAGGGCCCTCTCATATTAGTTTAAAGTGCATGATGTTAATGATTGTTAATTGTTATGATGTATCTCCGGCTACGGAGTAGTCCAGACTGTGTAATCATATTAAGGATATATTTACGACACCTTGTGCCATAGGCGTTCAGATAATAATAACTAAACTCAGGTTTGGTAAACAGCTTGTTTATTATAAGTCAGTTATCCGGGGAAACACTAAGAGTAAGGGTGGGAATAATCTAAGCAGGGGAGGGTGTAGCGGAGGGGGTCTCCGCCACGGGGAGTCGCGGGGAGTCTCGCGGGGAGTATAGTGCGTCACCGTCCCGCAGGGGGGCACCCCGCGTCGGAGTGCTATATAAACGAGCACGACGGCGCGGGCCGCCAGTCTTGCTTGGCTCTCGTTCGGGACGGACGTGCTGTGCTCCCTGAGAGACTCCCCGCCGAGCTTGACTCCCCGCCTTTATCAAGGCGAGTTCTAATAGACCTTAAGTCGTTATTGTGATATCCAGCAGCATTGGCCATAAAGGCTCCGGTAGCTCTTATCCTGTATCATCATTCCGTCAATAGAGAACTATCTTATATCACAACTCCTCCTCTCCTCGTTTTCCTTCTTAGTAATAAGCCAACATCTAATACCGTTACAATATCTAGCCAACTCTCGCTGGGGGATGATACCGATCTGTAACTCTAGTAGCAGGGGGCTTACTCTATGAAAAGGGACACCTATTGGTAGAACCAAACAAGCATATGGTGTTGATTCATTAGCAGAGGATTTCGTGGACGTAGGTATGGTTGCTGGACATCCTGCCCATGAGGATGTCCTGGCAAAATTCAGCACAAAAACGGGGTCGTCCTAGGAAGGTATGGATTGAACCGCAGCAGTGTGCTACTAAGCCCAAGCAGGGTAGGCTTCGTAAAAAAAGGCCAGCCCGTGCAAGGGGCTTACTATGGACGCTGGTAAACATAGCGGTATTGTACTGTTGGTACCAAACCCGCTAGACCTACCAAAGGAAAGTCTACGGAGGAGTGCACGTGTTCGAGAGAGGGATGAAAATGTGTAAACATTTTTCCATCTTACCTAGTTGACGACAAATAGCTACTGGCTTGATATATTATCGGATTTCCATTGGAGTTAGAAAAGCACTTGTTGGGGTGGGTGACTGGCTTCGCCGGTTAATACTAAGTAAGGGATTAGCTTTGATCACATATTGCTGGGAAACATGCTGCTGTGTTGTACGGATAGGCTTCCTCAGGATAGGCTTCCTACTGATGGATAACTGCGTCATGGGAATTGAGTATGGATCAAACAGAGCATGACCAGGTAACAGTGATAATTCTGGTAGCATCCTATGTGCAGTCATGTTAGTTTAATAAACAGACATTCTTATGATGTTTAAGTAGGGACCAGGCCTTTAAACACCATGCAAAGTCAGGAACAAGCAGCATCGTGAGAGCAGAAATAAGATTACACAAGATTGCTGAAGTCTGTGCAAACAGGATGGTCGCTGGAACGAGTCCACTCCAAGTAAACGGGTACAGAGGGGTGGAGAGTGTGCGAGGGTTACAGGGGCCAAAAATGTATGGCTAGTTACCCCTAAAGTCTACATGCAGACATGGGCATTTCTTTAAAATTCAGCAGAAAATTATTTTCACGCATAAATAAGGGACATTATCTTACAATGCACACAGGATTCATGGGGTTGGGATAGGTGGATCAAGGGGAAAGGAAAGCTCCAATTTTGGTTTAGTATTGATCTTAATGGAGGTCAAAAGGATGACATTAGGTTGCATTTATTGTTAATTTTGGGTGCCTATTTTTTGCTACTTCTAACATAGATAGTATATTGGTTTTGACGGCATACTTTGTCTTTTGATCTCTACTACTATTTAGATATAATGCTGTAATATATTTCCTGCTTAAGGTATGCAATTTAAAGTGCGGCAAAACTTCTGAATTTGCATTTCAACCTGTGCATATAATAATGAACCAGGCAGGGCGCCTTGGTCAATAAGAGTTATTGACATGGGACATGTGCATTTCTTAAAATCGAGAGCATGATATGGCTATTTATCTAAATCCACAGGGCAAATTGGGATCTTTAATGTTCCTTTAAATAAGTTAAGAATTTTGAACAATTAAACAGCCATTATTTTCTCCTTCAAGATAATAAACAGACTGTCAAGATTCAAGTTGCAGTAAAACACCATTTGAAGTGACTGGTGTCTTAGGGGGTCAATTCTTAACATTGTGAACAAATTTAGACAACAACAAAACAATTCCATTTCTCATCAAAATAAAATTGTTCAGTGCTTTTGAATGGTGGCTATCATATGACATCTTCCTTTCTTAGTTGAAGGCCAATACTGCATTTCCCAATGCAATAGTAATGTTAAAGTGAGTGAGAAAATCATTGGTAAATTGGGAGTATGCGTGACATTGCACAACAAACGGCTGAGACAGGTGGAGAACTCATTTCGGTCCAATCCAAACTTTCCTTTACACATGCTTCGGAGTTTATAACTGCAGCAGAAATCCAAGTAATGTATGGAGAAAATGTCTTCTTCATATTATTTTCAATAAATGAAACTTCCGTTTTTTTACTTTTATTTAACCCATACACTGGTCATAGTGAGTTATTGTTATTCAGTTTGATCAAACATGTACAGTTGTTTAGCTACTTACACAATGAGCCTGTCCTTTTCCAGACCTCTGGTGTGTTTACCTATATACATTCCTTTTCTGGTTTCACTGTGTATAATGTGCCAAAAAATTTTTTACCCACACCCTTTTTTGAAGAAAAAAATACAACCTATATTAATGACTTGGTCGCAATCCCTTCTGTAATATAACATTATATCGCCAGAAACACCCACATATTGCAATAAATATTTATCAGACATATACAAAGACAGCTGGACTTTTAACAACAGCAAATGTTCCCAATCTTAGATCAATTTACTTCATGCTCTAGTATCTCACTGAAACAGGTTTTAGATTGGAAGCCATGTAGACATTTTGTTTCCAATGACGTTGTACCTCCACACAGCCGCCATTCTGTTTCCCTATAACACTCAAGAAATAACCAATTCTGACCTTTCCATAACGAGCGTAATAATATTATTAGGTCTAAAAGTCGAGGACAATCTAAAGTTTGTATTTGTTTGGAAAGTTTTGCTGTTGGTATTTCATAATGTAATATGCAGAGGACGTAGATATCTTTTGAAATATGTAGCTGATATGAATGATTTTAGTCGAACTGTGCATCTTTATCCTTCCAATGGTAAAAAAACAGAAATGACAGAGTCCAATGTTGAAAGAAGCAAGCATTTTATTTATTCATTTTAAAAGACATGTAACAGACTTTGAATGAATGAATAACAGAAAGTTTGAAACAGAATTAATTATCAGTGTAGTCAACTCATTTCTACTCTGCCCTTGACACATAATCAGACATATCATGGTGCAACATACAATAATTGTTTTATTCTGTAGTTGAATTAACCATTTAAGAATTACAAAGTGTGTAAATGTAACATGTCCTTTGTATTATGCAGTGGCAATGGGGTTTATATTTTCCTGAAGGTTTTCCACGGGTTACACAAGATGTTTACACTTCAGGTGATTCATACTGATTACTAGATTATAAGTTGAAAACTGAATATTTGACTCAAAAAGATAGAATAGATAAGATGAGAATCATCCATACATTGATAATCATTTTACAACAAATTAATAATTAAATTGCTAGTTAGTGCAAGTTTTTGTTTACAGTGTAAATAAACCTTTAAAAATGTAATATGATCTGTTAGTTCCTGCACCTAAAGCAATGAAGAAAAGCCAAGTATATCATTAAAAAGAGTACATTTCATGCAAGTATATCTTTAAATCATTAGTCATGCATTGATAACACATTACATTTAACCCAATTTATTTAATAAACCTCAAATCTGTGGACAAAATTTTTTTTTTCTTTTTTCTGGCCCTATCCTTGTTTATAAACTTATTTACAGCATAGTGTTTATTTGTGTCTATTTATTTTAAAGAGGGCTGGGAAGAAACACTTAGTTGAATACGTACCTCTTCATGATTTTACATTGTTTTTCAATATTTCTAAAATGACATCATTTTCAGAGTGTTCATCAATTTGCCTAAAATCATTCCCCCCCCCCCCCCCACAGTGAACATGTGTATCATGTATGGGGCATTGAGTATGCTCATAGTGGAATGTGCACTAGAGCAACCGTAACACAAGGAAAGGTCACCCAGTTTTTGTCTCATGGTTGAGGGACATAAGCCATGTCTGAGGTTCATTCAGCTGTTGATAAATAGCCATTGTACTCCTATACTAATGCTCTTTGAAAAAATGCAGTCCTGCAAATTTTCAATGTTAAAGGACCGGCTACATTTTTGGAGGACCGGATAGCCACATATCCGATGATTTCTGCATTTTAAGTATAGAAGAGAATTGTCCATTAAAAATACAATTTAATTGTAATCATTTATTTGCCAAATCAGGATAGATGTATAGTTTTACACAATATATTGACATAAATATTTCAGCTTTAGAAGCCCAGCTGAATTCTATTAGTTCAGAAATTCTCAAAATGTGACTGGACATTCAGTCCTGCTACACCTTTGAATCTGCTGGACCGGTGGCATTTTAGAAGGACATTGCCACTGTCCTGCATGTTTTGGCAAAGACTGTGATAGCATTGAAATATACAGTGGCCCAAAAGGGTCAAATTACGATTTGCTTGACCAGTTTCGATTTTAGTTTATGAAAAGATTTAGAAGTTGGTAAAAACTTAGATAGCCATGCTAAAAATAAACAAATTACAGATGTTCAGGCACTGCTAAAGTGCTTACTTTGTTGAGCAAAGGGGAGCATAGTCGTCACAGCAGTCTCCCATGCTAACACATGTTGGGTCACAACAACAATCATACTTGTCAAAGTCACAAAATGTTTGCACAGTTGAACATCTCCCTTTACATGAATCTGAAATTAAGTGAGAAAATATACATGTTAAGCATAGCACGAATTGTGGACCTGGATGTGATAGGGGAGCCAGCGTTTGAGATTTCAGTGGGCTGCTATATTTAGTCTGAGGGGTCACCGCCTTATCTTTGGGCTGGGAGTATTATAGTATGTATCGGAACGGGACTATGGTTAACTACTGTTTATTACTCAATCGACCTGCAGCCAATCAGAGGCCTCCATTTGGTCACGTGACCGGAAGTGACCTACTTAGGGGATTAGTGGTGACGTCACGTGACCTAGTTAGCCAATCAGAGGCCGCCATTTGGTCACGTGACCGGAAGTGACGTCATATGACCTACTTATGGACCGGAAGTGACGTCATATGACCTACTTAGGGGACCGGAAGTGATGTCACGCGACTTAATGAAGAGATGAGCGTCTTTAAGGGGTCACGCGCTTTAAAATGTGATATATATTTTTTTTTTTGGAGGAGGAGGAGGAGGAGGAGGAGGAGGAGGAGGAGGTGGAGGAGGATAAGGAGAGGAGGAGGAGGAGGAGAAGGAGAGGAGGAGGAGAAGGAGGAGGAGGCGAGTCTCTTATTTTTTTCGGTAAACTAATAAAAAACACTACGATATAAGTTTGTTTTTTTCATTTTTATTGTTTTACGAGCGACTGGAAGTGACTTATTGAACTAGGTAGAAGCGTTCTTTAAAGTGTATAAGGGGGGAGGGGAGGGGAGGGGAGGGGAGGGGAGGGGAGGGGAGGGGAGGGGAGGGGAGGGGAGGGGAGGGGAGGGGAGGGGAGGGGAGGGGAGGGGGGGAGGGGGGCCCCTTTAAGATGCATGGGGAGGGGGGCACTTTTAGGATGCATGGGGCGGGTGGGGGGGGAGGGGGGGAGGGGGGAGCGGGGCACTCTAGGGGGGTGGGGGGGTACTCTAAGGGGCGTTTGTCTCTTTTAAGAAAAAAAGAAAAGAAAAGATTTCAATCGAGAGACACGCTTCTTCCTCTCGAGAGGAAGAAGCGTGTCTCTTCATTTTTTTTTGTTTATCACATGCCTCGATGAGGCGATCAGCTGCGACTGGAGGAAGTGACACTTTAAGAGGACACGCGTCTTAATTGTTATAATATTTTTTTTTACTTACTAATAAAGAAGACGTATGAAAATAAAACACAACAATTCACATGTCCGTCGTTCTCGTTGTTTCTTGCTTGATAAAGTCAAGTAATATCGCGATGCCGAGGTCAAACTTTCCCATGTCCTCAGTCAACACTCGAAGGAGTTCAAAAGGCGTACCGCCGGCACCGTCAGCTTCAGCTTGCCACATTTTCAACACTCGGAAGGCCCACTCAGCGGGACTTCCTCCGTATTCGCATTCTTCAGCGATCTTATCTAACCTCTCAGGCGACAATTTTAAATGGTCCCCCACCTCTTTCCACCTGCTACCTAGACGTCTGCCGAGGGTGCCAAAGTGCTTATGCATCGCGCGCGAGTCGGGGTTTTCGAAATCCAACCCCTGTCTGTGGAGAAGGGACATCCACTGAGCCAACAGTTCCACGCGTCTAATGCGGGTGAAGACGCGACCGAGCTCTCCCCATCTATGACGATGCGGGGTTTCACCCCACCAGACTCGGAACATCGCCGTACACAGCTCCTCCGGTGTCTTGACACTGCGCTCTACTAGAGCATCCATACGGGCGGCGGTAACTTTTAAGCTACTGCCCAACTCTCTCCAAGATCCGCTCAACTCTTTACCTAGTTGACGAAGCAAGGCGTCGCTATATGCTAAGCGCCGCTGTCCTACCTCTCTGTTCTCCCCATCGGTCTGCCTCGCGTGTCTCACGTCGTCAAGCCGCATTAACTTTTTTTCAGGTGGACAAGGCGGTGAAGGCGAGCTTGAAAGTGGAATATCTTGAGCCATCTCGTCTCGTCTTGGCGGCGGCGGCGGCGGCGGCGGTGGTGGCGGTGGTGGTGGTAGTAGACGTTACTGTGGTCAGAGGCGATATGGTTTTTTTCCAACAGAAATCAGAGCTTTTATACAGAGGGAGTTTAATCCTATTTCCAACAGCACTCCAGCTGTCTAGCGACCTGTCCGCATGACGCTTTTTCAGCCGCTCCGCTCCTTAAGAGCTTAGATGACGAGGGGTATGTCATCGCTATCCGTGGAGACCTGCTGAAAACGGTGTTTTTTCCTTATCCATAGCCTTACCTCCTACCCCCTACCTGAGGACGTCTCCCTCCCTCTGACATTCATTGTAACAAACGTCAGAGGTCAGGTGAAAATCGGATTTTTTCATGCACAGCCTTAGTCAGCTGTCACCCCTCCCTATTGAACTAGCCGGCCGCCGCCGGCCGGCCCGGCCTACTCACCACGGCAGGAGGCGGTGATTTTTTTTTGTCTTACACTTAAGTCGCTCACCACATGCACACGCCTCTACTCACAAACAGACACGTTCGTCTTAGGGGGTCCTGCTTCACGCCACACGCCTCCTGTAGTTTTTTTGTATACACACTCTAAGCTCATCACCGTTAATCCTTTATACAGCTAACGCGCGTTGAATTGCTGAACAGGGTGGTAAGTAGCTTAGCTCATGACAGTGGATCCCTCAAAAAAAGGGGAAAGGGATCCAGCTGAAAACGTCATACCTTATGTCTTTTGTTTCTCTTTGTGAATGGCCGCCGGTCAGTCGGCGGCAGCAACCGCTTAATCCTTTATACAGCTAATGCGCATTGAATTGCTGAACAGGGTGGTAAGTAGCTTAGCTCATGACAGTCGATCTCTCAAAAGGGGGGAAAGGGATCCAGCTGAAAACGTCATGCCTTATGTCTTTTGTTTCTCTTTGTGAATGGCCGCCGGCCAGCCGGCGGCAGCTGAACAGGGGCAGTAAGTAGCTTAGCTCTAGAAGCGAGAAGGCGTATATAAGGGGCCTGGAAACCTCCATTCACTCACTCATTCTTTTGCTGCTCTCTACAGTCACCACCATGACCAAAGACAACACCTAGCGCCGTCCAAGGATCTAAGCAAGTTCAAGAACAAGACGACTACGCGGAACAGCGCTCGTTTAGCGTCAGTGCCTCCTCTTGCTACTGAAAATGAGACTACCGCCGCAGCCGCTTGGTCTTATCACCCTCCCGCTGTAGCGAGCGCTCGCAGCAGTAGTAGTAGTAGTAGTAGTAGTAGTAGTAGTAGTAGTAGTAGTAGTAGTGGTAGTAGTACTACTGGTAGTAGTCGTCGTGCTAGCGACGTTGTTACACTCGCGACGGTACACGTTGCTGCTAAGCGCGCTGCCGCTGCTACTGCCGCCCCGCCTGCTGCTGCTGCTGCTGGTGATCCTCGGGCTGCGGCTGCTGCTGCTGCTGCTGCTGCACCTGCTACTGCTGCGCCTGCTACGGCTGCGCCTGCTGAGGCTGCTGCACCTGCTACTGTTGCGTCTGCTGCTGCTGCTGCTGCTGCTGCTGCTGCTGCTGCTGCTGCTTCTGCTGCACCTGCTGCTACCGCTACTACTACTGACGACAACGCTCCTGGCACAGCTCAGTACTGGCAACCGGGTTTTTACCTCCCCACTACTGTTGATGATTTTGATGACCTGCCGCACGTTGCACAGCCCCTCTCCACCACCACATCGACCGACGCCCTCGACGCCGCTCGCGCTGAGAGTTACAGCTATTCGGACACTCAGCCCCTAAACCAAGAAGAAGAGGAGGAGGAGCAGCAGCAACAGGGTGAGACAGAGAAAGACGCTGACGACGAGGCGTACGAAGAACCCTAAGGGAAAGGGGCGGACGGTACATTTTTTCGGCTCCCCTCTTCCCCAGCTTTCGACCTCACTTCCACTGGTAGCGCGTCCGGTCCGTGGCGACTGCCCTCACCGCCACCTTACGAGGGCGGCGGCGCTTCATCTTCTACCGCTACACTCAGCACCGACGGCGTGTGGCTGCTCTGTTCCAACAACGAGGTCTCGGATACCACCAGCGCTGACGCTGCTCCTGTTATCGGTTCTGCTGCTGATTCAGCTCACGCTGATGGTGTTACTCTTCTTGCGGGTCTGAAACGTTCCAAGGTGAGTTCCAGAACAACAAGGCCTACTAAGAAGAGAAAAATACAAGAAAAAGAACGAGATGGACGAGAAGAAGCAGAGAAAACCTTCTCCCGTCTTCTCGGGTTAGAGTTCTGCTTAGACGGGGCTTTGACGCTGGAGATCTGGGAGGACGTGGCTAGACTGTCTAGGAGGCCGCGCTACACAAAAGACGGCCAGGTGAAAAAGGCGTCTCTGACCAGAAGCAAGCGAGTGCACTTCACTGCCGACGCGCTGCGCGAGCTAATAGCACGCATCGCCGATATCCGCGCAGTGGTACGCATACGCGACACAGCGGCCGCGCAAGGAAGACCTAATCACACCCCCTGGTTCGCAGTGCTGGATGAGGAGGGCGAAGTGTACGCAGCTGTGAGCTACAACAGCGGTAAGAACCTCGTCCACGTGCGCAAGTACGAAGGTCCTGACAAAAAACCCACACAGCAGAGGGGGTGACGCTGTCCGCCAGAACGCTCAAAGAGTTGGATGACAAAACAGAGATTATTCTCAAATATCTCGGTATAGATTCGGAATGAGAGACGCTCAACGCTCACGCGCGCACACACACAGCGTTTGAAGTACGCTGTATGAGACAGACAGACGGATACACAGACAGCAGACAGATAGATAGATAGACAGATAGATTGATAGATAGATAGACAGATAGATTGATAGATAGATAGATAGTTAGACGGCTAAGTAGTTGGTAACTGAGTGAAAAAACATGACGCAGTACGTATGCGAAAAGTGTTTCAAAATTTTTAAAAGACCGTACAACCACGAGAGACACGTAGAAAATTGAAGAGTAATACCTAAGTTTTGCCCTCTATGCGGCGAAGGCGATTGCCGAAAGATTGCCTGTCGACGCGAATCTCTGGACGTGGTGACCATCCCTCCGCGCATATGTGCTGTACCGAACGGGGAGGAAACGTTCACGGCAAATTGGCCTGCGATACAAACGGGCGTCAGGATGCACGGGACTCGCGTGAGTGTAACAAACTTCAGGCTACCAACCGGCGAGTTGAGTGACGCTGTAGATACTATGCGTCGCATTCACTTGACACAAAGATTCAGATACAAAGTGGGTTTCTCGGTAGGCTTACTCTTACAACACAGAGAAGACAAGAGCAAACTGCGCTACTTTCACGCCTCCCAGAACAACGCAACTCTCATACAACCGCTCCCTACTATAACTAATTCAGAAACTTTGGAAGAGCTCCTCTCAAAGATGGAAAACACCGTCGCTTGCGAGGAAGTACGGAAACTTTGCGATGCTGACACCAAGTGGCACGTTCTTTTTCCTACCAATTTGAACATTTGCGTTTACATGGGACCGGGGGAATTCCCCATAGGCGGTAGGATCACTCAGGCCGGTCGAGTTGGAAAGAGAAGCGGCGTGTTAGATTTTCCCAACAAGGACAACCTCTGCATCTTCCGCTGCATTTCCTTTCACTTATACAACACCAGCAAGCGCGCTTCAGATTTGTTACGTCAGTTCTGTCCCGCTGCCACACCTGATTCCTTTCCAGGTCTGAACATCCGCGACTTACCCGCGTTAGAGAACTTGTTTGACGTACAAATAGCGGTTTACACCGCGTCGCGTCAAGTGCCGGGGCGGAAGTTGAGAAGACGCGTTACTCTGATTAGACCGCCTTCCAGAACTCTGGCCGCCCGAGGTAAAGTCAACCTACACCTGACGGCGAAAGGCGGTTTGCACGTCTCTCTCGTCACGGACTTCAACGCGTACGCGGGCATATACGAATGTTGCAAGTGTAAGGCGGCGTTCACCACCGAGTTCTTGCTGAAGAGACACAGGAACTAGCTTTCCTCTTGCCGACAAGTCAAGTTGCGCTACGTAGGTGGCATCTACCAAAATTCGAGAACGATTTTCGAAGCGCTAGCAGACTTCTCCATTTTTCCCCCCGACGGACAATCCGGAATCTACCCTTACAAGATCGCCTTCGATTTCGAGGCTTTCTTTAGACCGTGCAAAGAACCGTCGACGGAACACGTGTCCCTGCTGTGGGATCACGTCCCTTTGTCGGCTAGCGTCGCATCCGACTTTCCGGGGTGGGAGGGGCCCGTCTGCTTCGTCAGAGAATCCGACGCAGATTCCGACCCCTTGTTGGACCGAGTTTTAAATCACATAAACGAGAACGCCAAAGTCATCAGGGAAGCTGTGCTAGAACTTTACCGACCGACGTTAGCGAAGTTAGATGCGGCGAGAGGCGACATTCACCCCTTCTCCAGGCGGCTTCGCTGCGGCTCAGACCAGACACCCGTTAGTTCAACTGAAGAAGCGTCTTCTGAGATACATCTGTCAAGCTCCAGTCGTGGGCTTCAACTCGGGGCGTTACGACTTGAACCTGATCAAAATACGCCTTCACTCGTTCTTTGCCTCCGGAGACCGAAGAAACCAAGAATTCAGCGTCATAAAGAGAAGCAATCAATACTTGGCGGTTTACACACAGCACACGGTTTTCTTGGACGTAGTCAACTATTTGGCACCCGGTTACAACTACGCGACCTATTTGCGAGCTTTCACCAGGAACGAAGAGAAAGGTCACTTTCCTTACGAATGGATGACGTCTACCAGGAAACTGGCAAACAGAACGCTGCCACCGAGATCGGCTTTTGACAGCGAACTGACGGGCGTCAAAATGTCCGAATCCGACTACGCCGCATGTCAGAAAGTTTGGTCCGACGAAAAGATGCAAACTATGGAAGATTACTTGATCCACTACAACAACAAAGACGTCAAACCTTTCATAGAAGCTCTGAAAAATCACGCTAAATTTTTCCAAGATCGCGGCATTGACATGTTGAAAGACGGAGTTTCTCTCGCCGGTTTGACTTTACGGTTCCTCTTCCAAAACCTAGAAGACGCGTTCACAACGTTCCCCCAGTTCGACGCCGTCCTCCATGCTCTGATCAAAGAAAATCTAGTCGGCGGTCCTTCCATCTTCTTCCATAGATTTCACGAGAAGGGCACCACGCGGATAAGGGAGCACAAGTACGGCGAAGAAGCGAGACCGTGCCAACACATCCTAGGACTAGACGCTAACTCTCTGTACTTGCGCTGCATGAGCGAAGCGCACTGCACGGGCTATTACCCGGTGAGACGACCTGAGACCGAGTTCAAGCCCGAAATTAGGCAAAGAAACTCTCACAGCGCTTTGGAGTGGTTACGCTTCGTAGAGCACGACCGCGACGTGAAACTGCGCCACGCTTTGAACGGCGGCGAGATGGTTGTAGGCTGTCGGAGAATTCGCGTGGACGGGTTTCACGCGGCCTCTAATACGGTTTTCCAGTTTCACGGGTGTTGGTTCCACACTCACGAGTGCATACCGTCGCACCGATATCAGTGCGCTTCACTGAGGGAGGAGAGACGCGACAGAACGACTAGAGTAAGCGCTTACTTGAAAGCGCTAGGTCACAAGCTGGTCGTCGTGTGGGAGTGCGAATGGAGAGAGATGAAGCGTCGAGATGAGGGGGTTAAGGCCTCCCAACAACGCTGGAAGGTTGACGCTTTGAAAGTGTCTGGAAACGCGATGAGCGAGAGCGACATCCTTTCCGCTGTGAAAGAGGAGAAAATGTTCGGTTTAGTTCAAGTGGACATCACTACGCCGCCTCACCTACGAGACTACTTCGAAGAAATGACCCCCGTTTTCAAGAACGTGACCGTTTCAAAATCGGACATAGGACCTCACATGTCAGACTTTGCGCAGGAAGAAAAGCTGTTGAACACGCCTCAGAGATGTCTGATAGGGAGTTACCACGGAAAAAATATTCTCTTGGGAACGCCGCTTCTCAAGTGGTATTTAGAGCACGGTTTGATAGTCACCAAAGTGCAGCTGGTCGTAGAATACCTACCTAAACGCTCCTTTGCCGGTTTCGCGGACGAAGTAACGGCGGCGCGAAGACGTGGTGACGTGAACGAGAACGAGAAAATTCTGTCAGACTGTTACAAGTTAATGGGAAACGCTACGTACGGTAAAACAATCTGCAACAAAGAAAAACACACGGCGGTGAGATACACTGACAGTCGGAAGTTCGAACTATTGGCCAATTCGTGGCGCTTCAAAAAGGCGTCCGAGTTGAGTTCCGATCTGTTTGAAGTCGAACTACAACCGAAAACAGTCAAGAACAACCTCCCTATTCAAATAGGGTTCATGGTATACCAGTACGCGAAGTTGAAAATGTTAGAGTTCACATACAACTTCTTGGATAGATTCGTCGATCGGCGCGATTATGCCCTTTGTCAAATGGACACCGACAGTCTTTACATGGCTCTCAGCGGTGACACGTTGGATGACCTAGTCAAACCTCGCCTGCGACGATCACTTAGAGCTTTTCGTGAAGACAAAAACGGAAAGAGTGCGAGAATGGTGTCCGCCGCCCGGCGGATGTTGTGAGAGACGGTTCCTTCACGATCTGAGAACTTCGGGGCTTATGAAAGCTGAGTGGGAAGGTGACGGGATCCTAAGTCTCAACCCTAAGACTTACATTTGCTACGATCGAGTCAGCGACACCGGTGTGAAAGAAAATCCAAAAACTGGAGTGCAAAAGGCGTACAGAAGAAACAAAACCCTAAGGAACCAGACGACTTCTTGGATGTTCTTCGCCAACGAAAAACTCTCATTGCTGTAAATAGAAATTTCAAAGTGGTGCGAAACAAAATGGTCACCTACACCATAGAGAAAGACGGCGTGCGCTACTTGTATTATAAGCGTCGCGTGCATTCTGACGGTGTGACAACGAGTCCTTTAGAGATATGAAAAAAAAAAATAAGCGTGTTATTGCTTGATTGAGTGCATCTTTTCAAAAATAGAGTGTTTATCAAGATTGAAAAAAAAGAAATAAAAAAATAAAATAAATTATTGTTGTGTTTTTATTTTCATACGTCTTCTTTTACTAGTAAGTCGCGCAGTCTCTTAAAGCGTCACTCATGTGACGACTTCGCTTCCAGTCACGTGATCCTAAAGACCCTCACTTCCTAAACAAAAAACTTCTTCTTCTTCTTATTCCGGTCACGTGATCAATCAGGTAACTTCCGGTCACGTGATCCTCAATGAGGTCACTCACTTCCGGTTGGCCATTAGGTCATGTGACGTCACTTCCGGTCACGTGACTCATCAGGTCACTTCTGGTCACGTGATCCTAAATTAGGTCATATATAACGTCACTTCCGGTCCATAAGTAGGTCATATGACGTCACTTCCGGTCCATAAGTAGGTCATATGACGTCACTTCCGGTCACGTGACCAAATGGCGGCCTCTGATTGGCTAACTAGGTCACGTGACGTCACCACTAATCCCCTAAGTAGGTCACTTCCGGTCACGTGACCAAATGGAGGCCTCTGATTGGCTGCAGGTCGATTGAGTAATAAACAGTAGTTAACTATAGTCCCAGTCCGATACATACTATACTACTGCTGGGGAATTCAAACCGTGTGTGTGTAAAGTCATACAAGTGTCGTTACAAAGTCAACCATGAAGTCAAATGTCATGGTCACCCAAAAGACAGGTCGAATAAGAAAATGCACAGTGCTCAGATAATATAATAGCAATGGAATGGTATTTGGTATCATGATAAACCTATATGAGATAAAAATATTTGAAAAAGTCATTTTGACCTTGGCAAGGCTTGACCTTGGCTTTCAATACTCAGTGCTTGTGGGAAGAGTATCTTATATATGATTTTTTAATATTTACTCCAAAGCACAATGTCTTTCTCCAACTCGTCACGTGAAGCCAACTTCCTATATTTCTTAGCTGTATTAGCTAAACCACATCAGTCACAAGCATTAAATCTACCATCCACAAAGGCACTTACCACACTTTTGCTAATATACCTGGATAACATGTACAGTATCCAATTCATATTATCTTTCAATATTTGTTACTTGTAGGAATTGCATTCCAGATATAATTTTCTATGTTTACATGATGGTTATGAGGGACAACATTGATTTGAAATGTTTAAGAATTATGTAACATCGGCATAGCAACAGGCTGTCATTCATCAAGGTCAAATAAAATGTTCACACCAGATCAAATCAAAAAATGTCCCAATGTGGGACAGTGCCTGGTTATCGCTGCAAGCATAAGATCACCTTTTCATAGATGTGGAGCCCATACAGTCCCATAATGACCCAAAAACTCAAAGCTCAGCTATCTCTATTAACTGAGCACTGTTTATTTTTCGATTTGACCTATTATTTGGCTGACCTCACCTTTGACCTCAAATTTGACCTTTTTCTGACATCTGTTGATCCTACACACACCAGAATCGAAATCAGCATATCCAAATTAGGGGGTACCAACCCTCAAAGTAAGTATATCATTCTACTGAAATCTAAATCTAAATATTGAAATTTTGCCAACCTGTATAAGGTATAATAAGATTGTATTAAATAAGTATTTACCTGGAATAACTGTGGCTGAAAGGTAACAAATAAACATAGATAAATCATGACATTGATTGTGACAAGTAAATGTTTTTTGTTTTTTTAAAGTGTTTTATTGGGTTGAATAATAACAAATACAGAGTAAATGAAATTAACCTAGTACATGCGCATTGCATTACTTCCACTAGTACCCCAAATGTACTGCCGAGACCTCAGATATTTCAGGGCAGCTTAGGCAATTTGAAATGTAAATTGGCAAGGAATGAAGAAATGCTTCATAATTACCTGTGCACCCTGATCCCACTGTTGTTCCGTCCCCGGAGTAGCCTAAGTTACAGGTGCAGGTAAAGGAACCCGCTGGTGTATTGGTGCAAGCTGCATTTGGGTCACAAGGCTTCGACCCATCGGAGCATTCATCAATATCTAGGAACAATTAACAGTATCATACTAAGATTCTTTCCAAAAATATTTTGCCAGGGCATTCACGAGTATTGGACTATGTCTCATCACTGTGTTGCAGATGTGTTTCTATTTGCCTGTAACTTTCAGGATTCTGACCTTTCCATTTGATGATAATAATCATTTGATGTTGCATAAATTCAAAGAGAGGTCATTATTTGGCTTTGGGCTTGGATTGACAATGTGTGTGGAAATGCATGATAACAGTAATATGCAGTTCAATGTTGATAACAAGTGTAACTTTAATTCAATCTAGTCTTAAATATCACACTACTTTTGTATTGTAATGAGTTGGGATATTTAATTCTAATTATACATGCCTACTCTTGTTGTAATTGATGGGATTTCTAAAGTAAGTACTTTCATGGCGGTTGAGTACATAGCTACTTGGATCGAGTTTCAGCAAGGAACATCTATTTCAAAAACACCTAGTCTAGCAGAAATATTTGAAAATCGCTTTCTTCAGAGAACCATCTCATTTGAACACAGCATTTCTTAAAAATTGTAATACACAAATTCTCTCTTAAGGTTGATTGCTAGTTTACTTTATGGAATGTTACCATTAATCGCGACAAGTAAATGTTCTGCCGAGACCCCAAAAATGTCAGGGCGGCTAAGGCAAGTTGAAATGTAAATTGGCAAGGAATCGAGAAATGCTTCATAATTACCTGTGCACCCTGATCCCACTGTTGTTCCATCCCCGGAGTAGCCTAAGTTTCAAGTGCAGGTAAAGGAACCCGCTGGTGTATTGGTGCAAGCTGCATTTGGGTCACAAGGCTTCGACCCATCGGAGCATTCATCAATATCTAGGAACAATTAACAGTATTGCACTAAGATGCTTTCAAAAAATATTTTGTCAAGGCATTCATGAGTATTAGGCTCATCACTGTGTTGCAGATGTGTTTTATTCGGCTATAACTTTCAAGATTCTGACCTGTTTCTGACCAACATGAATAATGTTAAGGGCATTCTCTTTAAAGGCTGTACTGTTACCCATCAGGATAACAATTTCACATGTGGTATGCTAAGCACACACCCCCTAAGGGACCCCCAAATTTTGTGCAATATCTTCTTCCATGTTCCTGCTTGGCTACACTAAATCAAGAGTGTAGGGCACACCTTTTTATTTTTCTTCAAATGATTATTTCAACCTGTAGGGTATACCTGTTTGCTACCAGATATTGACTGACTAATATCTAATGCTGTGACAGTTAACAAGTGGTAAGTTATCACACATTTTATCCCATGTGATGACCTATGCAAGCCATGGAACTTATAACTTATCATAGGAATAGGTATCATATGAATCAGATTAGAAAATATGGTTGACTGCTATAACCTAAGGCCTAAACAACAGCATTTATGCAAAATGTAGCACTAAAAGGGCTATTTTTATGGACTGAGGTAAATTTACCAGTTTCACATCGCTCGCCTGTCCACCCCTGGTTACACTTGCAGTACAAACCGGGTCCAGGGCGAGTTTTTTGTGCACAGGTGCCATGACCGTTACACTGAACTTGTCCTTGGCCCATATTGCATTGCCATTTGGGCGCTGCATTAGCTGAAAATATACAATCAATATGACTTAACAGACTATTACATGAACACTATTCCATTACAACTAGATGTTTTTTCACATTGACTTGCACTTGTATTGATACACAGTATGATTATAAATATGTCAATTCTCTGCATGTTTAATGAATTATTTTACCAGTATGGTGTTTAGTTGCTGCCATAACTATGTTAGTTTTCCTACCCCTGAATAACAATGATTGACTATTTGCATGATCATCAACATTTCATGTAAAAGAAAGTATGGTTTATTTAAATAGATAAACCTTTTTATGTCAAGAAGAATAGAAAAGTTATGGACTTACCACTGACTGCAAAGCCAAACATTACCAGGAACAGCAGGCAAACCCTCATGTCCTCCTGAAGATGAGGAAATGATGTACACATACATCTAGGTATTTCTTCAAGTACAATAAAAGTGCTTTCATATATATGATTTATGCATATATATGCATTTCTGACCTCTGACCTTACTGTTGACCTTGCCCCCCCTTAATAGCATCACACAGACAAGGATCACCAGGTGACCTCTTGGACCAGGATACCTCTTTGACCTGGTGACCTCTTTGACTAGAAAGTGTCAAAGCTAAAATGCTGGATATTTAGACAGAATTGCTGGGAAAACACTATATATTACCTTTTTTTTCGTTTTTTTGGGTAATAATTATATGCTTTTTGCATACTTGCCGGTCAAAGAGGTCACTCGGTCACAGAGGTCATGCAGTCAAAGTCTGTTAACGTGAATTGAGCTGATGTACTTGTCATAAAAACACAATGTGACCTTTGACCTTAAACTGGATGTTGTTCAGACACAGATGTAGTTTCATAGATCGATACAAAAGCCACACAAATTTGCCTCAGGAGATCTTCAGGAAGCTATCCAGCTGCATAAGGCCGAAATCAATGCCTTCCCAGTGGGCACAAAATTCAGTTCAACATTGAATCAATGTTGATTCAACATTGAATCAATGTTGACAACCATCTGTCAATGTTGATTCAATGTTCTGTGCCCACTGGGTTACAGATGAGGGTTAAATCAATGAAAGTCAACTTCAATGACCGCTCTAGGAGAACTTATAAGAATGATAAGGGTGATAGACGACAGAACAAATCGTCCAGAAATGACAGATCAATATCTCAATCAAAATCCAGATCCCTCAGCCGAGAATAAAACTCGTCAATATCTGGAAGAGAGTCTTCTGTATCTCCTTCTCCAACTACAATCGAGGTTACTCAAGGGATATTTACAATAAGAAAACATACCGTAAAAATTCAGATTCAAAAGCCGAAAAGGCAACAGTTCAGATAATTATGACAGCAGTGGCGATTTGACTTCAATGCCCACCGCTAATCGCCAAAAGAGTCAGTTAAACTCTTAATGTCTACAGATCAGAGCAGGTCCTCTAGATGTAGTCATGGAGATGCCGGTGTTAAGGAGCCAAATGTAATTAATTATAAATTATAAAATGGAGCTTTAAAAGTTGTGATTTGTTGTTACAAGATACTATCACTAGTTGAGGTGTGTCAATTAGTGTAATTTTGCACGGGATGTACAGAGCTATTCTCAATAGATTGAAGTTTAAAACCGAACAGTGCCATATTGGAGTATTTCTGGCTGATGGTGCATCACAAGTCACTAGACTAAGACTAGGAATCCCAATGACTGGGTCCAATGTGTCTTTAAAACATGTGTTCTATGTTGTGCCTAGATTAAGTAGATCACTAATCCTAGGTGTATATTTTCTACGTTGTACTAAGTCTTGTATTAGGTTTCATAACCTGGACCAGGATATCCTGACAATCAGGGCTAATGAAAACATTTCTATCCTGCCTCATGCTGAGTCTCATGTATGTTCTTTTGTAGTCTCTGATAAGTCTATGCATAACACTATTGGCGTGACCGAAAATTTACGTAGATCGGTTAACGTATGATATTGTGTAAATAGGGCCTTGGTTACACCCACAAAAACAAATAATGAAGTACAAATGATGGTATTCAATTCGTCTGATAAAAATTATCAGATTAAGAAGGGTGCCATAATTGGTTTATACTCCCTACGGGTAGAGGACGACTTAATGGGTCCAGATGATTGGTGGACCCCATTAGCATGTAATCGGCTTTTACCACCACCTTTTGTCACCTTGATTAGCCTTTTCCCAAAAGGTTAGAGACTAGTCTCTCGTCTCCCAATCATGGTAAAGACAGACAACTTCTTCTTTAACAAGGATTTTACAGATCAACTACACTAATATTCAGAGCAAATCTGGAGACAGATTATTTCTTTTGTTATAACATTTTTCTCTTTTACTGCCAGATACAATATATATGTGATATTTTCTTTTAAGAATAGCTTTCATCAATGTCTGACATCACATTTGGCGACAGATTAGTCCTTATGGAAGATATGGTTAAGGATATATTATGTATTTCAGAGACTGACGAGCCCTGTTGAGAAAAGGTCACTTTATATCTTATATATTGCCATTTAGAGACTAGTGGATCCCTGTAGGAAATATTCAGTTTCAACAATTTCAAGTTCTGTGGGAATGATTTTACTGCATTGTTTCTTGCATTTCTCAAACTAATACAGAAGAAAACTAAATAATACATTACACATACACATGCATACATATATGTTAAATGAATATCAGGTGTCTGGATATAAAACAACGTTATACAACATTTTACAACGTTATATAACGTTATATAACGTTTCTCTAAGGCTCCTTACTATGGTATAACGTTATATAAAGCATTAAAACATCATTTTGACATAAAATACATTTTCCTTGTTAGCTCTTTAATGCTTTAACTGTGACCCCTATTATAACAACACCCAGAGACAGACGACTCCTTCCACAACAACCTTACCATCACAATACTCAGAGACAGACAAATCCTTTTATCACAACATTTACCATCACAAAACTCAGAGACAGAAAAATCTTTTTATCGCAACATTCACCAGCACAATACTCAGAGACAGACAAATACTTTTACCCAAGGTTTTTTCTTTCTCTTAGAGACAGATGAGTCCTTTTGCATCACTAGACTTGTTATCAGCGCAGTTAAATGGCATGTCTAATGGGTGTAAAAGAAGTCGGTCATTACGTTTCTAAGCAGGGTTGATGCAAACCAATACGATGAGGACCAAATACTATCACTATTTTACTATAAAGATCTCTTTCTCAGAGATAGACTGCAGTTTACAATTCTGATATATGTAGGAGACAGATGAATCCTTTTCCAACACACGTTTTTCTTATAACAGCTGACATAGTATAAAGAATAATAAGGTCTTTTGATTGTTCACACCTACCAAATGCCCATGAAAAATTGTAATTGTAAAATTGTACAGTTTCAGTGTAAAAACGTAGCCCATGTTTTGCCAATCATATACATTAGCTGATTATAGGGCATATGTCAGGATTTAAATTGGATCCATTTGGTGACAGTTATCACCCTAAACAAGCTATTTCTTAACAGTTGTATTGGTAGCAAAGGTGCCAAGTCTCAGATCTAGAGACAGACTCATCCTTTAAAAGCTTGTAATTAGTCTAGACTCAAGAGACAGACAAATCCTTTTACGACAATGGCCTTTATATGATTCTAGAGACAAACATATCCTTATGAAAAAATGCTTTTCAACCTTCATGCAATAGCCTTACCTTGTAGCCTCTAGGTGGCAGCATCAGCATACAGCTTATTATGCTTGTTTTTCTTAATTTTCAAATGGTATAGGATGTTTATAAACGTGAAAAACACATATTTTAAAAAATGTCCCAAGCCGGTTCTGCTCATATAACATTTGTAAATATGTGCACACTTTTTCATTCTTCATGATGCAAATCTAGAATGTACCACCTGTATATCACCCCCTTCCTTGCGATAATACAGCTAATTAGATTAACCCTTTAAGGATGGATGTTTGTAAAAGATGACATTTGTAGTCATGATGCACCAATGCAGCACTGGTTAGTTACTCGCCAGGGCTGCATTCATGCATCATGACGACCAAGGACATAATGAAGGTGTCATACCGTCCTTAAAAAGTCAATAGTCAAAAGTATTGACTAAGGGAGGTCATGCAGGAAGGAGGCGGGCACCAAATCATTTATTTACCAGCTTTTGGAGGTTTCATGGAAAAATCCTATATAAGTTATTCATACTTTGTTATTTTATTTCTTAAATAGATATCAAAAATTATAAATCAATATTGTACTTAATTGGAAAGGGTCAAGAATGATTGGTTACGATTTTTAAAATTGATAGACACCATTAAAGTTTAAAAATATGCATTATCACGTTCCTATAGTTTCCTATTTTCACGATTTTTAAGTCAGTGTGTAAAAACGAACATGTTAAGGTGTCTGTTACGTCATATGATGCTATGTGGTGTTGTATGCAGTACAGGAGATAATAGGGAGTTTTAGCAGGCTGGACGTAGACATACAGTTGACGTAGTGTAGCATCTTGCCTAGTAATAGTCTATTAAAGGTCTATTTCTTCTTTTTACTTTTAATTGTTGGAAAGTCACAAGTTTCACCCTGGTGGACGTGAGCAGATGATGGTGGATGTGAGGGGAATGTGTTTGGCGTGAGGAGGTGTTTTATTCAAAGTGATTTGATAAATTTGTGACTAGATACAATATTATCCAAACCCAATTGAACTAAGCATTTGAAATATTTATCAAAAGACGACAGTTTTTTTTATGCTTGAATTATCTTTATTGCAACATCAAAGGGTACAAACTTCATTCAATGTGATAAGTAGCTTCTGCCTTTTTTTAAATGTTTATTTAGTTCTTACTAACACAAAGAACAACAAGTGTAGAAGCAACGGCTTAGGCCTAACAAAAAAAATTAACTGTGTTCCGGTAACATGTGCAAAGAAACTAGAGTAGGTCAGTCGACTTTTCTTTTTTCTTTTTGGAATAATTTTTTGAGGTGATGAGGTAAGTCGAAGGTAGGATACTTCTGATTCGCAACATGCTTACAGTTGATATATTTCCCACTGCTAATTATCATGTTTATTGTAACCAATATCCCCACTATTCGTTTAGAAACCAATTAAATAGTCTGATTGAGGCATTATCAGTTTATAAATACTGCCATTATCTGCTATACAAAGAATGAGACAACAATGTGACTTACCTCCCCTCTTATCCCACAACATGTGATAGATCTGATAGGTCATTAGGTACCCTAACCAAGATAAATCTAAAAAAAAAAGAGAAAAAATAAATTTAGGGTAGGGCCAAAATGATAGGGTAGGTCGGGTTACATGAACACAACCTTTTTTGTTTGACCTTATACAAGTGGTTTTACGGTATTAATAATCATAGTTCATAATAATAATGTAACTTTATGTAATGATAAGAGGTTTGGTAGTGTGATAATAAACTGCAACCGCAGGGTCCCCCAGTGGTGAGACTCAGGCATCGTATTATTTTATTTACATCAGATGGTTAAAAACTAGAAAAAAAATATTTGTAGAATACCGGGTAGCTATGTTTGAAATTTCTACACGCTTGACCAAGTTAGACACTCATGAGATATGATAAACGATTGTGATTAATGTGATCAATGAAATAAACTGAATGTTTTTTACTTATAATATCAAATAAAGATCAGATAAACATGGTTTGTCAAATGAGTGACTGTGATATACCAAAGTGCTGGTTAAAATATAATTGTGCAACTCATTCTAGGTCATGCCATTTATGTCCATGAACTTCTGTATAAACAAACGTGACCCAAATGTCAGGTTTGGCAGTGAGGTATAATGACTTGTATCTCTAAATAAAAAGGGTAGTGGTGGGGCGGATTATCATGTCTACAGATGTCTGTACTATACAGAGTATCTTGACAGCTCCTTGTAGAGTTACAGCATAGCGCTAGTAACACGTCTAAACAGGGTAGCGGCCTGGTGACCGGTCTGTAGACAGGGTAGCGGCCTGCTGACCGGTCTGTAGACAGGGTAGCGGCCTGGTGACCGGTCTGTAGACAGGGTAGCGGCCTGGTGACCGGTCTGTAGACAGGGTAGCGGCCTGGTGACCGGTCTGTAGACAGGGTAGCCGCCTGGTGACTGGTCTGTAGACGGGCCAGCCGCCTGGTGACTGGTCTGTAGACAGGGTAGCAGCCTGGTGACTGGTCTGTAGACGGGCCAGCCGCCTGGTGACTAGTCTGTAGACAGGGGAGCCGCCTGGTGACTGGTCTGTAGACGGGCCAGCCGCCTGGTGACTAGTCTGTAGACAGGGGAGCGGCCTGGTGACTGGTCTGTAGACGGGCCAGCCGCCTGGTGACTGGTCTGTAGACGGGCCAGCCGCCCGGTGACTGGTCTGTAGACAGGGGAGCGGCCTGGTGACTGGTCTGTAGACGGGCCAGCCGCCTGGTGACTGGTCTGTAGACAGGGTAGCGGCCTGGTGACTGGTCTGTAGACAGGGTAGCGGCCTGGTGACTGGTCTGTAGACAGGGTAGCGGCCTGGTGACTGGTCTGTAGACAGGGTAGCGGCCTGGTGACTAGTCTGTAGACAGGGTAGCGGCCTGGTGACTGGTCTGTAGACAGGGTAGCGGCCTGGTGACTGGTCTGTAGACGGGCCAGCCGCCTGGTGACTGGTCTGTAGACGGGGGAGCAGCCTGGTGAATGGTCTATAAATTAGAATAGACAGTAATGTAATGTTTTTTCCACGATGATTTGAATTAATCTTTAAAGTGGAGCTTGGAAATTATGAACTTATGAATTAGGATTATGGTTATTGTATTTCATGTACTTGTGGCGGTTCGTAATTAACTCTAGGTTAAAGAACAACGATCACGGCAGTTTCCAGGTGCGAGAATATATCTATCTTTATTCACAAGAATAATAACTCTAGTTCCTTTACTAGGGAACGATCAGTGTAGAATGAATACACACAGGTAGATCAGGTTTCTCTATAAATAGAGGAAACGGTCAGTATACAACTCTTAGCATACAACTCTGTCCGCACGGTTGGACATGTGAAGTCTCTCGTCAGTCGGGCCTGCACTGACTGCCGTTCCAGGTAAACACATGGGTCTTATATAACACCGGCTCTTAGGTCACGTGGCCAGGTGGGTGGGTCGGCCGCCCACCTGAGAGCGGCACACGGTCACCTGAAGAGGACCTGCGCCCTCTCCCGGGAACTGTGTGCACTAGCTCCAGGTGGAGAAGCCGAGTAAACAGACGTTACCCGGAAATACCGTGTATGAGATTAATATGTAATATCATGCCCCTACACTACCCCCCCTAGACAAAACTAGGTGGTAACGAATATATATACTGTTTTCTTAGTACATAGAAAACCTTTTAGAACAACGACTTTATAGTTATTGTCTATACAGTAACTAGGGGCGTAAACATATTATTACGACATACTACACAAGCGAGATCATAAAACTCAATATAAATATGGCATTACACTGTAATAGCAACCATAATGGATGTTTATAAATGACATGTGAATATAATATCATACATACAATCGAACGGCTTGACACATTTCGATATGACTTCCTTATGAAGTTTTAAAAAAAATGCGCGTGGGGTGTGTATATATTTAAGTTGAACAGAAGAGTTATTAAAAACCAGTCCTGATAAGGACTCACAACCACCAGCGTCTTACATTGATTTGTGATTTAATGAAAACATTCACACAATGAATAACAGTAACCACAGCCTTTGTTTTAAGCCGGGTAATCCGATTATATAACCGGAGTATTAATATCTCTCGCAACATACAACAGAGTCAACACACACGACAATACCTGGCGGTATATTTAGTATATACACATAGTCTTAACGACTTCATATAAACACTACGGGTAGCCACGTTTCCTAGCTTATCAGATCATACAATCTTCATATGTAGCATATTATGAAGCCTGATTCATTAGGTAAATATGAGAATACCTTATTGGAACACCTGAGGTGATATGTATCACATAATAATGATATATTTTATATATTAAAAACGTTTTAATGAGTAACCTGGCAGTGTACCCGGAAACCCTTACAATTAAATATAGCTTACTGGTGATCTAGTTGTGGTCAAGGTGCTCTCCGCTTCTAATAGACGAATGAGTGAGGTGCTCTCCTCTTCTTAATACTGTTTCTTGGATAAATATCACCCGAAGGTAAGTTCATATGTATACAGCTCGATAAGTATCCCGTCCTCGCTCCAGTAAAGTTCATGACATATAAAACTATAATCCGGCTGGAAACCACGAGTACTGTCCGTTTGACACGTAATCCTTTGGACGGGAATAGTTTATAACTCAGCATAATAGTATCAGGAACACATCATAGTAACGTATCCCAAAAGTTAGTTTTAGGGACGTTAGGTTGGTAGCTTCCCGGTGTAGTCCTGATTCCCCATCGGTAGGCTATAGTTGAGAGTTGAGTAGTTAGGTAAGTCCAGAGCTTCCACGGAAGGTTCCCCCCGCGTTGATCCATATGCATCTAAAAAGATGCCCCTCCCCTCAAAAAGGAATACCCCGTCATAAACAATTTATGACGTCAGATTAAATGAAAGAACAATTAATCTATCCGGAAACTATTATAGTTCCCTCCTCTATTCCTAAAAAAATTAGAAATAGACTCAGAACCTTCTATTAGTCTTTTTAACCTAAAGGTTCATCTCTTGCCCTCATTAAAGCAAGCGCGTGCTCAGCTGTGCCATCCCAGGTATCGATAGTCACGCCGAACACCCCGTAAAATTTTACGTTCATGTCCTGTAACCGTTTGGTTAACTTCTCGTTCTCTTGCTGAACGAACCCTGCGGCGGCCTCAGCGGTCTTTTGGCCTGAAGCAGCTTCCCTTGACTTTTTAGCCAAGTAGTCAGCATTGCCGACAGCGACCAATGCTTTCTCCTCCCGATGGGCAATCTTTAGGCCATGCGTGAACAGGCCTAACATCTTGGTGTTATATTCCACCGCCAGCTCGCGTTGGGACTCCTGGAATTCTGTTACAATTCTCTGTCCCACTTCGCAGCTCGCCTTCTCTTCCCTAGAGAAGTAGTTGACTATCGGGACGTATTTTAACTTTACGCCACCGGTAGTTTCAGTGCGGGAGGTGCCCGCGACTGGCTGGATGACAACCGGATCCTGGGTTACAGGAATCACGGGTTTAACATCCGCTTGCGGCGCTTTCGCAACCGCTGCAGCCTTCGGGACAGTTATGCCCCGAGGCGTCACCACTGAGATTAGTGATTTTGGTTCCGTTTTCACGGTCAAGCCCTGCATGTCCCGAGTTGGGGTAGTGGGCGACCGGACGTCCCTGGGGGTTAGCTTTGCAGTTGTCCCCAGATGGTACGTCAAAGGCAGGGAAGCCTTTGTTCTGGTAGCCGGTTCTTTAGGCCGGGCACCTCCACAGTCAGGTTGACTGGTGGCACTGTCTGAACTGCTCAGACGTCTGGAACGGTAATCCATGTTAGTCGCCGCCGCTTGACCACCGGAATCACGTTTCCGATCTTTCCGGTCTGTAAACAGCGGGTCTGGATACTCGCGATAATAGTCGCGACCTTCCGGGGCATGATAAATCCCATAGTAGGAATTATCGAGATCCTCTAAATTGGATCCGGCATGTCTCCGTTTTGGTCCAGGTGAGACCGCAGGAGATCGAGAGCGGTCGCGGGCGGACCGGCTCTTCCCCCGGGAACTACCCCGGGTTTCCGGCTGACGGAAACTACCGCCACCTCTGCGGGAAGTACGGGTAGTGCATAACACCGTATACTCCTCGTCATTCATGGCGAACTTATGTCGTCCGTCCACTCTGGCAATCCTGGCTTTGAACTTCCCATCTGCGACCTCGCAGTAGAAGGGAGTTGCCGGCCGGATCTTAGCCTTTTGTTCCTCCGTGAGTGACTTGTACTGGTCACATACGGCGTCATGTAGCGCATTCACACGATTGCGAGCTACACTGATTCCCATGTTATGGCAATCCTTCATGTGGCGCATAAGCTCACCTCTCCGGGGTTCTAAACACCCGTTACATAGCTGGGATTCCCTACCTACTGTGATATCACAGTGGTACACCACACAGTGGTGCATGTGATTTTCACAGAGGTGACGCAGAAACCGTTGCTTTGTTACAAACACGGTTCTGTCTGTGCCAATCGTGTTTACACATGTAGCGAATGGGCACCAATTCCTTTCCCGCTGGCTGTACCAGCGGTTAACCGCAAAAAGAAGTTTCTCCTTCTGCTCCTTACTGTAGTAAGTGTCCGGCAGGATCCTGAGTTGATCTAGCCACTGCTGATAAAAAGCAGATGGAGGACGGTCCCGGGGGGTATTCCGGATCCAATCCTCATCGTCACTTTGACCTTTACAGTTGGTCGCAAGTGGACATCCGAAATTGGTAGGACCAATCGGACACTGTTCCCATGAATTGGGAATAAACACGCGGAACTTATTGTTCGCGTTCTGCCAGACTCGCCTCATCACGTCATTAGGCGGGATGGGGTCCTCTGGGGCATTTCCTGGTTCCTCAGCGTTAGCCGGAACCTCTCCCTCTTCCGGATCCGAATGAGCCGGACTACGGAGAGGGCTGAGACGTGCTGGATTAAATACCAGCGCAGCCGCCACGGCGGCCGCTGCTCCCGCGGCGGCGGTCATATCTGCCACAAGGGCCGGGGTGGTGGTGGTGGTGTTGGTGTTGGAGGGTTCCGGAGTATTGGCTTCGTTTATGTCCATCGCCTCATCCGTTACCTCCTCAGCCCCGGGAATAACGGGCTGTCCTCCGGAAGGTTGTTCCGGTAATCCCTCTGCTAATACAGAGTCCGGCAAGTTAGCTAACCTTGCCTTCTCGTTCCGGCGAGCCTGACGTCCTCTCTCCTGGACAAACTCGTCCGACTGGTTGCTGTCGGCCGAGCTTGACCGGTTTGAGGCCCCCCTCTCACCTTTACTGCCGCGCCCCCTAGGTGTGGCTTTCAGCGCTTTTATTCGCGCCTTCTCCTCCGCACTGGAAGATCTGGTTCGTACTGTACGAACCGCCTCATCAACCAAACAAGATATGGCAATATCTCGTTTGACGTGGTGAGAATCCATGTAGTCTTCAATAGTGGCTACATCCAGGACATACGAAACTACCCCCTGCGTATTAGCGGCAGCAATCTCGTACTCCTTCCGGGTTTTCGGCTCTCGGAGTTTCCCGATTCGTGCCCGGTATCTGTTGACACCAGTCAACAACATCCCGGCAACTCCACAATTCGGGTCCAAAGACAGAATTGGGAGTGCGGGCATTAAGCGGTCTATGTCCGCGATATGCAAATCGAAGACAGCTCGTCGTAAGCAGTAGCATACGCGTAGTCCTTTCTGGAGTGCCTCCCAGTACACAAACCAGTCCGGGGGCATCTCCTCCTGCTCCTCCACTAACAGGAAGAGCAATATGGCCTGGCTCGTGAGTGAGTCAATCCGGCGGGGAGCTCCCTCCGCCGTGAGCCTTAGCACGTCCTCGTGCAGTTCTACTTCACGTCCATCGTAATTGGACATGAAGCCTCCCAGGGTTGGTACGGCCGGGCGGGGTTTTTCAACGTCCGCCGGCGGTTTCCCATGGTACAATAGACCCTGATCCTGATACTCAGCTTCACCGGTATCAGCGCGACCGTCAGCAGGGCTGATGGCCTCAATGTCTAGACCTTCCAAGTAATTGGCGGCGACATTAGCAGGGCGAAGCGGTGACTGAGAGTCAGCGTCGACGTCCATTATCTCTCCTTGTTCCAGGAAATCCAGAGATTCCTGGTCCACGAGGTCAGGTTGATTAACAACCACGTTTCCTCCGCTAGCGGAGTCGCCCTCCTGAAGAGGGTCCACCTGTTGGTGGTCTGTCTCGGAAGACATGTTTTTGTGTCACACTCAAGAAAAGTGTTTGTTGATGGATTTATAGGGGATCCACCTCCCCACAGCGACAATGGTCGTGTCCGAGCCCTCACGTCTGCTCTGGACCGCCTCTCAACCCCAACTGGCGATTCCCGCCGCTCCGCGGACCTTATATAAGGCGCGCCACCGCGCATGCGCAACCCCAATTGTAAACAGGTACCCTTATTCCACGTGTTAATCCTTACGCTCTGTCAACTCGTCGAGAGTATCAATGAAATATATATGAATGGCATAATAAAGCACATTCACCGGATTATCCGTCCATCACCCATGGGATCCTTGACAGGGGGACTATCACGATCATTCTGACCGTACTTACTTCCACACATAACTGATTACAACATTAAAATATTTAACAAGATTACAGGACACCACACTCGTTGTGTACCGGCTTAGGTTATACCGTCCCTAGCTAGTAACCGGGGACTGCGTCTTATGTTTTTAGGCATAACATTAGACCTGGTTCTAGGACACGCCTTTTCCAGAGTGGATTTAGCCTTAACCACACTCTTCCGGGTCCTTTTCCCTTCAGCCAGCGAGACTTTATTAGCCGCCTTCTTCCCGGATCTTTTTGGGATGACGGGCTTCTGCACCATTAGTTTCCGGGAAACCTCCTTCCGCGGCCTTCCGCGTTTCCGGGGAGGTTCCTTCACTAATTTCCGCTGTTCACTTTCCTCTATCAAAGTATCAACTTCCAACTCATACGAGTCCAGGGACAAATCTCTCCCCTTCCACTCTCTTAGTCGAGCTACATTAGATTTATACATCTTTCCTTGTAATGAACGTATCACTACAGTACTGTCACTTACTATGCGGGTAACCACAAAGGGGCCGTCCCAATTACTAGCAAGTTTCAGAGTCGATAACGGCTCATGTAATCTTACTACCTGATCACCAACTTTGAATCGTCGCGGCTTAAGGCCTAGATCATAGCCGGTCTTCTGCCAGGTAGCATTCTTCTGCAGTTCAGTTCTCACCAATTCATAAGCATATTTGAATTGATCTCTTAATGACTCCACAAACATCACATGGCAGGGGGTTTCCGGGTTCATTCCAACCACCCCGAATACCAGATCCGCGGGCATTATCAAATCTTCCCCGAAAACTAATAGATTCGGGGAACAGGAAGTACTAGAATGGACAGTGCTATTATATGCATGGCATACATAATCACACTGCTCATCCCAGTCATCCATTCTATCATTCACCAGGGATTTCAAAACCTGAATCAATGTACGATTGAATCTCTCAACCATTCCATCACTTTGTGGTCGATAGGGATTTGTTCTCGTCTTACAAATCGCCAGTCGGTGACACATTTCCTGCCAAAGATCAGATTCAAATTCCCGACCTTGGTCACTATGCATCATTAGGGGAACCCCAAGATGCAATACCCAACCTGTAACAAAAGCTTTTGCACAGGTTGCTGCTTTGTGATCCGCTAATGGAAACACTCTCGTATACTTAGTATAATAGTCAGTGACGACCATCATACAAGTATTACCATCAGGGGTAGTTTTAAACCCACTGATAATGTCTATGGCGACTCGCGCAAATCTTACACCAAACAACTCCTGGGACAAAGGCATTTTACCCATCCCAGGCCCAGGTTTGTTTTTACAACAATCCGGGCAAGTAGCAATCCATCTCAATAGATCACTACTCATCCCTGGCCAGTAATATCTCCTTTTCAGACGTTCCAGGGAACGCTTTTTTCCGAAATGTCCACTGGTCAGGTGTCCATGGCAATAATACATAACATCCCTCCTCATACCGGAAGGTATTACCACTTGCCGGACTCTCCTACCGGATGAATTAATCTTCCACCGGTAGATGATTCCGCTCTGGACCTCTAGCTCTGCCCATTGAGCTATTAGTCGTCTCATTTCCCGATTCTCCAGGGAAATCTCAGGCCGCGGGGGCCGTATCTTCCTAGGTAACAATACCAACAACCGGCTAAGGTTAGGATCCTTTTCCTGGAATTTCCGGATGGTTCCCATGGACCACTCCAGAACCCCAGTTCCCTTGATCTCAAAGGGAATCCTTGCTCCGGCTATGACAGCTTCATGCTGACCACAGTCATCACAGTTGGTGTTTTCGCACTTCCTGATAGGACGTCGGGAAAGTGCATCAGCATTTACATGCTTTACCCCAGCTCTATGCTGGATCTGACTTTGCTCCAAACCGAACTCGGAAAGGTGTGCTAGCCAACGTCCAATCATTCCTTCCGCATCTTTGAAATTCAATAACCATCTCAAAGAGGAATGATCTGTTCTTAGCGTAAAATCGGACCCCCAAAGGAAATGTTTGAACTTTTTAGTATATACTATCACAGCCAACAATTCCCTTTTAGTGGTACAGTAATTACGCTGGGTCTTACTCATAGTATTACTAGCAAAGGCAATGGGAACCTCCACTCCGCCTTGGACTTGACTGAGGGCGGCCCCAATACTCTCATTGCTAGCATCGGTATCCAATACAAAGTGACCATCCGGGGTAGGATACTTTAACACCGGGGTCTCTACAAACAACTTTTTTATTGCTAAGAAAGCTGTGTCCTGTTCCCTCCCCCATGGGAACTCCTCCTTCCTACTTCCGGGTGTCCAGTGTGACAAACACTGGATCGGATAGGCTACCCGGGAATACCCCGGCAGGAAATCCCTATAGTATGAGCAGAATCCTAGAAAGGATCGCACATCTTTAGGACCCCTGGGGACTTCCCATTCAGTTACACTCCTGATCTTTTCCGGATCCGCCTTAACCCCCTCGGTGGAAATAATCCGCCCTAGGTAGTTAATATCCTTCTTAAACAGATTGCATTTCTTTGGTTTCAATTTGAGACCGTTAGACATGATTCGGTTTAAGACTTCCTCTAAATTACTTAAACAATCCGCAAAGGTCTTTCCAAACACAATTACGTCATCCAGGTAAACTAGACATTTCCGCCATAATAAATCACTTAACAGCGTCTCCATCATGGCTTCAAAGGTGGCCGGCGCGTTACATAACCCGAACGGCATTACCTTATATTCAAACAACCCAATATGGCTAGAAAACGCGGTTTTCTCCATATCTTCAGGCTTCATGCCTACTTGCCAATACCCGGACTGTAAATCCAGGGTACAAAACCATTCATTCCCTCCCAGGGAATCAATCGTCTCATCTATCCTAGGAAGAGGATAGGAGTTCTTCTTAGTCAACCCATTCAGTTTCCGGTAATCAATACAGAACCGTATGCTACCGTCCTTCTTGGTTACCATACACACAGGGGAGGACCAAGGGCTCATGCTGGGAACAATAACATTATCCTTCAGCATTTTCGCTATCTCTTCCTCAGCTACAATCTTCTTCTTGAGGGGTAATCTCCTATAAGGAATCTTAAAAGCGGGGTTATCCCCGGTTTTAATTTCATGCAATACCTTATTGGTTCTCCCCAGGGGTTCCCCTGGGGCGGCAAAAGCTTGCCTGCATCTCTTCAGCATAGCTTTTAGGGCTTCCTGATCATTCTCATCCGTTATGGACGATCCTGTTAACAACTTAGTTAACTCTTCATGCAATTCCTCTTCCCCTCCTTCTTCTAACCTCAGGTCTTGGTGGCTACCGGTGACTGCCTCCGCAAGTATCACTTTTCCAACTTCAGTGCCTTTCTCAAGATATACTGTGGAGTTTCCGGGGTTGGAAATGGGTGTCACTGTCCATCTGGAATTCCCTACTAGGGTATCCGCAGATTCCAATCCCTTCCGGGATAATACAGCCATATCCGGCTCGATTACCGCTAATCCTTTCTGGATTAGCCTCCCTGAACTGACTAACACGTCACAGGTCATTCCCGGGGGAATCTTCACAGTCTGTGCCACACTAGCGACACTACTTATCACTCTCAACTTACAGAGTATGGTCATATCATACGGGTATTCAATTTTCAACTTCCCACTTTTCGGATTCAAAGTCGCACCGAAAAGCGCCGCAAAATCCAAACCAAGAATACCATCATCTTCAATCTCAGCTATGGTCGGGGCCCAAACAAATTCTTTCCCGGCCACAGAGATTATCAGAAAAGTCCGTCCAAATGTCCTCATTCTGGTACCATCGGCCGTACATGCGTTTACCCTCATTGTGAGGTTCTCACACATATTCGGCAATAAGCTGATGAATCTCTTAGAGACCATGGAGTGGCTAGCTCCAGTATCCATAAGAAACTCCCCAGTCTTTCCTTGTACAGAACAGGAAACGTACCACCTCTTCCCATCAGTTACTGAGGGATTCCTAGTAAACCGGTGAAGGTCACTATCAGTGCCCAGGTCGAATCCACATCCTTTCAGGTGTTCCAGACAAGGATGGCCCGGGGGAAGCCTGGTTCCTCCAACCTTAACCAACTCTTTGGTTATTGACTCCTCTAAACTGGCACTAGGTTTCCCATACGCGCACCCCTGGGCGCCTGTTGTACCAGTCTCCCCAGCCTCATGGTTTCCGGGATGTACGGTCCCATCTCCCTTCTTGCTGGACGCATTCACTGCTAATGAATCTTCACCGCCAACGTCGGTGATAATCTGACATATTTCCTCAGGGGTTACCGTCCTGCCATCCCCGGTAACCCCCTCTAATTTCCCGAAACCTCACTTCTTAAAACAGGTTTCTCGGCTTTGCATTCTGATGCAAAGTGCCCTTTGACTTGACATCTGTAACACTGGACAGTGTTACGATCGACCCTAGGGCGGCGCCTGGTTTGATTATCAAACACCTCGTTCATGCGTTTAATCATGGACTCCATTAAGGTATTTAATGAGTTTCCTGACGCATTTGTTTTATCCGGAGTGGTCGTCTCCGGGGTCTGGGTTTTCTGACTGGGTACAGTCTGAGGCTCCCGAGTGTCGGGTTTCCGGGTGGTTTCCGAATAACCTTTGTTACTAGGAAGTTTCCCGGAAGCTGGGGTTGAGTTAGATTTCTGTCGACCCTTGAATTTCAGGGCGTCTACTCTCTCCTCCCCTTCAGATTCTTCCGCGGAAGAATCGTCTCCATCTAAGGAATGTTCAATTCCAGAGACGCGCTGCCCCCTATTAGCGGGTATCATACCAGCCAACAGTATCTTCTTCTTGTCATGTTGATCAATCGCCATGAACAAATCTGCTAGGGAAGACCCAGCTTCCCAAGCTCTACCACAAACTTCAGCATGTTCAGGATCACTCAATCCACTAATAAATCTTACAAATAGGGATTCTATGTAATATTCAGCATCCCTACTCCATTCTGGCCTAGCCTGCCGCAATAATCGCTGCAATTCTAGCCCAAAAATTTTAGCAGATTCCTTCGGTTTCTGCGTTCTTCTCTGAAACAGAGTCCAGTGATCTACTGTCACCATTTTCCCAAAAGTATAACAAGCTAATACTTCCAACTGGTCGTATGTAGCTTCTGGCCCGTAAGTGTCCCTCCATTCTTCAACCACTATCTTACCCGGGCCGTCACTCAACCATATCACAAAAGCTCCCAAGGATTCCTCCTTGTTCCAGCAATTGTACTTACAATCATCTAGAAGTGATTGATATTCTTCCTTCCAGGGTCGTACACCCCTGTAAGGCTTAGTCACACGTGCAGTTCTTTTAGCGGCATAATTAGAATGCACTAATTGACCCGACATGCGTCTACTCCAAGCCAGTAGGTCTGTACCGTCTTGACCTCGGCTAGAGCAATCTAGTCCCAAATTACCTATGGCGGGGTCTCGATTATGTAATCGGTGCTCCGCCGGGGTCATTGTGACCCGCCGGTTCAAAGGAACCTTTCTCTTGGGTACATCGTCAGATGATTTATCTGATTCAGATTCTGAACCCTCATCAAAGCGTGGGCCTTGATAGCCTGACAATCCCTTAGTGTTTTTATGCACCGGGTTTGACCTTCCCTTTGTTCCCGGTTGGGTCCCCTTATTCATCCTATCCCTCGGCCTAATCTCAGGATCTTTATTGACTCCCGAGTGTGTTTCCGTGGCCGGAGGTGGGTACGAATAAGTTGCATCTGGGCAATACCTATAATTACCCTTGCTATCATAACCCCCCGGATTCCCATATAGAGCCGGGTCATCTCCCGCGAAGGGGTTCAATGAGCCATAACTATGATTCACCACTTCATCTCGAAATTTATTTTTATAATGTCGAGACACTTCCTCCTCTGGAGACATTTCCCTGTTAACCGGACCAATACTGGCATGATTAACTGGTTCCCATCCAAGAGAGCGCCCGGTAACATTCACTCTCCTTGAATCTTTCTCTCTGTTCTTATACACAGAGTCTTCCACATTCCTCAATCCATTATCATTAATAAATGGATCGAATTGAGGTAATGCTTCCCCCTTACTAGTAGTAGGAGTACTATCCGGAACAGTTTCCGGCCTGCCAGCTGGAATTTGTTCCTCCCCCCGCTGTTCCATTGCCTTCGACAATTCACCCCGCAGGAGAGTTTTCCTAGCTTCAAGGGAACAGACAGCTTCCACCTCAGCTTTCCGTTTCCTCTCTAACTCTTCCGTTTCTTCCAGGATTTGTATCCTGGTGGATTCGTTATCCTTGACCAACTGGTCTCTGCCCTTCTCGAGCTCTTCTGTCCCCTTCTTCAAGGCATACCATTCTCTAGAGTATTTTTTCAACTCCCTCTCATACCTCTCCTTAAGAGATTCGGAATGTTCATTCTCCTTCTGGTTCTCAGCAATCTTTGCCTGAATCTTTTGGTATTCATGCGATTCCTGAGCAACCTTCTTTTTCATATACCGGTTGTCCTCTATCAACCGTTCTCTCTCTTCTATCAGAGTTCCTTTTACCCTCTGATTCTCAGAGAGGATCTCGTCCCTTTCTTTTACCAGGGAATTCAATTCCTCAGTCAATGCAGCATACTGATCTTCCATTGACTGCTTGTCCAATCGGACATTTTCCCAGTAGAGGTCATCCTCTTCCCGAGCCAAACGCTCGTCATATTCCCTCTGGAATCTCTCATCCCCTACATAGGGTTCTACCCAGGAAAGATCCTGCAATTTCCTCTTCTTCTGTTCTGGCTTCAAGCCCTCCCCAGGGTCCATCCCTGGCACCTCCAGGCGAGTTGATTCCAACTCCCCTTCACTCAGCTCTGGGCCAGAGCCGCCCAGGCTACCACCGGTAGCCATTGTCCGTCCACTAAAGGACTGTCTGTCCACTCAAGGACTTCCTGTTCAGTATAACCCGAACATATTCTCGAACAACTAGCTTGTTCTGCTACCTTTACTGCTACTGGTCACGGCACCAGTGTGGCGGTTCGTAATTAACTCTAGGTTAAAGAACAACGATCACGGCAGTTTCCAGGTGCGAGAATATATCTATCTTTATTCACAAGAATAATAACTCTAGTTCCTTTACTAGGGAACGATCAGTGTAGAATGAATACACACAGGTAGATCAGGTTTCTCTATAAATAGAGGAAACGGTCAGTATACAACTCTTAGCATACAACTCTGTCCGCACGGTTGGACATGTGAAGTCTCTCGTCAGTCGGGCCTGCACTGACTGCCGTTCCAGGTAAACACATGGGTCTTATATAACACCGGCTCTTAGGTCACGTGGCCAGGTGGGTGGGTCGGCCGCCCACCTGAGAGCGGCACACGGTCACCTGAAGAGGACCTGCGCCCTCTCCCGGGAACTGTGTGCACTAGCTCCAGGTGGAGAAGCCGAGTAAACAGACGTTACCCGGAAATACCGTGTATGAGATTAATATGTAATATCATGCCCCTACATACTTTGTCATTTACAATAAACACAATAAATGATCCATATGAAATATGCATGTACTTTGAATGATATACTTTTATTCTGCCTCCACAACCTCCTTGTCTTTTGATGTCTGACCCCGGCTACCTCCCTGTCTGCCCCTCCCTCCATGCCTGCCCCTGCTACCTCCCTGTCTGCCCCTACTACATACCTCTCTGCCCCTGCTACCTCCCTGCCTGCCCCTGCTACCTCCATGCCTGCCCCTGCTACCTCCCTGCCTGCCCCTGCTACCTCCCTGTCTGCCCCTGCTACCTCCCTGTCTGCCCCTGCTACCTCCCTGCCTGCCCCTGCTACCTCCATGCCTGCCCCTGCTACCTCCCTGCCTGCCCCTGCTACCTCCCTGTCTGCCCCTGCTACCTCCCTGTCTGCCCCTGCTACCTCCCTGCCTGCCCCTGCTACCTCCCTGCCTGCCCCTGCTACCTCCCTGTCTGCCCCTGCTACCTCCCTGCCTGCCCCTGCTACCTCCATGTCTGCCCCTGCTACCTCCCTGTCTGCCCCTGCTACCTCCCTGCCTGCCCCTGCTACCTCCCTGCCTGCCCCTGCTACCTCCCTGTCTGCCCCTGCTACCTCCCTGCCTGCCCCTGCTACCTCCATGCCTGCCCCTGCTACCTCCCTGCCTGCCCCTGCTACCTCCCTGTCTGCCCCTGCTACCTCCCTGCCTGCCCCTGCTACCTCCCTGTCTGCCCCTGCTACCTCCCTGTCTGCCCCTGCTACCTCCCTGCCTGCCCCTGCTACCTCCCTGCCTGCCCCTGCTACCTCCCTGCCTGCCCCTGCTACCTCCCTGTCTGCCCCTGCTACCTCCCTGCCTGCCCCTGCTACCTCCCTGTCTGCCCCTGCTACCTCCCTGTCTGCCCCTGCTACCTCCATGCCTGCCCCTGCTACCTCCCTGCCTGCCCCTGCTACCTCCCTGTCTGCCCCTGCTACCTCCCTGCCTGCCCCTGCTACCTCCCTGTCTGCCCCTGCTACCTCCCTGTCTGCCCCTCCCTCCCTGTCTGCCCCTGCTACCTCCCTGTCTGCCCCTGCTACCTCCCTGTCTGCCCCTCCCTCCCTGCCTGCCCCTGCTACCTCCCTGTCTGCCCCTGCTACCTCCCTGTCTGCCCCTGCTACCTCCCTGCCTGCCCCTGCTACCTCCCTGTCTGCCCCTGCTACCTCCCTGTCTGCCCCTCCCTCCCTGTCTGCCCCTCCCTCCCTGTCTGCCCCTGCTACCTCCCTGTCTGCCCCTCCCTCCCTGTCTGCCCCTCCCTCCCTGTCTGCCCCTGCTACCTCCCTGCCTGCCCCTCCCTCCCTGTCTGCCCCTGCTACATACCTCTCTGCCCCTGCTACCTCCCTGTCTGCCCCTCCCTCCCTGTCTGCCCCTCCCTCCCTGTCTGCCCCTACCTCCCTGTCTGCCCCTGCTACCTCCCTGCCTGCCCCTCCCTCCCTGTCTGCCCCTGCTACCTCCCTGTCTGCCCCTACCTCCCTGTCTGCCCCTCCCTCCCTGTCTGCCCCTACCTCCCTGCCTGCCCCTCCCTCCCTGTCTGCCCCTGCTACCTCCCTGTCTGCCCCTACCTCCCTGTCTGCCCCTGCTACCTCCCTGTCTGCCCCTCCCTCCCTGTCTGCCCCTCCCTCCCTGTCTGCCCCTCCCTCCCTGTCTGCCCCTCCCTCCCTGTCTGCCCCTGCTACCTCCCTGTCTGCCCCTCCCTCCCTGTCTGCCCCTCCCTCCCTGTCTGCCCCTGCTACCTCCCTGTCTGCCCCTCCCTCCCTGTCTGCCCCTCCCTCCCTGTCTGCCCCTGCTACCTCCCTGCCTGCCCCTCCCTCCCTGTCTGCCCCTGCTACATACCTCTCTGCCCCTGCTACCTCCCTGTCTGCCCCTGTTATCTCCCGCTCTGCCCCTGCTACCTCCCTGCCCGTCCCGGCTACCTCCCTGCCTGCCCCTCCCTGTCTGCTACTGCTACATACCTCTCTGCCCCTGTTATCTCCCTGTCTGCCCCCACGACCTCCCTGTCTGCCCCTGCTACCTCCCTGCCTGCCCCTCCCTCCCTGTCTGCTACTGCTACCTACCTGTTTACCCCTACCACCCCTTACTCCCTTTCTGTCTTGCAACTACACAACATACCACACACGGACCCTACACTAACACCCAAATACCTTTCGTCAACACACAGTCCATAGACCACCTTAAAGGGGCATTCTCACCACTTGCACTCACCACATAGCAGACTAGAACAGTACTAGAATTATGAGTTGGAAATGCTCGGTGAGAATGCCACTTTAAAGAGCCTAGACCACTTCATGACGATCCTACACCACCTCCCAACGATTATAAACAACTCCCAGCGACCCTAAACTAGCTCCCAAGGACCCTAACCCAGCTCCCAAAATCCTTTAACCAGCTCCCAACGACCCTAAATCAAGTTTCAACAACCCTAGACTACTGGGGAGGGGCCCTAGTGTGACCAGTGACTGGGTCATTGGTACTGACCCGAGTGAGTGATCCTTGGCCATCTATTCCCTCACTATGGCACCTCCCAACAATCTTGATGCTGTCCTATGCTTTAAAGATCAAATGAGGCACAACTGTACTTACCATTACACCTCCTGGAGCTTAAATAATCCGAGAAACACTTCACAACGATTTCCCTTCCAACATGGCTGCCTCAATGTTATTGTTCTGGTTTGTTTTAGATGAACCCTTATCTTAAAAGGTTTTATCTGTCTCTGGATGGTAAAGTAATCCTAGTCATAAAAGGCCACATTTGTCTGCGGATAGTGAGATATAACTGTAGTTGTGTAGAAAATCCTTTTTCTAAAAGAAGAGGTTTGTCTCTCACATGTTTGGGAGACAAGAGACTTGTCTCTAGGCTTTTTCAAAAAGCTTAATCTAGGTGACAAGAGGTGGTTGCAAAAGCTGATGACATGCTAATAGGGTGCACCAAAGGAGAAACCTGTAGATTCCCACAATTGTGATTATATAATCGAGGAGAAGGGTCTGACAATTAATCAAAAAGCCAAGTTGAGAAAATTGTTAGATAAAAATAATGACACTTTTATCATCAAAGATAACCAATTTACGACAACTACGGAATATACCCACAGAATAGATTTAAAAAGATATTATACGCCTGTTAGTATGATGGCCTATAGAACCTTTCCAGGTCGAAAAGAAATTATGGAAAATCTTTTAAAGGGACAGAAAGAAGTCGGGGTTATAGAAAGACGTCCAGGACATACTGAATGGTGTAGTCCTGCATTCTTGGTGGAAAAAGGAAAGGCTGTAAATGGTAAAAGATCCTTTAGAATAGTGGTCGATTTCAGACATTTAAGCCAACAAATCAAAAACCAGGCTTTTAATTTCCCAAGAATTGATGACACTTTAAAAAAAGTCTGAAATCTAAAAGCAAAATATTAGATGCCTACTCAGGATTTTTTCAAATACCTTTAAGGGAAAGAGATAGAGATCTAACAGCTTTTGCCATGCTGGGTGGCTTCCAAGACTATATGGGGATGGCCAATACAAATACCTCTGCACACTCTGGCAGTTATCAACAAGCTCCCTAATGGTGCCTTCACACATTCAATATATCAAAGCTGAATAAGGTACTCACAACTGTAGATTTGGCTTGGATGTGGTTTGTAGGGAGCAGTTGCAGAGTGGACGGTTGCTTCTAGACAAGGACGTAGTTGTCGGTATGTGGAGAAGACGAATGCTACCCCTAGTGGTGGACGTTGATTTATATACAGCATCTGTTATCATATTATTTATGCTGTCACCACATGGTGTCTGAGAGGCCCACCACAAACACCACTTATCTGCTGGGTAACCATTTAAGGGTGACATGAGGCATTAAAATCTCTCATAGACGAAAGTGTTGCTGATGAGTGACTCACCAGTGGTGCTCTGGTGCATTATACTGACCCTGTGTCTTCCCTGTGGTTGGGCCTAATGCATAAATGCAGCTTTGGGTTGTTACTCACCAGTGCTGCATTCAAGCATCATGGTAACAAAAGAGTGTGGCACATTAAATCAATATGTGGTCTCTAAAGGGTTAGTAGATGGTATCATTGTGCACATCAAAAGTTGTCTGGCATCACCATCCCCCCAGCAGGTGTTGGTAGATGGTAGTATTCTGCACCTCCCAGTATTCTGTCATTAGACAAGATATGGCACAGTCCAGTCAACCAACCTTTATCCAATGGTGTTAATATACATGTTAATGTATGCAGTTGGGTTTTAGACTGTGCCTAGATACTGCTAGGAGAGTGATACCTCCGCTACAGACTTGAACCACACAGAGAGGCCTACTAATTACTCTCTCTGTCCCAGAGTGACCCCCGGTGGATATCTGCTTCATCATAACTACTCATACAGAATATTCAGCAGCATTCTCAGTGGTACTGGTGCTCATGAAATGTATTTTATACTTTTATCGAATCACCAAGTTTTGTATCAGTAGTTCTATAGCTAGCTTGTAAACTGCCCAATATAAACGACTCAAAAAGCTTTTATTAGCAACCATACATCTTGAACTGTGGGCAGAATAACAAATCAATGTTTTGCCATAGAATTATACAAAATCAGAAGTTCTAACATATCAAAGACAGAACCAGTATAAGTGTATTCCTCTTTTCTTGTAAGTTTGTCGTTCAGCATTTAAGTTTACCTTAAATATACCGGAAATGTCGTTTGACATTGACAATAAATTTAAGTTTACTTTAAATTTACCGGAAATGTCGTTTGACATTGACAATAAATATAAGTTCACCTTAAATATACCGGAAATGTCGTTTGACATTGACAAAAGATTTAAGTTTACCTTAAATTTACCGGAAATGTCGTTTGACATTTACAATGAACTTAAGTTTACCTTAAATTTACCGGAAATGTTGTTTGGCATTTACTACAAATTTAAGTTAACCCAAAATTCTTTGAAAATGTTATAAGACATTTGCCGTAAATTCAAGTCCATCTTTTGTGGAAATGTCATGTGGCATTTAGGAAACGTTAAAGCTACTGTAAATGACATTGGCATTTAAGAAAATTTAAATTCATTTTAGGGGAGTTTAGGGGACCCTTTTTATATATTTTTTCAAGGCTTCTGGAGGAGTACAATTCGTGATATCAACCAGGGGAGCTAGGGGAAACTTATACCGTTATTATACATTATTTGAAGGCTTCAGAAGGGATACAACTCGTGATACTAACTAGGGAAGTTTGGGGACCCGTTATTATACATTATTTTAAGGCTTCTTGGGGACTACAACCCGTGATACTAACCAAGAGAGTTCATCCTTCATAATACACCATTTTAAGGCTCCTGGAGGGGTACAACCCGTGATACAAATATGGGATTTAGGGGACACTTACCCCGTCATAATACACCATTTTAAGGCTTTTTGAGGAGTATGATCCGTGATACAAACTATGGGATTTAGGGGACACTTACCCCGTCAGAATACACTATTTTAAGGCTTCTTGAGGGGTAAGATCCGTGATACAAACTATGGGATTATGGGGACACTTACCCTGTCATGATACACCATTTTAAGGCTTCTGGAGGGGTACAACCCTGTAACACTAACCAGGGCCGTTAAATTAATCCATATAATTGCTTTTTATCATCACTGGGAGAAAAAAAAAATAGGTCCATAATGCTTACAATGTACAGAACTCGATAATACTATCCTTGACAACTCATTTCCAATAATATGGAAATTCATCAGTTTAAGTTGGTTATTACTTCCCCCCCCCCCCCCCCATCGTTCACACCTCCTACCAATCCACCCAACACACACCTGCCCGCATCTCTGAGCCACCACAGTGCAGCAGGTAGTACAATGGGAGGTGTTACTGAGTAGAAAGCCGTGGCTCAGACACACTGTCTACCAGCATTCAGTCAAACAATGGTTAATCTGTGACCTATATACATAAACCAGCCAATAGAAAGCCTACAGCAGTACACAGTTTGGATTTTGAATCATTCAGCAGTTGTGAACGGACAGCATGAGCTCCTGGTAGTACCCTACACAGGGTGGGTATTTTGTTCTCTTTACTTCTATTCAAACCAAATCAGTGTTAAAAGGTGGTACTACAGCATTCTTTTGATTTATTAATCATATATACATTTAGGATATAACAAGATATTTCAATCCACGCTTGGCCATATATAAGCTACCATGATTCATATAAGTGTTGAATGTTAAATGCATTGGTAATGTAATACCCGAATTGATATATTAGAAATAATTGCATTGTATTAAGGAGAAGTAAATTTTTTCCAATCTCTCTCAGTGTTTGTTTGGTATGAATGATGTGTACATATTTTTCTATTTCCCACAGGAAATCTTCCATGGACCGGTCCTGCCGTCCAGGGGACCCTGGTGTCGTTATTATACATTATTCTAAGGTTTCTGGGAGGGTACAACGAGTGGAACTGACCAGGGGAGTAAGGGGACCCTGGTGTCGTTATTATACATTATTTTACAGTTTCTGGGAGGGTATCGTACATTAAATAATGTAAAGGTTTGTGTTCTAGTTCATCTAAAACTAATTTATCACCTTTCTGATAAAACATTTTAGATGTATCTAAACACAAATTAATGATAGCCATATCCTATTCAATGTCTTACAATATTCTACATGTCTAATTATATTCATTGAATATAAGCACAAACAATCTTGTTCATCAGTTGATTCTTTTCAATTACAGATTATCAAGATGCTCCCATGACTGCCAGGGGCCGGGTGTTGGTTCCTCAGCCCCCCTGGAGGTGCCCCCGGCCGCCAGGGGCCGGGTGCCGGTCCCCAAGCCCCCCCTGGAGGTGCTGCCCCCCCCCCAGTCCCCCTGGGCCCGCCCTGGTGGCCCAGAACCAGTCCCTGGTGACCCAGGATGGCTGCACTTAATAGGATGAAACTGATGAATAAATGGCCACTATTGATCCCCCCATCACCCAAAAATAAATGAATCACTTTCCTACATTAAGATGATAATGAAGTTTATCTAATAGATAGATTTACTGATAGTTAATTATAGCAAGGTGCATTTAATTCAAAGTCATAAAATGTGCTTAAATGTCGTTGTTGGGAAATGAGCCAAGGGACCTTGATATTATGTTTAATGACCTTTAAGTACCACTTTGCCATGCTATTTAATCAACCTAAATCAACTTAAATTCTGCTTAAATGTCGCCTTAAAGTGTTCTTTTAAGTACACCAAAAGTTACTTAAATGTCGACATTTAAGTTTCACCTTAAATGTGCTTAAATGTGACATTTAAGTAATAAAAATGACATTTAAGGTATACTTAAATAGGAATTATTATGCAGTGCAACCACAGTCGATCCATCAAAGAAGGGGGTGTCAAAATCAATACTTGAATACATCAGGGCATGTAGACCAGGTGGATTGTGTAATTATGTCAGGCTAGACTTGGGGCAACAGGTGTAAACAATTAGTGGATAGGCCAGGTGAGGTCTGTAAGAGAAGTGAGTAGGTGAAGTTATTGCCCAAGAGAGGCCAATAACAAGACATGTTGTCATGTCCACCATTCCTCCTTATGTGAGAGGGCTAATTTTATCTGCCTCATAGTACCCTCTGCAGACCATTGAATGGCAGTCTTTGCGAAAACATGTGGGACAGTGGCAATGTCCTTCTAAAATGCCACCGGTCCAGCAGATTCACAGGTGTAGCAGGACCGAAGGTCCAGGCACATTTTGGGCTTTTCAGAACTAGAAGAATTCAGTTGGGCTTCTACAGCTGAAATATTTATGTCAATATACTGTGTAAAACTATATATCCATCCTGATCTGGCCATACATGATTACAAATAAAATGTATTGTTAATTGACAAAACTCCTCTATAATTAAAATGCAGAAATCATCAGATATATGGCTATCCGGTCCTCCAAAAATGTAGCCGGTCCTTCAACATTGAAAATTTGCAGGACCGAATGTCCTGTGGGATGAAAAAGTTTTTGCAAAGACTGCCATTGGCCAGAAACATCAAATTAGATGCCAATATCATCGGTCTATTTGTGACATTAAGCAGTGCCATACATAATATCTCAGACAGTTAGTGCCCAGCCTTATGTTTATTTCCCTTACCCACAAATATGGTGGCGAAGGTCTATACTGCTGATGTTCTTGGAATGTATTGTAAAGATTTTCATCATATTTGATTCAGGCAAGTTAATTGTAAAAGCCTTTACATAGACATTCTTTAACTACATTATTTAGACAAATAAAAACCTAGTGTACGATTCTATAAAGGCCCAAAACTGTTTGGCATGTACCAAATGTCTGAAGTATTGATAGTGACTCTAGCCTGTGGTTGCCACGGGTACCGAGCTAGTGCAGGTTGCCCCATCATGTGGTTTCTTATACACTTTCTATCAGAGTCAACACTTTTTTTTTGACTCTTCATGCAGAATCAAACTATGTATAACTCTGCTGTGGGCAGAGTCAACTGCACTTGACTCTGCACTGAAGGTAGAGTCAAGTTGTACAACGTCCAAGGTGTATGACTGGAGTGACTGTGTATGTCATCATGACTCTGCTACAAGAGTCAACTGGAGTTGACTATGGTGAAAGAGTTATGACAATGCCTTTATTTCTCTCTGTGCAGGTAGAAGAAAGCTTTGAAAATGACCATAGGAATTTAGATAAAATGTTGATTCTGTTCTGGAAATGCATTGAATCTATCTTCAAAGGATACTTTGATATGTTATACATTAACCTAAGTGAATCACAAGAGCTGTGTTTGATTTGTTGATCCTTTTATAAAATTATTCATTGGTGTTTTCATTTTTTTGGTTTGGAAAGGTGTTCATTGTTTGATAAAATAAATATATACAAAGTTATTGTAAACAAATTGCAAGTTTCAAGTTCTACACCTTAATCTTAATTCTACCAAAGTACAATCTGTGTTTGTGCTAGGAGCTGCATTTTATTTTCCAGTTTGGCAAATTAGCATCCATTGTGATTAGCCATATATTCAACATTGGTTAGCCTCTTTTTTTTCTAAATAGCCTTTTTGCATTTCCTTGTACAGTGATCACAACAGAGCAAATCTTTTGTGGAATGAACGGAATGAAAATTAGAGAATCAGAGGTTATTTTATATTCTAAATCGGGATATTGAACATAACCAGCATCTTCCATCATAACCAAGTCTAACTTACGTACAATATATGGCTTCTAATAAGAATTAACGATACCTCTACCATCTTCTAACCTATATGAAGGTCATTTATTTCTAGAAATCACATTCGGGGGCTATGACCACGAACCCGCCTTTTCTTATCAAATTACATAATCGTCCTACCTTCACCTGGCATAAGTTGAAGGGTTTAGGACAATTAACAATAGCAAAATGAACCCATTATAAAGGAACCATGCATGTATCCATGACATACTGTCAGGACCACATCACAAGCTGGATATCAAGTTCATTCCGGAAAGTAGTTCTTGGGCATGGTTCACTTTAGAGCTTTAAGATGGGCGAATGCGAACCCCTTCACCTACCCTAACCTACTACAAACCCCAAATTAATACTGTTGATTATTTCAAGAATTTAGAAAAAAGGAAGGATAAAAAATGAGAACAAAAAATTACTATGCAGCATTCAAAATGGCGTTTCTGACGTGATGTCGGAGGTATGTCTCTGAAATTGTTTGATTTCATATCTTAAATTAGGCCATCAGTATTCAATCATGATACCATTAGGATCCTTTTCATGCATTTTATGCGGTAAATAACTTTCAAGTTACTATGACGGGTTGTATACACAGAAAACCAGACACAGTCAAGTAAAATTATGTGGAATTTATTGCTGAGAATATGTACAAGGCAGTGGTAGAAACATGTTGAGATAAAATGTTGAATGATATCGACGTTTCGACTAAATTTATTAGTCTTCTTCAGGAACTTTCAAGTTATTTTAGATAAATATTTATTTCATATGGGATGGGTCCCGGATCTTACATGCAGGCCAGGTTGTGTGGAGTTTGCTAGTGATGGGAGAACTTTATGTATAATTTGATAGCTGAATCATATGGATGATTCCAAAATGCAAAATCAGTGATCAGGCCAGACTTAAGGCCAGTACTGTGCATAGCTGGTACAACTAATGGTCTTAATGTTCCATATATATTGAGGTATATATATATGGCCAGGATATGGTAGATTGATTTTAGGTACTAATTGAACCATTTTGATCAAAATAGTGTAAAGTTCAGAGTATGAGCAAGGGAAGGGGGGTGGTTATTCTTTCTGATAATTTTTTCTCTCGACCACAGTCACTATTTTTCCTATATTGCTTACCTTGTATCTTCATGTGTAAAATCCAGGTCCTATTACAAATTGATTATGTGACATACCCATTGTCTCATAGGCGCAGGGGTTTAAGTAGCTAAGGGTAACTCTATAGTGCACTTGAATGCCCGTAGCATAAGAAACAAGACAACGCATTAAAAAAAAGAATTGATAAATCTAGAGATTGACAAGGGCTCTTTTGTGAAACATGGCTAAATAATTTAAATGACGATGATGATACTCATGCCCATGATAAATATATTTTGCATAGGTAAGATAGAGTCAGGATTCATAGAGGAGGAGGACTGTTTGCTTTTGTTGAAGAAAATATTGTTTGCTCACCTACACTTTTTCAGCATTTAAAGAGAACCAACGACGACATTGAAATTCAATGGCTGTTATCATTATGGCGACCACACACAGCTAGAGGTGTTGGAGGGAGCTCCCGTGTATTTATGGAATATAGCAGATTATATCAGCTAGGACAGGGAATACATCGTACACACAGGTGTGTAAAGTGTTGGTGGACACTTATACCCACCTTTTGGAGTTTCACTCCACACACAGTGTCAATTATGCCAGGGGGAAAGAAAAAGAAAGGCCGATCACGGGGACAAGACAGTGACGCCATGGACCTGGCCACCTGGACTATACCTAAGGACCTGCCCCGAGGACTGGCTCCTAATGCACGCCCTGGAGGTAAAAAAAGACCACGTCAGGATCATAAACCCCCATCTGTTATCCACACCAGCCCAGGTGAAATTTTGCCCATTACCAAAAGGAATAGGTACGACATTTTAAACTCTACGGTGGTTGCTAGGGACGCCTACCAGTCTGTTGACGGCCTCCCACCCACACAACCCCCGCCCACCCACAGCACGCCTCAACAGCAACCGCCTGACCCAGTGCCCCAGATCGACCTCCCGCCGTCAGCTGGAGGTAATAATAACAACAGTCAGGTAAACCTGTCCACCGGGCATACTGTTATGTTACAAATACCGTACCTCTCTCACGTCCTGTCTGATGACCACACTGTGAGAGAAGGGGACAGGGTTGACAACACTGGTCCTTTATACCACACATGTCTCCCCAACCCTTTAAATGCATTAATTGATGATCTTAATGCCACATTAAACGGTAGTAGCACACATTATATTGCTTATTATACCTAGAACAACAAAGCATACAGATTGCCTATCTCTTAACCATAGAACCTGCCGACGGCGTATTTATGGCATAAAAACGTTTGTACACCACTCTCATGGGCTGAGAGTGGCGTACAGACCCTGAGAGTGGCGTACAAGGTCTGAGAGTGGCTTACAAGGTCTGAGCGTGGCGTACAGACCCTGAGAGTGGCGTACAGGCCCTGAGAGTGGCGTACAAGCCTCCAAACTTCTATGCCATAGCCTATGGTTATTCTGTCAATATGACAAAAGCATCTCTTCTGTTAGGAATTCTTATGGGGCCCTTGAAGGGGGGGGGTCCCCATGTCCCGTGTCAATTAAGAAATTCTCATGTTGCCATATCAATCTAAAGAAATTCCCCATGTCCCATTTTATTTTCTCCTCATGTCCCATGTCACTAGAGCCAAAAAAGGACCATGTCGGCTGGATATGAAAAGCCCCGGGTGAAAAGCCTAAAGTATCATAAAGTCACCAGACATGGGTAGAAGGGGAGAAGTATGTGATTTTAATCTAAACTAGGTATAATAAATCCAAAACAACACGCGGTTTACATACTCGTGGGTTTATTCAACTTCTGTACGCCACAGTCAGAAGCCACTCGTTGGAGGAGGAGACGACCACTGTACTCCACCACCCAATCCCAAGAATACCAGCAATACCAGGAGATCCCGTATGGCCGACCCCACTGGCCAAACTGCAGTCACTTGTCAGCAGGTGATAAATCATGACTCTCACAACTACATGTCCCTACAGTGGCCGGATTTCCAAGACAGGTCTCAGACTGACAATGTTGAGTCCCATGTTATGTCAACACACTCATGTGCTGACCCATCCCGGCCCTCCCAGGGACCTTAGGTACACCCCAACCCCCCTCCAGGTGCGGATGAACCAGGTACTGATGATAACAACCTTTCCACTTTCAGAAAAATGGTAAACTCCTTAGAGTACATTAGGTCAAATATGACCGAAAAAGATCACCTGAATTCCCAGCTAGCCTCCCTCTTTACAAATGTAAACTCAAATGTGGACGCAAAGATAGGGGCACTCTCAGTCGAGCTGGACCATAAGCTGAGTGGTCTACAGGATAGGCTGCTCACCTGTGAAAACAAGGTAGAGCAAAACCATGCTACAGCCACAGCTTGTATTAACCAAGTCAGTAGAGACATTGACACTAAATTGAATACAGTAGCTGCCCCCATCTATGCCAAGCAAACGTCCATGGAAGCAAAGCTAGATGCGCACATAACCGAGGTTGCTCAGCTCAAGTGTAAATTGTCTGCCCTTGAAGTAGCCCACTCGAAACATAGCATAGAAAAGGCTGCCACTGTCAACCGAGGTTATTCTGCCTCTGTCTCACACGGAATAGTACAGGCTGCAGGAAAGGTGCCCCCCCCCCCTTAGAAACCGGGCCTTATTGAAAAGCAGGAAACGCCCACCCACCGCCCTGGAGTTACACACAATGTGGTGGTAGTGGGCCTACCTGAGGTGCAGCACTAAGACATATTTACTACCTATAAACGCATCATAAATGCACAAGGGATACCAGTAGACCAGTCTGACCTAGGATCCATAGCTAGAATTGGTAGAATCGGCAAGAGGCCACGTACAATTATGGTGGCTTTTAAAAACCCTCAGGTCCTTTTAGTGAGACAAAGAATCCAGTCACTAGGTACAATGGAACACCCTGTGTACCTAAACCCTGATGAGTCCAGGAAAACAAGAATCTATAGATACAAGCTATGTTGTGTCTACAACCATATCCGCCACTGGGATGTGGGAGCTGAGCTAACCGATGATGGCATCATAATTAAAGGTGAGACTCACCCACCTACACAAGCTGGACTGGATGCCATACCCAGCTTCTTTAAGCCCTTGGACATGGATGCCTCCAAGCCTGGTCACCCTTATAATCCATGCACCTTAGCAGTTGGTGGTAAGAAAACCAACAACCCTAAGCTGATAAAGGGCTCACTCCAGCCTGACAAAACAAGGACTGAGAGGTATGACACCCCTCCCCCACCTATCGTTCTCCATCAATCCGGCACTTCACACCGAGTTGACCCAGGCCTGCCGCCCCCCACCACTTATAGGGCGCTGATCTCAGACACAGGGGCTCTCAATGCCCTGCCATCATCAGATCTGCACCCCGAGGCAACACCAGATCTCTACCTGGTGATGCCCCAGGGACTGTCCCTAAATCAACAGATGGTGTTGCTCCAGTAGGGCCGAGCACATCACATGTACATCAGGACCCGTCCATAAAACTAGTGAACAGCCCACCAACACATCTCAAAACAGCGCCATTACTCAGCTCGACACCCCATCCTAATCAAAGGGCACGTCCACCGACCACACGTCATCCGGCACTTATGGGGATGCCTCCTGTAGGGTTGCCTCCTGCGGGGTTGCCTCCTACAGGGATGCCTCCTACAGGGAAGCTGCCTGCAGGGATGCCTCCCACCTCATATATCAATGCATATAAGCAGCAAGAAGAGCGCATCACCATGACACCGTTTGGCCTAGCATTTAGTGGTGACAGTGCTTTTCTCTCAAACTTCTACCCAGCCCCATTCAGTATAACACTGGATGGTAAAACCAGAACCTTCGCCTCAGTTGAGCAGGCCTATCAGTACACAAAAGCTATACATGTGAAGGATAGGCCTGCCGCTGGAGACATATTGAGAGAAAAGAAGGCCGCCTTCAATAAGTCGAGAGGCAGAAGGATCAACACAGAAGGCACTGACTGGGCCTACCATGCAGTTCCACACATACGTTGATTTGCATCAGCAAAGTTCACCAAGCATGAAGATCTCCTGGAAGGCGTTTCACCGTATCATACGGAGGGTCCGTATGTCCTATTTTTGCATTTCTGTTCATTTTTGCGTTTCAGCTCAACATGTCCGCATCTTACGGAAAAAGATACGGCCGCCGTATGTACATACGGCCGGCCGTATGTACATACGGCCATAATTGCGTTTCAGCTCAACATACGGAGCACATAAAATCCGTATGTTTGGCGTATTTGGAGCCCTGAATGCGGAGGGGTAGGGGGGGTGGTGGTATGTCAAAAATCACATAAAAAGGGGTTATATGTAGGTCCGTATGTTGTAAATAGGGTCCGTATGTTGGTAGTGAAGGAAATGGTGGTTGGCATGAGGAGTTAGTAGTGGATGTGAGGAGTTGGTAGTGGACGTGAGGAGTTGGTAGTGGATGTGAGGAGTTGGTAGTGGATGTGAGAAGGTGGTAGTACACGTGAGGAGGTGGTAGTAGGCCTACACGTGAGCAGGTGGTAGTACACATGAGGAGGTGGTAGTACACGTGAGGAGGTGGTAGTAGGCCTACACGTGAGCGGGTGGTAGACAGGAGAGGTCGTGGAAGAGAAAGGAGAGGTCGGGGAAGGAGTCTGTGGGCAAAGTTTCAGCTCTGTAGGGCCATTATTTACCGAGTTACAGAAGAAAAGACATTTTTGGGTATAATTTCGTTGAAAATCAATTTCTTTTATTTATCTTTTTTTAATTATAAAGGTAGAAGTTGGACTTTACTTATCTATTCATTAAAACAATCCTAGAGCCATTTTTTTACATATATATGTGCACTTTAAAAAGGGAGAAGGGAGGTGGGGGGACTGTACTAGCTTACAGAAAAATGGTTTAGGTCCACATGACCTCCAACACATGGCTTGCGATCTCCATTACCTTATATATATATGAGAGGAGTTGAGGCCAGCTTGACTTAGCCTCTAGGTGGCAGCACCAACACTCAGAGGTGACTCAGAGGTGAATCCAGTGCCTTCCCCGACCTCTCCTGTCTCTTTCTCAACCTCTCCTGTCTCTTCCCTGACCTCTCCTGTCCCTTCTTTTTTGAGTATGAGAAGATGTAAATACATCTATCCCGTTTATTTTATCCTGGTGTACAAAAAGAATTTATATAGCTCGAAAATATCTGACACCAGCATTGATTATACTTATAACACTCAACTTAGCTTTTATAAAGTAATGAGGAGAAAAATGTGTGAATAAGGTAATAAATGGTAGTACGGAGCACAATTATAATTATAATCAATATACATTTGCTATGGCCCTTAGCCAGCTCCATGTACACACCAGTATAATCATATATATGCACAAACCCTGTGTAAATGTAATGTAATCCTGTCACACTGCTACAATGTAAGTGTTGACTGGGTATCTGGAGTGGGCCACCCCTGTACTGCGGCGAGTTCATATCCATCCACACAGGTGCAAAACCTCTTGAGTGCTAACATTTCAACTACTACTACTTTTAAAGTGCTATATATATATGTAATAAAATGGCCCTAGAGTTATTTTAACGAGTAAATGAGTTAAGTCCAACTTCTACCTTCATGATAAAAAAATAAATAAAAAATTATATGGATTTTGGGAGAACTTACATGAAAAAGACTCTTTTCTTCCATAACTCGGTAAATAATGGCCCTACAGAGCTGAAACTTTGCCCACAGACTCCTTGTGTTTAAACAGGCAATAGCTATCAGAGTACACAGGTGCCTTTCCCGACCTTTTCTATCTCTTCCCCGACCTATCCTGTCCCTTCCCAAACCTCTCCTGTCCCTCCCCTGTCTCTTCCCCCAACATACGGACCCCTATTTATACCCTCCCCAGCCTACCTCCGTATGTTGCTACATATTATGACGTCACAGAGGGAATTCCCTAGGGGTTCCCCGGAATGTAGACTGGTTTTTGCACATTTTTCCAAAAGAGACAGGTGACAATGTCCGTATGTTGAGAGGGCCGTATGTTGGGTGCCGCATGTTGTTATTTTCTACTAAAAGATACGGAGGGTATACAGAGCACCAACTGAAACAAAAAAAGTAGTTTAGATGTATTTTGTCCGCATCTTGTCCGCATCTTAAGGCCGTATGTTAGGTATAACATCAACATACGGTGAAACGCCTTCCAGATGAGACTTATGCTTACAGGAAATCGACACCTAGCCGAGGCCTCAGTAAACTCTTTCTGGGGAATTGGAATAGCCTATGACAAAGACATACTCAAGAATACCACCCACTACACTGGAGAAAATGTGATGGGTAATATCCTTATGGACTTAAGGTATGAACTAGCCATGACCCAGAAGTACATTGCGCCCCGACCCAGCCGATCAGCCGCAACTGACCCACCTGCGCCTGATACGCCCACCAGTTAGAGAACTTCTTGTAGCTCTCTACAAACTGGCACACATTGCCAAATTTGAACTTGATACAATGTATTGAAGGTTTCTGACCAACTTCCTATGTCACATTATCAAGCACCTAGTGAGATGCTGATACATGAATACAGTTGATAATTGTTCTAATCATATTCAGTGTAAATGCCTTATTGATGTTGCAACAATAACTGTCACCTATTTACTCAACCCAGAATGCATATATGTGTACAGGCAAGGGGAAAGGGATATCCAACGAA